>OV725078.1:106455202-107655202 GCA_928085145.1 Nezara viridula | reverse complement strand
ATCTATAGAGAGTAAAACAAAAAAATAAATTACTAAGCAATAACTAACTTTTGCCTCGACACAAGCATTTAATCTCTGTGGCCAGTTATCAATAGCAGCGCGCAGCACTTCTTGAGGAAATCGCTCAATTGCTCAGACCAGAGACTGTTCGAAGCTTTCCAAATTAGGGTGTGCTCTGTGGCATGCCATCCCCTCCAGTTTGGACCAAAGCCAATAATCTAGTGGGTTGAGATCAGGGCTTCCTGGGGGCCAATCCGAGGCAGAGATGAACTCTGGAATGTTCTTTAGCAGCCACTGCTGAGTTTACCTGGCCTTGTGAGCTGGAGCGGAATCCTGCAGGAAAACCCAATCACTTCCAGCAAACAGAGTATCATTTAGAGGCTTGACAACAGGTTCCAAAATATCATCCTGATAGTTTTTAGCAGCTGTTTTAACTCCCTTTTCACAAAAATGGAGCTTTGTGGTGCCATCAAAGCCAACGTCCCACCAAACCATCACTGAGGAAGGGTGATGTCCTCTTTCCACTCTTCTAATGACTTCCTGGGCTTCTTTAGAGCTGTGTGCATACACACGATCATTTTGGTGATTAAATTTTTCTTAAATTTTCTCATCACTAAACAAAATATTTCGACGAAGACCATTGGTGTAATGGCCAAGGAGCACTATTCATCTATCCACTCTAATTTTTTTTTTAGGGAAGTGGTTAGCCTTCATTCTTAGCCTTCTTCTTAGTTTCTTCAAAATGCGCCCATCCTAAGGTCACTTTTTATTATGCGAGACACTGATCGGACAGAGATTCCCATTTCCCAAGAATGGGATTCCTTCTGATTCAAGCAGCCACTGCTCTCCTCACTGCATTTGCCGTTCTCACAGTGAGGGGTCGAGGTCGAGGTCTGTCACATACAGATAAGGTCTCATTATATCTATTTATAGTGTGGTACATGAACATATGGCTAATACCCAAAGGTTTTAAAGTGTTGAAAACCTCTGACCTACATTTTCCACCTTTGTGTTAGGCGATCACAGCTATTCCGTTTTCTTAATCACCCCACTCCATGTTCACTGAGCGAAAGAAAAATAGAAACTAATTGAGGTTATTATCCTGACATATAAAGAAAATAACATGAAAGAGATAAAGATTATCTAAATAATACCCAATGATGTAAACAAAGTTTAACTTTTGTAACAGTATTTATGGCAGAACTAGGTATTTATAAAAGCAAAATAATGACTTAAAGAATACATATATTTAAAGGCTGAAGCTTTGTGAGATGGGAAAGGTGGAATTTTATGTGCCCATTAAAATAACTGTAAATACAGAAAAGGAGACAGATAATAATATTTTGATAAAGTTATGAACCAAGGAAAAATCATTAACAGATAGAAGGAAAGAGACACTGTAACAACATAAAAATACAACCATTTTGACATACAGAAGACAAACCTTATAAAGCAGTTCATGACTTACTTCAGTCTGTCTTTGGCTCTTAATATGTCTTTGGTTGTTATTAAATAAATTTAAATTCTAATACTTTCTCAATAAAAATGAGCTAATTGGTATTTTTATAATAAAATATCTAGAGAGATAACAGACTAGTTTCACCTAATATAAAATTTCATTCTTGTCACTCCATTTATTTAACATATTCTCAATTTCAATTAGATTAACACAATATAATTTTTAGCACTGCTAATATGCAAAACATCTAGATTATCAGTACCCGATCAACTAAATAACGCTATTTTTATACTATTTAGGTGGCAGGAACAAAAAATAAAAATAAAAAAAGGATTAAAAAAATTAATAAAATAAAATAAATAAATAAATACACCTAAAGATAATAATAAGACTAAAAACAATAGTAATAAAATCAATAAATGAATTGAAATTAATAAATAAATGACCTTTGAAAATAAAAGAACTTTAAAAATAAATAAATTAAAAATCTGCAAAGGATCATTAGTTATAAACTTGTCATATATATTTTATAAGACTTTCATTGTGCAGGGACTTCATTACTTTAGTAATGATTTCTTCTTGGTTTCCCACGCATGCTGATATATTCTGAGTATTCCAAGAACTTTTAACCCTGCGGTGTAAAAAGGGCACTCTTCCAAAACATGGTTTATAGTTAATGCCTGGTCACACTTTTGACATCTGGAGATAAGATCTTTTGTTATCTCAGCAGGTTGGTTGTTACAGACAGCTGGCTAAAAATATTGGTCTGTAGCTGGATGGATGGCGCTTATCTTGACTGGCCTTCAATATTGGGACTATTATAGAGTCGTTCCAACTACTAGGGAAGTTAGCACTAAGCCAAATAAGATTGTAAAAATTTAAAAGCCAGTATTTTAAATTACAAATTAAAAGCCAGTAGGGGGGTAGTGAGGGGAGAAGAGAGGGAGGAAGAAATGGTGGGGAGAGGAAGAGGTGGAGAGATTAGAGGAGAGGGAGGAAGTGGTGGTGGGGAGGGTAGATGAGTGAGAAGAGGAGGTGAGGAGAGGAAGAGTCTGAGGTGGCGCAGGGCTGTCAACTTCGCTTGACTGTGGTTGAATTGTCTCTCAGTCAGAGATAGTAGAGTTAGTCTCATTAGTTTTATTAAGTATTTCTGCTGCCGATCTGGGTTTATTTGTCTGCGAATTTATTGAAGTAACTGAGAAAGAGTATAAAATATTAGCCTGAGTGTCAACATCTATTTTTCCATTTGTATTATTTTGATTTTTTTTTGGCTATTTCCACAAACGTTTTATTTAACTGGATGTGATTTTTTTTCTGTTTTTTGCCTCGTAAAGTGATATTTTTTTATTGATTTGTATGGCTTTATTTCGTTTAGTATTTTGAACTCAGTATAGGAGCGATCTAGGGCATAATGAGGGCCATTACAATTTAGTCATCTAGCTGGCAAATTACATCTTATATTTTCTCCATGCCTTCCTTGACCACATTGTACGCATACTAATACTTTTTTACATTGTGATATCGGGTAAGAAAATCCTAGCCAGTTAAAACATTGTAATGAATTTGCTACATATGGTTGTACTCTAACTGTTTCATATCCAATTTGTAAGGTTTCTGGAGGTTTAGGAGTTGGAAAGGTAACTAACTATATAGTTGTGTGTTAATATTTCATCACTGTTCCATTTTTATGTTATCCTGACAATATCTTATATTAACGGGGTTAATTTGTTATTTATTTCCTGTATGTTCATGTATTGGAAATCATAACAACAGATAACGTCCTTACTATAGTTTAAAGTTATGCGCTGTTATTTCAACTTTCATTTGGCCTTGGAAGTCTGTAACTGACAAAAGTTTATTCGATTGTGGTCCATTAAGTGTTTGTATCAATAAACAACTATCGCTCAATTTTTTTTTTCTGCTTTAACATCACCTGCTAACTGTGTAATCACTTTTTGAATAAAAAACAAAGCAGTTTTTTCTTAAATCGTCTTGATCGGATCTTTTAACAAGATATGTTGGAATTGTATCTATTCTTTGTGGAATGATTATTCCAGAAAGGAATTTAATTTTGGGACGAGCCCATTTTCTTTATTTGTTTAGGGGGGTTGAGAGATCGGGAGGACCAGGTGGCCAGTTTATGTTAAATGATAATATAGTAGAGTAGAAGCATTAATTTTAGATTATTATAACTTAAATATTACTAAACTATATTTCAAATAACTATAACAAACTAACTTAACAAAAAAAAAAAAAAAAAAAAAAAAAAAAAAAAAAAAAAAAAAAAAAAAAAAAAAAAAAAAAAAAACCTGTACCACTACAACCCATAAAGGGTCTGGGGTTCAGTACTATTTAGGGAAAGCACTGTTTCTAGGTCCACGGTTGTGCAAGGAGGTGATTTGACCAAGATCACGCTCAACCGCCAGGTTTTCCCCCCTAATTAATTATTTAATTAAGGGTACCCACTTTATAGAGGCTGGGTGTGCCCCAGGAGGGACTCCTGACCCAAGGTCGCCCCACGGCCAATGAAACAGATAAATAAATTTTCTGCCATGAGCCGGGGTTCGAACTCGGGACCTTTGCATTGGAAGCTCAGTGTCCTACCACTGAGCTACCCCGCTCCCTACTTAACACTAATAAATAAATAAAATATAGTAGAAAATAAAAGTCAATAAATTAAGAATATTACGGAAATGAAATGATTTAAATAAGCAAATAATAAGATTATTAAATAAGTAAGTTAAGAAATATTTGTAAAGTAGAAAGAAAAATAATTAGCTAATTTGAATTGATTAAATAAGAAAAATAGTAATATAATTTGTGTTAGAAATCAAACAGGAATGAACACATATCTAATATAGATACAAGTTAGCATTTTCCACCAAACCACCTGGTGAAGGCTCATTGAGGAGGCCAAGGTCCATATCAAGCTGCAGAGCCATTGAAGGTAAAGGTATAATAAGCATTTTAAGGATTTATTACAACTAATATAAAATCAAGAAACTTCTGTAAATCACTCTATTTAAATAACATTGGAAAATACACAATTTAAATATATAAACACTGATTTAATCACAGAAATTGATTAACCTCCACAATCAGGACTCCATACATTTAATACTAAATTCAAATAAGAAGGTAAAATCTAAAAAAAAAAAATCATAAATGTAACTATATTAAGAGAGAAAATAGGCACTGAATTAGTCAAATTCAAAATGAGTCAACTATATTATATTATGAAGTGTGTTCTTTTGTTTCCTAAACATCAATTATTTTATTTCATAAGCATTAATTAAATTTAATAAAATTCAGAACCTTTTCAAAATGACTAATTCAATAAAATTTAAAATAAAAAATGTAATTGTTTACAAAAATAGAAATACATTTTAAATATATACATTTTTTTTATAAAAATCTACAAAAATATATATATTTTGAACACTTATTTTAATTAATCTTCACTGATGAACATTTTCTTGGCATCTGGTAAATTATATTTTTCCGGTAAGTTCTGGAACAGCTTTGAATAAATCAGCTACAAGTCCAAAGTCTGCTACTTGAAAAATAGGTGCTTCAGGGTCTTTGTTGATTGCTACTATTGTCTTCGAATCTTTCATACCAGCAAGATGCTGAATGGCACCACTAATACCAACAGCTATATATAATTCCTAGAGGAAAGAACACCAAAACTTCATTAAATGTAAAATATTAATACATAAAGATGATATATACATTATATATTATACACTCACGCACATATAAATAACTAATAGATTTATAAGCAGTAAGAATAAAAATATTGTGTATATTTTTAACATAGGTTAACATAAATCTCTATTAAGATAAATCTCCATTTTATTTGTGAGTAATTAACAAGCAAACACATATTAACAACCACACTAACTGTTATTATGCATTTATCAAGAAATTTGATTATGCCTCATTGTTTAAAAAATAAAAAATAGATTGAATCTTCAACTAATTATAATTTTTGATAGCATCATAACAATTTTTCACATGATGAATATATTTTTCTTAATCAAACAACAGAATTTAAATTATCCTGGTTAAATGATAGGAATTATTGCTCGATTGACTTATTGCTTATTGCTTATTTGACTGTCCTTTAGATTAAATCATGAAATATAGCAAAAAATACTAAATAAACCTAGTTTTTAATTGCTCAGTATACAAGGTTTATTCGGAAAGTTGAAATTAAAGTGATAAAAAAAAAATATTTTGAGTTTAATTAGGTAATTTAATATTATCCTTCAATAGCTGCCAATGAGAAACAATACACCAACACCATCTACGTTTAAACAGCTTGAGGACTGTTTGAAAATCCTCTGTTTTTAGGTTCTTAAGTTTTCTTGTCCTTTGAGAACTAAGCTGAAATCTGAAGATGATGGGGATTTTATTGATAGGTTAATTAAAGGAGATGAGTCTCGGTTCTATGAATTTGGTGTGGAACTCAAATCCCAAAGCAGAGAATGGAAACATGCTGTTTCGCTTTCCTAGCTTAAATAAAAAAAACCAAGTAAATCGAAGTCAAGTAACAATTATGTTTATTACTCCATTACTCATGAGTATTTTTGAGTGTTATAAAAAAAAAAAAAAAAAAACTATTTTCAGATTAACTACAAATGTATTAAAATAGGCAGAACAACACTGTAGAGATTATGTCAAAGTGAATTACTAATCGCTAAGATAAATATTTTAGCTAAAGTCAGTTCTTTTAGGATTCAGTTTTATGAAGATAACCAAAATGGTTTTATTTGATAACAATATTTCAATTATTTGTGCACCTGCTTACAAGTCTCAATTTTGATAACTTTCTAAAAAAAAATTTCAATTTTAAAAGATCTCTGGTAAGTACCATTAAAATGGGTATATTTCAGTGAAGAAGGAACTTTTGCACCATTTAGCATTAAGTTATAGATTTAAGATGTAGAATGCATGAATATACAAAGAACTAGAGGGAGTTTCTCTACAGGCTCTGTTATAGATGTTTTATTATAATAATTCATTTTAAAAAATCAATTAGGCACATCTATAGAGCAAAAACAAAGTTTACCTTATTGAGGAAATGAACGCTTAGCAATAAGCTCTAGATCCTAAATCTAATTAGAAAATCTGCTAAAACTAAATGGAAACAATATTAATCATAAGTTATGTATTTATAACAATTTTATCCCAACTGAATTCAACTTTCATTTTGTGGAACAGCTTCCTCCCATCCTTTAACTCCTTCTTGTTTTTCTTTTTCAATTTACCAAAACATGAAAATGACTAAACTCTACCTTCCCACAATCCTAGTACAATTACATTTTCTTCCAAAATTCAATTCAATCCATAGTCTGGAAAAAAGTCTAAGTTTGTTCATTGAATGTGTTTCTTCTTTATACACAAGTTTCAACATTATATATACCTCCATTCTCACCATTTTATAAAAACCATTGGAACAATTGATTCATCCACAACTTACCACTTTCCTAGATCAAAACTAATCATTTTCACTAAGGTTTCCAGTGTTACTATTTCATAAAAATATAGCTCTGGAAAGTCACAACACCCTAGAGGCAGTGATGAAAAGGCTAAGTACTAACTCTAGTAGTGAGCTAATAACTCAAACTTATGAAATCAAATATATTCCAAACCTTTAAGCGATGTGCCTGATGTTTTTTTAAGATAATAGATGAAAGAAATATCACAATGAATTACAATTTAGATTTTTAATTTCTAATCTCTTTATTAATTTAGAGATTAATGTTTTCAAATTTAGAGGTAAAGTGTACACCAAAACCTTTCAAAGCCAAATGGCTAGAGCACAGGTCTGATAATTTAATGCTCATGAGTTTGAATCCCAGCTCCTATAACCCATATATGGCTAGTCCCCATGGAAAATTGATTAAAACTCTTAATTTGGCAAAGGGCAAAAGTTAAAAACTTTAAATGATCCATTATACTAATTATTATCCCTTAATAGACAATACCATTTAAACAGCCTGGTAAGTACTCAGTCAGCACAGTAGCTATCTAATAGATTTAGTTGATTAGAAGTTTTGGAACAGAAAACATCTAATTACAACTGTTATGAAACATTCTATACATTGAAATACTTGAAAGATATTCTAAATTCAAAAATTTGAAATTAATAAATATATATTTACCGGTGCAACTATCTTGCCAGTCTGTCCAACTTGTAAATCATTTGGTACAAATCCAGCATCTACAGCAGCACGCGAAGCTCCAACAGCTGCACCCATTTTATCAGCTAAGGTATACAACAGTTTAAAATTGTCTCCAGATTTCATTCCTCTTCCTGTTACGAACACATTAATAAATAAGAGGATTTTAAACCATAAAAATATTAAGTTAAACATTACTAAAAACTACACACAAAAAATACTGATCATAAAATTATCCAATAAACACCATACCTCCACTTATCACAACTTTAGCAGCAGTGAGTTCAGGCCTATCACTTTTACTTAATTCTTGACTAACAAACGTGGTTTTTGGGGCAGCATAATCCCCGTCAGCAGCTTTTTCTGGTGTAGCATTACCATCACCAGCTGCCGGTGCAAAGCTTGTACCACGAACACTTAAAATCTTCACAGGGTCTTTACTTTTTAATGTTAGAACAGCATTTCCTTAAATGATAAAAACAAGAAAATAATTAGAAAAAGAATATATTTGATTATGAACTATAATACAAAGATAAATGGAAAAAAACAGAAAAATAAAGCTAGTATATCAGTAACAGACTATTATTAAAAAAACTTACAACAAAATATCAATATTTAATAAAATGTGAAACCAACAGATTTTATTTTGATAGCTTACGAGACAAAGTGAAGTACCTGACTGTATCATGAATAGATGTTTAAAGTCAACCCTCTATATAGTTAAATTCATTAATTTCAATAAATCTTTATATTTGCTGTTAGAAATACATAAAATGTAGGTTTTATTGAGAAAAATATGGTTCATGATATATGAAAGACTATAGAAGATTATAAACATACTGAAATCGGAAATATTATACAATTCAGAAGTTTATTATTTCTTTAATCTGTTTTAGACATTTTTAAAAAATATTTTGGAGTAAGGAATTACTTTTTGAATATTTTAATTTGATACTAAGATTTTTTTTCTTTTAGATTATGTCGCTTTTAATTCCATACAACTAGGACATAATTAGTTTAACATGATTATTTTTGCAAGCATTCAAATGGCCATCGTAATACAACAGATAGCAACTTGATGAAAAGTACAATATATTCGCCTAGAAGAGCCCTGACAACGTCAGAGTTTTTTAATAAATTTAAACCTCCACCTCAGCTTACATTTTGCTTCTAAAACATAACTAAACTAAATAAAATTGTAAAACATTTCTGCTGACACCCTAAATAGCAAACAAATCAACAACCTATTCAATGCAACAATACTTTTCTTGACAATGTTTAATTTAAAGTACAGTAATCCTTTTTAAACATTTGTGATGGTATGTTCCAATTGTGAATGGTATGTTCCTTCCGTTTTGTCGGGGGACTAGGTTATTTACACTCGTGAATTTTAAAACAAAACCCCGGGACTGGATATAAAGTTTTGAGGGTGTTTAACTGTCCTTGGGAATTCGGGAATCTAATGCTTTTGTGACACTGAGTGACAAGAAATAATAAGTTGTTTACTGAGTAGCTGCGGTACTCAGTAGCTTGTACTTGTAGCAGTACTGTTGGGTCTGTCAGCGTGCTGCCCGGCTTGGAGTATCGATGCTCAATTAAAAAACTGAAGAGAATCCCATTATTTATGTTAAAAAACAGGGATCAAAACGTTTTTGAAAAATGGAATAAACAGAAGTTGTTTTAAGTCATCTAAGTGTATTTCATGACCTATTATCCGACTATAATTCATATCTTAAGTTATATATATATAAATATATATATATATATATATATTCGTGAATTTTAAAACAAAACCACGGCACTGGATATAAACTTTTGAGGGTGTTTAACTGTCAGTGGGAATTAGACTATTATCCGACTATAATTCATATCTTAAGTCATAATATATAAAGGTCGAATTATAAAAAAACATTGTAATACTATATATATATATATATATATATATATAATATATAATATATATGAAATGTGGGACTGAGTAAACACACTTTGAATTAATTGACTCATCTGGTTTGTTATTCTTCAATTTTGAGGCCTATAGGGCAACTAAATAAAAGG
Source organism: Nezara viridula (assembly GCA_928085145.1). Classification (NCBI taxonomy): domain Eukaryota; kingdom Metazoa; phylum Arthropoda; class Insecta; order Hemiptera; family Pentatomidae; genus Nezara; species Nezara viridula. The sequence continues at coordinate 107,645,497 of OV725078.1, read as the reverse complement.
ACTTTTCACTTCTGTCGAACAAAACAATTTATTTTGACAACTGTAATAAATGAATCTATTAAAGTCTTATAACTGTAGTCTTGATCTTCTTAGATGTAGTAGGCTTCTCTTCTCAGGTAACATCCTTCCTTCTTCCTCTCCCGGCAACAAGTACCTTCTTTTCTCTCTGGTGTCCTTCTTCAGCTACTGCTACATGCTAGGTCCTTTTTTAAGCTTCTTCCTTCTTCGTTGATTGTTTATCGATATGAGACTTTTCAATGAACAATTATTTGTCCACTGCACAATTGAGTACAATTCATAGTAAAACCTCACATTCCTATATATTCCTTTTCATTCCCTCACACAATGTCACATAAAGGAGTAAATACTGAGGGCTATCTACTACAATCTGTTAACTCTCGTTGCAACTAGCTTAGTATTGTGTTTCCTATTGCACTGTGAATATGGAAGAAAATATCATTTATTATCGACATATTTTGTTGTATTATTTTTAAAAAGGTAAGTGTGCTGCAGAAACTAATAGAAAAATTTGCAGTGTTTATGGGAATTATGCCTTAACTGAACGCACCTGTCAAAATTGGTTTGCCAAATTTCATTCATGAAATTTTGACATCAATGATGCTCAACGGTCTGGCCGCCCACATGAAATTGAAACGAGCAATGTTAAGGCCATTGTTGATCAAAATCCCACCCAATCAGTGCAAGAGATTGCTATGGCCCAAAATGTGTCGCACACAAGCGTAGGAAGCCATTTGCACAAGCTCGGCTATGTTTCCAGGCTTAATGTTTAGGTCATTCACATGATTTTTTTTTCAAAAATCACAAAAAATGTTATAACTTCAATTCAACTTAAGCTATCTACAAGAAATTTATCAGGAATTTAGGGCCATATAAACTACACAAAATGACATCAACAGGACCTTATGAAAAATAAATACCTATTAAGAGTTTTTGTTTATTTATTCCTTATAAATGCATTAAATCAAAAACCATTTATACGGCTTTGAAGAGAAATAATTCAGCTTTCCAATGGATATAGTAACAGAATTTGGAGAACATCCTGAAGAGTTATAAATGATCGGAAGAGTGTTGCGTTCCACCAAGACAACCCTAGGCCCCACACCTCATTGGTCACTCGCAATAAATTATTGAGCCTTGGATGGGACCTTTTGCCACATCCTTCCTATTCACCAGAACTAACTCCAACTGACTACCACTTATTTCAGTCTCTGCAGAACCCCATGAATGGAAAGAAATTCCAAAAGGAAAAAGATATCAAAAACCTCTTGGATCAGTTTTTTAACAATGAACTCCAGAAATTCTATGCACAGGTCATTATGCAGTTAGTGGAAATATGGGAAAAAGTCATACTAAATAACGGTCAATAAATCGTAGATTCAAATATATTTTAAGTCTATAATACATTGAGTTTTATTTCACCCTGAAAAACCGAAAGAACTTATTTGCCAACTCAATACATAGAAGGAAGAGTGTTTAAGATTATTAAAAATGAAATACATCTCAAAGACAGAGCGTCTTATACACAGACAAAAAACAATACCTAATTTCCCTAAAAGTTCATGCTCTGTGAAAATCGATACAAAATCTTTTTCATTCATAAATAGAAGAAATAAAAAAAAAAAAAGGATTTATAAAGAAAAATAAAACTATATTACATAATTAGCCAGCATATGCTAGTATATGTAGGAGAATTATGTAGGGCAACAAATACAAAAATACATAAAAGACAGGCAAATTATCCTTGAAGCAATTTAATATTTCTACTTTTGTAAACCTCACTTGTATTCTTATACTTCTCTTTAGATTTTATCCACTCCCTCACCACAATATCTTGTCCCTCTCATCTTTACACCCTTTTTCAGAGTTCTGCCTCGTAGCCCTAGAGCCAGGGCCCAAAAATCGACTTGATCGCAGGCGAAGGTTTGATTGTAAATTACGAATGTGTATGTTATTCTAAGTAAAAAGAACCTTATCTGCCGTTCTAGAGTCGATGCTTTAAAAAATGGCGGCTGATTTAAAGAATATTAGGCCAATAATTGGAGGATCGAAACGGGAAATCCAATACGAAAAATATGAGAAAAGTTTTTATTTTTTTAACTTGTATATATATGTTGACATGTAAAAAACAATATTACTAATGCAGACCACCAAGGGAAAACTTTTTAGAACCAAAAAAGACAGATTTTTTTCGATTTTTTTTTCCACCTATAACTCAAATGCATGAAAGTATAAGTATGATGCATCAAAGTGAAAAATGTATTCTTTAATAAATTAAAGAACGTTAAATTTTGCGTCAAACGAGTACATAAACTTTATAATTTGGTTATGTGGTAAGGTATAAAACCACGGTCAACCAACACTGATTTTTACCTAATTTGCCAAAAACTGAGACAAATTACTATAAATGGACCCTTAACTTGGAAATGAGTTCCCTAAGAGGAAAATCCATAGAATCAAAGTTGTAGAGAACCAAATTTTGCGTAACTGAATACTGACATTTTTATTGTGGAGCCAGGCTATCATTTCAACTCTCCTTTATTGCCCATTCCACCACTTTTTGAAATTCCATCACACCTAAACTCGGCCATGCTTCATCCTTATTCACATTTAAAACCCTTTTATTCCAATTTCTTTTCAGAAATCAAGCATATGCTAATATTATATTAAATATTAAATTGTTTTAAGGATAATTTGCCTGTCTTTTATGTATTTTTGTCTTTGTTGACCTACATAATTCTCTTACTTACACAGGAAGATATACTCAGTATTTTATAAGTCGAGATTCGTGTGTTTTTCCTGCAGAGTAAATATGATGAATGTTAATGAATTACTGTACTATGAATTTATACATAAATTTATACATATAGATAGTTACACAACAGCTCAAAGCAAGCTTATTTTAAAAAATAATAAACTAATGAAAATAATTACCAGCATATATTGTTCGAACAAATGTATCAGCACCTTTAATTTCAATCACATCAGTAACTGGAGATACATCAAGCTTTGCAGCTAATCGGGGTAGGAATGCTTTACCGAATGCTGTAGCTGGTGCTAGAATATGTGAAAATTTGTGTTGATTTTGAAGAGCTAAGACAAGAGCAGTTAAACTCTCTGGAAGGAAGCCTTTAAAATGAGCACTGTCAGCAACAAGAACTTTTGCTAGACCAGGGAGCTTTGCAGCTTCTGAAGCAGCCTATAAATTCAACATCGATTAACTAAATGAAGATATTACATTTATATTTCATAATCAGAGCTAGGTTTTAAGAAAAGTCCTTGTGCATGAAGAACAACCCTTATTTTTAACTACCATAATTAATCCTTAAGAATGTTTCTGTTCCTACTATTTATGTCAATGTTTAATTTGACTAATAATTAAATTTATTGTGAGTTGAGTTGGCTTCAGGGGTTCATTTACATTTCTAAAACGCACATGCAACGTCTGAAGAAAATGTCGCGATTCGCTGTCTTTTGACACATTACTGGAAAAATATCTTAGCTCAAAGGCAGCCTCCGAATAAATTTGTGCCATACAAGGAGAGTCAGTTATTCATCAAAATACTGCCCAATCATTGATTCAATGCCACAGGGGTTAGTCATCTTCAAAATCTGAGTGTGTGAAATTTAAGAGCAAGGTCTGACCCACATTGAATTGACAGAGACCCAAGCCCAGCAGCAAGTTGATATTTTCAAAATTTTACAAAGAAAAAAAATTATCACAATTGACGAAAAGGGGATATTTTAAAAAATCCTAGCAAACACAAGCAGTGGGTATGGCAAGGTAAATCTGCACAGCCAGAGATTCGCCAAGATCAGTTTAGGAAAAAGTGATGTTTTGTGCCTGATGGTCAGACAGTGGACTCAAGCCTTTACTGTGAACAGCTAGACTAGAGTTTATGCAGTTTTAAATGTAAAGTACTGCTTATTTCAACAGGAACCAACCCATTTTGCAACGCTAAAATGCTCCTGCACTTCATTCTCGTTTGTCCAAGGCAAAATTACCAGAATTGCAAGCAGTAAATACTTCTTTGCCTCATCATGCATATAGCCCAGATATTGCAACATCAGATTACGGTTTGTTTAAATTAATGGCTCATTTTTTAAAAGGTCAGATCTTCTATAATTATTAGAATATACAAATTGGATTGAAGAGTTATTTTCCTCGAAACCAAAGGAGTGGTACTAGTATTGAATCCAATTACTTATACATAGATGGGTGAAAAGAATTGAAAACAATGGACTTTACTTTGAAGAGTATAATTCTATAATGTTTAAAATATGTAGTACGAAATAAAGCTATGCTTATGCACAAGGACTTTTGCAACAACCTAGTAAATGAAAATTTCATGGGATTAAATTTCCAAAGAATTATCTTTGACATGCACATATAAACAAGTAAATCCATTAAATAAAAAATAAAAAAATTAAAAGTTGGGTACCGTATCTAACATGAATGAGAAAAGGCCTGATCAGCAGCCTCCTTAAAGTTTGTTAGTATGTAAAGAATTATGGAAGTCAGTCACACAAAGTTCCTTCCAATCCTGATGAATTTTTAAACCAGGCCAAATATATATTTTTTAGTAGTTCATTTATATTATAATCAATATAAAGATATAATAATAATCTAGTATACTATCCTCACTAGGTAGAGGGTATTTCAGACTTTAATTCCTAGTGAAAAAGAATACACAGAGATAGATTTTAAAAACAATGAGAGCATGATTTTCGGCCACACAAAATTTTAGATTACGAGAACCTTACTTTGCTTTAAAACAGCAGTTCTAAAACTTTTTGTGCTGCGGTACTCTCTCAGTTGCTAAAGAACTTTTGCGGCATCCTTGTCAGGCAACAAAAAAATTGTACCACAGTTATCCTTAAAGCTGTATTACAATAAAATCTTTTTGATGCAATAGATAAAAAAAAAATCATTTTTACTCACATATTATGTTAAATTTGATTGCTATTAGCTTTATTTCTTATTAATAAATATATAACTATGACTTAACAACCTTTCCCTAAACTACATATTTCATATATAGGTAAGTGACATGTATATTATGTATGTACATATTACACATTTGTATGTACAAAAGTAACCCTTCGAAAAGAAAAAAAAAAAAAAATAGGTAAGTGAAAGTAAAAATGAATACTTTTTGATGTTTTAACAATAATCTATGTAATTTGAGGACAATCACCCATCAATTTAAGCAACTTCAATACAAAAGATAATAACATCTTTGTTTTGTTACCGTTTCTACAGATTGTTACTATTTAAAACTAAACAAATACAATTGTTTTTCTCACTCGACCTTGTGGATTTCTTTATCTCATGAGAAAGTTTCTGACAACTATAATCTACCAAGAGTTAATTAAAATGCAAATACTACATAAGCATTGCAACAGTTTTTGGGTAATTTTCACAGCTCAGTAGAGTCTAAACAGATGCTAATTAAGAAATAAAATACATTCAAACTTCCATACTTCGAAAATCTCTACTACTATTTTTGTGAGAAGTTATCATAATTTATGAAATACTTATATATCAATTTATTTTTAGGAAATTCGAATTTTTTTCTGAAAAAATATTAAGTCCAATGAAATTTCAAGATATCGAACAAAGTCACATTTAAAATATATAAAATATAATGTCAATACAAAGAGCCCTTAGCTTACATTTATAAGAATGGATTATTAAATAAGGGGAGAAAAAATAGTTTAACAGGGCATGAAAACAGTGATATGGTCATTAAAGAGTTTGAAAGCTTAGGAGGAAATCGGAAAAAAATGAAATCCTTAAATTTTGAAAAGCAATATTGCTATGTAAAACTGAAATATTTAAGAAAATTACATTAAAACACTAATTACGTCAAATGATAACTAGACAGGATAGTAATGACCTCATAGTCTTCATACCTATCTTTTAAAAATACTAAATCTAAAAAAAATCACAGAAATAACAAAATCCACAAACTTTAAAATTAAATGAAAGATAATGAATAAACCGAGGACAATAGAAATAATTCAATGGATGAGAAAAGGTCGGCTATCAGACACTGAATTAGAAAGGAATCTTTAGTTGTATCTAATCTAGGAATTTTTATAACTCATACAACAGCCACGAATATATATCGATTAATAAGCCTAAGATGAGGTGTACATATTTGAAGCAATCTATTCTTCAAATTAATTGTTTATTTGATTTCTCAACAAAATCCAATAAATACGCAACAGTATTAGATATGATAATAATCAAGCAAATTGTTACATGTAATAAAAAATTAAATATTCACCTTTCCACAGCTTTCCCCAGCCACAAGCAATGAAACTTCTCCACCGATTTGAGAAGCTGCTGTGAGAGTATTTCTGGTGACAGGTGATACTGCATCATTGTTATGTTCAGCTATGACTAAAGTGCTCTGAAGACGTTTGAAAATCTTAAGTAACATAAAGATAAAAGCTAATTAGAAGCTGTATCTATACAAAAAGAAAAAAACAGATTTCAAAGGGTCTGCAAGACCGAAATTCATACATGATTGTTTTTTTATAATATCTTATATATTATATATGATGAAAAACTTTAATGAATATATTAGCAATACAACTACAATATTCAAACATCAATCCTATACTTATTACTTCTTATATGAAACTAGACAAATGTATGATTGAAACCTCCTAAAATATTAAAAAACCGAAAAATGTTAATTATGTAAGTGTTGACCAAGCAATCATCTTGCAAACTAACAAAAATATTACAAGAAATTAATGGTTAAAATATAAAAAATATTTTAAATTTAATATAATGTTTTTAAAACAATTTAAATTAATTTATATTTTGCATTAAATGTTCTAAAACATTAATAACAAAATAATATACATAATTAATCTATTTATATCTTACCTGATTTCCTAAAGTTGAAGAAAAAACAGTTCTGCCAGAACAATACATTATATTAAAGGGGATACTTTCTTTTTAAAAGTACACTTAAATAAACGAAAGAAATCTTTTCACACAATGATTCAGTATTCTAAATGGGACCAACGATTTTTTTTTTATAAGTGGACCTGATAAAAGGTTCTCGTTATCTAATGGAAGGTCATTCAAGAAAGTAGGTTAAAATAGTGTCCATAGAACTAAGTTAAACTTCTATACTTCTACCTCGTTCCACTAAGTAAACACAATTGATCAGACTACATACACACTTAAAAAGGGCAAGCAAGAGGTACCTTAATAAACAGTATTTTGATAAATCAATAAAACCTGATTTCTTGATATAACCAAATTATAAGCCGCATTATTGTTTGCATTTGTAGGAAAGGAATTCGAGAACAGCCTCAGAGTTAGGATCTTGCCTCCTTGTAAGTATAGTAATGCATGACTTGATGTACCTCCACAAAATTTTTCAGAAATCTTTTTATCAACAGACTAAGTTTGATTCTGATGATCCGAAGTTTGGAATATTGTCTAGCAGCTACGGTTGTAGGTGGAAGAGAAGCAAATTGAAATTATTTTTGCTACCAATCGTGTGAAATGTCATCGAAGAGAATCAAAATAAGAGTGTAAAGTTTTTTAAAAGAGGGTAAGCTGCTTACACTGCTTGTCAAGATACTTATATAATTGTATCAATGAGGTAGGGATAATGACCTTTGAATAACCTTTATTATGATTATTAGCTATAGATAATAAGCGATAGATATGATGCCGAAATCAATGTTTAATTATTGTGGAGTGAGAGTTTGAAATACAGACGGATTGCAACATATAAGTGGCGTTCAAAGGGTCATTGTTTCAGTTCACTAATAATGCATCTCGTTGCGTACGTAACATGCCAAAGTCGAGGAATTATGCATTAAACTTTTCATTAACATTCATAGACAATCAGAAAAACATCGCTAAAACCTAAAATCACTGGTCACAGGCTTTGGTAACTGTACTGATGCTGTAACTATTTATAAACATATGCAAAGCAAGTCACGATATTCATGACAGTAATAGACCCAGAACTGAGGTGGGCAAATGCTTCTATGAGTTCCGAATACCAAATATTTTACTCAAATTGAATCACTATTGAGAATTCGATATCTACTTCAGTTAATCGTTTGACATCAACTGAAGTAGTAATTAAATTCTTGGGCAATAAAAAAAATGACAATATTTGAGTAAAATATTTGGTGCTCAGTACTCAGAGTAGCATTTGCCCATCTCTGACTCAGACAGTCTGACGAAATTTGATGAGGCTTAACAAGCATGAACGGTTACAGTCACTGGTAAAGCTCAGAATGTATAACGGTGACTTAGTCACAGCGCCCTGCTCGCATAGAGCTTGTTTTCGTATAGAGCTTAATTAATTCGGGATTTGAAACCCTTCACTGACTTATTGATCTTAGCTTTTTCGTGTTAGCTCTATACATCAAATAGGACACTGGGCTGGAAATATTGAAGCTGGAAATAGTTCTATATATGGGATTGTTGTTGGAATTTATGGATAAATGGATGTCCTTAGATAGGTTATGGTTTTTTAGCTTTTCCAATATTTCATCGCTGTATTTTAATAATCCAGTTGGGTATACTTTATCGAACTCTTCTTTACAGCCATAATGAGCAGCTATTGATCTGACTTGTGTGATCCAATTAAAGTTTATATCAGGATTCCTTGTATCCAGCAAAATTAATTTGTTGAAGCAAAGCCTTGGTAACCTCTCTTCAGCGACAATTTAGACCAGTAATTTATGATCCTTCTCATAACCCTGACACTCAAGGCGTTTCGGCCAGTTTCTATACTCACAATGTAGTTGGCAGTATTCCTTGGCCACCTAAATAGTTGCTTCAGAAACTTCAGCTGTACCACTTCAATAGCGCCCAGGTATCTTAAGCTCCATATTTCAGAAGAATACAGAGGGGTTGAAAACACCATAGAATCAAAAAGAGCTATTTTTGTCTCCCATGAATCGCTTCTACCCCTTCGCAAAATCTCCAATACTTTTCCCGTGGCAACAGAGCACTTCTATATTCAATGCTCAGATGCCTTACTAAATTTTCCTGAGGAAGTGAAAGGTACACCTAAGTAAGTATAGGCCTTAGTGTATTCCAGCTTTTTCTCATACCAGTAAAGGGGCTTAAGTTTCTTCATCCTGGGGGATTTATGGAATTCTACAACTTTTGATTTTTCCTCATTTACAGTCAGAGAGTTCTTCTCATAGTACTGTTGCAGGATCTTCAGTTTCTTTTGTGCTTCTTGCCAAGTATTACTATGAAGAATATCATCTGCTAGTTAGAGCATTTTAACTTCATGAGTGCTATCGATCGCCTGTGGCTCCATTATGCTAAAAAAATTGGATTATATCTGATATGAACAAGACGAAAAGTGTTGGACTAATACTTTCTCCCTGTAACAGGCCAGATGTTATATCTATGCTTTCCGATAGTTGTCCTTTGATTTCTACTCTATTCTATTCGTGAATATCCATTTGCTTTCCACTTAAATCGTAAGATAAATTGAGCACAGAAACCGAGGAAAAAGGTAGCCTTCAAAAATATTGAGCCGTTTGGCGTGACCTACGCCCCAAAACTGTCCAAATAACGAGGTTATATAGCCCAAACAGCCCAATATTTTTGTAAGGCATCTTTTTTATCGATTTTTTGATCAAATTATCATACGATCCAAGTGGAAAACAAATGACTATTTAGGAATTTATAGTACCTAAATAAATAGACAAAGTTTGCCGACTTCCAGATTGAAAACATTTCAATTCCGAGAATTTTCGTAAGTAAAATATTTGTAGGTTACGATGTGATGAAGCTATTTACGAAGTTTCAGACGGATGTTAATAATTAAATAAAAAGAGGTCTGCCAGGACTTCCAGGCTTCCTTCCCGCAGGTGACAAAAGGCTAGTTCAGAATATAATTCAGTACTAGTCTAGTCTTCATTGAAAGAATATTTGATTTGAGGAGTTTGAGATTCTCATAATACGCCCTATTTTCGGCCATTATTTTACTTTGTATTTCATGGCTAATCTTGTTTTCTATATTTATTGAGGAGCGGCGAAGCTGGTCACGCTTTCAAGTGTATAATTCAGAAGGGAAATGTTGTTGGTTATTTGCGGCTTTTAATAGCATATATTTTGTTTTTATTCTTTATTTAGGAGGAGCCCAACCTTTTTGACTCTTTTTAGAATAATTTCAAAGGCTTCTTTTAGTTCTGCTTTGCTTTTGGTCATAATAACCAAATCATCTGCATCCGCGAAAATTTGCCAGGTTTTATTGGTTAACGTTCCATTATTGATTGGATCTTTAACTGCCGAATGTAAGGCCAAATTGAATAGTGTCGCCCTGCCATACTGCAGCGATCACATCATAGGCATCACCCGCTTTGTTCCCAATTATAACTTCGGCAGCAGTATCTCTTAATTTCGATTTTATGATCCTTGCAAGTTTCATAGGTATGTCTTATTCTTAGAGGATGCTGAATAGAGCAGCTCTTTTTACACTATCGAAGGCTTGTTTGTAGTCTATAAATAGAAGATGAAGATCCATATTTTATTCATAGACAAGTTCCATAGTTTGCCTTATGCCAAAAATTTGATTTGTTATGCCCCTTCTATATAGGAAGCCGAATTTGTATTCACCAAATTCTTTCCAGTATAAATGTTGAGTTTTCTCAGGATGGCATTAGATAGCACTTTATTGAGCACCTCTAGTAACGTTATACCTGTATAGTTAGGGTCAATTTCTTTGTTACTTTTTTTAAATATAGGGAACAATAATTCTATATTCCATTCTTGAGGCATTTTCTCAGTTTTGCAGATATCACAAATCAGTTCGAATATCACGTCTTTTATTTTAATGCTTCTATTTTTAATTAGCTCTCATGGTTCTTATATCAATAATATTTGTTTAGGGAACACATCAAACTTTCCATTTAAATTAAATCAAGAAAAAACAACGCAGCTGTGATCTCGAGCATAATGACTATATACCTCAGATGTTTGGAAGAGTCCACCATTACTGAAGCGTAGACGCTCACGTAGCGTATGCGATTCACTAGACTGGCCAGTTAGAAAATTCTTAATTCCACTGATTTGCTGAACATGGAGTAAAAAATTATAGCGGTCGGCAAGGGGCCAAGAGAGGAAGAGAGAGAAGATGAACAAGAAAACTGACAAATAGAAGAAAAGAACAAATGCAAGTATCCCAACCCACCTATATTTGAATAGTGTATAAAATTCGAAATTATAAAATAAAGCAATCAATTTTACATCTTCACTTTTTTAGTCCATTAACTTCTTTAGCTTTACAATCCACAGCAATAAATTATTACCAACAACAAAAGCAGAATTATTATGTCAACATCCCTGATAGCCGTGGAAGGGATTGGCATAAAAAATAAACAATACTTGATGCATGCCTGGTTGTAATAAACCCATAATCTGTTTAATTTACAATATATTTTCCAAATTCCTTTATGTCTTAGTTTGTGATCTAATTACTAAACTATAAGAACTATCTCATAACTTAAGCCAATTGTTGTGTATTAACAATCAAGCGCACAGCAACTATTAATGAAGATTTTAATGTGAACATACCAATTGTAATTATTACAATGTTGTGACAATGAACAATGTATCAAAACATGTGGGCGACAGAAGATAAATAACAGTTAAATTATTCTTGATTATAACAAACAGTTGGGAATTCAACGAGTGTATACAATGTCACTGCCCAAAATTAATTTAAAATACATATAAAATATACAATATACAATCATTAATATGTATAAAACTGTACCGCACAGAAGTCCTGTTTTCGCCCAAGAAACGGAAAAGATTTCTTCAAAACTTACAGCTGAACAATATCAATATAACTGAAAGCTATTTCACAATGCGCCGATCTGATCACTTTGTAGGGGTGTAGTACCATCAAGACCACACTCACACCATGTTTTCTAACCATAGTAACAAATAATAGGATGTATAAAAAAAAAATAACCGTTTTATCAAATTCAAGATTTCAAAGGACTGTAAATATTTTAATACTTGATAATCCTTTTAGAGGATTCTCTAAGCTTGTTTAATCCCATTCGACTTCTTAAAAAAAAACACCTATGTCTAGTTATTTGTTTCAAAGAAGAAACATGACAGTGTCCTATGAAATTCTCCCAATTTTAAGGCATTACTGGATAAAAAAAATTCACGGCCGCTGAAGCAACTCGTGAAATTACTAAATATGAATGGGAAGGTGTCCTTGACCATAGCACTGCGCGGCGTTGATTTGAAAAAAATAGCAGTGGAGATGACACGACGTTGGAATGGAAGAAGGGCGACAGGTGACCATTAATGAATATTGATGAGGTTCTGCAGGAAGCTGTTGAGTCAAATCCGTCCAGAGGAGCTCGCGAACTTGCCAGGGAGTGCGGTGTGTCGAAAGATACTGCTAATCGCCATCTACTCCATGGGGAAGGTGAAAAAGAGCAGTAGACTGGTTCCTCACGAACTTACTCCTCAGCAATCAGGTAAAAGGTTAGAAATTTGTTGAAAAACCCTTCTAATATGAGATTTTACCGGAAGGTTGTCCTGTGATGAAAAGTGGGTTTACTGGCGAAATCCGAATACCCGTGAGCAATGGCTAGATCGCGGTCAAACTGATTTTCCGGTTGCTTCAAGGAGGAAATTTGAAAACAAAAATTCCATGCTTTGCGTTTTTTTTTTAATTTTGAAAATGTTATTAATCACGAATTTGTTTCCGATGGATGCTCTATGAATTCTGAACTCTACTATAAACAACTGAAAAGGCTTTAGGCGAAGTTGTCAGAGCGTTATCTTGCTTTTATCAACCGGAAAGGAATTTTATTCCAACAATATAATGTTCGTCCTCACACTTCCCATCGAACCAAAAAAAGTTTAAAGAACTTCATGGGCTCGAACTCCAGCCTCATCCACCACATCGTACCGACCTCGCACCATCGGATTACTAATTATTTAGATCCATGGCCTATTTTCTTCAAGGGGAAAAAATTGCTAATTTTGCGGAAGTTGGAATTGCGGTCGAAGAGTTCTTTGACAGTCATCTCAAAGAATGGTATCAACTTCGGATCGAGCAATTGGCTAATGACGGTAGGTAACAATGGATTATACTTTGAGTATTAACTGTATTTTATATCAAAGAAATAATAATACAAATATTTGGTTGAAAAAATGTCATAATCAGCCAATTGGTAATTGAAATGAGCGACCCATGATATTCGCACCACATTAGGATTTGGTTCAGTCCTATTCAGATCAAGTAAGCACCATAGAAATGTTGAAAAAATGACGCTAAACTCCCTAGTTTTTTTTTATGCCTATCTCTATACATGTTACCAAACTAATTGGGGTGGTTTGGGAAACATTTTCTCTTCCCAACTACAGACATTATGTCTATTCCTACGGGACGATAGGTGATATCACAATCACTTATACTAATAGGGTAGGAAAGTAATCCCTGAAGAGGTCCCAATGAAGCTTTTCAGACTTCAATAACATATTAATTTTTGCAATTTGGATATCATACTTTAAATATTATGTTGAATTTTTGTACTTAAATTATATTCTTGTTATAAGTATGAGGATACAGAATTATTTTAAATATTACAAATAAATTTGAAACAAAGGAATGGTCTGGATGAACTTATTATATATTTTTGAAATATCTCTGTGACATTCATCTTGACTGATAGATGTCAGTCTTGAATTTTGTCTTACATGTAAAGTCTTTCTGGAGTTGTAAGAATAGCTAGAATAAATTTTGAAGAAAATTTGGCTAGGTTGTTCAAGCAAAAATAAATAAATATCTATTTTTATTTTAGCTTACGTTCCAGCCTTCATCAGGGCTAAGAAAAGACCAGATAACAATAGATATGATGTATGTATAGGTATTTTTGACTGAACACCCCAACCAAATCCTCTTCAATTATTCAATACAATCAACCATTAATCCAATATTAGAATAAATTTTGTAGTGACATGAAAAACATCTACTCAATTTATTGGATAACCAGCCTGTTCAATGTAGCAAGTCCTCCAATTATTGATTGACTCTTGACAGCGGTTTCGACAAGAATGAGGAAGCATCAACTTCTAGGAGAATCTACCTTTACTGATGATGGTTAGGTTGATCAAATCATATTAGGCACTAGCTATAGTTGGTATTCTAACCATATATGTTCCAAGAAGGTTTAATACTTTACTGTCCAGTATAAAATCCAGTCTTCCAGGAAACTTCTCTCACACTCAGTTATGTGCCTCAGAAAGAGAACATTAAAAGCTTTTATTTTATTCATAAGAATGGTAAGAAGGATCAAAAGGAAAATTGATTTAATCATAAAAATTAATACTAAAATTTGTATTTTAAGAGTATTTACTTATTCAAAGAATCATACATAGAATAAAAAAAATACTGCTATTGATAAATAATCATTTCATACCAATAAAAAAATAATTTAGACAAGGAACAAGTAAAAACCAATAAACAAGGAACTTAAAGCTTTAAACTTAAAGCATCACTGCTTTAACACGACCAGTCGAGGTATAACAATTGGCATTATTTGATATTTATGCTTCATTAGTATTCTTCAAATTATCAATAAAAATTATATATGAATTCTAATACTGGAAAATAACTTGAAATGCATAGAAATGATTTAAACACAAATCTATAAAAAGTTACTTAAAAGATAGACAAGTTTATAAGTAACATGAATAAGTTTGTTTCTATGTTTTAAAACATGAATTGAATAACTTATCAATAGTGGAATAATGAACTATATATAATTTTATACAATTCCAATAAAGTTGACAAGTAAGATTTATGCTTCTAAATATTGATTTCTATTTCCGTGTTTGCTACATTGAAGCTCACACAAAATTGAACTAAGATCCACAATAGAATTCTAATTAGACATACATGTAGAAAAATATACATATAATAAAATTTATAATATATAAAAAAAAAGACAAGTTTTAATGAAAATATAGCATAACTTATGAATAACTTCATTTTTGGAGGCTAATGACAAGTTGGAAAATATCCAACACAAATCACTTAAATTTATACAACAAAATAAAAATAAATATATTTATATTTTAATATTTAATTCCATAACAAGTATCACAAAACTATCATTAAATATTTACAAAAAAAAAAAAAAGAAGAGCAAAACTTAAAAGAAAAATAGAGAAAAAAATGTTAGGATATAGTTAGACTATTCCAAAGTCCAACTAATCTCTCAAATAACAGTAAAATGCTAACCAGTCAACTTTTCATACATCGGGACAGAAGATGAGACTACATAAATCTGGACTAAAGACATCAATAGTCTAAGATATATAAAATGTCTTGGATTGGTGGGCAGTTTCTAGTTCATGGGTCTTTTTTGGAGTGTTGATGTGAGATGCCTTCTTTAAGGTCTGATGTCTTTTAGTGATGAGATGTCTTTTTGGTTACCTGTCAATGTTTCAAGAATTTATGGAAAATTATGAAACACTGACAGGTTAGTTATTTACTGATATTTGAGGGACTTCATTAGAGCTTCATTTTTTTAATCATTGAACTATAACTTACATTAAATTTCAATCTGTATAAATATATTCTACTTAATAAATAAATGTAACACAAAACAGTGTGTATAAAAGAGTATTGAGTATTAATGTATTCATGTGAATACTTTCAGGTTACAATGCATCATAAATTCAGGAACTACATAATTTGTACTAATCATATTTTACTAAATAGATATAGAATACAAAGACAGTTCACATCACAAAATTATAATTAATACTGGCAGAATAATTACACCGGAATAAAAATCCTGAACTAATTAGCAGAAACATAACTAAATACTATACTTCCAAGGTAATAGTCTCAGCAGTTTCTGTGGACCATCTGTATGCAAAGCTGTCATTCTAGCATTTTGTAAAATATATGTTTGAATTACATACCTGCAAAAAAATAAACAGATATATCACTAATAATATTTCTGAGATAGTCACTAAATTTCACTTTATTGAATATAAGAAATAAAGTTTTGGGTAAACAGATGAAGATAATAATCATAAGTAATTCACAAATGAATAATAATTTTATTTTGGGACAGAAGTCCCCTAAGAATAATGACACAAGATCAAGAAATATGTACATCAGTCTGGCATGTAGAAATAAAACAAAAACAAAAAGTGCTTAACAAAATTCAACTAATTTCTGACAAATTTGATATGAAACATTAAGAATGGAAATTATCTTTGTAGAAAGTACAGGAGTCTACCGGAACCTTCATATGGAATTCCACGATTTTTTAAGGCTTTTACATTAATTTTATATATATGTATATAAATTGAATTAATTAAATTAAATTAAATTAAATGAATTAAATTGGGTAGTGGGAGTGGGGTAGCTTATTGGTAGGGTACTGACCTTCCAATGCTAAGGATACCAGGTTCGAACCCTGGCTGATGGCAGAAAATTTATTTATCTGTTTCATTGGCCATGGGGCGACCCCCCGATCGGGAGACCCTCCTGGGGCACACCCAGCCTTTATAAAGTAGGTACCCTTAATTAAAAAATTGATTAGGGGGAAAACCTGGTGGTTGAGCGTGATATAGGTCAAATCACCTCCTTGCACAACCGTTGACCTAGAAACAGTGCTTTCCCTAAATAGTACTGAACCCCAGACCCTTCATGGGTTGTAGTGGTAAAGGGTTTTTTTTTTTTTTTTTTTTTTAAATATATATATATAATAAAATTATTCCTCTTGCTTCTAAACTATTATGAGAAAATAGATAACAAATGCTATAAATTATACATTATTTTACAATTTACTCGATGGATTTGTTCTCTTATGCCATGAAGTAAGGTATAAGAAGAAATGTTTGGTTTTTGATAAATTTTTGTAATCTGATATTTATTAGTTACTGTTTTAAATAAATAGTACAATATTTAACATTTTAAATACTTGGATATATAAATATACAAAATAACTGTCTATATTGACACAGAAACAGTTTTTTAATAAATAATTTACAATATAAAACTATGGTGTTTCCCATAGGTATTTTATACTCTGCTTGATTGCAACCTAATTTTTAATTTCTAGAAGTTTTAAACTTCAAAATTGATAAGGAGCTGTAACAGAAAAATGCAATATAGTGAGTAAATCCTGAAACTTTCTAGAACAGAAAAACTAACAATGCTGATACTGATTTGTGGGATTATCATAAACAAAATGTTTCCTAACACTATTCCAAAAAGACAAATAAAATGTTTTGTTTCTTTTTACGAATGCAAAAAAACCTATCTAAACCTTGTAAAACTACTTCATAAATGAGAAGTTAATCAAATCTACGAATCTTAATAAAACTGTATGAATATAGATAACATAAAATGAAAATCCACTGATAGACAAATTGAAATAATCAGGTAGACTAACTAGTTTAATAAGAATGAAGTGGCCTAATTTTCATGAGTAAATAGAAGGATGTAAATAATAGGTCTTATTAAATAAAGTAAATAGCACTCAATATATCTTACCTGAAGCTTAATATGCTTTATAAGGGCCCATCATTTTCAGTCTTACTCGATAATCAACGTAATGTTGAAATATATAACAAACTAAACAGTACGAAACTATAATTCAATTCTTGATACTAAGAGCAATAAACTAATTGATATACGTATATTTTTTAATTTAAGAATTTCTATTATTAATATACTCCTACTTATTATAGAATCCAATATAAATATTCCAATTACCAAATTATAATGAACCAATAACAAATTATTAAGAGAACATTAAATACATAAATATAATGCATTCTTAAATAACTTTTATAGAATTAATTATTATTCACTACTTAAAACAATTGGTTCATCCTCAGAACAAGCGTTTAACTCAGAATTTACTTTTGTTTCATATTTATCTGAGAAATTCGGGTCAATGGACTTTATTGTATTTAATAACTGTTGCTTCTCATCTTGTCCCCAAGATTCAGTCCACTCCAAAAACAGCTTGATTCGGCACTGAAATAAACTCGGAGGACGCTCATTAAAATTATTCTCATTTTCCATCTCAGGCAGAAAACCATTGACATATTCTTTATGACCAAATCTTTGAATCAAAACGGGTAGGAAATCATTTCGTTGCATTTCACTAAATTCTTGAAACCATTCCACTAAATATTGCAATTGACTTTGTAAACTTGGAATATATCTGTTAGTAGACCCCATTAAACCACTATCAACACTATAAATACAACAGTTAGGTCAAGTAGAACACTGTCTGACTGACATACACAATTTTAAATTAACTTGATGATAAGCAACTTTTCTGACGATCAGGAAAGAAGCGTTCGTTTTAATTCACATTTTTTTCCAGAAAAAAATAGAACCTATAAAAGAATAAAGTGAACTGCGGCAATAGAAAATAAAATATATTTAGACACCTTCTATTTTATTCAAATACATATACATGAAGAAAATTACAAAATTTAAATTATCTTTGTTTAATTGTTATTTGTAGATGACTTGATAATGAGCTGATCAGCTCGAAACGTCGTCGGAAATAAAATGAAAATTGTTTGAAAGTATAAGGGCTAACACGGGCGGATCTACGGGGGGGGGCTTTCGGGCTGAAGCCCCCCCCCAAAATGGAAAAATATAACCATGTTTTATGGGAAATTTTTTTTTAAAAATACCTCTTAAAGTATTATTGTTCGTGTAATTACATTTAAAATCACTTAAGGAATCACTTAAACACCATTTCATATAGGCAGTTAGTTTCTTTCTGTTTTTCCAAAGTAATTATCGCAATTTTTATGAAAAAAAAAGGTTTCGGGCTGAAGCCCCCCCCCAAAAATTAAATTCTGGATCCGCTAGTGAGGGCTAATATATCCCTTGAAATAACCATATATATGCACAAGATTTTTTTTCCACCGGATTTGCCATGCCTTACAGGCAATACGGGTTGAGCACCAGTGGGGTATGCCACTGCTGGCAGTATACGTATATTATATTAAATTGGATTAAAATTATTATTCATGAGGTGTAGAACTGTTTGTGTGCACAAGCCCACACTTTTCTTTTTCTCCATTCTTCCACTTTACAAGCCGGTCCTCGAAGCAGCAGCAGTTTGTCTTAACTTCCTTCTCTTCTTCAAAGATTAAAATGTGCAATGCCTACAGCATCTTTCGTATACGAATCCTTTATAATGTGGGTAATTCTCTCTGCTCATTAGCTGGGGGAACATGCTCTCTGTCAGGGTATATATCCCCGTCTCTCTCAGGAGCTTACCTCATAGTGCCTCATAGGCAGTGTATTCGACGACCACATGTTAAGCGGTCTCCAGAATGTTGTAGTTGGGGCATAGCAAATCAATATTCTTTCCGTGTTTAACGAGCTTCGCTCGGAAGCCCCCATGTACCGTGAGGAGTTGAGACACCCAGTAATCCGGGAGGACCCATCTTGCATCTAATCGTGACTTGACCGCGGGAAAGTACTTTCTTAAGGCAGTCCCCTTCGGAATCGCCATCCATCGCCGGTTCCATTGATCAACTGTGTCCTTCCTGATAATTCTTTTCCATCTTCTTGGGTCTTCTTCAATTCTCATTTTTAGATGTTCAGGTAGATCCTACGAACCTTCTCTTTTCATTTTAAAGAAGTAATAGTCTTCTCGCAGGAGGATATCGAGAGGTGTCTCCCCTGCCAGTACTTGTTCTGCCTCATGAGATACCGTTCTATAGGCTCTAGTGGCCCGAAGTAAAGCCAACCTCTGAATCGAGCTAGCCTACTCTTATGTCGGTGCGAGAGGTTTAGGTTCCAGGATAGGGACGCATATCTATGAATACCCAAACATACTCCTTTTTATATAGTTATTGTAGCTGGGTATCTGAGACCCCAGAAGGCGCTTCCGCACGACTGAGTCCATTTAGGGCCACTGTGACTCTAGTTCTCATATAGTCCAGGTGGGAAGTCACGTTGAACTCTCGACCAATTTTTATGCTAAGGTTGGTGACAACCTCACTTGGACATACGCTTTCTTTTTCTATACTTAACATAATATGATGTGCTCTTTCAGTCGTACCCCTCAAGACGATTGCCTGGGTCTTTGTTGTAGCTATCTTCAATTTCTTCCTCTAGCACCATCTTCCTACTAAACTGGCGCATCGTTCATCTTCTGCTTTCAGACCGGCTATACTGTTTGAGGCCACCACGGCGGCCAAATCGTCAACAACTGGCAGGGAACCGCTCCTCTTCGAGCTTCTCCAGCAACTTGTCAAAGACTAGCTTCCACAAGACAGGATCCAGAACCACTAGAGGATCCAGGATTTAATTGGAGGGGGAGGCCTCAGCCCGAAGGTGTTTTTTTTTTTTTCATAAAAATAACGATAATTACTTTGGGCAAAAAAGAAAGAAACTAACTACCTATATGAAATGGTGTTTAATTGATTCCTAAAGTTCTTTTAAATGTAATTACACTACAACAATAATACTTTAAGAGATCATTTTTTTATATTTTTTCCTTAGATTGCTACCATTGGGTAGTTACTCAGCAAGTGTATTCATGTCATTATATCAATTATGTCCAAATTTACTTGATGTATTTATGTAATACAGTTGTAAATGTCATAAAGAAATAAAAAAATAATAATAATAATAATATTTTTTCCATAAAACATGGTTATATTTTACCATTTGGGGAGGGGGGGGGGCTTCAGCTCCAAGGCCCCCCTTCCCCCGTAGATTCGCCCGTGCCCAGAACAGATCCCTGCGGGCAGCCCCTCTTTTCACGGTAGACGGTATCTTCTACTTCAAAGAATCTGCCCCTAATTTTCAATGTCCGGTTCTGGAGGTAGATTCTCACTAGGTCATGCAAGTTAATGGGAGTTTCATACTTCTAGAGTTGCTGGAGAACACTCGGCCACCACGCTGTCAAATGAAGAGGATATGTCGAACAGGAGAAGCATAACATACCCCTCCGGTCTTTCTTCTAGGTCATGACGCCCTCGCGTGATAGTATCAATGTCAAAAGGTATGCAGGGCCGGATTAAATTTTGGATTTGCTGGCGCCTGGGCCAGCAGAATTTAGGTGGAAGCGAATTCAAACTTTATTTTGTAGTTTGCAGAGGTGCCCAGAAGGTATTTGCATAGCGCAAGTTACACCATCACATTTTTTGAGAGGAGGCATATGTTAAGGGTAAATTCACCAATAGCTGACATGCTTAAGGAAACTTCTTTGAACTTTTACGTATAAAAACTTATTGTGTTTTTCTTGGATTCATCTTATTAGAACACATTCTCGCTTTGCCAAGACACAATACGAATCCATGAAACATTAAAAAAAAATCACATTCTAAGTAGGTACAAAAAATATCTAAGTTCTAAAAAAAATTAAATTTTGAGAATAATTTCGTTGCACCAGTAGCACAGTTAGAGTTGGTATGTTCCTATAGCTGACTGGAATGAGAACAAGGATATAATTATGCAAAAAAACTGTTGAAATTTTATATTCTCCATTTATACATAAATATTAACAAAAATTACTTTTAATTTATTATAAAACTAACTTTATTTTGTATTTCTACTTAAATATATTGATAAATGTTCGCCACTGTCAAAGATCTGTTTTTGGCGATAGGAAAGTCATGGTTTTGCTATATATTTAAACTCACTTTCAATTTTATATTTTTTTAACGAGAGAGTAGTGAATGGTCCCATTTCTAAGGCCCGTTATGTTAAGTACAACTTCTTGAATTTATGAGAGTACATGCCTGTCAGCTACTGGCAAAAAGTCCCATTATAAAGCTTCACTAGCTGAACCCTATAAATTTCCAATTCCTTCATCAAAACAAGTTAAAAACAGATAAAACATAATTTAAAAATTCTCTAAGAAAAAATAAAACAAAAAAGATAGGGGTAAATTAAGATGAAAAGGCAAAACTAACATATGGTGTACTTATTGCTAGATGGTTGTTCTTGGAACACTAAGTGGACCGTGAGGGACCGTCCTAATTTTCCACTCGGTTACGGTTTTCACCAAGAATAAAACAAAGCAGAGAAGTATACAAGAAGAAAATATAGTAATTAAAAATATATGAAACAAGAAGAGGTCTAGAAGATCCTAAAATCTTTTTATTCTCATTTTCAGGAAGGATGTGAGGTATTGGTACACTGTCAGCTAATGGTGCTTTACCCTACAGGGTTTAGAATTTTTAAGTAGAGCACATTTTAAGAGGTTATGATTTTTTGGAGAAAACCATATCTTGGAGGGGTTTCAATTTGAAGGAACTTTTAAACCAGGGAGCAAAAGGAAATATGGAATACACAGCAAGTAAATAATCAATAAGTTTTCTAATTTTTTTTTCGCTTTACTGTTCTCAAGAAGAGATCAATGAAATTTCTTGGGAGAGGGGAGCAATCGCCTTTGAGGCAACAAGCACGCCATCAACTTTGGGGGGGAAGGGTGGGAGGATGAGTACTCCTGGTAGTTAGGTATAGTATATCTAATGAAAGTAATTCCAAGAGAGTTTGGTCGCTCCAAAATGTCAATTGTCTAATAATTAAACACTTAAAAATGTCGAAAAATTAACGAAATTAGATTTTTAAACCAAGTAGTGTGTCATTTTCAATGTTTTTTATATATTAAAGTGAATGAGACAAATCCTAAGACGGTTTTAACGAAATTGCACAATTATGGCAAAGATGCATACAGCGCTGAATTAACAGTTTTAGTACAAGATCTTGATGAGGTATAAAAAATTTATCTAAATGCAGTTAAATCAGATGTGATGTAACTGTTACAGATTCATAGGTCTCTCTGTTCTTTCTTCTTCTTCCTCTCACCACATGGACACATTACATCCAATTCCCTAACTATCTCTGTTATAGGTTCTGCACCGATTTATTTGGTTTTTTCTTGATTGATATACACTATCCTTGCTTCCGCCAACTTTACAGAATTTATCTTCCTATTGTTTCTATTTCTGCTTGGAGAATTCTAATATTATGAATCAAGCCCCTATCGTTATTGGAAAGGAGTAGAATATTGCAGGTGAAAGCCATCAAGGGATAGGTAACAAGGTGCAAGTGTCTAAATTCTAAGTAAAACTTCTATCTAGGCCTTGGCCTAAGAGATAGCGAAATCCAGAATTCAAATAAATAGGCTTAAGCTGCAAAGCTGTCTTACCCTGAGATTGGTTTAGACTCATAAATTTGATAATTGGATGTCCTCACAGTATTTAAAGTATTTCTATAGACTTATCATCACTAGAGTTAGTCTTTTTTATTCAATTCTATCTACCAGAGCCTAAGGAATATCTTCCTGTTTAATTCTATTGAATGCTTTAGTGAGGCCCAGGAAGCAAACACTCAGCTCTTACATTTTTTGATCACTTTTTCAAAGTGAAGACCCGCGTGCTCCTGTTTTCTCTAAACCTAGATTGCTCTTTCTAAAGTTGTTCCATTTTTGTTTTAATGTTTATTCCAGGATCTTAAAGAATATTTTGCATGGTATGCTCAAAACAGAAACAGATATTCCCCAATGATTACATCCTCAGCATTATAATAAATGTTAATACTTCTAAAGATTTTTAATGATTCTTTCAATGTTGGTTTCCTTTCACCTTTTTTTATTGTTTTGATTAAGCAATTTAATAATTTTTTTAAAGACTATTTATCAAAAAAGTTGATCAATTTATTTATGTTAATAAATTCTCTCTCGATACTGATTTTAGGGATAAGCAATGTATAAAATATTTAATTTTTGCTTTAATTTGATGTAATCCTGTTTCCCTTTTTCCAAATATTAAAAAAATCATTGAGGTACGAAATACCTATATTTTATAATAGTTAATATTTTGATAATTATGGATTCTATTGTTCTGCCTTTTCATTCCTACTCATTTCAAACATCAAAAATATCAGTGCCAGACATGTCAATTCTTTTTTCACTATTTACATCCCTTAGTTTCATCACAAAACTATTTTAATTAATATAAGTTTTATCTAAATCAAAACCACTTAGGTAAATGTTCATTATCCCTTACATTTGATCAAGTTCAAATTAAGTAACACGTTTGATGATATTTGACAAAATAGCAATATCTCATAAGTGATATATATATATGTTTTTTTTTTCGGTTGGCGCTACAGACCATGAAGTTCTTTGGCTGCGAGATGTGGTCATTTTACAGACGTTTGTTGCTTGTGGGAACTCACATCGTTTGGAGGTGATCACCCAACCTCACGTTGCTACGAACCATGATCTCCATGGTGCAGCGGCAGGCCAACCATAGCTCCATAGCCGATCCCTTTGGGGCCAATCTAGAAGTGTTCTTCCCACCGACTTACTCGGGTTCAAGGACAGGGACAAAACGGTTGAGATCCATGGATTATTGATCCACGAGGACCTATATTTCTTTCCCCAAAACAGACCGTCCATGGACTGAACCTCAGGGGGCAACTAACATTCTGGTAAACCACATCCCGATTCCCGATTTAAGTACACGGGGTAGGGTCATCATTCCTACGCCCGATCGGTGTGAATTGCCTCCAGTAGACTGACGGGCCTCACATACCCGGGGGAAGGGGGAGAGACAGCATGGCATATATATATATATATATATATATATATATCATATATGACATTTATATCAATATTAGTAAATCATGAAACCTTAATCCTAAATCTGGCTTCCTAAGTATTGTTAACCTGGGGCTACTTGAAGAGTATGGGAATACTATTTTTTAGTAAATCTAAGTCTCTTTTAAAAATATAGACATAATTCACAATCTCCAGTACTTATCTTGATTTTCATCCAAACAGCCCTCCCCGTAAGATCAAATAGCTCCAAGTTACGCAATATGAAAGAATGATTATTCATAGCACATAGGGACCATTGCAAACCAAAACTGGTAAAGAAGTGATAATTAAGAAATGTATATTTTTTATCAAGAGTATAAAATATATCAAAGGAACAAATCATAATGCAAATCACAAAATAGTAAA
The DNA here is from genome assembly GCA_928085145.1 of Nezara viridula. Lineage (NCBI taxonomy): Eukaryota > Metazoa > Arthropoda > Insecta > Hemiptera > Pentatomidae > Nezara > Nezara viridula. The sequence goes on along the minus strand of OV725078.1, from coordinate 107,620,447 downwards.
CTAAATGAGATCAGTTAGGTTTAAAAGAACCTATGATGTCAAGAAACATAATAAATGATGCTGAATTGTATAAATAAGACACCTGGTGTAAGTAAGGAAACAAGTTTTAGCTCATAATAAAAGAAAAGTATAACATGAATGTTATAATTTATAAAAAATTTGGATTGGTTATTGATAATATTACTAGTAGTGGAGAGAAAAATAATCTGGAAAGAATTCCTTGTGGTTATTAATTAAATGTAAAAAAATTATTTCACCACTTGATTATTTTTTCTGGCACTATTGCCCTCGAAGGACATAGGCCTCCTTACAAATCGCCTGCTAGGCTGGTCTGTCGGTGGCGATAACTCTTCCCCAGCTCGCATAAGTCTGCCTTAAAGTTCTCCAACCATTTCATCCCTTCATCATTATTTTGTAGTAGTTTCCAAAAATAGAAAAAAATGGTTTCCCAAACTTTCAGATTTTTAAGGTAATTCATCTTAAAACCATCAATCCTAGCTACCGGTTTCACTATTTCTTAAATACCTTACTTTGTTCCTGTGTAGTTCACGCATATGCTAAAATTAGCTTCATACAGAACAGTCCAAGAACAAATTTTAATTTAAGTACCTGATACACTGAGAGGAAACAAAATAAAATTATTATTTAAACTTACTTAAAATTTTAACTTTCAAATTATATACTATAATATTTAGGTGAGAAATAAGAAAGAGTAAAGAATTACAAATAAATTAAAACATTTATTTACATTTTAAGAAAACATATTTAAAAAACAAAAGTCTGTAGTATTAAGGGAAGTGACTAATGGCAGCTGTAATACATATACATGACCAAGATTTCTGCAACAAAAAAACAAAAATAAAAATAAAAAAAAATTGTATACTATGCTCATACATATTGTTAATACTATATAATTGTATATTAGTTTTGGAAAATTGTCTGTAGCGATTAATAAGTATGCTGTGTTTAAAGCAACCCAATGTAATTGGGCAGCACCCTTTTATGATAATAAAGTGATTCTCTCTTAGTCATATAAATGAAAAAATGAATATAAGAACATCTGTAACATATTTACAGTGACGAACATATTAAACAAAATTTAATTTCCCAATTCTCTAATTTGGCACCAACAATATCTTAATAAGAAATAAAATCATTCAACTTCAAATTAAATTAGAATGAAACTAATAGAACGAATAATAGAATAATTAAAAAATAATTTAGGAAAACTTTTTTACATTTCTTTCATAACTCTAAAGAGGTTTCAAAGTGCGATGATTAGAAAAATAATGCAATAAAATATGCATCATCACACATGTAACAAGTACTTTTTTTAATAATTAACACGACTACAATAATATATCATGCTCATAACAGACAATGCATAAAACAAATAAAGGGAATTTCATTAAATAATAACAATCTTTGGCAATTTCACAACACTCATCAGTTTTATGTTACATGTCTACTTAAAATGTTTTCACTCTTGAAAATTGCACTCCATGGTGGAAAGAACTCTATGAGTACCCGCCAGAAACACGTGGCTCACTATTAAAGAGTTTACAGGTTTGAAAGTAGACACTTGTTGATATACCCCCATCCACAACCTTTTCAGAACCACACACAAAATATAAACCAATTTTGTTTGTGTCAAGAAGAATCATATTTGTTTTCTAAAAAGATTCTTCACTATAAAATGCAGAGAATTTTAGTGAAAAGATGAAATAATTCAACTCATTGAGTTTGATGAAAAAAAAAAATCTTGCATTACGGGATGTTACAAAAAAAAGAAAATGCTGATGTAGAGCTGAGGACGGATACAAAGAATCTTATTATAAATTCGACTTCACTGCTGTTTAATCTGGAAAAAACTTTTAACTTGCTACATAATATTAAGCTGTAATTCTTTAATAAATGGATTATTATCATTTATTCTAACAATCCATGGATTGATTTTTTTTTTTTTAACTGTCATTTTTTTTTATTTCTTTAATAAAAGATTAAAAGTTATTAATTCCACTAGTTTTCCTTTAACAGTCCGTAATACCATCTTGACGAGTGTTGTAGGTCAAATTAACTCTCAGTTCACCATACTTTGTGTGTGACAAACATAGTCATGTAGATATGATATAAGTGTTTTGGGGATTAAATATTAGCAAGGAGCATGCTAGACTCTCATGAGTGAAATTCTCCTCTTAAACAGCATTAGTAAATAAAATTGCAGATTTAAATAGAAGTGGATTTAGATGATCCATTCTATCAAACAATGAATTTTGGTATATTATACACATTATTTTAATATTTTTTACTATTTTGCTAACTATATATCATTGCTTCTATAGTAAATTGAATTTATAACAAAGAAAAAATATTACCTAACTGTCTAAGCTTCCTCTTCTGTTTTAAATTTCCCGCCATAATAAGGCATGTATTCTAGTACTAATCTCCAATCAGTTGCATAGCATATACCAGCTCCCGCAGATGCGCCAAAAAAGGTAAGACTTGGAATCCTAAGAATGAAAAATAAATTTAAAATAATAACCATAAAAGTAATTTACAACTTAAGTTATAAAAGGAAAAAACCCAAATTACAAAGCCATAAATCTCCAACATACAGGTGAATAGTTAACCCACCAACATTTCCCCAATTCAGGAAAAACAAAGATCACTTATATTCGGAAAGAAAAACAAAAACAAAACAGGAACAGCAAAAAATGAAAAACAAAAAAACAATTACTGCGGATAATCAAAATATGTTAAAGCATACGTGATACATTTCTATTTAATGGAAGAATTTTGTGGTTAATTGAAAGTTAAATTTTTTAGGATTTCAGGGTGAAGAATGTAGAAATCATAGAAAATGAAACATCATTAGATAAAATTATATGTTCGTAATGGTAGAGATACCGTTGGTTGTAGATAAATTAGGAAAAATTTGGTTGAGGGTGAAATCAAAAGTGAAAGTATGATTCTTTTTCAGAAATAAAAAAAAATTGTTTGTGTACTTTCATTATTGACTGCATACCTAACCAACTTCTACTTATATTTTCATAGTTTTGAGTTGAATTAATTTGAAAATGAATGATCCCGTTAAGGTTTTTTTCTCATTATGAGGTGAGGTAACAATATAATACAAACTCTATTATTGTAAATTACTAACATAGGCATAAAACTAGAAAAGAGACATAAGGTTATTCTGTTATAAATGGAAAATCCCAAACTACAAAAAGCCACAAGTCTCCAACATACAAGTGAATAGTTAACTAGCTAAAGTTTCGCCAATCCAGGAATCATCAGAGCAGAAAAACCAAGAGCACTTATATGCAGAAAGAAAAAAATGCATAACTAAAATTTAATAATACAAAATGTTTCGCCAACTTAGGCATTGATATAATAATTATATGCTTATTTGAGTAATATTACTTGTGGGATGGCCATTTATCCACTGCCATTTGTTGTGAACGGATGTTATATATACATTCCACCTTTTTCTTTTGGATTTATTATTTAATTTAATACGTTTTTGTATTATTATATTTTAGTTATGAATTTTGTTTTCTTCCTTGTATTTCTGCTAATCAGCTGTTCAATATAACCCTCCTAAGCTATTTTAATGGGACTTTCTCTTTCCTTTAGTATGTATTTGGATAGTTTCGTGAGATTTCTACAGCAATATTTTTTTTTTCTTTCTGCATATAAGAGATATCTTAGTTTTTCTACCCTGATGATGCCTGAATTGGCGAAACGTTGGCAAGTTAACTATTTACCTGTATGTTGGAGACTTGAGGCTTGGTAGTTTAGATTTTTCCATTTATAATAATAAGTTTATTTAATGATATTTGCAATTAACAATATGTACATAATAATCGGTCATGTTTTGGTTTACAACATTTCACACTACAGTAATATTAAAATTATTAACTTAAATACCATTCCTTTGTATTTTTGACAGTAGGAAATATTAATTTAAAAAACCTAAATAAAAAAGAAAAATAATAACTAAGTAAATAATTAATAAATAAATAAAATAAACAACACTAATAAAATGAAAAACTATGTATATTTAAATAAACATACATACTATATTTTATGTATGTTAATTAAGCTAAACTAAAATAAGTACTCTATAAATATTATGCAACATTATTTCGGACAGTTTTATTCCAGTAAAATGTTTTGTACATCTGTGTTTGTATCTTCTTAAACTTTGCTTATTGTAATTGCCTATTGCTTTAATTATGGGGTTTATTGATGTATTTTTTGATTTGACAAATTTTTCGGTCTTGGAATATATGAATTGTTTAATTGTTTGGAATTTCAAATCTTTTAACATTTTGATTATTCTTGAGTATCTGGGATAATCCTTTATGATTCTCATACACAGATTTTGTACCTTTTCTATTTTTTTAATAGTTTGTATCACATGTATAACTTCAAACTGGACAAGAATATGTATTTCAAGGGCATTTTCCATTTATAACAGAATAACCTTATGTCTCTTTTTTAGTCATTAACAGCAATAGAGATGGTATAATATTGGTAGATCACATCAAGGAAAAAAAAAAAAAGAACTTAACGACATAATTCAAAACTATGAAAATATAAGTAGAAGTTGGTTGGGTATGCAAACAAATTTTTTTTTAATTTCTGAAACAAAATGCTATGCATACTTTCACTTTTGATTTCACTCACGACCAACTTTTTACTAATTCATCTACAGCCAATGGTATCTCCACTATTACAAACATAATTTTATCTAACAATGTTTCATTTTCTATGATTCCTACATTCTTCACCCTGAAATCCTAAATAATTTGACTTTCAAGTAACCATGAAAGTTTTCTATTAAATGGAAATGTATCATATATGCCAATTTAACCATATCATTAATTTAATAATCATTGATAAATTTAATTGACAGCATTGTTACACTGTATGCCTTAATATATTTTGATTATCCGCAGTAATTGTGATATTTTTTTTTTTCATTTTTTGGCTGTTCCTGTTATTTTTTGTTACAATAAGTGCTACTATCAACTGTCATAGATGATGAACTCCAAGGGTAAGCAAAATAAGCTTCGTTTTAGTGTGATTAGGAAAGGATATTCTCAACTTTTATTATCTAGCATAATGCGTTTAATTTTGGGTGCACCCTACTCAACTCCTGTTGCAGCTATGGAACTGCAGATCACAGCAGAACCCCTTTTGAGCAAGCTGGAATGTGTCTTCACGAGCAGATGAGAAGAATGGACCCAGTTTTGGAAAAAATACAACATCTCAACTTAACAGCTCAAGACACAAGAATCATCCATACCAAAGATGAAGGCTTGACTGTGAAGAAAGGGAACCATTTATACAGGCACAGTTCCCAATCTATAATGACGCAAGACTAATACCCATAAATTTGTAACACTGCTATTATTCTTAGATGACTGTAGACCCAGAATAAAATAATTTTATTTCATTCATTCATTCAAGCAAGGTAGAGCTGCAACTCCTCCGTAAGGTGGATAAAAAAGAAACACCAGATAATGAGCTAAAAGCATAGCTCTAGAAACTATAGATCAAGAGTATCCTCCTTAGGATTGGCTTCACATTTATACCAATGGTTCAGCTGAATTAGCCGTCAAAAATTCTAGGGCAGGGGTTTACTCGAGCGAGTTTTAGTTCAGTGATGTGGTGAGTGAGGATGGTTCGAATTTTGAAGGTGAGATAGCAGCAATCCTCATAGTCCTAAGAATATTGGGAGGTGCAGGGTGGGGTTAAATAGGCTAACGTGTGTGCACAGCACCACGAGTTGCCTGGTAACCAGATAGCCGAAGTTGTGAGAGATATAAAAAATATGAGTTCGCGCCGCAGTGCCGGAAGGGATTATAAATTTTCCGCCCTAACCCCCTGGCCCGGGAAATCCACATAGCCTAAAAGACAAGGTAGGGAGAACAAAAGATAAAAAAACAGCCCTAAGAACACTCTCAGGAAGGCAAGTTTAGAGAGCTGTTCTCTTTGTCCACTCTCAAGCGGCAATCCTCGCTGTTACTAACCTGAATGAAGATCTGTCGAGTGCTATCTTGGAGTGTTATCCCTCCTCTATAACCTAACACACCGAGGCACCAATGTTGTCCTACAGTGAACTCCGAGCCGTTGAGGGATTCCAGGAAATGAATTAGCAGATAGTCTCACCAAGAGAGGAGCAGAATTGCCTGAACCAGTCCATTCAAAATCTTAAAATTCAATTTAGCGAATGATGAGGATGGTAGTGAAGGAGGAAATAAAAAAAATACACAGAAACAAGGTGGAAGGGGGACGTTATATATATGTTTGATGGAAAACTGATCCCAGCTGACCTACCAAGAAGGGACGCAGTAACCTGCTTCCGCCTGGCCACTGGTAACAACTATCTACAAAGTCATCTCCATAGGAGAGGCGTGGCTGAAATCCTAGGTGTAAATTATGGGATCAAGCTAAATGGATGCATGCCATCAAGACACATGTCTAGCTTTGACAGACATAAGAAATAAAACATTTGTAAATGAATATATAAAAATATCTAACTTATACTGGAGAACAAGATGTCGGATGGTTGAATGACCAACGACTTCGGAATAGGAAAATAAAATAAGCTGATAGTTTTATATTTTGTAAGTTGTTGTTTAAGGGGTGTCAATTAACTTACATTATATCACTGTTTATGACTTCCGCTCACAAAAAAGATGAACATTAGGTCCTTTTCAGTTGAGCTGGGCACCATAACAAACGGTTTAGTCCCATTGTTCAATTTAGGATACACTTGGCCATTCTACAAACTCCATTTATGTGATCATAAGATTTTGTGCTGCCCATCAAAGGAAAGTGACACATGTAAAGTGGTGGTCGAGGTCATACCAAATAGTTGGTCATCTCCATCTACTATCTGACATACTCAGTCATTCTCAGAATTCCATTTATGATGTGTTCATGCATGAGATCTTTTGCCACCCACTAACACTTGTAAAGCAATATCCATTCCCTTATTCCTTCTTTCATTATTTATAATTGAAATTTACGATTAATCATCACACAGTACATGATTATTTTAAATTTATCACAGAAGATTATCATTCCACCCAAGATTTTATTCATTTCAAGAATAAAGCTAAGAAGCAATGTTTTTTAAAGTTCCTTGAACACATATATCCTGGAGGTAATAAACTACTTACAAAAATACCTGATTTCAACAAGTATTTACACAAAAAAAATGTAACAACATGTAAATTTGGGATTAGAAATCACAAAGTGAATGGTCAACAAAGATTGAAAAAACAAGAAACAATATCACTTACAATTTAAAAATATAATGAGATAAGAAGGAGGTGTGATAGATCTCATAAATACAAATTCCTTACCTTGCTAATAATTTAAAGTTTTCATGGTTGATAATTAAAATCAATAAGGTGTATGAAATTAAAAAAGATTTTTTAATTTACTTACCATTTAGGGAGAATGTCTAATATCTTTTTAGAAATCATAGTTGGATGCTAGAAAGAAGTAAAACAGCTGATGAAAAATAAAAGGCCACTCTAAATCGATTCGCTCAGTAGCGACACTGAGATACAATTTTAAGCTTTCACAAATTTCACAACTATGGGACAAACTAATATATAAATGGTTATTTAACTGTGCTAGAATTTTTGCTTCTCGCTTTTTATATTTTCCGTCTATTTTCAGTATTAAGAGCAATAAAATAAATAGTTTGATTCAGTAATAATTTCGTAGTTAGTTAATTGTGTTTCCCATAGTTTGTGAAATGCCCATAAGTGGTCTAAGCCCACCTTAATTGTATACTTTTTTTATTTACGGACTAACTTTATAATTCACTGTCGAAAGGAGTTTTTTCGAAGCGTGAATTTCTTCTGTGTAAGCATATTATTCCACCACTTATCTTGTTTTAGTAGACAAAAAAGGCTCTGAAAAGGTAAGATTACGAACAGAAAACTATTGTTTTTAATCCTAATACTCAGATCCATGTTTACTTAAAGCCTTCACCTCTGCCAGCACCAGTATGTTAAATACAAGTTTTAAATCTACTTCATCGAAAAATATTTTAGGGAACAATGCACCTAAGGCACCTAATATTCTTCACCATCTCGAACAAATTTTCAACAGATATGAACCAAATTTCTTAAAGTTCTTGAAAACGGAGAAAGTTTTCTTACAAAAAGTGTGTAGGATGTACACCACGAAAAAGCTAAGAGAGCTATCTTTTGATATTTACTTTATATATATATATATATATATGATTTTTTTTTCTTTCGTGGCAAAATGCTCCGCGGCCATGAAGGCCTATTGTACGCCTCTATTAATGTCACTTCTACTCACAGCGTTATTCATCCTGTCTCCCAAACGAAAGTTAGCTTGAATTGACAAGCTCGTTTTTCTTGGGGTGAGTCATCCCATCATTGCCAAATAAACAGAATATTAATTCAGCAAACCTGTCCCACCAACAAGTGATATGATTAGCTGTTAGGTCCTCCTGAACACAGAACCTACTACGAGACGACTCCATTAGCCGGAGATTAAACGTGTGATATATCAGTTTACAATTACTAGTATATTTTCTTAAGAGAGCTCCTGCTAAAGTTAATTAGTAGGTTGCTTTTCTTTGGACAGACTCCAGCTAGGAAAATCTTCAATGAGTCTGTTCTTCAGTAATTTCTCATCCTCTCGGATCTTTTTAACGAACCAAAGTATTTTAGAAACTCCAGCTTCCCTGCATGCCTTAATTAGTTCAGTAGGAATATTATCGGTTCTTGCTGCTTTATAAGATTTTAATTTTCCGATAGCTACTTCAACTTACTCTTTACTCGGTTCTTCTATTAACGGTTCCGCTCTCTGGTACTCAGAAGGAGGACACAGATCATAATTTTCCGCATTTAAAATATTGTCAAAGTGGTTCTTAAACTTATTTAATATGTCAACCGGATCGGTCAGAATATTGTTATTTCCATCCCTAATTCCAGACGTGACGGCCCTAAACATTTGCGTGATCTGTTTATACATTTGAACATGTCTCTTACGTTATTTTTAATTACATTAGCTTCTATTTCAATTATTTTATTTTTAAGATACTCCCTTGTTTTATTTTTGAGCAATTTTATCGTTTCAATCTTTGAGGTTCAAAGTATTCCAGATTGCCTTCGTTAGAATTATTTAGAACTTTTAATTTAGCGGCTTTTCTTTTAATGCACATGTTTAAGCATTCTTCATCCAACCACTGTTTGTTATTCTGATTTTCCTTTTTTCTTAGACACGAGTTACCGACCGCTTTAATTTTATCTCCGATCTCTACCCATAACTTGTCAATATCCTCACGGTCCTCCTCAAAAAACCCTAAAACTTCAAACCTATTCTTAACATCCAGCTCGAATTGGGTTCTAATTGATGGATTTTTTTAATTTTCCAAATTGAAATTCTCAAAATCGAAACGGTTTTCTTTTCTCTTTTTTATATTTAGTTTTTGTCCAAGTTTCGCTATTACTTGGATATTCATTATCCGTCCCACATTCTGCTCCGCGATAAGACCGTACATTAATTATACTGCTTTGCCAGTTATGTTGTATTAAGACATGATCGATTTGATTTCGTGTTTGCGAATATGTTTATGAATATCCTTATGTTTAAACGTAGTACTTTTAATTATCAGGTTTTTCGAGATGGCAAAGTTTATCAGACGGATCCCATTATCATTACTATACTCGTGCAAACTTTCTTTACCAATCGTCGGATCATAAATTTCTTCCCTTCCTTCCTTTGCGTTTGTGTCACCTACAATCATTTTCATGGAGTTTCGCGGTAGTTTATCATAAACCCACTCGAGTTTATCGTAAAATTCGCATTTGGCTTCGGTCATTACTGTCTTCGGTACGATGTATGTTTATTAATGCGATTTTAAACCAACGTCCCTGAAATATAGCTACCGAAATTCAATCACTAAAGAAATGTACGACCCTCAAAGCGGATAGCAATCTATTCCTAATTAGAAATCCGGTACCTAAACAATGATTCCCGCTTCTACCGTACCAAATAGTGTACTTTCCTTCCCTGGCCAGAGCCACGACATCCAGATTGTACCCATTAACCTTATTCGCGACCGATTTTAACCCCCCTCCTGTGTTTAAACTCCTTACGTTCCACGTACCAATTTCAAATCTCTATTTTTCAAATTGCGTCATGAATCCCCTAAAGCAGTCCCCAGCCGGAGACCCGAACAGGGGACTAGTTTGCCTCCGGATAATGAGCGTTTTACTTTAGGGAGATCCATGACTATTTGTGGTGTATGGTGAACTAAAGATATGTGAGTAGGGCGTTTAATCCTACGTCACACCCTCCAGCAATTCTGGTGGGCTCCTGCCTCAAGCAAGTGTGGAGGTTCCCTCCCTCTAGCAAGTCTGGAAGGCCCCTCTCATTGTTGGTCAGCGAGTCCATCGGACATAGGAAGAACTTCCAAGGAATTTCTACCGGTAATGAGCTCGTGTGAAGGAGGTACGATGTGTCCCTGTATCATGATGTTCAGTGCTACATTCTCAGTAGTACAATAAAATGCAAAAAAACTTTATAGATAATAAAATAAAATAAGTTATGAGTTAATGCTGAATTCGAGCAAGTAGTGATTTACGATGGTGGCATGCAGGATTGCGTTCGGCAACATTAGTGAATTGTACAAATTACCAATAACCGATCGTCTGTATGCTGCTTAATCCACACTGCCAGATGGGCCTCGAAGGTATTGGCTTTGTTTTGCCACTTCTAATGGAATAATCAGACTTTTTGAAATATTAACTTTGGAAGAGATAGGATTTTAATATATATATATATATATATATATATATATATTATATATATAAATAAAAAAGAAGATATCAAGCTTTAATTTTCGATAAAAGAATTTATGTATAGTGATTTCTGCGCTACAATCCAGATTTACATACACACACCCAAAATGGTTTTGAGGTCGATGAGAGGCTGTTTCTCTTTGTTTTTATTTAGTAACATATCCTTCATATAACCTGTCAAGTATGTTTTGTAAGAATTCAATAATTCATTGTAACGGTCATGTTATAATTCAGGAAAATCAAGAACAAATCTTCTAGTCTACTTGAAGTATTATACAATTTTTCCGATCTTAACGTTACAGAATATGTCTGACAAAAATCAAGTATCTCCTCAACCCATTGTCAAAATTGGCCACTACATTCTTGGGCAAACCTTGGGTGTTGGAACTTTTGGGAAAGTGAAAAGTAAGGTTAAATATAGTGTTTTTAAATTAACTTTTTGTATATTTGTTTGGTCTAAACAAATATAAATAATTTTTGCTATGTATTTATACTGGTCTGAATAATTTTATTTAAATTCTTTACTTGATAGTTGATCAGTGATTAGATCATCATTTAATACTACACAGACATCATATTACTGAACTGCTGTTCGTATAATTCTTGGGTTTCATTAAATAAACATGATTGCTGTCTATTAATAATACTATTTGTATAATTTAGTATTTGACCACACCCCCTGATCAACTCCTCATGATTACTGTCATTGATATATATGTGTGTTAAAAAATTGTTCGTATTCAGAAACCCGTCAAGCATTTACCAGCCTAATTTACTTCACATTACGTTGGACTATTACCCTCCTAGTTTTTTAAATGTTTTTTTTCCATCTTAACCCTAATTGCATTTATGTTTTTAGATTGAAGTCTTACCTTAACATAAGATTTACTCAACCTGGGTTTCACATTTTATATTAATTAAATGAAAATCTGTGTTTGTTCAAAAAGGCATTTTTTTTTTTTTTTTTTTTGCACTGTGTGTTTTAATTTTCCAACTCTTTGTTTTTTACCGTTACTTAATGTTAGTTATTTATATGAAATCATTGGTTCTGACTATATGTATGCTCTTTGGGTGCTGGATTGTCACTGAAATTAAAATACATTATTATCACTCTACTAAGCACCAAAATACTTGATTTAATGGAATAATTGCTAGATTATACGCTATATGAAGTTACTTAAAATAGTCCTCTTTCATTCTCATTATCTGGCCATAAATAATCTTGAACAGGTTCAATCTGCATTTTTGAAAAGGACTGGGATAGAGACTAAAGGTTCCTACACACAGAACGTGATATGTCCTCGAAATATGATACCCTTTGTCGTTATCACTGTGGATTATCGCGCTCTATGTAACTGCTATAATAATACAGCTACAAAACCAAGTTGCCACCGACAGGAATATTGTATCGCTGAGGCATATTGTATTCTGTGTGTAGGAGCCTGAAACAATGACCAAGATGAAAAGTGTTCTTGCAGGTTTTTAGAAATGGCCAGGGTATCTTCTTGAATCTCCCAGAACAGAAGTTATACTTAGCAGCATAAAAATAAAAACCATTTAGGTTAATAAGTTTCTACCTCATCAAGTCCTTTTTCAATTAAACCATCATCATCAACATGAGTAAATAAAAGTTCCTTTACCAGAGTGTCTGAACCAAAAAGTCTCTTAAATCTATCCCTAGATTTAGAAAATGATAATGAAATATCATCTTAACTGCAAACCGCTTCTTTGGACAATTGGATGAAATTAGTGTGCGCCAAGTTTAATCTTATCCGTACATGTGTCATTTCCCTTTTTAAATTTTCAAATGCACTCATCTTGAATTCAATTAATAAATCTGCTACTTAACAGTTCCCCAAAAGGGATGCCAGTATTCCTCATAATACAAAAGTAAAGAATAATGAGAACATGAAAAAAGTAGTGATTGAGTGCAATTTCAAAATCACAATAAATTATATCTCAGTAGATTTTATAAAATAGGATTTTCCACACACAATGCAATTCTATTAATAATTAATAGCATCTGGTTTTTAAAAACTTATTATTACAGCAGTGTTGCCTGCAATTAAAAATAATACATTTTCACACATTAACATTTATAATCTAAGAGAAGTTGATTGAGGTATTCAATAAAAAATAAATAAATGATATTTATTTTTATAAAAAACATTTATTTATTTTAATTTTTTTATTTTAGACTTAACACCCGTACCAATTTCTCATTAATTGTTCACTACAGTCAACCATCATACTACTGTTATCAACATTTATAAATTATTCAATAATCAAAAGTTATTTTACAAATTCCTGAACAACTGTTATACTGGTGATCCCACTAAAGTATTTGGGTTACTAAATTTTTGATCTACTACCATCCTTTGAAAAGTGGGTGGTTTAGCTTACGAATAATAATCTCGATAATAGTGGGGCAATAGTTAACTGTAAATAGTTTAGTTAGGGGTTGCACTCATGAAGAAAATGAAAAATATTTTCTTATATGGCAAAATTTCATCTTAAGTTTCATGCCTTCATCAGGGTTGGAGAAGGGCATGATAACTACTTGACAATTTTATTTAGTTGATAACAAGATAACAATTTTGTTTGGTTATTATCTTGTCTTTTCTCACCCCTAATCAAGTCTTCAAACCAAAAAAAAATTTTTCTTTGTGACTGCAATTCTCAATCTACTTCACAAGCATATATATACTTGTTAATTAAGTATTATCTACCGATATGTGTTCCTCAAAGTATTAAGCACTTTGAAAAATATTCTTTCATTTAGTAAACTAAATACATATCTATTGCTGCTTCCAAATCTTTTGTTGACAAAAATGGATCTCTTTTATAGATTATTTTTTTTTTATCTTTTCTTGCTGGTTAATACTCTTGCAAAAACATGTAGTTATGCAAATAAAAATTTTGTACCATGTGTATGCTCTCTTTTTGATAATTCTGAAAGTGTTACATCACAATTTGTTTTGGATAACAATGTTTACTGTAAAAGATTAATATTGTATAATTGTTTTATTTAATTAAAAATTTGATATGTTGCATCACACAACTTTCACTTACCACTGTACTTTCAGTAAAAATATTTTTTTTTAAAGTTACTTCACCTTAAGAATACTATTTTAATTTAAAATACGAACTTATGGCAATTTGTTCAAAGTATGATAACTGTGCTCACTATTTATTTTTGGTTTCTCAAGCTGAAAATAAATTTCAATCTATTCCATTTATTTCCAATGGAAATTCTATTTGTAATAATTTATTACCACGGGCCGATCTACGGGGTGGGGGGGGGAGGGAGAAGATTTCTGGCTAAAGCATCCCCAAAATGGTAAAGAATAACCATGTTTTATGGAAAAAAATATTAAAAAATTATCTCTTAAAGTATTATTGTTCATGTAATTACATTTAAAAAGACTTTAGGAATCACTTAAATACCATTTCATTTAGGTAGTTGGTTTCTTTCTTTTTTTGCTAAGCAGTTATCGTTATTTTTATTTAAAAAAAAGCTTTCGGGCTGAAGCCCTTTCCCCAAAATTAAATCCTGGATCCGCTAGTGTTTATTACCCATACAATAATTACAAAATTTGACATTATTAACTACAATTAAAAATCATTAGTTTTTTAGTCCTATTTTCTTCCTAATTAATCATCAAATTCATTCATATATTTATGGATCTTGCGTTCCTAGTGACAATTAGGGATCTTTAATTATTTCTAAAAATTAAAATTAAAAGTACTTTTGCGGAAGTCATTTTGAAAATATGGCATTTAAGCCAAGTCATACTATTTCATTTATGATAATATCTAGCTGATATTAACGACCATTTAATTTTACATTGCTATAATGAATTTAATCTAAATTGTTTGAACTATACTTGATTTATTTAAATTTAGTAAATGTAGTTAATATTTTAAAATATTTTTACTTTTTCTCAGAAAGATTAAAGGCAAAAGCTTATCATCCTTTTTTTTGTCGTGGTTTTGAGGAAATATTTTGATTTGGGGTTTGTATGAGGGTTACCTACATATCAACACTAAATCAAACTTTGAAGCCATGATTTGAAAAAAAATATTAGTAGCCTGTCTTTAAAGGATCAAAACAGGGGGGCATGCACCAAAATATGGGGTACAAGCTTTTATTTTTTTAAACTTGTATACATGAACATGTAAAAAAAGTTTAGTTCTGTATGACTAATATATACAACTGATTGGGAAATTAGTACTCTTACAGCAAAAATCATAAGATAAATGTTGAGAAACACCCAATTCTGCGTCCACTGAGTACCAAGATTTTTGAATTCAGAACATTAAAACTCTGCAAATTAACCATCTCCCAATCTGGCAATTGGTATGAGGCACCCATTGCTCAGGAACCCTGTGCTTAAAGTCTAGCTCATAAAACAAGCATCTGCAAATAATTTTTAAAAATTACTTACAACCACACTAGGCACAGAAACTCATTTCTGGTGGTCCTAAAACTTTTACTTAGGAGCTAATGAATTTGATGAATTAGATCACGATAATTAGTTAATTAAACCTCCTATTAGTTTTTATGTTGATTATACTCTTCTGTTTCAATAAAGAAAACAAATTTCTGCCCAACAGAAAAAAAAAACCGTACTAATGACTGGCAGAAGAGGATATGTGATAGCTGAATCCTCCATTTAGAGAGCCTATTGATGGGAAATTATACTAAGAATTAACTTAAATTAAGACTAAATTCAGTCTATTATTATAATATGTAATTATATTATAAGATAACATGTGTTTTATTTTAATTTTGGATATTCAAATGTTGGATGTGTATATAATGAGGAAAGAGATGATCTGGAACGGCAATGTAAATGACTTCAAATGGGGCAACTATTTATACTGAATTGGGATAACTGAGGGTAACAATTTATTTGAAGTTGTTTATGACTGCCATCCTGAACCATCTTATATACTCTTTTTTAGTTTTGTAATATCTTTATTATTATTCTTTTATTTTATTATGAAAATAAAAAATTGTATGATATGTCTTATTATTTGTGTTTTTATACCATTTTAAGGTGTTCCATGCAATATTTGTCTTAGAACTAAAGTTAAATACAATTTCTGTCTTTTATATTCTTTTTCTTACCCTATGAACAATCAAAATAAGCTATTTTCATTCTGTAATTGAAGCAATTTTTTTTTTATTGGCTGGTGTTATTAAATAGATCAAATATTAGGTACAGAAAAGTGCATGTGCATACATACATATTTTGTGCAACAACCCACTAGGGTCTAGGCCTCCTAGAGCAGCCTCCGCCAGATGGCTCTGCCTTGTGCTTCCACACCATTTAACGAACTTGTTCTGGACTGCCTTACTCTCGTTGCTCGGTGGATCTCTTCTCTCATTAGCTTCTTTGGGATCTCGGAGTCACCCATTCACATGTACTGAATACAATTAAGGGAGGAATACTCCCACTTATCCGGTTCTGAACGTTCTAGGTCTGATTCCCACATAGGTTGGTTTACATTTATTTCCCGACGGCCGAAAAACGAAAATAAACACTCCCACTCTGGTTTGTAAACGGCGGCAAACTCTAGGTAACCGGAGGATAAGGCTGAGTTGCCTAAATAATTTCCTCACCAATACCAGTTGTAGTAATTAGATACGAGTTTTCGTCATCTTTGAGACAAAAGGGGGACAGTTAAAGCAAAAACAACGTAATTCACTACTTTTTCAAATTCATTAGCTGTTTAGAATTTTAGGACAGCCTGAAATGGATCTCCTTTACAAGTGGAGTTGGAACTACTTTAAGTATTTCGAGATGTATATTTTATCAGATGGATTTTATGTATCCTACTCCTGGACTACCATAAGATGCAACCCTATCCAACCAAACAAAATATACTTACTTTCGTAGTTTTTTAAAAATAAGAACTATAATATAAAAGCTAACTTCAAGTGTTTCGAGTTGATTCTCTTTCACTTGATGAAAAAATCTATAATTGAAATGATTATAAAATAAATAATAATTAATACTATATTGTATGATTATATATATATATTTTTCTTCTCTCTGCTTTACAGATCTTGTAGATCGTTTTCCGCCTTAACCAGTCTCCTCCACTTTTGTCTGTCTAGGGCTGTTTATTTAGACTTATCTGCATACATCTCTATAACATCTCTGTTGATTCGATCTATCACGTAGTCTCTTCTCTACTATGGAGGCATTGATTGTTGTGTTGAGCCTTCTTGACGGATTGCTGTGAGCTACATGTCCCGTCCATTTTAATCTCCTTGCCTTCATGCCATGAGATATTTGTTGACCAGTTTCTGTTACCAATTTGTATTGGTCCTGCTCCTCCATCCGTCAGTATTCGGATCCCAGATTGCTCCGGTTATCGTGTGAAGGATTTTTCTCACAAATCTGTCAATACTTCTTTCTAGAGTGCTGGTTAGTGTCCAAGTCTCACAAACATAGATCA
The DNA here is from genome assembly GCA_928085145.1 of Nezara viridula. Lineage (NCBI taxonomy): Eukaryota > Metazoa > Arthropoda > Insecta > Hemiptera > Pentatomidae > Nezara > Nezara viridula. The sequence goes on along the minus strand of OV725078.1, from coordinate 107,603,108 downwards.
TAATTGGCTTTATCATAATATTGTAAGTGCTTAATTTGAGTTTTATAGAGATTTTTTTGAATTTCAATATCTTTAAAAAAGATAAGAAAGTTGTTTACGCTTATTATGCCCAACTTTCGTCTTATTTTCATATATTTTATTTTACCTTCATTTTATTGAGGCTCAATTTGCTTTGCTCTTGTTTCCAAAGACAGCTGTATAATTTGCATATCGAAAGATTTTATGGTTCCTTCCAACCTACACCGCTTCATTTTCATGAACTACTTTCTCTAACGCTAACTTGAATAGTACTGGCGCGAGTACATCTTCCTGCTACAAGTCATTTCGGACTTGGGAAGCTTCGGTTTGTATCATTTAAATCTGTATTATTTATTATATTAGAATGTGGTTTAGCTAATCTACATGATTCTAATGAATTCTCAATGTCTAATACAAGTATTGTAATATAATTAAGTATATTATATAGTACTTCTAAATGTATAGCGAACCGTGTTTTATTCATAGATTTTACTATTTGTGGCACTTTTTGATTATTTTTATTTAAAATTTTGATGTTGTTTTTAAAGGTTTCAATAAGTTTATGATAAATGATAACTTCGTGAGCAATATTGTGTTCTAAGTGGTAAGAATTTCTCTCGAGTGTGTCCATGATTTTGACGTAATGCTCTTTTCCATCTAAATCTAGGTTCTCGGTAATCCAGCTGATAGCCTTCCCTGGTCCGTTCACTAGACCTCTTTTCTGTCTTTTAGGCGCCATATTTTAAACTTTATCCTTTAGAAAATTTTTTTGCTTATTAATTATATTATACTCATTATCCATAGGGGATATTTTAAAATATTTTAATTCGCTTTCTACTGTTTCTATTTCTTCCATTAAGGACATAAAATTTAAATAATGGACAATAGTTTTATATTTATTAATAATTTTAGCATCAGATAATTTGAAGGTGACTAAGCCAGAGGAATGTTCAACATCAATGATTTTATAGTGTAGAGTATCCTTCCATATCAGAATTATTATTAATATAAATTTCCATACGTCGACCATCTGAAACAGACAAATGTTTTTCTTAGTTTTTCTGCGTCTTTTTATGTTGTCAGTATATACTTGGTGGTTTTATTTCTATTTTGAAATTTAAGAACGCCCTTATAAGGGTTTTCATTTTTATTTCTGTTCCTTGCTTTAACATATGGGTTATCTTCAATATTAGAGTTTTCTCGATTAATGTTTAATTTATTAGTTCTTTTTCTTTTTCAATGTTAGTTTTAATGTTTCTATGCAATAATTCTTAGTCTTCATGGTATCTATTTACTAATAGTTTTTTGATTAATTCCTGCTGCTTATTAGGGTCTTTTATTAGTCTAAATGTTATCTCATTAGGAGTTAGCTTTAAATTTTGATTTAATGTATTATTAAAGGTTATCACCGAAAGTTTTCAATTTGTTTCTAATTTAGAATTTTTTCTTTCTTCTTTAACTGACCTTAAAATTTCTATTAAAATTGGGTGTGCTTTATTTAGTAAGGAATTTAAATAATTGGGAGTTATACAATATGGTTCGATCTCTAAATTTTCTAAGAAATTCTGAATTAAATTATTTTTATACTCTTTCCCACAATCCATTTTTATTACTTCAAAGGCGTTAGTAGAGTAACAGTCTGGCGAATATTTTTTTTTAAAATGCTTTCAATTATTTTTATTATAAGAAGTCTTTAATAATGTAGGGTGTCTATCATTATTTCTTCAAAAGGTCTGATTGGTGTGGGAGTAATTTGATATTTAGTTTTTATAGCTTTTCTTTCATATTTTTTTTCCTGCATACTGGACAGTTATTCATGAATTCTGTGATTTCCTCTTAAATTTTTGGAAAATAGTAATTTCTCTTAAGTTTTTCATACGTTTCGAGAATTCCACTGTGAAATGATTTACCTACATGATCATTTTCAATTAATTCACATTGCTCTCGTTTTTTTCTACATCTATTACCTTTTTTTTGTATCTTTTAATTTTTACTGTTGGAAATTTTGTTTCAGTTACTTATGAAATCTTTTTAAAAATTCCTTCAAAATCGTATCTGACAAGTTCAACGTTTGGTTCACAATATACTCCGTATGTTGTGTTAGGTTCAAGTATCTCTAGTTTTTTTTTCTCTATATTATGCTTCCATGGATATGCAGATTCCATTTTATACCTGAATTTCCCAAACGGTCATGTTATGGTCCCTCCAGAATCCCTTTATATGAAAATTTTGATATTTTTCTATATTTATTGGTTTAGTTTCATTAACAATTAGTATTTGCTCATGACTAGAATCTTGGTAATGCTGAGTAGCGATAATGCTCTTGTTATCTGCTCTGCTGTCCTCCTCTAGGCTTTCTGCACATTTTGCGGTATGCCTTCAGGTCTTTCACTTGGCTCATGCCCTTCTAGCAACTCATCGTAATTTACTGACGAGACAGGGGTCAAGTTCGTCTGGCTTGCTTCCTGCAAAGCTTTATCTAATTCTTCATATATGTCTTGATCTTCTACAGCGTTTAATTCATACGTAGGATTAATTCGGATACTACTTACGTCATCGGCAACGTTGTTTGACCTACCCTCAAGATATTTTATATCAAAACCGAATTCATATAGATAAAATATCCACTTCATAATTCTAGTATTATCATTTTTCATGGAAAACAGCCATTGCAATGACTTGTGGTCTGTGTGAATGGCAAATTTCTCTCCATATGAATACGGTTTGAAGTGTTCACATACATAGACAATCGTTAGAAGTTCCTTTTCAATTGTGGAATAATTTTGTTCTGTGGCCGAAAGTGTTCTAGAAGCAAACGCGATTGGGTGATCTCTCCCGTCTATAAGTTGGGAAAGTACCGCGCCAACTGCTACATTGCTTGCATCTGTTGTTAACAACATAGCCATCTCAAAATTCGGATATTGTAAAATTGGTGCATTTATGAGGTGCATTTGTAATTTTTCAAACGCTTCTGTATCAGTTGCAGGATTAATATTGTTTTTATTTCTGAGTTGCGATGTGAGCGGTTTTGCTATTGAAGCATAATTATGAATAAATTTCCTGTGATAACCAGTCATTCCGAGATATCGCTTATTTTCTTTTTCTGTTTTTGGTAAAGGAAATTAGAATAGCTTCGATTTTATCTGGATTTCATATCCTTACCTTACCTTTAGATGACCTAAAAACGGGAGTTCATTTCTCATAAATTCCGTCTTATCTAATTAGATGGATAATTTGTGGGTTTTTAATTTTCAAAAAACAATATCTAGATGTTTTAAATGGTTTTGGATATTCTCTGAATATATTATAATGTCATCCATATTCACTAGAGTATTTGGGGCATTGGCGAGCATAGCGTTCATTGCTCTTTGAAATGCCGGCGGGGGAGCATTGCACAGACCATCTGTGGAAAATAGTGTTTTTTCAATTGAGTCTGGTTCCATCTTGACCTGGTGGAAATCAGAAGTCAAATCAATGGTTGAAAATATCTTTGAATTATTTAATTTATTTAATAAATCTTCAATGTTAGGCATAGGAAATTTGTCTGGAATAGTTTCAGCATTTATTTTTCGATAATCTATAACCATTCCATTTTTTTTTTCACCGCTTGCATCAGTTTTTTTTGGGACTATCCAAATAAGACTGTTATAAGGGGAATTGCTTTCTCTTATAATTCTATTTTATAGTATTTTTTTTATTTCTAAGTTTACATCATTTTGAAAGTGTGGGAATCGGCAATCTCCAGTAAATATGGGTTTGTCAGTTTCAAGAAGAATTGAATGTTTTAATAAATCAGTACTTTGTAAAATATCATCTTCGGTTTTAAAAATTTCCGGATATTTCATCAAACTATCAAATAATTTATCTTTTATTTCTTTATTAATATGGTCATGCCTAATTAAATTATAAAATTCCTTATTATCTTTTATTAAATGTAAATTATAATTATCAATTATTTTCCCTTTTTTTCCCAAACAAAACCAACTATTCCGCAAAACATCGCATACAATAAAATTATGCAAAGAAAGCACACACCGAGCTCTGTTGAGGAATACAGAACAACGAGAAGGCGCGAGATGCATTTCCGTAGGAGGAAGAACTGACGATGGGAGAATAAGAGTTTACAGAAGATAGAAGAGGCTTTCATCTCCAAAAATACTAGAGAATTCTTCCAGGTTGTTAATAAAGGAAGAAAGCCCTTCATCGCCCGTACCGCAGGATGCAGAGCAAACGATGGTTCTTTGGTAACTGATAAACAAGGCATTTCGGACCGACTAATATTAATATTATTAATAATAATAGCAAAAATCGTGCAACAGGCTCTGGCACAAAAATATAAATTAATAACAGGCCATCAGCCTTTTTATAGATATCAGCCGCAGGCAATATTAGAAAAAGAGAATGTCAAGCTATACTGGGATCAAACTATGATAACTGACCATAGTATTCCCCACAGTAGACCAGATATACTGCTCGTTCGCTAAGAAACAAAAAAAGCCATCATTATCGAACTTGGAGTTCCTGCTGATGATAATGTTGCTAAAAAATTCGAAAGTATCAAGAGCTTTGCGAAGAATTAAGGCAGCTATACCGGCTGGTGGAAGTAAAAGTACTACCCATTATCGTATTCAGCAATGGCCTGATTCCTGATACTCTAAAATCAATGAAGGTACTTGGGTTAAGCTGGGAACCGCCAGCATTGTTCGAAAATTTTTTAATATTTCAAATTAAATATTCACTAAACTGTACCCTTGACCTCGGTCCGGGTCAGTGAATTTATCCGGCATAAAGCCGAGAATTGAAAAAATAATAATAATATTTTCCCTTTTTTAATGGTAACATTATGTAATTTTAAATCCTTTTTTTTTTTTATCAATTTTAATTTCTGTAGATACTTCTTCCATTCCTTCTTCACCTAATAATAAGTCAAATTTATCGCTAACGTGACATATTTTAATAGTTCATGGTCTAGTCCTAAACGCGGGGCAAGATCTAACGGTATTAAGCCATTGCCTAATTTGCTGCCTGTTCTTTATTTTGTAGTATCATTGTCAACCATAATTCGATTTTGAATGAGGATTTGGTGAAACTCTATTCATGTAGTCAATAGGATGTTCATTTTTGTACATCCTGATTTGTGATACTTCGTGTTGTAAGTGTGATGTCGTACGTGAATCCCTAAAGTTGTTAATTAAATATATTTTTAACTGGTCAATGGATGTAAAGTCTTCGTACATACATATCTGTTGTGCGTCACCGGTTAGTCGTGATAACGCGATTTGAATAAGTCTATTTTCGTTTTGGGCTTTATTAGTACTGGATTCATCGCAAACATTATTGTAAATAATTTTGAGTGATTTTAGAAAATCAATTGAGTTGGATCACCATTATAATATGGCAAATGGCCATAATCTTCTTTTGTCATATTATAATTTGCCATTTTATTATCAGTACCAGTTATTATTAAATCTTTTTAATAAGAATTTTTAATAAGAATTTATTAAAACATCCATAGTTATATTCCTTTCCTTTTTGCTGACAACTCCCTTATATATATATATTATATATATATATATATATATATATGCGTGTATGTATGTGTGTGTATATATATATGTATATTTATGTATATATGATATATTTTTATTTCAATTTTTCTTCCTTATTACTCAATAGTTATTTTTCTTTTGAATTTTTCTTTCACTTTCTATTAACTTCCGTTCAATATTCCATAATTTTTCTAAATAATATATCTCTCGTACCTATTTAGGCTTCTAGCGTTTAGTTCAAACTTCGTCCGATAACCGTTAGAGATGACGCCACCTCCACATCCCTTCTTTCTCCCCCTACCTTGTAACGACTTTATTCTCCCCTTGACACTTAAGGAGAAAGATAGTACTTCTTTTATTTCTTTCTTATTTCAGCTTTCTCAATTTCTTCCCTCCTTCCTTTCATTCCTTTTCTCTGTTGTTAACTCTTTATTATATTATACATTGTCTGTATATTTTACTATTTATTTTATTTTCATTTCTTATATAACTTTATATTTCTTTTTTATGTTTTTACATTTTATTCTAAGATTCCCAATGTAACACTTTTGTCACCCCTTTTTGATTATGCCTACTTCATCATTCCACACTATGTAACAGTTTTTATTATTTATCTCTTAGTTCTTAGTCATTATTCTAACAATTTCATTTTACTTTATATCTATCTATTTTATTTTTCTTATAATTTTTTTTATTTTATTTTCTCATTTTTTATTATCTTTTTTACCATCATTACTTATGTTTCTCATACCTTGTTATCTGGTTATTTTCTTAGCCCTGATGAAGGCCTGAACTTCAGGTCGAAACGTTGGCATATGTAAAAAATAAATATTATAATTTATTTTTTGCCTTCCTTTTTTGACTGAGCACCCCAACTATTCTTCTCTTCTTTATTATTAAATCTCTATTATTAAATAAAATTGCACTTAATTTACTTTCTCTAGTTTTATTGCTAGTTGACATGAAATTAAATAACCATTAAGACTAGTATACAAATGTAAAATACATAATACCTCAAAGCTATGTGAGAGAAGAAGTTCAAAAATTTCTGAAACTGGCGCAAAGTGTTTAAATACACCTCCAAACAGTAAGTCCTGTTACTTATTGGCTATTTCTTCGGATCTACTTAGTGGCCTTACAGTCGGATCTGTTATCAAGTAGTCCCTGTTCGGGCGCCAATTTATTCTTCTAAACTCACTTCGCTCAAAAAAAGGTTTATTTATATAAATAAATTTTTACAATGAACAGAAACTCTAAACTATGAGCCACCCTTAATTACCTAGCTATTGCTGACTACTGGGATTACAAACGAGGGGGTATATATACAGGCTTGGGAGGGGAACCCAGCTATCTGCTGACTTAGTAATATTATTTACCATAACTGATCTTTAACTCGTAATACACCAATCTTTTCGTTTATCGGAGTGAAGTTTATGATTGATTTCCTTGCCGCTGGACTAACTAATCCCGTGCTGGCTGTCGCATTTTTATTGTTTCTCCCGGAGTAGACTAGTGTATGGCCGTTGGTAATAGTTTCGCCAAAATCTGACCTCCTCTTGAATGGCTGTTACCGGTATGTTATATCTTTTTAGTTCCTTGACTACCGTTTTTGCAGCTCCTGGTCTGTATCTAGTTCTGCCATAAATACTGTTACAAATTGAACTTTGTTTACATCCTTGGGTATTATTTAGATAATCCTTATCTCTATCAGATTATTTTCTTTACATATCAGGATAATAATTTCAATCCAACAAAGTTGGAAAATGTAGGTCAGAGATTTTCAACACTTTGAAACTTTTGGGTATCAGCCGTATGTTCGTGTACCGCACTATAAATATATATAATGAGACCCTATCTTTATGTGACAGACCTCGACCGGGCCGTTCGCGCACTGTGGGAACGGTAAATGCAATGAGAGCAGTGGCTACTCGAATCAGAAGAAATCTCATTCGAAAACAACAAATCATGTCTCGGGAAATGGGAATCTCTGTCAGATTAATGTCTCGCTTAACAAAAAGTGATCTTTGGATGGGTGCATTTCGAAGAATGACAGGACAAAGACTAACCACTTCTCTAAAAACAATTAGCGTGGATAGATAAAAATTGCTCCTTGGTCATTACACCAATATCTTCATCGAAAGATTTTGTTTAGCGATGAGAAAAGTTTTTATATTTTAATAATTAATGTAATATTTAAATAATAATTGTTATATAAACTTTATTATCAGGGTTTGGAATCGCTATTAATTTTTTTCACAAAACCATGTAATAATTATTATATTTAATTTTTAATTTAAAAATCGTTCGTGATTTATAAATTAAAATTTAAATCGATCTTTGATGTTTATTGATTATATTAAAAATAATGATCACTCACTGAGTGAACGGTTTTAGATAAATAATAATGATTAAATTGTGATTAGAAAATAAAAATCATCTTTAACACAAACATTAATATATTGACATGAATGTTTTCATTATGATTGAACACATCTTTTAATATCATATTTATGAAATTGCTTTAAATGTGCACCTGGTACTTGCACTATGTATATATATATATATATATATATATTGTTTTGTAAACCAAAATTTCTAATGAATTTCAGAAATAAAAATGTTCTGTTGCTAATAGTTGACAACAATATTCTCTATCTACTACTCCTAACTAAAAATCATAGAGATTACAAAAATTATTTTGTATTTCTGATTTAAAAAAGTATTACTCAAAAATTATTATTATTGGTAATTGTGAAACTTTTGTTGAAAAATAATGATCAGGATATGGTTTTTATCACTTATAATCACAAGTAAAAATCGCTATTAATTAAAATCACCAAATGATCTTTAAAATTCCGGATAAAACTTTTGATCAGACTTGATTTCTATTTTTATTTTCTTAATTATTGATTTCAAACCCTATTTATTATAATTTTTTTTTAAGTTAAGTGATTTTCCGCCTATGCAAAATGCTTATATTATTAACAGTTAATTTAGTATCACTTTTCTATTATTAATTTCTGAAGTTAAGGCAAATTAACTTCCATTTTTCTTTAGTCTTTTTTGATCACATCTATTATATCTGACGTTTCGGGACAATTTTTCATTCCTTAGAGAATCCTTTATGTTTACTTGACTTTGTAATGTGGCACCAATTGTCAAAAATTACAATAATTGTCATATTTATTTAAATATAATACTTTTTGGTGTTACACATTCATTTTGTGTCCATCATCACACCAACCAACATCTGGCTACCTCCAGTTCCATACGTCTCCAGATGTTGGTTGGTGTGAGGACAGAAAATGAATGTGTAACACCAAAAAGTATTATATTTAAATAGATATGACAATTATTGTAATTTTTGACAATCGGTGCCACATTACAAAGTCAAGTAAACATAAAGGATTCTCTGAGGATGGGAAAATTGTCCCGAAACGTCAGATATAATAGATTTGATTAAAAAAGACTAAAGAAAAATGGAAGTTTATTTGCCTTAACCTTTGAAAAATATACAAACTAAAGCTTCCTAGAAAAATAAAAATAAGAAGATTATTAATTTCTTTTACATTCTCAATATTTGTAATATATCTACATTTAAATATTTAATTTATAATTATAATGAAAGCTAAAGACTAGAAAAGCCTGCTCCTGCAAGACATCTTTCAAACAGCATTTTCTCAAAAAACTGTGCCGAAGGAGTGGGATTATAATATCCTTTTTCTTATACACAAGAAAGGAAGCTCTAGCGACTGAATGAATCACAGATCGAAATGTCTCTGCCAAGTGGTTTATAAGCTCTACACATCCATCCTTGAATGAAAGTTGAAGGGAATCATAGAAGGAAACCTTGATGAAGAGCAGGCAGCATTCAGATCGCATCGCCAGACCCAGAATCACGTATTCTCTCTCAGGACTATTAGTGAAAAGGCATGAGAATGAGGGAAGAACATATTTCTAGCTTTTCTTGATATCAAAGCATTTGATTCGGTCCCTAGACAAGAAATATGGGCAGCTCTAGCCGCAAAAAATCAACTCAATGCACAAATAGATGTTATAAAATCCATGTACCGTAACACAAAGGGCATAATAAGAATAAATAGAAAGAAATCCGAACCTTAAAAAAAAAAAAAATCACTGTAAATAAAAATCTATTTATTAATGATTAAAAATATAATATGAAACACTTTTTGTATACAGAATATGAAAGTATTACAAACTTATAATTAGCAGTAAAACAAAATTAGCAATAATTGTATTTAAAAAAATAATTGACAACATGAACAAAATAAATAAAATACAAATGGATTCATAAACGACATTATCCGCACTAAAATTAATTAAACAATTTCTGAAAAACATAATCTTCTATCATTTAAAATATTTTTATAACAAAATGATATTTCTACTCCAACAAATTTTTCACAAGCAAATTTATATATACTTAAAATTATTGGCTTTTTATTTTCATTATAATTTTTAAAAACTGCTTCATGTTGTTAGGGTCGATCAAATATTTAAATTTAGAAGAAAATCATTCAATTTACTTTTGGTATTTCAAATAATAATAATAATCACTTATAAAGAAAGGAAAAGTCAAACTGATATTTAAACTGAGTGTGATGTTTAAAAAGATAAAAATGGAAGATGAAAGAAATTCATATTACAAGAAGACAATTATTGGAGTTAGTGGTGTTTTGGTGATTTTTTGTTGTTTGTTAAGGAAAAATGAACCTCTGATTGTAATCTGGTATTTCTTCTTCAATGTAGAATTTTAATTTTAATTTTAATTTTTTTACTGAATTGAAATTATCAAAATATGCTGTTTAAAATTTGATTAATTGCATCTGAATTCACTGATTTGTGAATTTATTTGACCAGCAGTTCCAAATATGCTGCACAAAAAAAAAAAAGTATATATATATATATATATATGTATATAGACAACTATATAAAAAATCTGTGCTCTCCTTTCATTAAGTTTCATGATAATTACTTTACTATTTAAGAAGATTAAATTAGATATTTATTTAAATGAAATTATTATTGCTGAAATCACTTGATATTTCCATTATTATTATCAGTACTGTGGGATTGGGCCAGGATCTGAAATTATTTAATTTAATTAGTAAAATGAATGAAAAAAAATTGTATATAATTTGACTATTTTAGTAAACACACGACAATATAAATACAACAAACATGTAAAAATATTACAATTCACTTACTGGAAATTTAATATCATTATAAATATATACATCATTGATTTTTATTTCTTTATTTTTATTAATAAAATTTTTTCTGTGGTAAAGGATAGGGCCAATCAATTTACGAGGCTCAAAAACCGTTTTTATAAAAGTTTATCCAAAATCTCTCTGTAGGGAATTCAAGTTCCTCTTTACAGACAGTCAGAAGATAAAAGTTGCTCATGTAAGAGTGTAGGAAACATTTCTTCCTCAGTTTTTAAGGTCAGTTATGCTATGTAAAATCTTACATAACTGGTTTAGGAAATATTAATGGATTGATCATAAAAATCGATATGGTGATGACTAATGATTTAAGTTTTTAAATACTCACTATCCAAAACCTTTTGTTCTTATCTAGGTATTTTTGGTAAATAATACAAATAAAATATCTTTGTTTTCAGTTGGGGAGCATCAGCTTACCAAACATAAGGTAGCAGTTAAAATTTTAAACAGGCAGAAAATAAAAAGTTTAGATGTTGTTGGCAAAATTCGTCGTGAGATTCAAAACCTTAAGCTTTTTAGACACCCTCATATTATTAAATTGTAAGTATAACATTCTTCATTTAAGGATGAAAAATTGTCAGGATGTACAGTCAAAAATTTTCATCCTTCTTCTTTAGCTTTTACTTATTTCTTAAGTCTTAGGTCATTGAAATTATTCTTTTTTTTCATTATGGTTTTATGCATTTCTTTGGATTCTTTATTTTCTTGCCTCCTGTTTTTGGGGTGAAAACCTCAAAACATTACTTTCTCATTAGTTTCTGCATCACCTTATTATCTACTTCGGCAGGGAACCAAGTTATACATGAAATTTGATTATATTACTCTTTTGAGGAGGACTTTATAATTGATAGAGTGCGAACTTTAGGATTCTATGGAATACAAAAAGACTATATCCTTGAGTGATTATTTAGTTAATATTTTCTCAATACTTGCTACTTTTCCCCTAAACTATTTTTATATATGATACTAAGTGACTTTGGTTTGAGTTTATAGATAAGATTTTTTTGTAATATTTCAGAAGGTTAATAATTTAAAATCCAAAAGAATTTCTTCCTAAGATATTTAAGGATGAAAACTTGTCAGGATGTGCAGTCAAAAATTTTTCATCCTTATAATTTCAACAGTCAACTATATAACCACCTCTAAGGTATTTAAGTTGACAAGTTCAGTAACTGTTGGGTAAATAATTGAAAATGTGAACATTCCATAATAATGTCATTAACATCAAGCTTTAATGAAATTATTCTAATATTATATTCCAATTTCTGTTTCTATTTTTAAATCTTTTTTGTTGATCTATTAAGTGGTTTTATTAGGAATAAATGTTAACATTATGTTGTTTTGCTAGTTTAATCCTAAATAATGAAATATATGTTAAACTACAAGTTGAATATTATTAATTAAATTTTCAGGTATCAGGTTATAAGTACTCCTTCAGATATTTTTATGATAATGGAATATGTCTCTGGTGGGGAACTTTTTGATTATATAGTTAAACATGGTAAAGTAAGTGTTTAATTGATTTTTTATATCCGTAAATAATGTGAGTTTATTCTTATAAAATGAATTTTCAGCTAAAGGAGTATGAAGCTCGACGATTTTTTCAACAAATCATATCTGGTGTGGATTATTGCCATCGTCATATGATAGTCCACAGAGATTTAAAACCTGAAAACCTTCTGTTAGATCACAACCTTCATGTTAAAATAGCTGATTTTGGTTAGTTTGTTTTAGTAGTTCACATATATATTAATTGAGCATGTCTCTTTATGTAAGTATTGATTACAAATTTTGTTAGAAGAAAGTGTTATTAACTTGATCAGTCTGTTCATCCTTCATTTTTCTCTTTTTGGGTACCCTTTAGATGAGGTGATGGTTAATATTCTTTGCCTGGCTCTCCGATTTTTTTTTCCAACTCCCGAACTAATCCAATGTTTTTTAGATATAAAATTTCTAACATTATTGATTTCCAATTCATTTTTTAGCACCAGATAGCGTTATTAGATAGTTATTTATACTACTGAGTATTAATAGATAATTTCTTACAGCTTAAATTTTTTTTGTAAGTAAATTTACTGTTTTAGGGCTTTCCAATATGATGATGGATGGTGAATTCTTACGAACTAGCTGTGGCTCTCCTAACTATGCTGCACCAGAAGTTATTTCTGGGAAATTATATGCAGGTCCTGAAGTTGATATTTGGTCTTGCGGTGTAATTTTATATGCACTTTTGTGTGGTACTTTACCATTCGATGATGAACATGTTCCAACTCTATTCAGAAAAATTAAATGTGAGGTTTTATATTTTATTTTTATTGATTTCCTTGGAATTGTATGTGCTTAGACCTAGATATTCTATTATAGTATTAGAATAGTTAAATTATTGAAGAATAATTTATAATTCATTGTTTTAATAGTATTTCAAATTAAAAAAAAATCAAAATCATTTTAGTAAAAGAAATACTTTTTTTTATAAATGATCTTCATTTATATTAATAGCACATAATTAATGTTGCCCAAATGCGGGACCAAGACGAGTCTTGGTCTTGCAAACTCAGTCTTGGTCATGGTCTTGGCCTTGCGCAAGAGTCAAGCAACAGTTTTGCAGTTACTTATTAGCTTATCACTATGGAGATATTACTGTAATTTTTTAAATAGGAAAAACCTAACTAAGCCCAAATGAAAAATTAAAGGATTTAAATGCAAAAGTATGTTGGTTACACTAATTATTAACATATAGTAACTAAGATTGTCAAGTATTAGTAACTATTTTGCCTTAATTTTTATTTAAAAAATCAATTTTTTTTACCAGTGCTGGTCTTGGTCTTGCAACAGTTAGGCGGCCTTGGCCTTGGTCTTGCAAAGTGCAAGACCAAGACTGATTTTGGGCAACACTACACATAATCAATGTTTATTATACAATATTAGCTAAAAAAATAGTAATAATTTTGATGATATAGATATAGAAGGAAATGTGGCAACTATTCAGATTTTTTAAATTTAGAACTATCTACATTTCCATGTATGTTCTATAGATAACTGGTTTGTAGCTATTGTAATAAGTGATTGTTACATGAATATAAAATTCAACCATGTCGAATATCAAATGTTTAAAAGCATGTGCTTTATCTTAATGTTTATGAATTATAGATACTACTATTCAGCATTAAATACTTGTAGTATGAAAATGACACTGTAGAAATATTTTATTAATCAATGGCAATTCTAATTCCTATTGAAACTAATTTTATTAATGTTGATTTAACTTTAAATTTGTTGTATTAGGTTTTTATTATTACATGAAAATTAATCAGTTCTATTATATTTTTTTTAGCTGGAATTTTCCCCATCCCTGATTATTTAAATAAAAGTGTGGTGACATTACTGTGTCACATGCTTCAGATAGACCCTATGAAGAGAGCTACTATAGAAGATATTAAGTAAGCAAAGTTTTTATTGAGATTATATAATGATTTTTATTGGGTAGATCAGACATTAATGTTGGATTCTTCCATACCTGATATTTGTGATCTCCACGATTTTCCTTGAAGATATATCTCACTAATATTAAGATCTTGTTTGTTTATATATTTTTAATCATCTTATCCTAAATTATAATTATCCGTAAATCTATCAGTATAAAGAGGCCATGATGTCCAAGCTCATTAGAACAAGGATTTCAAAGCATCTAATTGGTGTAACAAGATTTTGATTCGCACTTTTTTTTTTTGGTTTAATTTTTTATTCACACCTGTCATAGTAGTAATGACAACCAGTGAATATGAGGTCGCTGGAAAAAAATTATGTCATGAAAGGCATTACGATGTAATATTTATGTTATATTATGATGTAATATATGGCCAGATGTAATATTTTAATTTTCTTCTATTTTGTTATTCTCAAGGGAGTGTGTCCCAGAATAAAGTTATTTTTCTATCTATCTATCTATCTATCTACGAGGATCTTTGCCCAGCGGCACCTCACTCAGCGTGATTCTCACTTAAATCAGTTAATATTTATTCCTTTACAGGAATAATTTAAAAAAGTAATAAAGTGATTAAATAATCTTTATTCTGCAATTATTTCCCCATAAAATGTTGATCTGACTACTGCAATTATCGATTTTAAACAAACAACTATTAATGAAATATTAAAAATGAAGAATTAATAATTAAATGAACAGAAAATAACTAACTATCTATCGTGGCACTACAACTCGGTGACTAGTCTTGGCTTCCTCCACCAGCTACTTCCAGTCATCTCTGTTCTATGCGGCCATCATCCAGCTCCTAACTCCCAGGACATCCCTTAAATCTCTTGCCACATTTGAATAGGAAATAATGATATTAAATTTTTTCTATTCTTTATTTCATCAAAATAAAGAATAGAAAAAAAAAATCATAGTATGACACTTAAGACAGCAGATATAGTATGTATCATGAATATAAATCATTTTATATTTAGAAAAACTTGGATAGAGTAGTTGTCTTAACTCTTAAATGCTGCCTTTCTTTTTAAGGTCTTAAGAGACTGACTTTATGTTCTAGATTACTACTTACAAAATGAAACAGTATCAATCCATTTTTCGACACCAGTGAAGGATAGAATAATAGAGCTTGTGAAGTTCAAGTAACACCTTCTAAGATATAACTTCACTTTAGAACAAAGTAATGTTTATGGTGGGATTGGAAGGAAAATTTTTATAAAAAATAGTTCATAAAGTAAATTTGTAAACATTACATCAAGTAATGTTACTCATAACAAATATTGTTTTTAGTAATGCATTTATGTTATTTTTAGTTTATATTATTCTATTAATGGATTGAGTATGCGCATGCGCCAGTTTCTATCTACCAACCTGCTACATCGTCTCCCACAAAGTGACTTAATTACCAGTTAATTAGTGAACTTTAGTGCAATAAAACAGTGATAATTCAACATTTATCAATTGACTATTCAACTCAACATAAACAAAGTGAGTAAACAACTTGTTTATTAACATTAGGACTTCAGTGTAAACAACGATAGTTTTATAGGTAGAGGCCTTAGCTGGCTATCATTGCCCCCACTACCTTTAGTTGCTTCCGTGGCTTCTAAGGGGGAACACGTATACTTTGGAGGCCTCTACAAGTCTACGTAATTAGTTACGTACCAAAAACTTTTATTTATTTATTTTTTTTCTCCTCTCTTTTATTTACCACTCTACCGTCATGAGATGAGATATTATCATATGATAATGTCTAGCAAAAACAAAAGATCTAGGAGTTTAGGTAATAACAGCCCTCGAAGTTCACCGGTAAAACAGAAGCCTAGACGTTCTAATAGAAAAACGCCACCTTCAACACCTGATAACCCTAGTGATAGCATGAATGACCCTCAACCTGGTACTTCAACGAAAAATATGACTGCACAAAATATAAACAACGAAACAGATGAATCTCCATTTTTTACTCCTAACCCATATCAATTACTGTCATTAGAAGAAACAATGGAAATACCACCAACCCCCAGAGAACCAAAAACCTCCTATATTCATCAGAAATATAAAAAATTTCCCGCTATTTTGCCAGCATCTAAATAAAATACTGACAACGGCAAATACATATGCCAAACTCGAATCAATGACACGAAGTTGATGCCAGATTCCCCCGAAACTTATAAAAAAATTGTCAAATATTTAACTGATACAAAGGCGGAATTTCACACTTATCAGTTATTCCAAGAAGAGCACTAAGAGTAGTGATAAGAGGCCTACACCCTTCAACTCCACCTGATGCAATCAAGGAAGAATTAACGGATCTAGGATTCAGTGTCCGCCAAATCGTTAATATATTTAAAGAAAATAAAGAGCAGCCGGGCTCAAATAATAAAATAGCCCTACCATTATTTTTTGTAGACCTAGAGCGCACCACTGGGGTGATAATATTTACAAATTAAGACGCCTGTACACTAGTATAGTTGTTGAAAAACCATATAGCAAGAAGGAAATAGTTCAATGCCATAATTGCCAATCTTATGGCCACACTATAAGTTATTGCCACCGCTTACCGTGCTGCGTGAAGTGCGGGCAACAACACAAATCGGAAGAATGCAGTAAGTCCAGGCAAACACCTGCGGTGTGCGCATTATGCCATAAAGACCACCCAGCAAACTACAAAGGATGCCAGACCTACAAAATATTAAAATCGAGACTCCTAACAGCTCCTAGACAGGAAGAGACCTCCAGGACTTCCAGACCACCAAGGCAACAGACAAGATTTACGAACAATCAAGTCTCCTATGCTCAAATACTGGGAGAAATAGAACAGCCCACTCAACCTCAGGCCCTGCCACAAACTCAACCTCAACCTCATAATCCGCCACCGCAACTTAATAACACCCAAAAGCCCAGTCACCACCAAATGTACATCCCTCCCCTAACAATTCCAATGATCTTACGAGTCTCCTTTCATCATTCCTCTCCGAATTCAGATCTCTTATCACACCACTTATCTCCTTACTCACAAATGTCATATCTAACCTTATTCCACCGCCAAGAATTCCTTAAATGCCCTCAATAAAACCCCTTTCCATTCTCCTCTGGAATGCGAATGGTGTTCGAAACCACATCAATGAACTAACTTTTTTTCTACAGGACAATAACATTGACATAGCCCTAATAACTGAGACTCGACTAACTAATAAACGACAGTTCAACATACCTAGCTACAAGATTTATCGAACTGACCATCCTGATGGAACAGCACATGGAGGTACTGCTGCCATCATCCATCAATCCCTCTCCCATCACTTTTATCCTTTACCAGTACATAATTTCCTACAAACCTCAGCAATAACAATCCAAACTTCACTTTTTCCTGTCACAGTTGTCGCAGCATACTCCCCACCTAAAACAGCAATAACCGAACCTAACTTCATATCCTTTCTTAATTCCTTAGGACATCATTTCCTTATAGGTGCAGACCTTAATTCCAAACATCAGCAATGGGGAGCCAGAACCACGAACTCCCGCGGGCGAACATTGCTGTCTGCACTTATTTCCCACAATAGCAACATCCTTTCCCCTGATACTCCTACATACTGGCCAACCGATCCTAACCGTAACCCTGATCTCCTTGACTTCTTCATTCACAAAGGTCTAGGGCCGTTAAATTATTCAGTTTTACGGCTTGATGACCTTTCCTCAGACCACAGTCCGCTAAACCTAACTCTTTCCGCATCTCCTATCCCCAAATTATCTCCTCCCTCATTCATCAGAGGCCCAGTCAACTGGAACCTTTTCCGCCAAACAATAGCAGATGCAATAGACCTCAGAGTATCCCTAAAAACCCCTCAAGACCTAGATAATGCAGTGAGTTCCTACACCACCTTGATCCAACAAGCAGTTTGGACTGCATCCTTACCACTTCCCTCCAAAACATACCGTAAAAAGAATCCTTTGCCCCAAGACCTTACTGACTAATTAAATCCAAACGCCAATCTAGGACCCTCTGGCAAAGAACCAGGCATCCTGATGATCGAAAAATATCAATTTTATTCCAAACAGGTAAAAAAAGAACTAGCTTCCTTTAGATCCCAATCATACAACTCCTACCTCTCTTCTATCTACCGATGAATTCCCTCTGGAAATTGACCAGAAAAATCCTTAAATACCATTCTGTTTCCCATCCCCTCGATGCGATGATGGAACCTGGGCTTCGTCAGATGAGACTAGAGCTGAAGAATTTGCCAAACACCTATCCAAAACATTCACTCCCCACCCCGAACTCCATTCCACCCTCACTGCTGAAATTAATGAATTCCTCTCTTCTCCTATTCCTCTCTCCTTGCCTCCTATAGCTGTCAATCCCTCTGAGGTCAAATTCCTTATAAGCAACCTAAAACCTCGAAAATCCCCTGGACACGATCTCCTTACTTCCCAGATCCTAAGACAACTTCCCAAAAAAGCAATTATATTCCTTACATACCTATATAACTATATCCTCCGCACAACTCACTTTCCTCTGACATGGAAACACTCCATAATCATCCTCTTCCCAAAACCAGGTAAACCTGTAAATAATACTCATCCTATAGACCAATAAGCTTGCTCCCAATCTCTCCAAAATCTTTGAAAAAATCCTTCTAAACGCATCCTACCCATACTCGAAACCCACAATATCCCATCCCATCAGTTTGGATTCCGCTCAGACACTCCACTGTTCAACAAGGCCTTCGCGTTGTTGACCATATATCCTCTGCGCTTGAAAACAAGCAATATTGCACCGGTGCCTTCCTGGACGTAGCGCAAGCTTTCTCCCGGGTGTGGCATGATGGCTTGCTTTTCAAGCTCAAAACTCACCTACCCCAATCCTTGTACCTAGTCCTCAAATCCTACCTCTCAAATCGTTCCTTTCAAGTCCGCTGCGACACTGAATTCTCCAACTATTATCCAATTGAGGCTGGTGTTCCACAAGGCAGTGTCTTGGGCCCAGTCCTCTTCATCCTCTTCACCGCTGACATTCCAACCAATCCCGATACCCTTCTAGCAACCTTCGCGGACGATACCACCATCCTGTCATCCCACCTAGATCCTGAACTGCATCCTTAAATTTACAAAGGCACATCTCCCTAATTGAGCAATGGTGCAACAATTGGCCCATTAAGATCAATGAATCCAAATGCAAGCATGTCACCTTTACCCTCCGACACAGATCCTGTCCACATATCCTTTTCAACTCTGTACCTCTCCCCGTCTCAGACACAGTTCGGTATCTTAGATTCCTTTTAGACAAAAGACTAACTTGGAACCCACATACTAGACTTAAAAGACAAGAACTTAACCGACGATTTGGCCAGCTATACAGACTACTTAACAGAAAATCCAATCTATCAATAGAAAACAAACTATTAATATACAAGACCATACTCAAACCCATCTGGACCTACGGACTTGAACTGTGGGGACAACTAAATTTTCAAACATCAAACGCATCCAATCCTTTCAGTCTAAAGTCCTCCGTATGATAGTCAATGCTCCTTATTACGTTACAAACAAAACCCTACATCATGACCTTTACATCCCTTATATCCTTGACGTTATTCCATCCCGATTCTCAAATTTTCACATGAACCTAATCCACCATCCTAACCCATTAGCACAATCCTTATCTAGCTCCAGTCATCCCTACAACCCTCCTCGAAGGTTGAAACGGCAGTGGCCTCGAGATCTCTTGTAAAGACGTCACTGGAGTTCTGGCAATGGCCAGCTTCTCCACTCAAGTCATGAGTGTTTGTGGTTTTAGTGCCCTCTCTCAGTCTCCACCGGACTGGCAATGCCGGCGATGCGGTTGAGAGAGAAGCGCTGGGATCTCTTAGAGTCTCGCTTTGTCCTTCACACGTGGGGGAAAGGGCTGGACTCGGAGATCTCTTACCTAATTGTAAATATTGTATTTAAGTATGAATGTTTTTCTCTTTATTTCTATTACTTATAATTTATTTAATTTTGCTACGAATTTCTGTATTTCATTTAATTTTAACTCTTAGTTACATTTCCTAGTTTATTATAGTTTTTACCTTTGTTATATAGATTTTTATTTTTTTTATTTATTTATTTATTTATTTTTTTTTTTTTATGTATTGTATATATGGTATGAATGTGCCTCTCAGCCTTAATACTCAGTGCCCTTAAGTGTGGCAAAATGTATTATTACTCAATAAACAGATAGATAAAAAAAAGTACGTACCTCAGTAAACTATTAATGGATCGTATCAAAACCCAATGATTAATGTTTGCAAAACATGTAATTTCTATAATCAAGTTGTTAATAACTATAAAAATGGGAATGATTTTCCTTCACAATGGTTAATTTTTTTTTTAATCTATTATGTCTATTTTGTCTTTTGTGTTGGTGATAAACTTGCTTAATTTTTTGCTATTGTACTGTCCAAGTTTGATTTCAGTTTGGTCATAATTTTTTAAAACATTCTTGATTTTGCTTGTAAGTTCAGGTATGTATGTCATTTTGTAAAATATGTTATTATTCATACTATTTATTTGTGAGTTGTTATTCTAATTGTTATTCTAATTGTTTTTCTTTGTTGTATTTGTTTCTTTGAAGAAATGGGTTATTAATTGTTGTGTGGGTTTTTTTATTATTGCAATGTTTTCATTTGGTGTTTTGTGTGTTTCTTGTTTTCTTTTTTTTTTTTTTTTTTTTTTCATTTCGACCAAGTGATATATTTTTTATACAATTATATCATAATTTGTTTATGAAGTTTGTAGGATAAAAAATCTCTATTAAAATTTGACAGATTTCTGTTTTTATTTGGGGAATGAATGGTTTATCAGTTACAACTATTGCTTTGTGTATTAAGTTTGTGGTTGTGTTGATAATTTGATATCTTGAATGGTTTGAGCTGTAATTTAGGATTCCATTGTTGCTGTTTTTTCATTTTTTGTCCATTTTGTTAGTAGTTGTCCTTCTTTTAAAATTATGTTCTGGTCTAAGAATCTTATTTTGTTATCTATGTTACGTTCTTTAATTTATAAAAATTATTTCTTTAGCATTTTCCACAACAAACTTGCCAGATACTCAGTGGGTTCGCAAAAAAAAGAAAAGAAAATATAGAAGAAATAATTATGAGTCAATTAAATATTAATAACTATCTAACTGGTTATTTAATTTGTTGCTTTTTGGAAAATAGCGAAAACCATAAAATATATATATATATTGAATTAAAAAAAAAATTTGGACGTGGAGCGACCTACAAACTCGGAACCTATGGGTTTAAAAACATATGTTAATTACCCTTATCACCCATAGAACCTTCTATTTGGTTAATATTGATTTTTCTTAATCCCTCGCATAGGGTTATACAATTCCTTTTTAAACCTTAAAAAAATAATATAATATATAAAGAAAATATATATACTGAAAACATACACAAATGAAAAAGAAGAAAATGAAACTGTCTATCATTAATACTGATGATGAATTTAATTATTTATAGTTCTATTGACTTAAATTACAGTTAAAGGAAATGACTGATTAAAGGAAACAATAAATTAGATTTATAAGAAAACAAAAAAAGACAATAAACTTTAATTATCAGAGAAAAGAATTAGAAAACATTAACCTACAATCATACAATGTATTAATTATAAATGTTTGTAAAAAATAGATAGTAAGAAAAACATATAAATACATATTTAAAAAATGTGGTGTTCTTTGTCCAATTTGCACATTGAGTCATCTGAGGAAGCGGGAAAAGCTAGTGTCTTCGAGGTTCCCTTTGTCCACTTCTTCAAGTTTTGAAAAAGTTTATTCACCAACTTGTAAAATCAAGTTGCACTCATCCCTGTTAATCACAGGTTCTTGGAGGGAAAAAGGAAAATCTGGCATACACCGTAAAACTAAAGTATTTCAAACACAATTCTTTAGTGTCCTTCTACACTCCTGAGGTCCTGCCATATCACCAAACTGTCTTTTTTTCCCCAATCATATGTTGGCTATTATACAAAGACTTGAAATTAATATTTAAAACTAATTTATTTTCAGTTAACCCTCTTTGAGGTAAACCAAAACATTATTTTACTAACTAATTTTTTTTTTCATATTTTATTATTCGTCACATCTATTGCTTTTTCTAATATGAATTTTATTCTTTTATTATATTTGTTGAAACAATTGATTATGTCATTTGCTGTATTTTTTCAATTATTAGGAATAGATCGTCAATGTATTTTTATATCATGATCGTTTTATTTTCTAATTTTGATAATTGTGTTAATAATTATTTAAGTCTATACCACTTAGATTGGTTGATAAAATGCTTCTCTTAGCGAGACCCCAAAACTGCTTATGCTATTCATTATTATACTTGAAGTAGTTAAATTTGGTGCATAATTCAATTCCTTCCAAGATAATTTTTTTTGTCTTTAGTTGTAGTATTATTTTTTATTTTTTCCCAGTTTTCATCTATGATTTTAATGCAATAGTCTATTGGTATGTTGTGAAAAAAGATTCAGCTTCCAAACTAATTATTTCTATTTTCTGTTCATTTGGGTGATAGTTTTTGATAATTTTTTTCATTTCAGTAGCAATTTTTATGTCGAAATTATTATTGTTATCAAGTGTATCTAGGGCGGGATTTAAAGATTTTGAAAGTGCTTGATTTGGTCCATCAACGTTGTTGATAATGGTTTTAGATTTGTTATTTTTGTGTAATTTGATTAGGCCATGAAACATCAACAAATAATTAAGATGTGTCAATTACAACATCTGTTAGTAATTAAGAAAGGTTTATTGCCTACCTTTGAATTAATTCACTAACAACTTCCCAACAAAAGAAGAAAATAAAATATTTCTGTGTATGTAACTGTTTTTTGACTTAGCTCTGCATGAATTTATAAGTTATTGTATATCAATTGATTTGTTTGTTTGTGTAAAATAAGAAAAACATATTGCTAATGAGATCTTAGTAGCTTTATGTTAGATATTACAACTGTTAAACATATTTAGATATTTAAATTTTCATTGCAATCGAAATAAATTTTGCTTTACTAATATCTAATATAAAGTTATAAACATAGATAGTTATAATCATCTCATGAGAGCTGCCAAAAGAAGGCTGATTATTGAGAAAAAATTTTATTGCAACGAAAATTCTTATTTAAGGGTTTTCAGAGGTGTGGAAAACGATTATCATCATTATTTACCCCAAAAAATATATTTCATAGTATAATCTGTGTACAATATGTAAAATACATGCTTTATTCTTATTTTCCAACTGAATCTCAAAAAAATACCAGATTTTGTGCATGTAATCCTACTTTTGATACCCGTCCGATTTAGAAAAAAATATTTATGAGGCATACAGTTATAGTACAAGTAACATATTAAAACAATTAGTACTGACCTTAGGAGTAAAGTGGATTCAAATATTTTTTTAAGGAAAAACAAAGTCGAAATTTGTATTTTGTGCCATGAAAAAACCCTTAAATATGAATTTTCATACCAATAAAAAAATTTCGTCCAGGCTTGAGTCTTCGATTTTTTTAAAATCACAAAAATTGTAATAACTTGGACATGGCTCCATTTATCCTTATGAAAAGTAGTATGAATTTAGGGCCCTATAATATACAGAGAATGGCACAAACCAGAAGCCCTCAAATAAATTAATAATAATAATAATAAGGCTTAGCGAACCCGAAAGTTCGATGCCGACACCACCAATCGCTTGTTACACAGCTCCCTCCACCGTTCGCCATCCAAACCCAGTCCCTTCAGATCAGCTTTAATGCAATCTTCCCACCTTCGCTTCGGTCTACCCCTCAGACGCTTACCATTTGGCACAGCAAATATTAACCTTTTAGAAATTCTCTCGTTACTAAGCCCAACAACTTTACAAGCCCATTTGATTCGCCGCGATGAAATTACCTCAATTATATTACCCGGATACAGCTTACGCAATTCAGCGTTGTGTAACCGTCTGAACTCTCCGGTTAACTCATCCTTCTTCGGTCCGAATATTCTACGCAATACTTTATTTTCAAAAACCTTAAGACGCTGCTCATCCCTTAATGTAAGCGGCCAAGTTTCGCATCCATATAGAACTGTAGGCAAGATAATTGTTATATAGATTCTAATTTTTAAGTTTCGGGACAAGAGGCGCGAACTGAGTAGTTTTGTCACAAAAAAATAAGAAGCATTTCACGCCTTCAGTCTAACCTTAATCTCTTCTTCAATTTCGTTTTTTCTAGTTATCGTAGAACCTAGATACCTAAATTTATCTACCTGTTCAAACACATTACCATCTATATCGATAGCACCAGTAGTATCGCCATTTTTGCAGCTAACGATATATTTTGTTTTATCCACGTTTATTTCGAGTCCTAGTTCTTTACCGGCTTTCATTAACATTGTCGTATTTAGTTTTATAGTTTCAACGTCTTCGCTTAACAGTACCAGATCATCAGCATAGCCCAGCACGGATGTTGCCCCGCCCAGATCCAACCCTTTCTCGGTACGCATTACCTCCCTAATGGCATGTTCTAATGCCAAATTGAACAGGACAGGCGAAAGAGAATCCCCCCGTTTTAAGCCCAAATGAACCTCAAATTTTTCGGACAAATTATTCTAATGATTCTAACTTTATTGAGTGTCTCCGTCAAGCACATCCTGACTAGATTTCAAATAAATTACACTTGAAAATAAAAAAATTATCCGATAATAAAAATTATAATATTATCCGACTATAATTCATATCTTAAGTTATTATATATATATATATATATATATATATATATATATATACAAAAAATGTTTACATGTTTTGTCTTTGTCTTATCTTTTCCTGACCTCAGTACTTTAAAATAAACATACAACACACTAAAAAGATCCTACTTTCTGACAGCTATCCTCCCAACATTATAGATAGACTTATTAATAATTATAAACAACTAAACAATAGCGGTTCTTTGTTACCTAAACTCTTCACAGTCATTCTCAACTATTTTTGTACAGGTCGGTTCCTAATTTTTGTAATCCACTATCCTTATCTGATCTAGGCTTTAGGTACCATTATAAACTTGTTGAAATATATTCAAATTCAAAAGATCTCATCTCACTTCAGCACTGCTCTGATATTGTTTATCTCATCTTTGATTGTAATTATTCCTAAATGAGTTAAACCAATAACCATCTCCAAATCATTGAACATACTCTGTCTGGTCAAATTCTATGTTGTTTTTTTTAATGTATCTTGTATCTATCCAGTAAATTATATCAATACTTTTTCATTTCCTTTTTGTCAGTTTGCTAGTGTTCCTCTAGGTAGTATCCTAGGCCCTATCCTTTGCACAGTTTAAACAGCTGATATCCCAACCCATTCCAACACTGTCATCACCAGCTATGCCGATGAAACGTGTATCCTATCAATTAATAACAATTCATCTATTGCATCCCAAACTCTTCAATCACACATCACAAGTCTTGAAAAATGGTGTCAAAGCTGGAGGATTAAAATAAATTCCAATAAATCCCATCAAATTACCTTTGCTCTTCGTCGTAAACTTATGACTTCCTGTCCTGCAGGATCCTTTAACAATACTCCACTTATCCCTGTTGAAAAAATTCGATATCTAGGGCTCCACCTTGATAAACGACTCACTTGGAACCCCCATACCAGACTGAAACGGCTAGAAACCGCTCGACATTTTCGATTACTGAAGCGCTTACTAGACAAACGCTCTAAACTTCCAACTATTTACAAAAGACTCATATATACTACTATAATA
Source organism: Nezara viridula (assembly GCA_928085145.1). Lineage (NCBI taxonomy): Eukaryota > Metazoa > Arthropoda > Insecta > Hemiptera > Pentatomidae > Nezara > Nezara viridula. The sequence goes on along the minus strand of OV725078.1, from coordinate 107,577,012 downwards.
AGGCCTATTTGGACTTACGGGATCGAGCTTTGGGGCTCTACTGAACCATCAAATTCCTCTCGTATCCTATCCCTACAATCCAAAATCCTTCATAAAATCCTTAATGCTCCCTACTTTGTCACAAATAAAATCATCCATATTGACCTTAATGTACCATATGTTTCCGATTTAGCTCAATCCAGATACCTGGCCTTCCATTATAATCTTCTGAACCATCTGAACCCTCTTGTTTCCAACCTTGCTTCCTCTTCTATTGCTGATAACCCCCCGAGGCGTCTGAAAAGAAGATGGCCTCGGAACCTTCTAATATAGAAATATGATTGGAGTGCTACCAATGGGTAGTTTCTCTTCATGTGTGTGCATGTCATGTTAGTTGTTCATATTTACTTGTTGTATTTATCATTTAATACAGTTGTAAATTTCAATAATAAAAAAAAATGTATTTATCCTAGTCACAATGCCTGATTATGTTAAAAGCTAGATTTAATCCTGTTATTCATATTTAGTTTGAATTAAACTTTATATCATATTTGATTTGATTTTTTATTATTTGATTTTTATTTTTTTAAACAGTCTGATCCTACTCTATTGTTTTTCCATTTGTCATTTATTAATTTATTATTCTGTTTTCATCTATAATTATTCATAGCATTTCTGTTATACAGCTCTTAACCCTATCTCTCCCTCCCTATTCAATTACCTTCCCTTGTTTTGTTTTTTTATCCTTCATTGTTGCAAAAGACTGTTTCTATTCTCTTATTTTTGTTTCATCTATCCCTTGTATTATATAATATTTAGTCCCTTTTTATTTTTGTTTTATTGTCTATTTTACTTCAAATAATAATTTTGTATTTGTATGTATTTATTTCAGTAGTATCTGTACCCTTGCTCAGGAACATTATGGCCGAGCATGTTGTGGCAAGGGTCCCTGATTGTTTGGTTCTGAATGTTGTGGGTTCATTTCCCATCTGTTTCAACTACTATTTATTTCTTGGAGGACCAGAGTTTGAATTTTGACACTCCCACTTTGGTTAGTCTGTGATCGCAACCTTTAGGTCGCCATCAAGGGTTGTCAAAAAGAATCATGAGGCCTACTTGTCAGCCTAGTTTCCGCTACCTGTGCTAGTACCTTTAGAGCCCTGAAGACGGGCTATTATGTGTGCTAAAACATTAATCTTCATTAAAAATTATTATGTATTTTTGGAGAACTTTCTTCTCCCTCTCAAAAGTATTTTTTTTTTTTAACTTGTTTATTGAAAAATGTTACAATCTGTCTCACAGGACATTTATAATAGTGTTCAGAGATCACATTCACACTCTATGTACAATAAATAAAATAAATCAAAAGTACTGAAATCCCGAAAAATCTCGAATTAAGGGTGTACGATGCTGTGATAAAGCCTGTTCTAATATATATGGCTGTGAGACCTGGACACTAACCAGCACCCTAGAAAAAAAGTGTTGAAAGATTTGAGAGGAAAATCCTCCGCAGAATAACTGGAGGGATCTGGGATCGGAGTTCTAACACATGGAGAAGAAATACCAATGAAGAACTGCTTACAGAAACTAGTCAATCAATATCCCATGATACGAATGCATGGAGGTTAAGATGGGCGGGGCATGTAGCTTATAGCAATCCATTTGGAAGCTTCTGCATAACAATGAATGCCTCAATTGAAAGCAAAAGACCACGTGGAAAGGCAAAAAGCAGATGGATAGATAAAAATCAACAAAGATGCAATAGAGCTGCGTGCAGATAAATAGAAGGAAATATATATATATATATATATTTTTTTTTTACTTACATTTTTCAGATAACTAACATTCCATCTACAATAAAAATATTTACAATAATTGGGTGTAACCCACATTATTTTTCTAATTACTACTTCTAGGTTATAGCTTATTGTAGAGTAGACTTGCAGAAAATTAATTGTAATGTTAATTAATTATACATACTTTTTTATTTTTAATAGGAAGCATGACTGGTTCCAAAGAGATTTGCCAGCATATTTATTTCCTTCACCTGTGGAGCAGGATTCCTCTGTGATTGATACAGATGCAGTTCAAGAAGTCTGTGAGGTAATAATAATAATCAGATATATTTTTTTAAATTCTTATTTGGAGTGTTGAAGCCAAGCATTTACGTATCTATGCTTAAACTTACATATACACTAAATCAAATAGAGTATAAGACACTATTGAATTCATTATAAATGTTTTGTCCATTGTTTATAGTGAAAAGAAAATCCAGAACATTTTTAAAATGGTAGGGATCCATTTAGGTGATTGACAGTGGCCTAGATAACGCTAATACAACCGAAGTAGCGCATTGGGATCAGGGCCTTTGAGGGGCATAGTGCATAAACAGACATATTGGATAACATTTCAACCAAATGAATAAAAAAAAAAGGATTTAAAGAATTAAATAGTTATTTGTTGTGAACATCTTATCTGAATTGGTTTTGTTTATTTTATTACTCTATACACATTAATTTCAATAGAGTTATTTAAATAATTACAATACAATTCATTAATTATCATAAAAATTTAGAATCAGCCTCTGAATTTTGTAAAAAAAAAATTATTTTTAAAAAATCTATTGTTAAAAAATAACTTCATTGTCTTTCGTGTACCAAACATTTGTACAACATTTATATTGTTTATAACTATGCCAGCCACTATCACTAATAGTAAAAGTCGTTTTCAAAACTGAAAATCATAAAAAGCTATTTCAGGAACTCGGTGTCTAGTACAAGACTATGTGACCTTGGTATAATTAGTATTGAACAAAAGATATCCTTTTAAATCTGTTCCAAAATATCTGTTCTCCATTTAATTTGTTTACTGGCTCTCACCTTTAAATCCACTTTGCTAGTATAGTGAAAACAATAAATAACAGACTTTTTCAAGTTTAAACAAAATCAATACAAATAATTATATATTTCTTTATAATTAATAAATTTTAATTGAGATGCACATTATTTGTAAATCTTAAAACTTTACTCATTGCATATAAAGTAGAAGATCTCTCTTGCTATCTTCTGCCTTTAATGAAACTGAATTTGTGATATAAAAATTACTGCTAGAGATCCATTATTTTCAATAGTGAACCATTGTGATCAAACAAAAATTTAACAACTTAACCTCCCCTCAAAATTTAATGTTTATGTTTCAGGATACATAGAATTTGAAAAACGAATACAAATTTTTTTGTTCGTCCGCCGTCTGCACATTTTCTCCGAAACTACTGGACCGATTTTTTTCAAATTTGGATTTAAAATTAGACTTCACCCGAGGATGGTCTTCCTTCATCGACATTTCTATCCACCTTTTCCTTTCAAGATGGCGACCGAAAAACTTGCGTTGCTATAGACTGTAGTCCCTTAACGAATCTACCGATTTCAATGAAACTTTGCTAAAGTCTTCTTCTTGTTGCCCTTTAAATTTATCTATACTGCATACTTCAATGAAAAGAAGCTGGAAAAAAAAGTTACGAGGGATGGTAAAATTAGATTCCGAATAACTCAAAAAGTATACACTTTTTTTATCGATATTGTAATAAGATGTTTCAAAGGTATTTAAATTTCCTAAAAAATAAATGAAGTTTCATTAAAATCAAAGCACAACAGTAAAGATATCGCGATTTTTATATATTTTTGGTTTATTATTTTCAATAATGAACCATTGTGATCAAACAAAAAAATCAAAACTTAATTCCCTCTCGATGTTTTACGTTTCAGGATACGTATAATTCTAAAAACGAATACGAATTTTTTTGTCCATCATCCATTTCATTATGTAAGTATGAAATCTTATTCGAACTCCTAAAGGTTTATTAAATTAATCTTAATTATTATTTTTGGTTTCCCAAACAATCTCAGAGTGGGTGTCTAAGGGTTAAAAATAAGAGTTTTAATGTAAATATTTATGCGTTTTTGCATTTGTAAGTCCCTTATACTCCATTTACTCCGTAATCTAGATGATTGGATCATCTAAGCAACATCCTGTTAACAATGCAATTTGTTCTGTTTTTCAAGGGCTCTACTGTATGATATTTTAATAATTCTTGGTCTCATTGATTTCTTAACAAGAAGTATATTAAACTACAATGATTTAGAAAATATTTGTTTTAGAAATTTGGAGTAAAGGAGTATGAGGTCCATAATGCGCTGTTATCTGGTGATCCACATGACCAATTAGGAATAGCATATCACCTTATAATCGATAATAAAAGAATTGCTGATGAAGCGGCGAAAGCTGAATTAAAAGATTTCTATGTAGCAAGTAGTCCTCCTCCTGTTATGTTTAATCCAAGTGAAACAACTCCAAGTCCTATTAGACCACATCCGGAAAGACTAGCAAGTAAGAAGTTTTATTAAATAATTTTTACAAAACATCACTAACCATTTTTAATGTAAATTTAATTAGTTTTATCTTTGTAATTTTCATTGACCCTAGATTTATAGAACCTCTCAGTTTGACAGTTTCTAAATTCTGTATTTATATATTCACTCAGGGTGTTTCAGAGTTAAGTGTTGTAACAAAAAATATGAATTAAGGATCTCAAAATAAGAAAACAAGTTCTTATCAAGGTATGTTAACGCTTAGTTTAGAAAATATTCACGTCTAAATATTTTCATTGTTATAAATTATTTAGGTTGTAATAAATAAATTAATGTGTCCCACCTATATTATTTTCTCCATTTTATTTGTGATTATCCATCTCTATGTGATTATCTTGAGCATTAACATAGGCTCTGCATCTTTCTTCCACAGCAGCAGTGGTCGAATGGCACTAGATATATGTTATTTTCCTCAAGTTTCAATTATTCTTCTTCGTTATGAATTAAGATCATTGACTGGGCTTGCATGGATTTTTTGTTTAATGTCAATAACAAAATCCAGTGCAGTCAGAATGATATATTCATCATTATTATAAATGTAAGATATAATGATGAGTACTATGTGAAAGCGTTAAATAAAATGATAAATGTTATTGAGAGGCCTCAGTGCTAAGTACAAATAGTATTAATCCTTACATTGTAAATATTTTATGCACTGCTAGAGGAACAAGATCATATTATTATTCTACCTTATTTATATAATATCTCCCAAATAATCCTTTCTTTCAGTTAGGACACTTAATCCTAAAACACCCTATATTTATAGAAATTAGAATTTATATATAAATAATTATATATATATATATATATATATATATATATATATATATATATAATATATATATATATATAGAGAGAGAGAGAGAGAGAGAGAGAGGGAGAAAGAGAAGGAGAAAATAAGAAAATATATATATAAATATTCTCCTGTCAGCTTTACAGCCCTTGTATATCTTTGGCTGCCAAAATCAGTCTTCTCCACCTTTGTATATCTTGAGCTGCTGCTTTCCAGTTTGTTCTTACAGGCACTGCAGCATCTTTGTTAATGGAGATTAAGATAGGCAGGACACCTACCTCAAAGCAATCCATCAGGATGCCTCTACACAATAATGAATGATCCAGTATTAGGCAAGGTATCACATGGTACATGTGGGAGGCCAAAAAACAGGCAGGCAGATAGTATCAACAAAGATGCCACAAACTGGAAAGCAGTAGCCCAAGACAGGCAGAAGTGGAGAAGGCTGGTTCACTAATATGTACACTAAAATAAAATGAACAGAAAACACGTAATTTAACTGTGTAAATATTAACATTCTGAGAATATAAATCAGAAATTTTTATTTATTTCAACAAATTTTAAAGTTATTGTATCATATAGTTCTCATTTTCTTCAAGTTAGTTAAAATATAGACTATGATTACTGAAATAAAATGCTTTAAGTTATTTTTTTTTACTAAGTTCACATGTCTCTTTGAACCTGATTCATATTAATTTTTGGTAAGATACTTTATTTTATTAGATTATGATAGGCCCAGGCTTCAGAGGGAGGGGAAAGGCGATCGCCCCTCAAATAGCAATAGAGAGGGGGCAAGAATATAGCCCTCCAATATTTTGAAGAACAAGATTTTGAAAAAATTAAATAAAATCAATAATAATTAATCTACATGAATGAATAAAATATGTAATCTAAAATCAATTAAAAAAATAGGATGAGTCAATTAGATGGCTAAGCTAAGGGCTAGAAGAGGTACACAAGTAGTTTACTACAGCCTTTGTTCCTATTATTGAAATTTTAGTTTATACTCATAGGTGATTATATGTAGTTGCATATCCTAGGACTTTATAATTTATTCATGTCCGCCCTTCCATTTTTACGTTCAGATTTTATAATATAAAGTAAAAGCTGTATTTATTTAACCGTGTTTATTTTACTTTTTCTACATCGGCTACATTTTGGCTATGATGCCTTTTTCAAGCTATCTATAAGACTTAATTTAATAATACTCCTTATGTTCAGTCCAATTATGGACATTAAGGAGTATTATCAAATTAAGTCTTACAGATGGCTTGAGAAAGGCGTTGTCGCTGATGTAGAAAAACGAAAATAAACATGGTGAAATAAATACAGCCTTTGCTTTATATTATTAAGCATAATTTCACCTAAAACAAAAAACATGTATAAGATTCTATCACATTTCCCGCAGAAAATATGAAACATCAAGAATTGAATTTGTCTCATACCAAAATCCTTAAAATAAAAAAAATGCAATATATTCAATTGCTTTGCTGTTGTATTTTAAAATACACTAATACAAAAAAAAAACTAATATATAAACATACACTGAAAATTCCACCCACTTGGTTTTTTCATGTTTTCATCTAAAAATATTTCTGCTTTGGATTGGTCTATTGTTTTTAATGAATAAATAGGTAATCTTTTTGTTTGTTTTCAATTAGGAATGTTAATATAGAGGACAATAACCCTTAATCCTTAATTCAATGAAATGATTCTAGATTCCAATGTTAATTTCTATGGAATCAAAATGTTTATTCAGTATCATTAGTTCAGTGCCGTTTCTTGCAGCACATTTCTTAGTCTCCGGCTTTTAATTTTTTCAATATCAAGTTCAGAAATTCCTCTTAGTGCTGAGGATGTTGCACGTGGTGTGGCACTTATTGATGATGGACGTCCCATTAGATATGCAGCTAATGCCATCGGAGTGCCATATGAAACTTTACGAGACACCGTCAGGCATTTTCGGGAAACTGGTTCTTACAATAGTAGGCCTGGTTCTGGATGGCCTAGGGTAACAGAACCACGGGATGACCGGTTTTTTAGTTTGAGAATTTTACGAAAACGGCACCTTACCGTTGTTCAAGCGATTCATCAGCTCGAATAAGTTCGAGGTGTGCAAATTTCTGAACGTACCGCTTGGAGAAGATTAAATGAGTATGGATTAATGGCTTTTTGTCCATTTTAATTATCACTCATAATTTTTATAATAATATGAACTCCTGAGCGAAGAGAAACTCCTAATAAAATAAACTTTTTTGGGGGTGGAGGGAAAGGAGATCATCCCTCCCTCCCCTATCAAAATGGAAAGTCTGCGCATATGTAGGTTATATCATTGAACTTTTTATAAGCAAGAAGTAAGGAGAGAATACTTTTTTTTTTTACTAAGTGTAGTGAAGTATACAGCTCAGAATTTCATCCCTAAGATGATAATATATGTGAACTCCATATCCTTTCCATGGGATGGATAAATGAATACATAGCAATTAACAAATGTATTTTTAACTCAATTAGATAAATATCAATCAGTTAATTATAACTTAACTTCTTAAAAATAAAAAACAGTATAGCCAGATGGATATTTGAAATGGTTTCCTAAACTTCACCATTAAAATTAGATTATTTTCTAAAACATAGAATAAATTTGGATCACATTTTTCTTTGGAATCCTATGGATCACATAGGAGCAGACTTCTGGGAGCGAGAGTGCCGATTGCTGCTCCAATTAAAATTTTGAGGGATAAGAATATCATTTTCGCCGCTCCCCCCACTCCAGTAATTTGAAGTAAAAAAGATAATAATAACAAGTAATCTACATGAATAAATAACATATGTAAACTAAAATTGATTAAGAATATAGGATAACTCGACTTGCTTACTATGCTAAGGTCTAGAAATAGGTACATAAGTATTTTGCAAGGACCAAACTTTTCTATTATTATTGTAATCTTCATTTATATTCAGAGATAATAATTTACAACATCCTAGTATTTTGTGATTCATTTATACCTCATGTTTACCCCTCCATTTTCATGTAATATTCTTTTCACAGTTTCATGGCTCTTCTGTTTGCATCTTGCTTGCTAGTCGCCTAGTATATGTTATGGTATATTATGGATGCTGTCTCCCTTCCTCTATATTTAATGTAGGCAAATATGTAATATATTCAATAATTTTGTTCAGATAATTTTAAATATATCCACCTACATTAAAAAGTAAAACAAAATAATAATAAGATATAGCCCAACCATTATATTAACATATATATAAATTTATTTGTAAATATTCAGTATTATATTGCTCCTTTCATAATAATTATGTTTATTTTATACATTTATCATTTTACATAATTTTTAAATAAAATATAAACTCCCTTCTTTTTTTAATCTAATTTTTTGGGCCTCTAACCCTAATCAAAATGGAAAGTCTGCACCTATGTGTGCAGTATGTGGTTGCCAGTCACACATAGTTTCTCAATATCTTGATTTCAATTTTAGAAACCAGGAAATTGCTTCTTTATTCAAGCAGCTACTCATTAAACAGAATAGACTGATACTCAGATCTGGGCTTTGAGATACCTTTGCCTTTACATTTTAGGTTTTTGGCTCAGTTAAACTTCTCATTATTACCTGTACTTTTGTATTTATTAATTAATTAAGTTAAGGTTTTTTGTATTATATGATATTTTTATAAGTTAACAATATTTACTTTATTGATTGTTTATCAAATTTAAACAATTTATTGTCAATGGTTTTAATTTTTTTTAGGTGCAATTAGGGAAAGGTCATTAACAAAAGAGGGAGGAAGTAAAGACGCATCTGAAGGAGGTCCCAATACACCCGTTAAACGGGCTAAATGGCATTTAGGTAATCTTTAACTCTTATATGTATTATAATATAATTATTGATTTTTGCATACACAATCTTCTTGATTGTGTTCCTGTTTATTATAAGTATGTTAAGAATGCTACATTTCCAGTTTGATTCTCCATAGTTAAAACTAAAAAAAAAATAAAAATAACTTTTATCACTACAATCCATGGAGGGTCTTGGATTTGGTAAGAAAGTATTGTTCCTTAATTATGCATTGGGTATTTAATATTGGATACATTTTAAATTTATAAGACTGGATTTTATAACACAGGATAGTTTTGGATTCTGAATTTTCCCAATTTTTTTTTTTTTTTTTTTTTTGCACTTACATTTATTTATCCGCACCTGTCAATTATTATTGACAATCAGCAGATGTGCTGGCTTAGTAATGAGAGAAAAATAAAATAAAATAAAAAAATAAATAATAAAAAAGGCTTGATAGGCATGAGGAATAGCAATACCCAGCGGTATCCCTTCCATGGCTTTTATTTACTAACATTATTAAGCAGATCCCTCATCCAGAACCCTTTTCAGTCGTCTTCTGGAGTTCTCGGGCATACTAGTTGTGGCCATTTCTTTTACCAGCTGGTTGGAGTGCCCGTTTAACATGTTATGAAATCGTTTGTAGTACGTTCGTATGTGTTCATTGACTGTCGGAACGTGTAGGTCGGTGTGTAAAGTGTGATTGTTTACGTACCATGGTGCTTGAGTGATTAGTCGTAGTATCTTAGACTGAAAAGTTTGAAGTTTATTTATGTGAGTTGGTTTTGCAATTCCGTATATTTGTAGTCCGTAAGTCCAAAGAGGTTTTAAAAGATACGTGTAAATACTTAGTTTCTGTCTTACTTTTAATTTGGAAGGTCGTCTTAACAGTGTATGTAACAATTTTAATCTTAGATTTAATGTACAGTTCTGCGCATGCGTTAACCTTACAATATACTCTTTATTTCGTCTCTTATTAAGTGACTTTATTAACAGTGAAATAATTCATGTTATATGTGAAAAAGTAGTGTAAACTGTTAAGTTAACAATTAAGTTGAAACTGGACATAAACAAGGTGAGTAATCACTTATTTATAACGGCATTGTGAACATGTAAATAGACCTGAGGATAGTGATAGATAACAAGCCGGCCATATACATTCGTTAATCCGACCAGTGGGCTGCTGCCCTTTGGCGGAAGCAGATCTACGTTACTTAGACTTCACAAACTCGCGTAATATATACGTAATTGATAAAGGACATTTTTTTTTTCCAAATTATTACAGTTACCTCTAATTAAATTAATATGAGATGCGCTATTTTCATATGGTAATGTCGAGCAAAGGTAACAATCGAACTTTAAGATCTAGGAGTCTCGATACCACAAAGAGTTCACCATCAAGAAAAGGGCTAGACGCTCTAAAAAAAATACCCCGCCAGCTACACCAGAGAGCTCAGTTGACGAAGTTGAAAATCAACCTGGCATCATCACAAAATATGTCAACACAAGCTATACCAATACAAGGTACGCTAGAAGAATCGCCTTTTTTTACAGCTAATCCATTCCAAGTGCTGTCAAACACACAGAATGAACAAATGGAAGCAGTATCCATCCCTAGTGAACCTAAACCTCCACCAATATTCGTTAGAAATATAAAAAATTTCCAATTAATGTGTCAACAATTAAATAATACAGTGGGCTCAGGTAAATACGTATGCCAAAGCCGCACTAATGACACGAAATTAATGCCTGACACCCCAGATACGTACAGAAAAATTGTCAAGTATTTATCTGACACTAAGGCGGATTATCACACATATCAACTGCGCCAAGAGAGAGCGCTCAGGGTGGTGATCAGGAGATTACACCCATCAACACCGCTGGATGCCATTAAAGAAGAACTAACTGAGATGGGGTTCCGTGTTCGACAAATAGTGAATATATTCAAGGAAGATAGAGAACAGCCTGGTACAAAAAATAAAATACCGCTCCCACTATTCTTCGTTGACCTTGACCGAACGCCCCAGGTCGAAGAAATCTACAAGGTCACACGCCTTTATTACACTAGCGTTGTTGTAGAAAAGCCCTACACTAAGCGCGACATTGTACAATGCCATAACTGCCAGGCTTATGGTCATACGAAACGCTATTGCCACCACATTCCTAGATGTGTCAGGTGCGGTGATCAACATAAAACTGAGGACTGCCAGAAGTCCAGAAGAACACCAGCAGTATGCGCTTTATGCCACCAAGGGCACCCAGCGAACTACAAGGGTTGCCAAACATATAAGGAACTGAAAGCAAGAATTTATGCAGCTCCAAGAGAAGAACGGCCATCCAGGCCACCAAGACAACCCTCTAGAACTGTAAATACAAGAGTGTCCTATGCTCAGATGTTCAAAGGAGACACTGCACCCACACAAACTCAGGCCCTGCCACAAGAACCTCAACCTCGAGTATTCACATCTCAACCACAAGACCCTTATCCCATCTCTGAACCTAGGCCTAATAACCAGACATTCATTCCTCCTCCTCCCAATGCCACTGACCTCACAAGCCTATTGACTTCTTTCCTCTCTGAATTCAGGTCACTCATCACTCCTCTCATTTCCTTGCTTACCAATGTTGTATCCAACCTCATCCCACTGTCGAGAAATCCTTAAATGTCCCCAATCAAATCCCTCTCCGTTCTCCTTTGGAATGCGAATGGTATTCGAAATCACGTCAACGAACTAACAATCTTATTACAGGACAAAAACATTGATATAGCATTAATAACTGAAACTCGACTTACCAACAAACGACCACTTAACATCCCCAACTATCATATCTATCGAACCGACCATCCTGATGGAACAGCACATGCTGGCACTGCCATAATTATCCATCAATCCCTTTCCCATCATCTATTCCCTTTGCTAACCCATAATTTCCTACAATCCACTGCCGTGATAATCCAAACTTCCCTTTACCCAATAGCAGTAGTCGCAGCATACTCCCCGCCTAAAATACCCATCTCAGAATCCCAATTAACTTCCTTCCTTAACTCCTTAGGACACCACTTCCTTCTAGGTGCAGACTTAAATGCTAAACACCAGCAATGGGGAGCCAGAACCACAAATTCCCGAGGACGAACATTGCTATCTGCACTTAATTCCCATCACAGCAACATCCTCTCACCCAATTCTCCCACATACTGGCCAACAGATCCTAACCGCAATCCCGATCTCCTAGATTTTTTCATCCACAAAGGTCTAGGGTCCCTTCATTATTGCATCTCAAGACTTGATGATCTTTCCTCAGACCATAGTCCCCTAATCCTAACGGTCTCCACATCACCAATTCCCAAACCACCTCCACCTTCATTTATCAGGGGGCCAGTTAATTGGAACCTCTTCCGTCAAATACTGGATGATAATATTGACCTCAGAGTTTCCTTAAAAACACCCGCAGACCTAGATGAAGCAGTATATTCCATGACTACCTTGATCCAACAAGCAGTTTGGACTGCATCTTCACCTTATCCTTCTAAAAAATACCGCAAAATAAATCCTCTACCCCAAGACCTACTGGACCTTATTAATAGAAAACGATGCTCTAGGACCATCTGGCAAAGAACCAGGCATCCTGATGATCGGAAATCATATAACTATTATTCCAAGCAGGTAAAACAAAAACTGGCTACGTTTAGATCCCAATCCTATAATTCCTATCTTTCCTCACTATCTGCAAGTGATAACTCCCTCTGGAATGTAACTAAAAAAATCCTTAAATTCCAATCCATTTCCCACCCCCTCCGCCGTGATGATGGTTCCTGGGCTTCGTCAGATGAGAATAGAGCAGAAGAGTTTGCTAAACATCTATCGTACACATTCACTCCTCATCCTGAACTCCATCCCTCCCATACTGCTGAAGTTAAAGAATTCCTCTCTTCACCGATTCCTCTCTCCTTACCTCCTAAAGCCGTCAACCCCTCTGAGGTCAAATTCCTTTTAAAGAACCTAAAACCTCGCAAATCTCCAGGACACGATCTCCTTACTTCCCAGATCCTCAGACAACTTCCCAAAAAAGCAATTATATTCCTTACATACCTATTCAACTGTATCCTCCGCACAACCCACTTTCCTCTGGTGTGGAAACACTCCATAATTATCCTCTTTCCTAAACCAGGTAAACCTGTTAATTGTACATCATCCTATAGACCGATAAGCTTACTTCCGATCCTTTCCAAAATCTTTGAGAAAATCCTTCTCAAACGCATCCTACCCATACTGGAATCCCACAATATCCCTTCCCATCAGTTTGGATTCCGCTCAAGACACTCCACTGTCCAACAAGGCCTTCGCGTTGTGGACCACATATCCTCTGCACTTGAAAACAAGCAATATTGCACTGGTGCCTTTCTGGACGTAGCTCAAGCTTTCGACCGGGTGTGGCACGATGGCTTGCTTTTCAAGCTCAAAACCCATTTACCTCAACCCTTGTATCTAGTCCTCAAATCCTACCTTTCAAATCGCTCCTTTCAAGTCCGCTGCGGCACTGAACTCTCCAAACATTATCCAATTGAGGCTGGTGTCCCACAAGGCAGTGTCTTGGGCCCAGTTCTCTACATCCTTTTTACCGCTGACATCCCTTCAAGTCCTGATACCTTCCTAGCAACATTTGCTGATGATACTGCCATCCTATCCTCCCACTCGGATCCTCTAATTGCGTCCCAGAACCTGCAAAGACACCTCTCCTTCATTGAGCAGTGGTGCAACAACTGGCGCATCAAAATTAATGAATCAAAATGTAAACATGTAACTTTCACTCTTCGACGCAGATCCTGTCCCAATCCTTTTTAATTCAATTCCTCTTCCCTACTCAGACACAGTCCGATACCTTGGCTTCCTTCTGGACAAAAGACTGACTTGGAACCCACATACGAGACTTAAAAGACAAGAGCTTAACCGACGATTTGGTCAGCTATATAGACTACTAAACAGAACATCTCATCTCTCAACAGAAAACAAATTATTAATCTACAAGACCATACTGAAACCTATCTGGACCTACGGACTTGAGCTGTGGGGGACAACTAAATCATCGAATATCAAACGCATCCAATCCTTCCAGTCTAAAGTCCTTCGAACAATAGTCAATGCTCCATATTATGTCACGAACAAGACCCTACACCATGACCTTAACATCCCATATGTCCATGACATCATCCCATCCAGATTCTCCAACTTTCACCAGAACCTCATACATCATCCCAATCCTCTAGCCCAATCCCTATCCAGCTCCGAGCATCCATACCATCCCCCTCGAAGGTTGAAACGGCAGTGGCCTCGAGATCTTTTGTAAATATGCCTTTGGAGTCCTGGCAATGGCCAGCTTCTCCACTCATGTCCTGAGCGTCTGTGGCTCTAGTGCCCTCTTTCAGTCTCCACTGGCTTCTAATACTAGTGATGCGGCTGGAAAAGTGGCGCTGGGATCTTCCGGAGTCTTGCTTTGCCTTCCGTGTGGGGAAAAAGCCTGGTTCGGAGATTCTTGGGCGAATGTATATATTGTATATAGTTATGATTGTGTTTAGAAGTTTTTATTTTATTTTATTTGTTTATTATTATATTTTTTCTTTTCTTTTTATTTATCTTCTTCATCAGTATTATTTATTTACTTCTTATATTTATATTTATTTCTTTATTATTTGTATATATTGTATGAATGAGAACTTTTAGCCCTAATGCTTATAGCCCTCCAGCAGTGGCTGCATGTATTATTATTCAATAAATAGATTAAAAAAAAAAAAAAGATTTAATGTGATCCGTTTTTTCTTCACATGTGGACCCCATGTCATTCTTCTATCGAACGTAAGGCCTAGGTATTGTACTCTGTCTGTTTGTGGAATCGGTATGTTGTCTAAGTATACAGGAGGGCATGTTTCTGGTCTTAGAGTAAATGTGATGTGCTGTGACTTTTGATAATTTATTTTAGTTTTCCAAAGTTTACACCAATCGAGTATAATTTGTAAGTGATGTTGTAAGTTAAGTGATGCCTCTGTAGGATTGTCGTGCCTGGTAATGATAGCAGTGTCGTCTGCGTAGGTTGCTGTAAGAGTGTGGATACTTTGAGGAATGTCGTGTGTGTATGTGATGTACAGTAGTGGGGCTAGGATTGATCCCTGAGGTACACCAGCTAAAACTGATCGAATTGAGGATAGACCTTGACCATGTCGAACGGAGAAAAATCTATCTGAGAGAAAGGAATGGAGAATTAAGTAGTAAGTATGTGGAAGTATGGTCTTAAGCTTGAAGAGAAGCCCCTGATGCCATACTTTGTCGAACGCTTGGGCGACATCCAGAAATACTCCGGTTGCATATAATTTCCGCTCTAGTGCTGTAGAGATGTAGTCAGTCACCCTGTGCAATTGTTGTGTTGTTGAATGTAATTTTCGAAACCCGAATTGATGGTCAGGAATAATCTGTCTGTCTGTTAGTATATGTAATAGTCGTGGGTACAATAGTTTTTCGAATAACTTAGAACATACTGGAAGTAAACTAATCGGTCGATATGAAGAAGGGTTGTTAGTGTCTTTGTTTGGCTTTTTAATCATGGTTATGTGTGAGTATTTCCATTGTATAGGAAATTTGGTGGTCCTGAGAATGCAATTGAAGATTGTGGTAAGAAACACTAGAGCTTTTCTTGGCATTTGCTGGAGCGCCTCAGCAGTTATCAAGTCATGACCAGGGGTTTTTCTTTTGGGCAATTGTCTAATTTCTTGTGCAACTTGTGATGGTGTGAAAGGAAGTGGTGGTAGTGTGAGCTGTAGCGGTATGTCTAAGTTATTATGTACAAAAATATCGTGTTCTGTATTAATTAAGTCTGTATGTGGTTTAAAAACAGTGGAAAGATGGTTAGCAAAGAGTTCAGATCTTTCCTCGTCCGAAACAGCCCAAGAGCCATCCTCTCTTCGTAGGGGTGCTGACACCTCACGATGCTTTAAAAGATTCCTTGTATGTCTCCATAAACTTCCATCGTCCGTCGAAAGGTTGTTAATAAAATTGTCGTAGTTTGTGCTTTTGAATTTTTGAATATGTCTTTTAAGTTCGTTGTTCAATCTGTTAAAAGTTTGTCGGTCTGAAGGAAGTCTGTTAGTCTGCCATACTTTACGTGCTCTTCTCTTTGCTCTAATCAAGTCCCTTATGTACATTGGATAATGGGGCAAGTTCTCTGCTTTTTGTGGCCTGGATGTTGATGAGGCCCATGCTGCATCTTGTATGCTTTTTGTGAATTTTTCAACAGCTTCTTCTAATTCCTCATGATTTTTAATTGATCCTGGAACGGAAAGATTGGTGTTCAAATAGTCTCTATATGCGTCCCAGTCCATGCAGCCTTTTATGAGCCTAGGTCTTTTTTGTGTTTCGGAAGGCTCATCGAAGAGAACCATGTGCACTGAGGAGTGATCAGAACAAAGATCGGAGGTTGCATTGACGGAAAATGTTACGGTTCTTAGTCCTTTTGTAATAAAGAAATCAAGTAAGTCGGGAGTTTTGCGTCTGGAGGTGGGCCAATAAGTTGGTGAATTTGGTGTTACAGTGTCTAATGAAAGTTCATGGAGGACAGACCAGAGATTTCTGCCTCTTGGAGTACACAGCCTTGAGCCCCAGCCTTGATGCTTAGCATTATAGTCTCCACCTGCGATGAAGCATCTTCCGAGGCGTTTGAAGAACTCAGAAAACATCGTGGGTGTAAGCTTGTACCTAGGGGGACAGTAAACTGAGGCAAATGTTATAGTGTAGTGTTTAGTGTATAGTGTTATTCCTGTCGATTGTATGTCGGGTGTAATGGGTAAGTCTACGGGATTGTGTTTCAGTGAATTTTTGACGAGTATAGCTGTTCCTCCATGTGCAGTTTTATCTGGGTGATCAGTTCTGTAAATTGTGTAATCCTGGATGTAAATTTTTGATCGGGATGTCAGGTGTGTTTCTGTGATGAGTGCTACGTCGATTCGTTTTTCGTGCAAGTATAAGTCGAGTTCAGTACTGTGCTGTTTCAGTCCGTTGGCATTCCATAGAAGAACTGACAAGGAGCCTACAGTTAAATTATTGTGGGCCATAATTTGGGCACCAGACCTGTGTAACCTGTGACAGTTGTTGAAGAAGAATGAAAAGGGGCTGGATTAGGTTATTTAATCCATTAATTATATTAAATAATTGAGAAGAGCCATTATCTACCGGAGGTATCGGTTGGGTAATGCCTCTCCTCGTACCTGTACATGTTTTCTGGTTCGGGGGTGCTGAACTAGATGATGTTTGGTTTTGTTGTTGCGGAGGTCCTGCGATGATCTGTGGTTCCCCTTGGTTGTGACGTTGCCGTATTGGAGGGAATTCATGCATGCCTGGAGGTCCCTGCGCTGGCTCTGCTACTGTGGAACGCTGAAGACGATTTCTTGCATTGTGCTGAAACCTGAGATCTTTCAGCGTCTGGCAGCCTCTGTAATTAGCGGGGTGCTGACCGGCACAGTTGGCGCATTTCGCGGGGGTGTCTCTCGTTTTCAAACATGAGCTGGTTTCATGATATTCACCGCACTTTACGCATCGTGGTCGATGGTTGCAATAAGTTTTAGTGTGCCCATATTGCTGGCACCGAACACACTGAGGAATATTTCTCTTTTGACGCGGTTCCTCAATTTTAATATGTGAATAATAAAGAAATTCAATACTAAAAATTTCTTCCCTAAATGTCTCTTTTGTAATGTCCACAAAGAACATAGGAAGGGGTTTTTTGAATCTAGATATGACGTTAACTACATTGGTGGCTTCGTAACCCAATTTTTTAAATTCCTCTTTAATGATATCGATTGGTGTTCCATGGTGAAGATGTTTAACAACAATCCTTGGGCATTTGTCCTGTGGAAGTTGGTAAGTATGGAAGTCGGCGCCTTTATTTCGCAGGCTAGAATTTAATTTTCGATAAACGTCAGGATTTTCTGGGTACACAGTGACACCTTTCAATGTAGACTTAGTTTTAAACATATTAGGACCCGTTTCGTTTTCTAGAAATGAGATTAATGCATGGTAATTTTCAACACCGTTTATAAAAATTGGTGGAGTTTTATTGTTTTGAGGCGGTCTTCTAACTTCTTCTGTTTGTAAATTAGTGAAGTTGGTTAGAACCTGAAAACTGTTCGAGGTTGGGATAGATTCTGTCGGTCTTTTTTGAGCTCTTGGCTCGCTCGAATCTATCATAGGTCTTTTACGACCAATAACCAGTTCCCAGGAGCCGTCTTCATTGTTTATATCACTGTTTTCAAAGTTCATGTTACTTACCTCAGTTTGAGATGATTCCACCATTGTTGGCGGTGAAATCCGCTCAATCTTTGTTTGGTGTTTTGTCCTTAGCAATCTTGTCTTGATAAAACACTTTTGTTACACAAAAATTAGGTATTTACACTTAATTAACACTTTTTTGGAAGACAATACTAAATTAACCTTTCACCTTATTTAACATCAATTTCCCAATTTAATATTGATTTTTTTTTCTATTTAATAATGAACCCTTGTTTATTTCTATTTATAATCAAAGATATTTGAATTTATAAATATAGTTAAAACTTCCTATAAAGACATATGTAGGTACTTTCTCATTACATAGTGAACCAAATTTACTTCATATATTGCAGTGTTAGTTTTTTGTTTTGTTGTTTATGGAATATGTTAGTATAAGATTATATTTAATAAGTGGATTGTTTTTGTTGTACATTTTTCTTTTCCAGTTATTTTTTTTTTAATTATTTCAGGTATAAGATCTCAGAGCAAACCAACTGATATCATGAATGAAGTTTATCGTGCAATGAAAGCTCTAGATTTTGTAAGTTTTATTCATTAGTTTTTTTCATTTAGAAAATTTATTCTTCAATTTTAAAATGTCTATCACATTTCAATATTATTTATATTACATTTAAGGCCTTATTAAAGTTTTTTTTTCTAATGTTTTAGGAATGGAAAGTAATAAACCCATATCATGTTCGAGTGAGACTAAAGAAGGTTAATAGTGATTCTGAATATACTAAGATGTCACTTCAACTATATCAAGTTGATTATAAAAGCTATTTATTGGATTTTAAAAGTCTTAGTAGCGAAGAAGATCCTCAGCCTATTGGTAACTTTTATAAACTATAAAATCAATATAAAAAACTATCACAGTTATTTATTTTTCTTTTTAGTTTGCCAAAGCTATTTCTTCATCCCAATGTAAATATTTTATTGAGGAAATAGATAGTCTGGGGTGGCAGTCATACAAAAACTTAAAATATTGAAAAATATTTTATTTTAAGCCAACCTTTCGACCCAACTATGATGGTCTCCACCCTGGACCACCTATTTCCTTAATATTATACTACAGTCAACGATTGAGTATTTAGTAAAAACTTTTTCTTTTTGTAATTCAGTTACATATTCCAGTAATTTATCAAAAATTACATTTATCCATGAAATTTAAAATTAATATTATTAAATAAATGTTTTCACTTCATATCATAGGTGAGTGATCCCTGTATCTTAAACCATAGCTCCTGGTCCTCTAGGTTGGGGGTTGGGCATAGGATTATTAGTCCTAATAAAAAAAAACAGTGGAGATTTCTACCAAGAATTGGAAACCATCCTTCAGGAAAGTACCTGATGAAGAGACAGTGATTGTGATTGCATCCAGTTATTGTAAAACATGCTCCCTGGATATCTTAAATAGAACAAAACAATCACAGCTGTCACCTATATCAGCCCAAGCTGTTACAAGACTCTACAAGGCAGAAGCCCGAAAGTCGAAAGGCATAAGAAAAAAAAAAATTCATATTGTATAAATATATTGTTTATTCCTTCTTTTACTGCCGTGATAAATGGAAATCAGATATAAAAAAAAAACAATACTATCTTATGTTTGTTCCTATCTTCTATAACAATTATAACCACTCTTCAGAAGATTTTCATAATAATTGATCTTGTGCAATTCTGTATTTTGTTTCACTTTTCATGAGTTTGAAGTGATCTGTATTCTTGAAAATTAGTTGATTTTTAAAATATAGTCATTATAGTTTAAATACATATATTAGGATCTTAAATCAGTTCTCATTGTTTTGTTTTTTTAGAAAATTAATTCTTTATTTAAAGTAAGTGCTAAGAAATATATCACTGACAGAATTAACCATCACTAGCCACTACTTGCTCACATCTTTCTGGCAGCATATGAATTCAACATCAGAAAAACAACTTGTCTTTTAAGGCTATCAAAGAATCTACCCATAAGATACGCAGATACTAGATACCCAGGGTGTCTAACAATATACCATATGAATTCCACATCAGAAAAACAACTCTTCTTTTAAGGCTATCTAAGAATCTAACCAGTTTTGGTATTTTCATAAGAATGGAGGTGCTGCTCAATTGGGCCATATGCCACCGAACGAAATAAGTGATTATCAGAAGGGGCTATATCCAGTTAATTTGGCGAGTGGTGTAGAACTTCCAATTAAAGAGTTTTCAGGTAGATTTGTTCTGGTATAGCAGCTGTTTTTCCTTTAGGGCTTGGTTCAAACGCAACTATTGTAGTCAATAGCAATTTCCTGTGATTGGTTCATTCGGTTCATGCAGCTCATAATGAATTACACCATGCTGATCCCACCAAATGCAGAAGAGAAGCTTGAAAAGAGGACGTGCTTACCTCATGGTTTTCTAAGGTTAGGATTATCATGAGGTATCCATTTTGCATTATCAATCACAATACAATGCAAAAAAACTTTTCCTTTTATACAGGTGAAGCTCCACTCTTATTACTTTCAAATATTTCAAAGCACTCATACCATCTAGTAGTAATGATTTTCAAGTTCAGTTGAAGTGTAACCTAACTGATATTAGTTCTTGGAAAATCATCTGAAATGAAATGAACTTACAACTGATCCTGCCATCAGTGAAGAAAAATCGAGAACTTATTCAAGATCCTATATATACACAGGGTGTCCCGTAAGTAGAGGGAAATATTTAAAAGGTAGATCACAGACATCAAGATCTATAAAAAAGTTCATAAAAGCAATTGCACAATTTCCTGCAGAAAAGAAGAAATTTAA
This sequence comes from Nezara viridula, assembly GCA_928085145.1. NCBI lineage: Eukaryota > Metazoa > Arthropoda > Insecta > Hemiptera > Pentatomidae > Nezara > Nezara viridula. The sequence continues at coordinate 107,555,862 of OV725078.1, read as the reverse complement.
GATGTGTGTTTTTTTAAGTGAGTCATGTTTTTTGTAGAATAGGAAGCCATAATTAAAAAAATATTTGATTTAAGTAATTAAACGTTGCTCCATAATAAACTAGACAAAATTTACTTCAAAAGAAAGTAGATTTTGTCATTGTTAAAACTATTTGAAGAGGACTGTTGACCGGACAAACTCAGCTAAGTACCGTTTAAGAAAAAGTCATCAATTATTTGTGATTTTTTTTTTATCACCCTTTGACTGTACTACATTTACCTCACTTTTACAAAAACTTCGTCCTTTATCAAGCTTTAAGTCCATATTAATTAATTTTGAGGTTTATAAGGAAAATTTTTGATTTACCTCAAGTTGTGTAAAGAAATTGTGTAAAGAAATGATGATTTTCTATCGTCACCTAAAAGCAACCATGTTTTCAGCAAAAATTACTACAATCAACTATCACAAAGCTTTTATTTCTTGTTTTTCCATTATATGGGATGTAAATAATTGCCTAAAAACACATTTTATTTATAAAAATAAAAAATTTAAAAATAGTGATTTTTCAAATATTTTTCATGTGATATGGTTATGCAATTGTGTTTTTCTTCCACATTTCTGTCATAGAAATTGATGCGTATGTATTTATAAGTGACAAACTTAATGTTTCTATCCCCAATATTTACGTTTTCATGAAAATAATTGAAGCAATCAGTAGGTTTCTTTAATTTAAATGTAAATTTTTAGTAAGGAACATTAAATTTGTCACTGATAAATGCATATTAATTCCTATGACGGAAATCTGGGAGAAAAAAACAGTTTTATTACCACTTTCCGTGAACAATATTTAAAAAAACCTTATTTTTAAATTTTTTATATTTATAAATAAAATGTGTTTTTAGGCAATTATGTTTATTAAAATACACCCCATATTATACAAGGAAAAATAAGAAATAAAAGCTTTGAAACAGTTAATTATAGTCATCTTTGCTGAAAACTCAAATACTTTTAGGTGGCTGGATAAAAAATCACATCATTTCTTTACACAACTTGAGATGAATCTCAAAATTTTTTCTAATAAACCTCAACTTAGGTAATTTGGAATCTAAGCTTACTAAATGAGGAAGTTTTCTAAAAGTGGGGTAAATGTACTACAGTTAAAGGGTGATAATTTTTTAAAAAGGAACTTAGCTGTTCTTGTCCGCTCAATAGCCCTCTTTAAATGGTCTCAACAACAACCTCTGCTTTTTTTTAAATTAAATTTTGTCTTGTTTACTATGGGGCAAGGTTGGTTTCTTAAACCAAATATTTTTTAAGGTATCTCTTCTTATTTAACAAAAAACGTGACTGGCTAAAAAAAAAAAAAAAACCTTAAATTTCCTACTTTTCTGCTGGGAATTGGACAATTGTTTATATGAACTTTTTTTGTATATCTTGATGTCTACTATTAACTTTTTAGTTGGGGTGGTCAGTCAAAAAAGAAGGCAAAAATAACTGATAATATTTATTTTTACATAAGCCGACGTTTTGACCTGAAGTTCAGGCCATCATCAGGGCTAAGAAAAGAACCAGATAACAAGGTATGAGAAATATAAAAATTACAGTAAAATGAAGTTGTTAGAATAATGACAATAGTAAGAACAAGAGACAAATAATAATAACAGGTACAAAGTGTGGAATAATGAAGTAAACATAGTCAAAAAAGGTGACATAAGTATTGTAAAGGGAATCTTAGAATAAAATGTAAAACAGAAAAATATGAAGTTATATAAGAAATGGAAATAAATAGTAAAATTAAGATAGAGTGAATAGAATATTTAGATAGAAAATTGAGATGTTGTAAAGTCTATCAATATGTACAGACAAAGTATGAAATAAGAAAGAGTTAAAACAGAGAAAAGGAATGAAAGGAAGGAGGAGAAAAACTGAGAAGGTTGAAATAAGAAAGAGAATAAGTAAGAGAAATGATAACAACCTGACTGCTCTAAGGTAAAGATGCAATGCTCGTGTTATTGAAGGATGGAGGTGGATAGAAGGGATGTATAGTGGCGTCACCTCCAACGGTTATCTAACAAAGTTTGAACTAACGTATCGGAATCGTAAATAAGAACGAGAGATATATTATTCATAAATATTAAGGAATAAAACGAAAGTTGATAGAAATAGGCAATAAAATAGTTTAAAATAAAATAAATTTATAATAAATAATAAATTTATAATAAATAATAAATTTATAATAAATAAATAATTTATAAATTATAACTAAATTTGTAATGCATTTAAATAGTTGATAGAAATTCTGGAGAAGCAATAAAACGAAGAAAATAACTGTTGAGTAATAATGGAGAATAATTGAAATTAATACAGATCATATAAATATATATATACACACACACATACACATACATACTTACATACACATACACACACACACATACATACAAATATATACATACACATACACACACACATACACATACATACTTACATACACATACACACACATACATACAAATATATACATACACATACACACACACCAATACTTACACGCACATACATATATATATATATATATAATATATATATATATATATATATATATATATATATAAAGTTGTCAGCAAAAAGGAAAGGATAACTATGGATGTTTTAATAAATTCAGAATTTGGAAATAGGCTAAAGATAAATTCTGTTTGTCCGTTTTTAAATTTACTGTCTTTGGTTGAAGCTGGATGTGGATGTTTTATCGAAATCAAATGTATGATTGAGGGAGAGAGAATGTTCGGATAATTTGGAGGCGGTTGAATTACGAGAGGATACAGAGTATTTATGTTGGATGATGCGGTCTTTTAGGAGATTTTTAGTTTCACCAATATAGGATGAAAAACAATTGGGGGTAGAAAATGGAATACGGTAAACAATATGAGAGCGGTGTGAGAGAGGAACAGGATCTTTTAAGGATGTGTATAATTTAGAGATTGTGTTGTGAGATTTGAATGCAAGATGTAAGTTTGGGTAAGTAGATCGTAAAACTTTGTTGATGTTGTCCGAAAGGTTAGGAGTATATGGTAGAGATCTGTATATAGGGGCTGAAATGGGTTGTGGAGAATTAATGGAAGTCGAGATTAAGGAAGATCGATTATTGTGGTCTGTTAGAAGTTTATTAATGACATGGAGAGGAAAATTATTGTTTGACAGGATCTGTTTTATACATTGAATATTGGTAACATGAAATTGGGGATCAGAGAGGGAGAGACTACTGTGGATGAGATTTTTAGCAATGTTAATTTTTTGGTGGTAGGGATGTTTTTGAGTGGAAATTAAGAAGTCTACCGGTGTAAGTTGGTTTAGTGTACCAGTCTGTGGATATGGTGTTGTTGGGATTTTTAATGATTAGAAGGTCTAGAAAAGGGAGAGAATTATTGAGTTGGCGTTGTACTGTAAAATTGAGGCGGTGGTGGTAAGAGTTAAAATTAGATAGGATATCAGGAATTTTATTTGGATTGATGATTAGGAGGAGGCCGTCTACGTATTTTCGAATAAATATAATATCGTCTGGGTAAAAAGGGATAATGGAGTCTAGAAGATCATTGAGAACGATGTTGGAGATGTCGGGAGGGGGTTACCCATTGCTAGCCCGAAGATTTGTTTAAAAATTGTCCTTGGAAAGTGAGGTAGCCTGATTTACAGCATAGCTGAAGGGATTCGAGATATGAGGAGCGGTTAAGTGAGGTGTGAGGTTCAATGATAAGTCCAATTTTCGTCTATTATAGTAAGTGCCTTGTCTATGGGTATGTTCATAAATAAACTTTCAACGTCGAAGGAGCAAAGAATAAAATTGTCTGGAATGGTAAAGGAGAGTAACTGTTCATGGAGATGGAATGAGTTATGTACATCATAAGGGTTGTTGTGGCTGAAAATTTTTAAGGAACGTAGTAAGAATTTGCTAAGTTTAACTGAAGGAGAATTAATATTGGAAGTGATCGGATGGAGTGGGGTGCCGGGTTTGTGGATTTTAGGAAGTCCATAAAAACGGGGAGCTACTGAATTGTAGGAGATAAGGTTTCTGTAAGTAGGGTAGTTTATGAGTTTAGAATTTAAAATATTTTTTAGGTGTAGGTTAAATTTAGTTTTTAATGATGAGGTGGGATCACGGGATGTAGGAGAGTAAGTGGAATGGTCTGATAGGAGTAGAGTCATTTTGTCAGTATATTCTGTGCGGTGCATAATAACAGTTTTGTTGCCTTTATCAGCCCTTGTTATGATTATATTATCATGGGATTTTAAGAAGGATTGGGTAAAAGAGAGGTCTTTGAAAAATTCAGGAGAAAAGGAAGAAGAGGAAAGAGGTGGGTGTAAGAGATAATTGGAAATAATGTTACAGATGGAAACGCGTGACAACTCCTTATTTTCTTTTGAAGAGGTGAAAAAATCGTCAGTGTAAATATATTCGAGGTCAGTGATGAGTTGTGGAATGATTTTGACAGAGGTGTTAGGTGTGGAAAAATTAGGTCCTAAACTTAAAATGTTAAATATTTATATGATCTGTATTAATTTCAATTATTCTCAATTATTACTCAACAGTTATTTTCTTCATTTTATTGCCTCTTCAGAATTTCTATCAACTATTTAAATGTATTACAAATTTAGTTATAATTTATAAATTATTTATTTATTATAAATTTATTATTTATTATGAATTTATTTTATTTTAAACTATTTTATTGCCTCTTTCGATCAACTTTCGTTTTATTCCTTAATATTTATGAATAATATATCTCTCGTTCTTATTTACGCTTCCGATACGTTAGTTCAAACTTCGTCAGATAACCGTTGGAGGTGACGCCACTATACATCCCTTCTATCCACCTCCATCCTTCAATAACACGAGCATTGCATCTTTACCTTAGAGCAGTCAGGTTGTTATCATTTCTCTTACTTATTCTCTTTCTTATTTCAACCTTCTCAGTTTTTCTCCTCCTTCCTTTCATTCCTTTTCTCTGTTTTAACTCTTTATTATTTCATACTTTGTCTGTACATATTGATAGACTTTACAACATCTCAATTTTCTATCTAAATATTCTATTCACTCTATCTTAATTTTACTATTTATTTCCATTTCTTATATAACTTCATATTTTTCTGTTTTACATTTTATTCTAAGATTCCCTTTACAATACTTATGTCACCTTTTTTGACTATGTTTACTTCATCATTCCACACTTTGTACCTGTTATTATTATTTGTCTCTTGTTCTTACTATTGTCATTATTCTAACAACTTCATTTTACTGTAATTTTTATATTTCTCATACCTTGTTATCTGGTTCTTTTCTTAGCCCTGATGATGGCCTCAACTTCAGGTCGAAACGTCGGCTTATGTAAAAATAAATATTATCAGTTATTTTTGCCTTCTTTTTTGACTGACCACCCCAACTATTCTTTTCTTCATTATCCACGACAGTCAACCATTTACCAATTATATTAATATTTTAAATATTTCCCTCTACTTACAGTTCCTGTATATTTACAGTGGTGTGAAAAAGTCTTTGAACAAGCCAAATTTTTATAAATGTTTCAATTTAAAAGTGTTTTTATCTTCATTATTGTAAACTAATTTAACCTTTCAGACATTGTAGATATAGTATATTTAAATTAGCATTATTTTCAAATAACAACAACCCAAGGGACCAATCCGTTGTGTTGTCGTTATTTTCAGGATCTGAATATTGCTACATTGTTCAAATTTCATTACTTTGTTATCAACTTCAGTATTTATTCTTTCCTGTTAATATCAATAGTCTTCATATAAACTCTAGGAAGCTTAATGTGTCTGTAAAAACTGGTCTAATATTGGAATTCTCCACTTGTTTTTCAGAAATTTAATTTAGTATTCCATGTTTCATAATTCATTTTTTAATATAACTTTTATTTCAAAAAATATCCACACTGTTTATCGTTATCTTGCAGAAAAATAAAGGTCTGCCCAATCAGCTTAATCGCAGATGGTTTGGAAGAATGTTATGGTACCGTTTAGCACCCAGTTTTCCATCCATTCGTAAGAAGTATCCAACTCCAGATCAAGTAACATACCCCCCAAACCATTAAGAAGCCACCTCCGTGTTTTAATGATGATTGCAAATATTCATTCAAAAAATCGACTCCAGATCTTCTCTATTATACTGCCTCCATCCCTAACCAGACATTTTAAATTTTGACCTTTCTCTGTTTAAAAATTTGTGCCATTCTTCCTCCATCCAGTTTTCGTGTTATTTGGCAAACTTAGGTTGCCTTCGCTGGTTAGAAGGCCAAAGAAATAGTTTTCTTCTGGGAACACAATCTTTAAGACCTAATGATAGGAGTTTCCTTGGGTCCTAGCAGCATTGGTTATTTCCTTAGCCAGTTCTTAGTAGTTGTATCAATAAAAATAATTTTAATTGTTATTCAGCAACATGATTATGTATTTTAGATATGCCTGAACGTTTTAAGTCTTCATTTTGCTTGTTTTTATTTTAAAAATGTATGACAACGAATTTCAAAAGTACAATCATGAACTTCTTTATGATTTTCTCTAATTAAAAGTTCTTGTTGATGCAAAATTATAATTTTATGTTTGTTCATAAAATAACAAAAATATGATATTTTGCCATTTTCTGAAAGGAAGTAACATTAAATTGAAAACAAAAATAAATTATGAAAAATAGAATGTTTTTTTTTTTTGTCTTCATATTTTCATCTGCACCTGTCATGAGCTGCTTGACAATAAGCAGATGTGCTGTAACTAATAAGAAAAATTGACATTTTAGGCATGAGGAAAAAAATAGTACCCAGCAGCACTTCTTCCTGCTCTTGATTTATTTCCTTAATTCAGGAAAGGAAATCTCCCATCCAGCTCCTCTTTAGTCGTCTCCTCATAGGCATGTCAGCTGTGGTCATGTCGTTAATAAGTCCGTTGTGATGTCCGAGTAGTTTAAGATGAAATCTGGAGTAGATATCACGTATGTGTTGGTCGATAATTGGTTGTCGTAAGTTGCAATGTAAAGTTTTCTTGTTTACGTACCAAGCAGCTCCTGTTATAAGTCATACAATTTTGGATTGAAATGTCTGTAGTTTTTGTAAATGCGTCTTTTTTGCAGAACCATACATTTGTGAGGCGTATGTCCATATGGATTTGAGTAGGTATTAAGATTTTGTCTGATTTTCAATTTTGATTTGGAAAAAAGTGAGTACAGTATTTTCAGTCGCTTGTTCAAAGTCTTTCGTTTCATTTTGACATGTGGACCCCAGGATATCCTTCTGTCAAATATTAACCTAAGATAACGTACAGTGTCCGCCTGGGGAATTCGGTTGTCGCTAATGTAAACTAGTGGGCATGTATCTCATCGAAGTGTAAATGTTATATGTTGTAATTTGTCATGATTTAATCTAATTTTCCAAAGTGAATACCAATTTTGTAAATTCAGTGAGGCTAGTCTGGGGTCGTGATTTTTTGTTATAATTGTAGATGTCAGCTTAAGTAGCAGTCAATGTTTCGGAGGTGGTAGGCATGTCATACATATAGGTAATGTAGAGTAAAGGAGCCAGTATTGATTCCTGAGGTACTCCTGCCGACACTGGTCAAATCGAGGAAATTTCTAAGCCCTGTCGGACAGAGAAAAATCTGTCGAAAAGGAAAGACTGAAGAATGAGGTAGTATAGTTTTGAGTTTAAAGAGAAGTCCCTGGTGCCAGACTTTATCGAATGCCTGGGCAACATCCAAAAACACACCAGTTTCATATTGTTTTTGCTCTAGTGTTTCAGCAAGATAATCAGTAACTCTGTGTAATGGGTGTGTAGTTGAATGAAATGTACGAAAGCCGTATTGATGGTCAGAAATTATGTTTTGGACCGTTAGTATGTCAACCAATCTTTTGAATATTAATTTTTCTTAAAATTAATATACAAAATACTTAAATATTTTGGAACTTATTGGAAGGAGGCTGATAGGTCGGTAGGATGTAGGATTGAAAATGTCTTTGTCTCTTTTGTGTATCATTTTTATATGTGAATATTGCCATTGTAGTGGGAATTTAGTTGTCCTTAGCATACAGTTGTATATTGTTGTAAGGAACTAGTGCTTTCCTGGATATTTGCTGGAGTGCCTCGGCAGTTATTAAGTCATAACCTGGGGCTTTTCTTTTAGGCAATTGTTTGATTTGTTGTGCAACTTGTGGAGGAGTGAATGAGAGAGATGGTAGTGCCAACGGTAGTGGTATATCTGGAATATTTAGTACTAAGGTTTCATGTTCTGTGTTCGTAAAGTCAGTAAATGGTGTAAATACAGATGATAGATTGGCAGAAAATAATTAAGATTATTCCCTATCTGACAATGAACCATCCTTTTTTCGCAGGGGTACTGACACCACTCAATGTTTTAACAAATTCTTGGTATGCTTCCACAAACTTCCATCGTCAGTCGATTGGCTATTCAAGTAAGCATCATAGTTTGTCGCATTGAATTTGTGTATTAGTCGTTTCAGTTCATTATTCAGTCTGTTAAATGTTTGTTTATTTGAGGGGTCTGTTAATCTGTCATACCTTTGCCGTGATCAAGTCCCTAATATACTGAGGATATCTCAGCAAGTTCTTTGGTCTTGATGACGTCGGAAGAGATGATAACCAAGCAGCTTTTTGGACACTTTTGGTAAATTTGTCTACTGCTTCATTTAATTCTTCTTCAGTTTTAATTGACCCAGGTATTGAAAGTTCTGAATCCAGAAATGCTCTATAAGCATCACAATCCGTCTTTCCATTGATGAGTTTTGGCTTTTGTGGAAGGTTTATGGGCTTATCTAAGATAACTAAGTTTGTAAGGGAATGATCAGATCACAAAGGTCAGAGCTTTTATTTATGGTGTGAGGTATGGTCCGTAGTCCTTTGGTAATGGAAAAGTCTAGTAGGTCTGGAGTTTAACGTCGCGAAACTGATCAATAAGTCGGTGTATCAGGTGAAATAGTGTCTAATGAAAGTTCATGGATAGCAGCCCTCAGATTTCTTCCTCTTGGTGTGCATAGTCATGAACCCCAAAATTGGTGCTTTGAGTTGAAGTCACCGCCCACTAAGAAGTAATGCCCAAGTCTTTGAAAATAATTGCAAAACATAGAAGGTGTCAATATGTACCTGAGAGGGCAATATACTGACGCTATTGTTATTATATTATGTTTAAAGGAAGGAGATGGTCCGGGGTTGCGGTCATAAATAGGCTAAATAGTTTTACCACTATTTAGCCTATTTATGACCGCAACCCCGGACCATCTCCTACCTTTATAATGCAACGGTCAACTATTAAATATTCTATATTATGTTTAGTATGTAGTGTTAAGCCTGTGGTTTGTATGTCAGTTGTCGTGGGTAAGTACAAGGGTTTATGTGAAAGTGATATCTTTATTAGTATATCCGTACCACCATGAACTGTGTTGTCAGGATGGTCTGTTCTGTGCGTAACGTATCCTGAAATATGAAATTTAGTTTGTGGTGTAAAGTGTGTTTCTGATGCAATGTCTCTCCGTTTTTCGTGTTAATATTAAGTCCAATTCTGTTCTATGTAGCACATTTACATTCCACAGAAGAATAGACAAGGAGCCTGCAGTCAGCTGATTAATGGTCATTTGGAAGACATATGCCTTGAGTCACCTGCACAAGCTGTTGGAGAAGGCTAAAAAGGGGCTGGATGAGAGTGTTGAGACCATTTAATAACTGTGGTATATGCATCAGCTGAAGTGTGCTGGGTACTTTCTCCTCTCATGGCTGCCAAAGAAGGTTGAGTGTTTTGTGTTACTGGTTCAGGCTGTTTCTGGGCTGGTGGTTGCAGATGTGCAACATGATACTGATGAGCTGACTCCAGCTGCTGTACAGGGAGATGCCACTGAGATTGCTTCTGCTTCTGCACTTGATGATTCTGATTCTGTAAAACTTTAGAAGGTTGTGGAAGATTAGGGAAATCTAGAAGATTCGATGAAGGAGGTGATGCTCTCTGGTGAACTTGATTTATCGTAGTTCTTAGTGTTCTCAAATCACGAAGAGTTTGACACCCACGATAATTCGCTGGATGTTAGCTCTCGCCATTTGCGCATTTCGCTGGCGTCTCCCTTGTTTTATTACATGTGGAGCTTTCGTGGCCTTGTCGACATTTGACGCACCGTGGTGAATGGTTGCAGTACGACCTAGTGTGGCCTTTTTTTGGCACCTGACGCATTGCGGGATAATTAATGCTAATTTAAACATATAACATCTACAGTATCTGAAAAGTTATTAAATTAGTTTACAATTAAGAAGGTAAAAATACTTTTAAATTGAAACGTTTTTCATTATTATAAAAATTTGGCTTGTTCGAAGACTTTTTCACACCACTGTGTGTATAAGCCTTTAGACAAGTCAAATTTATATATATATATCAAAGTTAAGCAACGTCGAGCATGGGGTGACCGTCCAACGGTATTATAAGCCATGCTGCCCAAGATTCCTCTCTCCTTCAGGTACGTGAGGTCCGTCAGCCTACTGGAGGCAACTCATTCCGACCGGTGTATAACTGTTGACCCTACCCTGTATACTTTAATTGATACTCAGGATGTGGTTTTTCTAGTATGTCATTAGCCCTACTGAGGTTTGCTCATAGATGCTATGTTTCAGAGAATGAAATATAGTTCCTCATGCGTATGCTGACTCTGAGCAGCTATTATTCCTGGATCTTGACCAATTTGTCTCTATCCTTTAACCTGAGTGAGTAAATGGAAGGACAGTGCCAGATTGGGCACAAAGAGATCAATTGTGGACGGAGCTATGGGTGGCCTGCTGCTTATATATATATATATATATATATATGATGCAACAAAAGGTTCAAAAAAATATTGCAGATTAATAGTGTATTTTGAAGTTATATATATATATATATATATATATATATAAATATATATAATATATATATATATATATATATATATATAATATATATACATGATATTAATAACTTCATAATACTTACACTCATAACAACCATACTAGGGAAGAAGAGCATAGCATCACATTTATCTTATCATCCATTGGATATAAGAGTTTAATTGCACCTTTGGGTCTGTCGTGTTCGGCTTCCGTGGCCTTTTCTAATAGGGGTAGATCCAAGTTAGTTCATCAGCCATTCTGAGGTATCATCTCAACCTGATGATATCTTGAAGGACCCAGCCAACTGAAGTTTTCGTCTTCAAAAAAGTAATGTTGACGCTGCTGCCCACCAACATGGTTTTTCGTTTGGGGTTTTTCTTCCCATACATGAGTTTCCTTACTGAGTTATTGTGCCTCACCAGCACTAGGGTCTTTACAGACCTCTAAGGGTCCAACCCTTCTCCTTTTTCAACCAGGGCTTGGGACCGCTATGACAGAGTTTATACTCTTAATCCTCAACCTCACCAATTGAGGAAAGTTCGAAGAAGAAGAATACTTATACTATTAATCTGCAATATTTTTTTAACTTTTTGTTGCATCTCTATTTTGTTTTTAAAATTAGCTTGAAGAGGCAAAAATTAGTGCTGCCATGACATCCCAAGGGTGAGCTCATGTGGCACTAAATGGAAAATTAGCATTTTGCTATTCCTTGACGCTCTGATATTGCTTACACAATATGTACATATATCACAAGATTACATCATTTTTTAATATATTTATATATTTATTATATATATTTCTAAATAACGTCAAAGTTAAAGGGAAAAATAATGTATTGTCTTTACATTCAGGAAGAAATTTAAAATAAAATGTTGTGTATCTAAATTTTGGTTTGTAGTGATTTATAAAATATAATGAAATCAGTTTTACTAAAAATTTACATTTTTCATTCATATTATCATGTGATCTAAGTAACTATTTTTTTATTTTTTATTATTTTAGATGGAGATATAATGACATATCAGCAGTCAACAGGCTATCAAACAATGGAATTTTTTGAAATGTGTGCTTCTCTCATAACACAATTAGCTCGATAGTTTTTTAACCTTGTGTAACTCATTGTGTAACTAACTCATGGTTTTGATATCATAGTTAGCGATATCTATGTATATTATATATTAAAAAAACTAACTATAAATATAAATATTTTTGTGTGTGTGTTTATGTCTGCATGTGTGGTATATGAGAGTGAGTGTGTGTGTGTATGTGTATACATACATTCATACATATATATACTTATAGAAGTAGAGTTGATAAAATAAGTAGTAGTATTTGTTTGGTTTGGCTTTTATTTTTTCCCATATTTTATTTATTTTATGATAGTATTTCTTAATGTGAAAAAATTGTTTTTTAAAGTGATTATTTGACCGTTTGAAGTACTTTACCAGCCGAAGTACTTTACAATTAAAATTTTTGTACCTTGTTAAATTTTGTTGGTAGCACTGAAGTGGTTTTTAAAAAGTAAGTTGAAAATTGATTTTCTTTAAATAAGTAATAATTTATTCATTGTTATTTCTTCCATTCTCATAAAAATGTACATTCCACTTAAACTATTTCCATTCATGAAAGAAAAATATTGGGAAGGAAATGAGAGAGAAAGGGATAGGCTGAATGAATCATTGTATTTTAAAATTGTTAAAAATATTCATTAAATTCTATATTTTGGAAGTAATGGTTTTATTCCTACCTAAGACTTTGGAAAAATCTTCCATGATTAATTAAAATTATAGACCATATTATCTACAGTATTGGCATTATTATTGTTTTTAATCATTCTTTACTTTTGTAGTTGAATAGAAGTTTTATCCTCATTGTCATGTTTAGTGTCAATAATATTTTGATTCATTGTTATGTTCCCCTGTATTTTTTATTATAGAGTACGAGAAAAAAATCTTTTTTCTAATTTTTATATTTATTTATGATACTATCAGAAGATTCTCTGCAGTATATGTTAAAATGTATTTGATTAATATACTACCTCTATCTAGTTAGTCTTTTTTAGACTGATGTTGTGAGATGTGATGTCTCTGGTATGCATTTATGTAATCTTATGCTTTTTTCAATTCTGATAATGTTGAATTGGCAAAATATTTACCTGGTTAATTATTTATTATTATCTGAATATTCCGGACTACCAGAAATAAATAAAATATTTTGCTATTTTGTTCCTCTTTTTTAAGTATAAATGCCTTGAAAAAAATGCTATAAATTCCTTTGTATTTATGACTTTTATGGTTCTTGATAATATTTTATATTTCTTCTTCATTTGGAGGTTCAATATCTTTTAGGTTTTTGTAAGCAATAGTTCATAAGCAGGACCTGGATTTTTATGAAATAAAAACCCACAAAATATGCCATAAAAGATGCAAATAAATATGAAAATAATTAAACACATAATTAAAAACATAATGTGAGATGCTTATTAAATATTGAAATAATATAATTTACAATTAGTAATAAAAGAAAACTAAAAATGATTTTAACTAAAAAAATAATCGACCACATAAACAAAATAAATAAAATGCCTATGGATTAGGGATTAGTAAGCGACTTGATCTGATTAAAATTAATAAATGAATTTTTTAATTTGTTTCTTAAAACCTAATTTTCTCGTTTGAAATATTTTTATATAAGAAAATGATGTTTCTACAGCAGACGTAAATGAGAAACTTTGTATCCCCTTAAAATTATTGACTTGTTGTTTTCAATAGAAACTTGTTTTGAACAATAAAAGTAAAAACAAATCTTCCAATTAATTTTAAAAACTGTTTCATCTTTAGAATCATAATATTTTGAAGAAAAGGTTTAACTTAAAATTATAAAAAGTATAACTTCTTGTAAAAAAAGTAAGAAATTGAAACTGAGTATGTTGTTTAGAACTTAAAAGTAATGACAAAATGAGATGAAAAGTCAAGTAATGAAAAAAATTCTTATTCTAAAAAAAGTCAATAACTGAATGTAGCGTTATTTCATAGTTATTTATTAATTGAAAATCAAACTACAGTTGTATTATGAAATTTCATCTTCAATGTTCCTTCAAGTTTTATTCATTATTTCTAATTATTATTATTATTTATTTGAAATAATCAAACAATACAATAACAGATATTTTATCACCAGTTTAAAAAATGCATGCAATGAAAATAGGCAATTGCATCAAAATCCAGCTCTTGCTCATAAGATACCTGCTTGAGTGTTCTTATTTTGTTCAATGTCGAGATACTAGCTTATGGTTGATTATGGTGGTCCCAGTGGTGATAGTTGGTGAATAAAAATGTATTTGATTTTGAAAAAACTGACTGATTTTATATTGGTCCTCCCTTGTATAGATTTGTGAAACTTAAGTTTAATTAACCGTTCTTTCATTCACTACTTTTTTTACCTTTATCCTTCAAAGTTTACAGATTGTTTACACAATAGAAATATTCATTTTAATTGATTTACATTTTCTCTGATTCGTCTTTCTGTGATAATTTTTACTGAATTGTTTGTTGAATGAAGAAATAGAGTTCATTTTTGAAAGTTTGGTTATAGTTGGCTGTAGATGTAATTTGAGAAGTCAGGGGTGCGATCAATAGAGTCTAAGTGGCTTTATTGTATTTTTTTAGTAACTAAATTTCAACCTACCTTGTAGGTTTTATCCAGGCTGTCTAGTGCTATCAAAGGATGAGAGACTAGTAAATAAATAAGCCACACACAACAAATACAATAAGTCCCATTTATTAGGGTGTTTTTGACCATGCCCCCAATCTGCTTCTCTGATTTTACTTTCAATATTAATCATTTTATTGATCTAAGTGATAGTAACTAATGGGATAGAATTGACTATCTTTCAAAAATATGAAATTATTTTCAAAATTAATCAATTATGAATTTTAAACACTAAATAATTTTTAGTTATGAATTAAATGAAAATTATTTGTATGCTTCATTGAAAAGATTATTTTTAGAGCAATGTATCAAAGAAAAAATATTATTATAGGTTTTTTGTTTTGAAAAGTAACTTCTAAATTATTATTGAGAATTATTTTAGCGACTTTCAATCAAATATTCATTTAAATAACAAAGTTTTTATTAATTTTTTGCAGCATTTATTTAATTCTATTGTCAAAAACATATAATACTGGTCCAATCTGTTTTGTCATAATTAATAGCCATTTTTGAAATTAAAAACATTTGTTAAGTTATAATAAGTTATTAATAATTGAAATTAAAAAAGATTTAAAGTAGTTTTAAATTATTAACTTTCCACTGTAATTATTTATTTGTTTGTTTTCCTATTATTCACTTATACATTCCTATTTTTATTTGTTGGCAAACAAATATTTTTGATTTGTAAATGTTTTGTACTCCAAAATAATGTTTGATCACATACTTTTACATACAGTGATATAATATCTTTTATTTTTAATTTTTAAAATGTATTCAAACCTATGTATCTTAATTTTAAATAATTTTCATTTTTTAAATATTAGTTTTTAAGCAAAAAACTGTGAAAATTTACTGAATTTATTTACATAGCAGTTTGGCTATTTAGCATTAAGCTGTCATGTAATGATAAATTAGTGTATAACATGAAAGTTTTGTTATTATTTAGAGCCACTTATTATTTTAAAGCAAGATTATAAGCTATTTAATAATTGTCTCCTTTAAGTCTCATCACACATTATATTTTCATTTATTCTTTAACAAAGAACTTATTGTTTAAAAGTATTTAATTTTATGTAACACTTTCAACAGAATGCCTAAAATAATCACAAGTGTTAAAATTGTGTTTTCTTCTGAAATTCTTAAATAGGATGAAAAGAAGTTTCTTTTATCATCTCTGAACTTAACTTTTTATATTTGTTGTGTATTAACTGTCAACATCTAAAAAAACAAAAACAATATTGCAATATAAAAAGATTTGTACCTATTTTCTAACTTCGTCAATTAATATTTTACTTTCTTTTATTTGTGTATTATTTTTATTAAAATTATACTTGATTCCTTAGGAAATCTGATACTAATTATTTCATTATTTAGAAGTTATTGTGGGTTAAGTAATTTCCTGAGGTGTAAACAACAATATTCTGTCTTATAGTGGTAATAACAGTCTTTATGTGATAACATATGTGGTGGGATTTGTTCTATTATTTTTTCATTGACTTGAGAAAATCATGACCAAAGTATTTATGTTATTGTAATATAATGATTCTGTAAATTGTACAATGACAATGTTTAAAAAATAAATCAGTTAAACATCGTTTTAGTTAATCCTTTAGTCATAACCTTTCTCTATATTTTTATTTAAATTATTATGTATGTATGTGTGTCTAATTATTTGGCAGAAGTAAACATGATTCCTGACCAGAATTCTTCTACTAGTGCTGATGAGGTATCACAAGTTATGAACACTTCAAAAATAGGCACCCACATAATGTTGTGCTGCTGTTGGTTTAATCCCTTCTTAAAATTAACAATTTGATTTTGTTTTCATTTATTTTTAATCCTTACCTGTCTATTTCTACCTTAAGCCTTTGAAGTCTGTCTTTAATATTTTTTTTGTGACTTTCCAATCGCATCAACCTTTTAAGCAAGTGTTTGAGTCATCCTATTAAAAATATTCCCACTTCTATCAAATCCCACTCTTTTCATGGCTGACTGCACCGCAATATTGAAATGAAAAAAGGCAAGAGGACATCCTTATCCATGCCCATTTTTTTATATTGAACGATTCTGAGAAGCCCCATCACCAACTTACCTGACCAAAAAGTCCTTTCATGTGGCACACAAGTCGTACTGGCTTTATGAGAGCATATTCCCCTCCATGATACTGAAGAGTTGTCTGATGCTAGTGTCATACATTAATATAAAAGCAATGAACAGCATACACTCTGACCATATTCCTTCCTTTTCCAGCAAATATTTTTCAGTGTCCATATCTGGTCTGGTATCAATGTATGATAGGTATGTCCCAGCTAAAATCTCGCTTCCTCTCTACATATGGCTTGGCACTAGTCTGTTTTATAATGATATTGAGAAAACTTAGTGTGCCATACTTAGTAGAGTTATCTGTCTATACTGTCATCCTAAGGCTGTAAGATATATCTCCAATAGTTACAGAAAACTAATATATTGCCCATTTCTTCTGGATTATTACATTTTTCAAGTTACCTCTTGTTTCTTTTGTGATATAATTTATTTTAAAATAAAATTCATCCTTAATAAGAAATAAATTCAGGTAGCTGACACATGTTACTCAATAGGAAAAACCTAACAATGAAAAAACTAAAACAAATGAGATATATCTTAAGCTTTGGAGGAAAGTATTGGGTTGGCAAATAAGTACTTTCGGTTTTCAGGATGAAATAAAACTCAATGTATTATAGACATCAAATTTATTTTAATCTAAATATATTGACCATTATTTAATATGACTTTTTCGTATCTTTCCACTGACTGTTCATAGAATGTCTGGAGTTAATTGTTAAAAAATTGATCCAAGTGGTTTTTGATGTCCTCTTCCTTTTGGAATTTCTTTCCATTCATGGAGTTCTGACCGGAGTAAGTGGTCGCCACTTGGAGCTAGGTCTGGTGAATAGGGGGGATGGGGCAAAAGGTCCCATCCTAGGCTCAATATTTTTTTAGGAGTGACCAATGAGGTGACCTAGCTTTTTCTTGGTGGAACACAACACCCTTCCGATCAGTTATAACTTATCATGATGTCTAAATTCGATGTTACTATATCTGTTGGAAAGCTGAATTATTGTCCTTCAAAGCCATGAGAATGGTTTTTTGATTTAATGCCTACATAAGGAATAAATAAACAAAAACTCCTTATAGTTTTTTATTTTTTGTCTCCATTTGTAGTTTGCTTATGAAGGTCCTGTTGATGTCATTTTGTGTAGTTTATGTGGCTCCAATTTTCTGCTAAATATCTTGTATATAGCTACAGTCGTATTGAAGTTATAACATTTTTTGTGATTTAAAAAAAAAATCATGTGAAGGACCCAAACATTAACCCTGGAAACATAGCCGAGCTTGTGCAAATGGTTTTCTACACTTGTGTGCGACAAATTTAGGGCCATAGTAATCTATCGCTCTGATTGGGCTGGATTTTGATCAACAGTGGTCTTAAAATTGCTCGTTTCAATTTCATGTGGGCAACCAGACCGTTAAGCATCATCGATGTCAAAATTTCCTGAATGAAATTTGGCAAACCAATTTTGACTGGTGCATTCGGTTAAGGCATCATCTCCCTAAAAACTGCAGATTTTTCTATGAGCTTCTGCAGCATGTTTACCTATGCCGATAATGAATGATATTTTCTTCCATATTCACAGTACATTAGCAAACACAACCTAAGCTAGTTTCAACAAGAGTTAACAGATATAGTTGTTGACATATTACTAACAGGATAAACAATCCACCTTAGGGATTAATTCATCAGATAAGAAATGTATCATAGACTTATATGCCAACCCAATATAATTGGAGCATGGGATGTCATCGTTTTTTTTTTTTTATAGACTGGAATAGTAATTCCTTCGCTCCAATCTCTGGATATTGATTCTTCTTCTCATGAGTTCTTAAGGATTAACTCAATGTGTCCACCTTTACAGGTAGACTTACAGGTATTATAAAGCTGTAGGTGTTATTATAATACTTACTTCCTTATAATAACAACTATTAAGTTAATTTTTAAGAGGTGTGACAATAAAATGTTGTTCTTTGAAGATAAAATATAAATTTACATCATTTGAGAAATAAATAAAATTTAAAACATATCTAAATATTATTCAAACACTACTACTAAATCACAGCATTTTGTTGTTATATACCATTTACTTTAAGTTCATGCATATTTTTAGTTAATCTAAAATTATATTGTATAACTTAGAATTTATTCCTCATAGATATATTGTTGTTCTGGGTTTATTTCATTACTCAAAGAATATGAGAAACATTGTAATGACATGAACATCATTTGTAATTGTTAATTCAAATATTTTACTCAATAAAAAATTTAAGTTTCAGACTGATTATTAATCATCCAAACAAAATTAAAATATAAAATGTTATGTTGAATTAAAGTTTAATTTATCTATGGATAGATACATATAGTTTTACATGAATAGATAACATTTATTTTACAAAAAAAAATTAATTATATGGCCGTTTCTGGCTTGATATTTTCTGTGCTTCTTAATTCTGAATTGAAATATCTATCTGTAAAAATAGACGAACAATTCTTTTCCTCAGATAACGTAGCGTATTAATGGTATATCTATATTTGGTATACATATGGTATATTTTATTTTATACTCGATAAAAATTGAAAATACTTTTAAAAAATCTATACAAAATCAGTTTTATGAAGGAAACAATACTCATACTCTAATCAAAGTAGATATTATTGCAATTTATTAATCTATACAGCAACAAAAGTTTGGTATTACATTTCAATATGGATAATAACACAGAAAAAAGAATTGTAAAACAAATCAAAACTTCACTAGTGAAGATATAACTTTGCATACGTTATGAGGATACTTGTACAAACGGCAACACTGCTTGAGCTTCAGGCATTAATTACTCTCGTACAGAGGTGGATCTACGGTGGGAGGGGGTTCTTTCGGGCTTAAGTCCCTCTCCCCCAAATGGTGAAATATATATATATGTCTTACGAAAAAAATTATCCTTTTAATAGAGCTTCAAGAATCACTTAAACACCATTTCTTATAGGTAACTAGTTTATATCTTTTTCTTCCAAAGTAATTATCGTCATATATATATATATATATATATATATATATATATATATATATAATATATTATATATATATAGAGAGAGAGAGAGAGGAGAGAGAGAGAGAGAGAAAGGCTTTAGGGCTGAAGCCTTCCTCCCAAAATTAATTCCTGGATCTGCTAGTGCTCTCATAAGTGTTTTAACAGCAAATCTACTCATATTTGCACTTCCTTTTGGGCGAATAAAGTTTGTTATCTGTTAATGAGTTGAAACTGTCTATTACTAATACAATGTCTATTACTGGCACATTTACCTACAACTTTTTTATTTACGAAAATTCTTGGAAATTGGTCGTTTTCAATTTAGATAACAATAAACTTATCGATTTAATGAGGTACTAAAAATTCGTACACACCCATTTGCTTTCAACATAAATCATAAGAAAGTTTTATTCCAAAATCGAGAAAAAAGGTAGCCTAAAAAATATTGGGCGTTTGACGAGACTCCCACTCGGAACATGTAGACTCCCACACCCACCTTGTCAAAATAAAGAGGTTATACAGGCTAAACGGTCTAATATTTATGTAAGCAATCTTTTTTCTCGATTTTGTGATCAATTTATCTTATCATTCTAGAGGAAAGCAAATGGATGTTCATGACTTTTTAATAACTCATTTAATTGATCAAGTTTGCCAATCTTGAAAACGCCCCATTTTCGAGAATT
Organism: Nezara viridula; assembly: GCA_928085145.1. Taxonomy (NCBI): domain Eukaryota; kingdom Metazoa; phylum Arthropoda; class Insecta; order Hemiptera; family Pentatomidae; genus Nezara; species Nezara viridula. The sequence continues at coordinate 107,535,449 of OV725078.1, read as the reverse complement.
TGTGTAAATTAAAGTAGATTACGACAAAATGGAGCCATTCGCAAAGTTTTAGGCAAGTGTCAATAATATGATAAAAAGGGCTCTGTATCACGGACTATTAAAATAAATCGTATACCTATGATATTTATTAGATTGATATTTATTACCTTAGATATTTATTACACTTAACCAACTATTACCTCGTTGCAACGTCATAATACAGTCTTCACCTTATTCAAATCTTATATTTGCATTATATGCTTAAATGCTCTCTACAAAATAATGAGATGAGGTTTGTCATTTTTAAACTTTTGGGTTGATTTCAATTTTATTTGCACACTGAAAAAGTTTCACAGAAGAAAATAATGAAATTTCATATTATGTATTAATTAAATTCATTTTGAATAAGGATTATTCACTGCTTGTTTAATGTTATGTAATTCGTTTATGTACTTTGTTAAGGTTTGGTGACTCTAGAGTTAACAATAACTATACACATACGTATATAAATAACATATTATGTAAATTAAGTTTCGGAAAAATACTGTTTTAGCTGTGAACCTTTTTTTTCTCTGTATCAGTGTTTTTTTTTTTTTTTTTTTTTTTTCAAATGCAAATGCTATCTGTACTGGAAGAATCATCACAATGTGAAGATAAAAATAATTCTGCAACAGAAAAGGTATTATTTTCTCTATCTTTTCTTAAAAACAGATAGAGCACTTGGGGGTTCTAATTACTCAGATGAAGTGAAACCTCTTCTCTCACAGGTTGGAGAAGAACTTAAAAGTAATGTAACCCCTTTATTTTGTATTAATTGTTTAGTATTAAATTTCGTTTTTTCCACAGCTGTTGTTATTTAATCAATGATAATTATTGTAGTGAGGCAGTTTGATTATAATATTTTGGAATCGGTCATTTCAAGTATTAATTTCACTTAAAAGAAGACACTTTGAAAGTCAGTAGTTACTAATGAAAAGCAAACTGATTTCAGAACATTAGCTCAGGAATTTTAATAAAACAATCATTAACAAATAACAAAAAACCAAAATTGGAATTGGAATTGTCCAGCAATAAAGGTCTTTTAAAATTTGATATTTTTGGTTGATTTACACAATACATAATATCAAAATATTAAAAACATTAAATAGTCTATAAATTATTTTTTAATTTTTTATTATTAGCATTTTCTTTATATTTTAAATAAAAGTCGAACTTCCATTATATTCCAAGTATAACATGTTATACAGTGAAAATGAAATTTGAATTAAAAAAATAATTGAAATGTTTGAATAACAATTTCATTTCCTTTGAATGGTGAATTATTTGATCAATTAAATGTTTTGTTCTTGGAATGAAGACTATTAGCTGATAAATAACAAATAAAACCATAAAATTCCAATTTTATTATATTACAACAATAATTATAAATGGAAAAGAGCTCACAGGTGAACAAATTACATGAATTTGAATAATATATTTAATTTAATGAAGTATAGAAAAATTTAAAAAAATAAGCTAGTAGAATTTAAACCCAGTTAAAGAGATCATTAATACAAAATCATACAAATGTATTAATTATTTAGAAAAAAATATATACATATATACAGTTAAGGTCATTGATTCTTCTTGTAATTTGTTTTTCTTTGCCATTATACAGGGTGTTTCAGAGTTAAGTGGCCAAACTGCAAAAATGATTTAAAGGCCTCAAAACAAGAAAACCATTTTACCTAAGGGTATGTCCCCAAATGCTTTGTTTAAGAGATATTCACACCTAAAGATTTTCGTTGTTGTGAATTATTTACGTTATATGAAGTAAATAAAACCCATTTATTTGTTCTAACTATTTTATCAGTTAAATATATACATTAACATTCATATTAAATGTTGTTCAAAGTGATTTTTTTTAAGCATTAACACAGGCTCGCCATCTTTCTTCAGCAGCAGTCAAGGAAGAACAGTACTGGATATGTGTTATTATTTCACAAGATTCAATTATCCTTCTTCGTAACGAATTAAAGTCATTGACTGGACTTGCATAGAATTTTTATTTAATGTCACCCCAAAAAAAAAATCCAGTGGTGCCAGGTGTGCAGGCCAAGCCACTGGTCTTACCCAAATCTTGTAAAACAAAACACTTATCCAGTGCCGTTCTGCCACTGCTGCTGTCGACATAAGATTCCGAGCCTGTGCTAATGCTCAAGGAAATCACTTTGAACAACATTTAATAAGAATGTTAATGTGTACATTTAATTAACAAAGTAGCTACAACAACTATATAGGTTTAATTTATTTCATGTAACGCAAACAATGCATAACATTGAAAGTATTTAGGTGTGAATATCTCCTAAACAAAGCATTTGCGGAAATACCTCCAGGGGAAATTTTGTTCTTTACTCCTTAGATCCTTTTCTCTGTATCAGTGTTTTTTTTTTTTTCCAGTTAAATCCATTTTTTTAGATACAGGGCTATAAGATATTATATTTTCGTATTAAATATATCATTTAAACATAATTTTTAGTTGGCTAAGTTGGTGAATTAATATTCATTAATAAGTATTAATACAGAATGTCCTATTCCAGTAAACGTCACATTTCATGCTTTCGAATTCAAGGAGTACCGATATTACTACCCATATTAAAATAATTCTGCAACAGAAAAGGTGTTATTTTCTCTATCTATTCCTAAAAAGAGATAGAGCACTTGGGGGTTCTAATTACTCAGATGAAGTGAAACCTTTTCTCTCACAGGTTGGAGAAGGAATTAAAAGTAATGTAACCCCTTTATTTTGTATTAATTGTTTAGTATTAATTTTCGTTTTTTCCACAGCTGTTGTTATTTAATCAATGATAATTATTGTAGTGGAGCAGTTTGATTATAAGATTTTGGAATCGGTCATTTCAAGTATTAATTTCATTTAAAAGAAGACACTTTGAAAGTCAGTAGTTACTAATGAAAAGCAAACTGCTTTCAGAACATTAGCTCAGGAATTTTAATAAAACAATCATTAAAAAATAACAAAAAACCAAAATTGGAATTGGAATTGTCCAGCAATAAAGATCTTTTAAAATATTATATTTTTGGTTGATTTACACAATACATAATATCAAAATATTAAAAACATTAAATAGTCTATAAATTATTTTTTTATTTTTTATTATTAGCATTTTCTTTATATTTTAAATAAAGGTCGAACTTCCATTATATTCCAAGTATAACATGATATACAGTGAAAATGAAATTTGAATTGAAAAAATAATTGAAATGTTTGAATAACAATTTCATTTCCTTTGAATGGTGAATTATTTGATCAATTAAAAGTTTTGTTCTTGGAATGAATACTATTAGCTGATAAATAACAAATAATACCTTAAAATTCCAATTTTATTATATTACAACAATAATTATAAATGGAAAAGAGCTCACAGGTGAACAAATTACATGAATTTGAATAATATATTTAATTTAATGAAGTATAGAAAAATTAAAAAAAAAATAAGCTAGTAGAATTTAAACCCAGTTAAAGAGATCATTAATACAAAATCATACAAATGTATTAATTATTTAGAAAAAAATATATACATATATACAGTTAAGGTCATTGATTCTTTTTGTAATTTGTTTTTCTTTGCCATTATACAGGGTGTTTCAGAGTTAAGTGGCCAAACTGCAAAAATGATTTAAAGACCTTAAAACAAGAAAACAATTTTCCCTAAGGGTATGTCCCCAAATGCTTTGTTTAAGAGATATTCACACCTAAAGATTTTCGTTGTTGTGAATTATTTACGTTATATGAAGTAAATAAAACCCATTTATTTGTTCTAACTATTTTATCAGTTAAATATATACATTAACATTCATATTAAATGTTGTTCAAAGTGATTTTTTTTAAGCATTAACACAGGCTCGGCATCTTTCTTCAGCAGCAGTAGAGGAAGAACAGTACTGGATATGTGTTATTGTTTCACAAGATTCAATTATCCTTCTTTGTAAGGAATTAAAGTCATTGACCGGACTTGCATTGAATTTTTATTTAATGTCACCCCAAATAAAAAAATCCAGTGGTGCCAGGTGGTGCAGGCCAAGCCACTGCTCTTACCCGAATCTTGTGAAACAATAACACTTATCCAGTGCTGTTCTGCCACTGCTGCTGTCGACATAAGATTCCGAGCCTGTGTTAATGCTCAAGGAAATCACTTTGAACAAAATTTAATAAGAATGTTAATTTGTACATTTAATTAACAAATTAGTTACAACAAATAAATAGGTTTTATTTATTTCATGTAACACAAATAATGCATAACATTGAAAGTATTTAGGTGTGAATATCTCCTAAACAAAGCGTTTGCGGAAATACCTCCAGCGGAAATTTTGTTCTTTACTCCTTAGGTCCTTTTCTCTATATCAGTGTTTTTTTTTCAGTTAAATCCATTTTTTTAGATATAGGGCTATTAGATATTATATTTTCGTATTAAATATATCATTTAAACATAATTTTTAGTTGGCTAAGTTGGTGAATTAATATTCATTAATAAGTATTAATACAGAATGTCCTATTCCAGTAAACGTCACATTTCATGCTTTCGAAAACAAGGAGTACCGATATTACTACCCATATTAAAATAATTCTGCAATAGAAAAGGTGTTATTTTCTCTATCTATTCCTAAAAAGAGATAGAGCACTTGGGGGTTCTAATTAGTCAGATGAAGTGAAACCTTTCTCTCACAGGTTGGAGAAGGAATTAAAAGTAATGTAACCCCTTTATTTTGTATTAATTGTTTAGTATTAATTTTCGTTTTTTCCACAGCTGTTGTTATTTAATCAATGATAATTATTGTAGTGGAGCAGTTTGATTATAAGATTTTGGAATCGGTCATTTCAAGTATTAATTTCACTTAAAAGAAGACACTTTGAAAGTCAGTAGTTACTAATGAAAAGCAAACTGATTTCAGAACATTAGCTCAGGAATTTTTATAAAACAATCATTAACAAATAACAAAAAACCAAAATTGGAATTGGAATTGTCCAGCAATAAAGGTCTTTTAAAATTTCATATTTTTGGTTGATTTACACAATACATAATATCAAAATATTAAAAACATTAAATAGTCTATAAATTATTTTTTAATTTTTTATTATTAGCATTTTCTTTATATTTTAAATAAAGGTCGAACTTCCATTATATTCCAAGTATAACATGATATACAGTGAAAATGAAATTTGAATTGAAAAAATAATTGAAATGTTTGAATAACAATTTCATTTCCTTTGAATGGTGAATTATTTGATCAATTAAAAGTTTTGTTCTTGGAATGAAGACTATTAGCTGATAAATAACAAATAATACCTTAAAATTCCAATTTTATTATATTACAACAATAATTATAAATGGAAAAGAGCTCACAGGTGAACAAATTACATGAATTTGAATAATATATTTAATTTAATGAAGTATAGAAAAATTAAAAAAAAATAAGCTAGTAGAATTTAAACCCAGTTAAAGAGATCATTAATACAAAATCATACAAATGTATTAATTATTTAGAAAAAATATATACATATACAGTTAAGGTCATTGATTCTTCTTGTAATTTGTTTTTCTTTGCCATTATACAGGGTGTTTCAGAGTTAAGTGGCCAAACTGCAAAAATGATTTAAAGGCCTCAAAACAAGAAAACCATTTTACCTAAGGGTATGTCCCCAAATGCTTTGTTTAAGAGATATTCACACCTAAAGATTTTCGTTGTTGTGAATTATTTACGTTATATGAAGTAAATAAAACCCATTTATTTGTTCTAACTATTTTATCAGTTAAATATATACATTAACATTCATATTAAATGTTGTTCAAAGTGATTTTTTTTAAGCATTAACACAGGCTCGCCATCTTTCTTCAGCAGCAGTCAAGGAAGAACAGTACTGGATATGTGTTATTATTTCACAAGATTCAATTATCCTTCTTCGTAACGAATTAAAGTCATTGACTGGACTTGCATAGAATTTTTATTTAATGTCACCCCAAAAAAAAAATCCAGTGGTGCCAGGTGTGCAGGCCAAGCCACTGGTCTTACCCAAATCTTGTAAAACAAAACACTTATCCAGTGCCGTTCTGCCACTGCTGCTGTCGACATAAGATTCCGAGCCTGTGCTAATGCTCAAGGAAATCACTTTGAACAACATTTAATAAGAATGTTAATGTGTACATTTAATTAACAAAGTAGCTACAACAACTATATAGGTTTAATTTATTTCATGTAACGCAAACAATGCATAACATTGAAAGTATTTAGGTGTGAATATCTCCTAAACAAAGCATTTGCGGAAATACCTCCAGGGGAAATTTTGTTCTTTACTCCTTAGATCCTTTTCTCTGTATCAGTGTTTTTTTTTTTTTTCCAGTTAAATCCATTTTTTTAGATACAGGGCTATAAGATATTATATTTTCGTATTAAATATATCATTTAAACATAATTTTTAGTTGGCTAAGTTGGTGAATTAATATTCATTAATAAGTATTAATACAGAATGTCCTATTCCAGTAAACGTCACATTTCATGCTTTCGAATTCAAGGAGTACCGATATTACTACCCATATTAAAATAATTCTGCAACAGAAAAGGTGTTATTTTCTCTATCTATTCCTAAAAAGGATAGAGCACTTGGGGGTTCTAATTACTCAGATGAAGTGAAACCTTTCTCTCACAGGTTGGAGAAGGAATTAAAAGTAATGTAACCCCTTTATTTTGTATTAATTGTTTAGTATTAATTTTCGTTTTTTCCACAGCTGTTGTTATTTAATCAATGATAATTATTGTAGTGGAGCAGTTTGATTATAAGATTTTGGAATCGGTCATTTCAAGTATTAATTTCATTTAAAAGAAGACACTTTGAAAGTCAGTAGTTACTAATGAAAAGCAAACTGCTTTCAGAACATTAGCTCAGGAATTTAATAAAAACAATCATTAAAAAATAAAAAAAACAAAAAACCAAAATTGGAATTGGGAATTGTCCAGCAATAAAGATCTTTTAAAATATTATATTTTTGGTTGATTTACACAATACATAATATCAAAATATTAAAAACATTAAATAGTCTATAAATTATTTTTTTATTTTTTATTATTAGCATTTTCTTATATTTTAAATAAAGGTCGAACTTCCATTATATTCCAAGTATAACATGATATACAGTGAAAATGAATTTGAATTGAAAAAATAATTGAAATGTTTGAATAACAATTTCATTTCCTTTGAATGGTGAATTATTTGATCAATTAAAAGTTTTGTTCTTGGAATGAATACTATTAGCTGATAAATAACAAATAATACCTTAAAATTCCAATTTTATTATATTACAACAATAATTATAAATGGAAAAGAGCTCACAGGTGAACAAATTACATGAATTTGAATAATATATTTAATTTAATGAAGTATAGAAAAATTAAAAAAAAAATAAGCTAGTAGAATTTAAACCCAGTTAAAGAGATCATTAATACAAAATCATACAAATGTATTAATTATTTAGAAAAAAAATATACATATACAGTTAAGGTCATTGATTCTTTTTGTAATTTGTTTTTCTTTGCCATTATACAGGGTTGTTTCAGAGTTAAGTGGCCAAACTGCAAAATGATTTAAAGACCTTAAAACAAGAAAACAATTTTCCCTAAGGTATGTCCCCAAAAGCTTTGTTTAAGAGATATTCACACCTAAAGATTTTCGTTGTTGTGAATTATTTACGTTATATGAAGTAAATAAAACCCATTTATTTGTTCTAACTATTTTATCAGTTAAATATATACATTAACATTCATATTAAATGTTGTTCAAAGTGATTTTTTTTAAGCATTAACACAGGCTCGGCATCTTTCTTCAGCAGCAGTAGAGGAAGAACAGTACTGGATATGTGTTATTGTTTCACAAGATTCAATTATCCTTCTTTGTAAGGAATTAAAGTCATTGACCGGACTTGCATTGAATTTTTATTTAATGTCACCCCAAATAAAAAAATCCAGTGGTGCCAGGTGGTGCAGGCCAAGCCACTGCTCTTACCGAATCTTGTGAAACAATAACACTTATCCAGTGCTGTTCTGCCACTGCTGCTGTCGACATAAGATTCCGAGCCTGTGTTAATGCTCAAGGAAATCACTTTGAACAAAATTTAATAAGAATGTTAATTTGTACATTTAATTTAACAAATTAGTTACAACAAATAAATAGGTTTTATTTATTTCATGTAACACAAATAATGCATAACATTGAAAGTATTTAGGTGTGAATATCTCCTAAACAAAGCGTTTGCGGAAATACCTCCAGCGGAAATTTTGTTCTTTACTCCTTAGGTCCTTTTCTCTATATCAGTGTTTTTTTTTCAGTTAAATCCATTTTTTTAGATATAGGGCTATTAGATATTATATTTTCGTATTAAATATATCATTTAAACATAATTTTTAGTTGGCTAAGTTGGTGAATTAATATTCATTAATAAGTATTAATACAGAATGTCCTATTCCAGTAAACGTCACATTTCATGCTTTCGAAAACAAGGAGTACCGATATTACTACCCATATTAAAATAATTCTGCAATAGAAAAGGTGTTATTTTCTCTATCTATTCCTAAAAAGAGATAGAGCACTTGGGGTTCTAATTAGTCAGATGAAGTGAAACCTTTTCTCTCACAGGTTGGAGAAGGAATTAAAAGTAATGTAACCCCTTTATTTTGTATTAATTGTTTAGTATTAATTTTCGTTTTTTCCACAGCTGTTGTTATTTAATCAATGATAATTATTGTAGTGGAGCAGTTTGATTATAAGATTTTGGAATCGGTCATTTCAAGTATTAATTTCACTTAAAAGAAGACACTTTGAAAGTCAGTAGTTACTAATGAAAAGCAAACTGATTTCAGAACATAGCTCAGGAATTTTTATAAAACAATCATTAACAAATAACAAAAAACCAAATTGGAATTGGAATTGTCCAGCAATAAAGGTCTTTTAAAATTTCATATTTTTGGTTGATTTACACAATACATAATATCAAATATTAAAAACATTAAATAGTCTATAAATTATTTTAATTTTTTTATTATTAGCATTTTCTTTATATTTTAAATAAAGGTCGAACTTCCATTATATTCCAAGTATAACATGATACAGTGAAAATGAAATTTGAATTGAAAAAATAATTGAAATGTTTGAATAACAATTTCATTCCTTTGAAAGGTGAATTATTTGATCAATTAAAAGTTTTGTTCTTGGAATGAAGACTATTAGCTGATAAATAACAAATAATACCTTAAAATTCCAATTTTATTATATTACAACAATAATTATAAATGGAAAAGAGCTCACAGTGAACAAATTACATGAATTTGAAAATATATTAATTTAATGAAGTATAGAAAAATTAAAAAAAAAATAAGCTAGTAGATTTAAACCCAGTTAAAGAGATCATTAATACAAAATCATACAAATGTATTAATTATTTAGAAAAAAAAATATACATATATACAGTTAAGGTCATTGATTCTTCTTGTAATTTGTTTTTCTTTGCCATTATACAGGGTGTTTCAGAGTTAAGTGGCCAAACTGCTAAAATGATTTAAAGACCTTAAAACAAGAAAACAATTTTCCCTAAGGGTATGTCCCCAAATGCTTTGTTTAAGAGATATTCACACCTAAAGATTTTCGTTGTTGTGAATTATTTACGTTATATAAAGTAAATAAAACCCATTTATTTGTTCTAACTATTTTATCAGTTAAATATATACATTAACATTCATATTAAATGTTGTTCAAAGTGATTTTTTTTAAGCATTAACACAGGCTCAGCATCTTTCTTCAGCACAGTAGAGGAAGAACAGTACTGGATATGTGTTATTGTTTCACAAGATTCAATTATCCTTCTTCGTAAGAATTAAAGTCATTGACCGGACTTGCATAGAATTTTTATTTAATGTCACCCCAAATAAAAAAATCCAGTGGTGCCAGGTGGTGCAGGCCAAGCCACTGGTCTTACCCGAATCTTGTGAAACAGTAACACTTATCCAGTGCCGTTCTGCCACTGCTGCTGTCGACATAAGATTCCGAGCCTGTGCTAATGCTCAAGGCAATCATTTTGAACAAAATTTAATAAGAATGTTAATGTGTACATTTAATTAACAAAGTAGTTACAACAAGTAAATAGGTTTTATTTATTTCATGTAACACAAACAATGCATAACATTGAAAGTATTTAGGTGTGAATATCTCCTAAACAAAGCGTTTGCGGAAATACCACCAGAGGAAATTTTGTTCTTTACTCCTTAGATCCTTTTCTCTATATCAGTGGTTTTTTTTTTCCAGTTAAATCCATTTTTTTAGATATAGGGCTATTAGATATTATATTTTCGTATTAAATATATCATTTAAACATAATTTTTAGTTGGCTAAGTTGGTGAATTAATATTCATTAATAAGTATTAATACAGAATGTTCTATTCCAGTAAACGTCACATTTCATGCTTTCGAATTCAAGGAGTACCGATATTACTACCCATATTAAAATAATTCTGCAACAGGAAAGGTGTTATTTTCTCTATCTATTCCTAAAAACAGATAGAGGACCTTGGGGTTAAATTACTCAGATGAGGTGAAACCTCTTCTCTCACAGGTTGGAGAAGAACTTAAAAGTAATGTAACCCCTTTATTTTGTATTAATTGTTAGGTATTAAATTTCGTTTTTTCCACAGCTGTTGTTATTTAATCAATGATAATTATTGTAGTGGATCAGTTTGATTATAATATTTTGGAATCGGTCATTTCAAGTATTAATTTCACTTAAAAGAAGACACTTTGAAAGTCAGTAGTTACTAATGAAAAGCAAACTGCTTTTAAATTTCATGTAATGCAAACAATGCATAACATTGAAAGTATTTAGGTGTGAATATCTCCTAAACAAAGCATTTGTGGAAATATGTGTGGATATGTGTTATTGTTTCACAAGATTCAATTATCCTTCTTCGTAAGGAATTAAAGTCATTGAACGGACTTGCATAGAATTTTTATTTAATGTCACCCCAAATAAAAAAATCCAGTGGTGCCAGGTGGTGCAGGCCAAGCCACTGGTCTTAACCGAATCTTGTGAAACAATAACACTTATCCAGTGCCGTTCTGCCACTGCTGCTGTCGACATAAGATTCCGAGCCTGTGTTAATGCTCAAGGAAATCACTTTGAACAAAATTTAATAAGAATGTTAATGTGTACATTTAATTAACAAAGTAGTTACAACAAGTAAATAGGTTTTATTTATTTCATGTAACACAAACAATGCATAACATTGAAAGTATTTAGGTGTGAATATCTCCTAAACAAAGCGTTTGCGGAAATACCACCAGAGGAAATTTTGTTCTTTACTCCTTAGATCCTTTTCTCTATATCAGTGTTTTTTTTTTTCAGTTAAATCCATTTTTTTAGATATAGGGCTATTAGATATTATATTTTCGTATTAAATATATCATTTAAACATAATTTTTAGTTTTCTAAGTTGGTGAATTAATATTCATTAATAAGTATTAATACAGAATGTTCTATTCCAGTAAACGTCACATTTCATGCTTTCGAATTCAAGGAGTACCGATATTACTACCCATATTAAAATAATTCTGCAACAGGAAAGGTGTTATTTTCTCTATCTATTCCTAAAAACAGATAGAGGACCTTGGGGTTCTAATTACTCAGATGAGGTGAAACCTCTTCTCTCACAGGTTGGAGAAGAACTTAAAAGTAATGTAACCCCTTTATTTTGTATTAATTGTTAGGTATTAAATTTCGTTTTTTCCACAGCTGTTGTTATTTAATCAATGATAATTATTGTAGTGGATCAGTTTGATTATAATATTTTGGAATCGGTCATTTCAAGTATTAATTTCACTTAAAAGAAGACACTTTGAAAGTCAGTAGTTACTAATGAAAAGCAAACTGATTTCAGAACATTAGCTCAGGAATTTTAATAAAACAATCATTAAAAAATAACAAAAAACCAAAATTGGAATTGGAATTGTCCAGCAATATAGGTCTTTTAAAATTTGATATTTTTGGTTGATTTACACAATACATAATATCAAAATATTAAAAACATTAAATAGTCTATAAATTATTTTTTAATTTTTGATTATTAGCATTTTCTTTATATTTTAAATAAATGTCGAACTTCCATTATATACCAAGTTTAACATGTTATACAGTGAAAATGAAATTTGAATTGGAATAATAATTGAAATGTTTGAATAACAATTTCATTTCCTTTGAATGGTGAATTATTTGATCAATTAAAAGTTTTGTTCTTGGAATGAAGACTATTAGCTGATAAATAACAAATAAAACCTTAAAATTCCAATTTTAATATATTACAACAATAATTATAAATGGAAAAGAGCTCACAGGTAAACAAACTACATGAATTTGAATAATATATTTAATTTAATGAAGTATAGAAAAATGAGAAAAAAAAAGCTAGTATAATTTAAACCCAGTTAAAGAGATCATTAATACAAAATCATACAAATGTATTAATTATTTAGAAAAAAAAAATATATATATACAGTTAAGGTCATTGATTCTTCTTGTAATTTGTTTTTCTTTGCCATTATACAGGGTGTTTCAGAGTTAAGTGGCCAAACTGCTAAAATGATTTAAAGACCTTAAAACAAGAAAAAAATTTTCACTAAGGGTATGTCCCCAAATGCTTTGTTTAAGAGATATTCACACCTAAAGATTTTCGTTGTTGTGAATTATTTACGTTATATGAAGTAAATAAAACCCATTTATTTGTTCTAACTATTTTATCAGTTAAATATATACATTAACATTCATATTAAATGTTGTTCAAAGTGATTTTTTTTAAGCATTAACACAGGCTCGGCATCTTTCTTCAGCAGCAGTAGAGGAAGAACAGTACTGGATATGTGTTATTGTTTCACAAGATTCAATTATCCTTCTTCGTAAATAATTAAAGTCATTGACCGGACTTGCATAGAATTTTTATTTAATGTCACCCCAAATAAAAAAATCCAGTGGTGCCAGGTGGTGCAGGTAAAGCCACTGCTCTTACCCAAATCTTGTAAAACAATAACACTTATCCAGTGCCATTCTGCCACTGCTGCTGTCGACATAAGATTCCGAGCCTGTGCTAATGCTCAAGGCAATCACTTTGAACAAAATTTAATAAGAATGTTAATGTGTACATTTAATTAACAAAGTAGTTACAACAAATAAATAGGTTTTATTTATTTCATGTAACACAAACAATGCATAACATTGAAAGTATTTAGGTGTGAATATCTCCTAAACAAAGCGTTTGCAGAAATACCACCAGAGGAAATTTTGTTCTTTACTCCTTAGATCCTTTTCTCTATATCAGTGTTTTTTTTTTTCCAGTTAAATCCATTTTGTTAGATATAGGGCTATTAGATATTATATTTTCGTATTAAATATATCATTTAAACATAATTTTTAGTTGGCTAAGTTGGTGAATTAATATTCATTAATAAGTATTATTACAGAATGTTCTATTCCAGTAAACGTCACATTTCATGCTTTCGAATTCAAGGAGTACCGATATTACTACCCATATTAAAATAATTCTGCAACAGGAAAGGTGTTATTTTCTCTATCTATTCCTAAAAACAGATAGAGGACCTTGGGGTTCTAATTACTCAGATGAGGTAAAACCTCTTCTCTCACAGGTTGGAGAAGAACTTAAAAGTAATGTAACCCCTTTATTTTGTATTAATTGTTTAGTATTAAATTTCGTTTTTTCCACAGCTGTTGTTATTTAATCAATGATAATTATTGTAGCGGAGCAGTTTGATTATAAGATTTAGGAATCGGTCATTTCAAGTATTAATTTCATTTAAAAGAAGACACTTTGAAAGTCAGTAGTTACTAATGAAAAGCAAACTGCTTTTAAATTTCATGTAATGCAAACAATGCATAACATTGAAAGTATTTAGGTGTGAATATCTTCTAAACAAAGCATTTGTGGAAATATGTGTGGATATGTGTTATTGTTTCACAAGATTCAATTATCCTTCTTCGTAAGGAATTAAAGTCATTGACTGGACTTGCATAGAATTTTTATTTAATGTCACCCCAAATAAAAAAATCCAGTGGTGCCAGGTGGTGCAGGCCAAGCCACTGGTCTTAACCGAATCTTGTGAAACAATAACACTTATCCAGTGCCGTTCTGCCACTGCTGCTGTCGACATAAGATTCCGAGCCTGTGTTAATGCTCAAGGAAATCACTTTGAACAAAATTTAATAAGAATGTTAATGTGTACATTTAATTAACAAAGTAGTTACAACAAGTAAATAGGTTTTATTTATTTCATGTAACACAAACAATGCATAACATTGAAAGTATTTAGGTGTGAATATTTCCGAAACAAAGCGTTTGCGGAAATACCACCAGAGGAAATTTTGTTCCTTACTCCTTAGATCCTTTTCTCTATATCAGTGTTTTTTTTTTCCAGTTAAATCCATTTTTTTAGATATAGGGCTATTAGATATTATATTTTCGTATTAAATATATCATTTAAACATAATTTTTAGTTGGCTAAGTTGGTGAATTAATATTCATTAATAAGTATTAACAGAATGTTCTATTCCAGTAAACGTCACATTTCATGCTTTCGAATTCAAGGAGTACCGATATTACTACCCATATTAAAATAATTCTGCAACAGGAAAGGTGTTATTTTCTCTATCTATTCCTAAAAACAGATAGAGGACCTTGGGGTTCTAATTACTCAGATGAGGTAAAACCTCTTCTCTCACAGGTTGGAGAAGAACTTAAAAGTAATGTAACCTCTTTATTTTGTATTAATTGTTTAGTATTAAATTTCGTTTTTTCCACAGCTGTTGTTATTTAATCAATGATAATTATTGTAGTGGAGCAGTTTGATTATAAGATTTAGGAATCGGTCATTTCAAGTATTAATTTCATTTAAAAAAGACACTTTGAAAGTCAGTAGTTACTAATGAAAAGCAAACTGCTTTTAAATTTCATGTAATGCAAACAATGCATAACATTGAAAGTATTTAGGTGTGAATATCTCCTAAACAAAGCATTTGTGGAAATATGTGTGGATATGTGTTATTGTTTCACAAGATTCAATTATCCTTTTTCGTAAGGAATTAAAGTCATTGACCGGACTTGCATAGAATTTTTATTTAATGTCACCCCAAATAAAAAAATCCAGTGGTGCCAGGTGGTGCAGGCCAAGCCACTGGTCTTAACCGAATCTTGTGAAACAATAACACTTATCCAGTGCCGTTCTGCCACTGCTGCTGTCGACATAAGATTCCGAGCCTGTGTTAATGCTCAAGGAAATCACTTTGAACAAAATTTAATAAGAATGTTAATGTGTACATTTAATTAACAAAGTAGTTACAACAAGTAAATAGGTTTTATTTATTTCATGTAACACAAACAATGCATAACATTGAAAGTATTTAGGTGTGAATATCTCCGAAACAAAGCGTTTGCGGAAATACCACCAGAGGAAATTTTGTTCCTTACTCCTTAGATCCTTTTCTCTATATCAGTGTTTTTTTTTTTCAGTTAAATCCATTTTTTTAGATATAGGGCTATTAGATATTATATTTTCGTATTAAATATATCATTTAAACATAATTTTTAGTTGGCTAAGTTGGTGAATTAATATTCATTAATAAGTATTATTACAGAATGTTCTATTCCAGTAAACGTCACATTTCATGCTTTCGAATTCAAGGAGTACCGATATTACTACCCATATTAAAATAATTCTGCAACAGGAAAGGTGTTATTTTCTCTATCTATTCCTAAAAACAGATAGAGGACCTTGGGGTTCTAATTACTCAGATGAGGTAAAACCTCTTCTCTCACAGGTTGGAGAAGAACTTAAAAGTAATGTAACCCCTTTATTTTGTATTAATTGTTTAGTATTAAATTTCGTTTTTTCCACAGCTGTTGTTATTTAATCAATGATAATTATTGTAGTGGATCAGTTTGATTATAATATTTTGGAATCGGTCATTTCAAGTATTAATTTCACTTAAAAGAAGACACTTTGAAAGTCAGTAGTTACTAATGAAAAGCAAACTGATTTCAGAACATTAGCTCAGGAATTTTAATAAAACAATCATTAAAAAATAACAAAAAACCAAAATTGGAATTGGAATTGTCCAGCAATAAAATTTAAACCCAGTTAAAGAGATCATTAATACAAAATCATACAAATGTATTAATTATTTAGAAAAAAAAAAATATATATATACAGTTAAGGTCATTGATTCTTCTTGTAATTTGTTTTTCTTTGCCATTATACAGGGTGTTTCAGAGTTAAGTGGCCAAACTGCTAAAATGATTTAAAGACCTCAAAACAAGAAAACAATTTTCCCTAAGGGTATGTCCCCAAATGCTTTGTTTAAGAGATATTCACACCTAAAGATTTTCGTTGTTGTGAATTATTTACGTTATATAAAGTAAATAAAACCCATTTATTTGTTCTAACTATTTTATCAGTTAAATATATACATTAACATTCATATTAAATGTTGTTCAAAGTGATTTTTTTTAAGCATTAACACAGGCTCAGCATCTTTCTTCAGCAGCAGTAGAGGAAGAACAGTACTGGATATGTGTTATTGTTTCACAAGATTCAATTATCCTTCTTCGTAAGGAATTAAAGTCATTGACCGGACTTGCATAGAATTTTTATTTAATGTCACCCCAAA
Organism: Nezara viridula; assembly: GCA_928085145.1. Lineage (NCBI taxonomy): Eukaryota > Metazoa > Arthropoda > Insecta > Hemiptera > Pentatomidae > Nezara > Nezara viridula. The sequence goes on along the minus strand of OV725078.1, from coordinate 107,518,710 downwards.
TAAAAAAATCCAGTGGTGCCAGGTGGTGCAGGCCAAGCCACTGGTCTTACCCGAATCTTGTGAAACAATAACACTTATCCAGTGCTGTTCTGCCACTGCTGCTGTCGACATAAGATTCCGAGCCTGTGTTAATGCTCAAGGAAATCACTTTGAACAAAATTTAATAAGAATGTTAATGTGTACATTTAATTAACAAAGTAGTTACAACAAGTAAATAGGTTTTATTTATTTCATGTAACACAAACAATGCATAACATTGAAAGTATTTAGGTGTGAATATCTCCTAAACAAAGCGTTTGCGGAAATACCACCAGAGGAAATTTTGTTCTTTACTCCTTAGATCCTTTTCTCTATATCAGTGGTTTTTTTTTTCCAGTTAAATCCATTTTTTTAGATATAGGGCTATTAGATATTATATTTTCGTATTAAATATATCATTTAAACATAATTTTTAGTTGGCTAAGTTGGTGAATTAATATTCATTAATAAGTATTAATACAGAATGTTCTATTCCAGTAAACGTCACATTTCATGCTTTCGAATTCAAGGAGTACCGATATTACTACCCATATTAAAATAATTCTGCAACAGGAAAGGTGTTATTTTCTCTATCTATTCCTAAAAACAGATAGAGGACCTTGGGGTTATAATTACTCAGATGAGGTGAAACCTCTTCTCTCACAGGTTGGAGAAGAACTTAAAAGTAATGTAACCCCTTTATTTTGTATTAATTGTTAGGTATTAAATTTCGTTTTTTCCACAGCTGTTGTTATTTAATCAATGATAATTATTGTAGTGGATCAGTTTGATTATAATATTTTGGAATCGGTCATTTCAAGTATTAATTTCACTTAAAAGAAGACACTTTGAAAGTCAGTAGTTACTAATGAAAAGCAAACTGCTTTTAAATTTCATGTAATGCAAACAATGCATAACATTGAAAGTATTTAGGTGTGAATATCTCCTAAACAAAGCATTTGTGGAAATATGTGTGGATATGTGTTATTGTTTCACAAGATTCAATTATCCTTCTTCGTAAGGAATTAAAGTCATTGAACGGACTTGCATAGAATTTTTATTTAATGTCACCCCAAATAAAAAAATCCAGTGGTGCCAGGTGGTGCAGGCCAAGCCACTGGTCTTAACCGAATCTTGTGAAACAATAACACTTATCCAGTGCCGTTCTGCCACTGCTGCTGTCGACATAAGATTCCGAGCCTGTGTTAATGCTCAAGGAAATCACTTTGAACAAAATTTAATAAGAATGTTAATGTGTACATTTAATTAACAAAGTAGTTACAACAAGTAAATAGGTTTTATTTATTTCATGTAACACAAACAATGCATAACATTGAAAGTATTTAGGTGTGAATATCTCCTAAACAAAGCGTTTGCGGAAATACCACCAGAGGAAATTTTGTTCTTTACTCCTTAGATCCTTTTCTCTATATCAGTGTTTTTTTTTTTCAGTTAAATCCATTTTTTTAGATATAGGGCTATTAGATATTATATTTTCGTATTAAATATATCATTTAAACATAATTTTTAGTTTTCTAAGTTGGTGAATTAATATTCATTAATAAGTATTAATACAGAATGTTCTATTCCAGTAAACGTCACATTTCATGCTTTCGAATTCAAGGAGTACCGATATTACTACCCATATTAAAATAATTCTGCAACAGGAAAGGTGTTATTTTCTCTATCTATTCCTAAAAACAGATAGAGGACCTTGGGGTTCTAATTACTCAGATGAGGTGAAACCTCTTCTCTCACAGGTTGGAGAAGAACTTAAAAGTAATGTAACCCCTTTATTTTGTATTAATTGTTTAGGTATTAATTTCGTTTTTTCCACAGCTGTTGTTATTTAATCAATGATAATTATTGTAGTGGATCAGTTTGATTATAATATTTTGGAATCGGTCATTTCAAGTATTAATTTCACTTAAAAGAAGACACTTTGAAAGTCAGTAGTTACTAATGAAAAGCAAACTGATTTCAGAACATTAGCTCAGGAATTTTATAAAACAATCATTAAAAATAACAAAAAACCAAAATTGGAATTGGAATTGTCCAGCAATATAGGTCTTTTAAAATTTGATATTTTTGGTTGATTTACAATACATAATATCAAAATATTAAAAATTAAATAGTCTATAAATTATTTTTTAATTTGATTATTAGCATTTTCTTTATATTTTAAATAAATGTCGAACTTCCATTATATACCAAGTTTAACATGTTATACAGTGAAATGAAATTTGAATTGGAATAATAATTGAATGTTTGAATAACAATTTCATTTCCTTTGAATGGTGAATTATTTGATCAATTAAAAGTTTTGTTCTTGGAATGAAGACTATTAGCTGATAAATAACAAATAAAACCTTAAAATTCCAATTTTAATATATTACAACAATAATTATAAATGGAAAAGAGCTCACAGGTAAACAAACTACATGAATTTGAATAATATATTTAATTTAATGAAGTATAGAAAAATGAGAAAAAAAAAGCTAGTATAATTTAAACCCAGTTAAAGAGATCATTATATACAAAATCATACAAATGTATTAATTATTTAGAAAAAAAAAATATATATATACAGTTAAGGTCATTGATTCTTCTTGTAATTTGTTTTTCTTTGCCATTATACAGGGTGTTTCAGAGTTAAGTGGCCAAACTGCTAAAATGATTTAAAGACCTTAAAACAAGAAAACAATTTTCACTAAGGGTATGTCCCCAAATGCTTTGTTTAAGAGATATTCACACTAAAGATTTTCGTTGTTGTGAATTATTTACGTTATATAAGTAAATAAAACCCATTTATTTGTTCTAACTATTTTATCAGTTAAATATATACATTAACATTCATATTAAATGTTGTTCAAAGTGATTTTTTTTAAGCATTAACACAGGCTCGGCATCTTTCTTCAGCAGCAGTAGAGGAAGAACAGTACTGGATATGTGTTATTGTTTCACAAGATTCAATTATCCTTCTTCGTAAATAATTAAAGTCATTGACCGGACTTGCATAGAATTTTTATTTAATGTCACCCAAATAAAAAAATCCAGTGGTGCCAGGTGGTGCAGGTAAAGCCACTGCTCTTACCCAAATCTTGTAAAACAATAACACTTATCCAGTGCCGTTCTGCCACTGCTGCTGTCGACATAAGATTCCGAGCCTGTGCTAATGCTCAAGGCAATCATTTTGAACAAAATTTAATAAGAATGTTAATGTGTACATTTAATTAACAAAGTAGTTACAACAAGTAAATAGGTTTTATTTATTTCATGTAACACAAACAATGCATAACATTGAAAGTATTTAGGTGTGAATATCTCCTAAACAAAGCGTTTGCGGAAATACCACCAGAGGAAATTTTGTTCTTTACTCCTTAGATCCTTTTCTCTATATCAGTGTTTTTTTTTTTCCAGTTAAATCCATTTTTTTAGATATAGGGCTATTAGATATTATATTTTCGTATTAAATATATCATTTAAACATAATTTTTAGTTGGCTAAGTTGGTGAATTAATATTCATTAATAAGTATTATACAGAATGTTCTATTCCAGTAAACGTCACATTTCATGCTTTCGAATTCAAGGAGTACCGATATTACTACCCATATTAAAATAATTCTGCAACAGGAAAGGTGTTATTTTCTCTATCTATTCCTAAAAACAGATAGAGGACCTTGGGGTTCTAATTACTCAGATGAGGTGAAACCTCTTCTCTCACAGGTTGGAGAAGAACTTAAAAGTAATGTAACCCCTTTATTTTGTATTAATTGTTAGGTATTAAATTTCGTTTTTTCCACAGCTGTTGTTATTTAATCAATGATAATTATTGTAGTGGATCAGTTTGATTATAATATTTTGGAATCGGTCATTTCAAGTATTAATTTCACTTAAAAGAAGACACTTTGAAAGTCAGTAGTTACTAATGAAAAGCAAACTGCTTTTAAATTTCATGTAATGCAAACAATGCATAACATTGAAAGTATTTAGGTGTGAATATCTCCTAAACAAAGCATTTGTGGAAATATGTGTGGATATGTGTTATTGTTTCACAAGATTCAATTATCCTTTTCGTAAGGAATTAAAGTCATTGACCGGACTTGCATAGAATTTTTATTTAATGTCACCCAAAAAAAAAAATCCAGTGGTGCCAGGTGGTGCAGGCCAAGCCACTGGTCTTACCCGAATCTTGTAAACAATAACACTTATCCAGTGCGTTTGCCACTGCTGCTGTCGACATAGATTCCGAGCCTGTGTTAATGCTCAAGGAAATCACTTTGAACAAAATTTTAATAAGAATGTTAATGTGTACATTTAATTAACAAAGTGTTACAACAAGTAAATAGGTTTTATTTATTTCATGTAACACAAACAATGCATAACATTGAAAGTATTTAGGTGTGAATATCTCCTAAACAAAGCGTTTGCGGAAATACCACCAGAGGAAATTTGTTCTTTACTCCTTAGATCCTTTTCTCTATATCAGTGGTTTTTTTTTTCCAGTTAAATCCATTTTTTTAGATATAGGGCTATTAGATATTATATTCGTATTAAATATATCATTTAAACATAATTTTTAGTTGGCTAAGTTGGTGAATTAATATTCATTAATAGTATTAATACAGAATGTTCTATTCCAGTAAACGTCACATTTCATGCTTTCGAATTCAAGGAGTACCGATATTACTACCCATATTAAAATAATTCTGCAACAGGAAAGTGTTATTTTCTTATCTATTCCTAAAAACAGATAGAGGACCTTGGGGTTTAATAATTACTCAGATGAGGTGAAACCTCTTCTCTCACAGGTTGGAGAAGAACTTAAAAGTAATGTAACCCTTTATTTTGTATTAATTGTTAGGTATTAAATTTCGTTTTTTCCACAGCTGTTGTTATTTAATCAATGATAATTATTGTAGTGGATCAGTTTGATTATAATATTTTGGAATCGGTCATTTCAAGTATTAATTTCACTTAAAAGAGACACTTTGAAAGTCAGTAGTTACTAATGAAAAGCAAACTGCTTTTAAATTTCATGTAATGCAAACAATGCATAACATTGAAAGTATTTAGGTGTGAATATCTCCTAAACAAAGCATTTGTGGAAATATGTGTGGATATGTGTTATTGTTTCACAAGATTCAATTATCCTTCTTCGTAAGGAATTAAAGTCATTGAACGGACTTGCATAGAATTTTTATTTAATGTCACCCCAAATAAAAAAATCCAGTGGTGCCAGGTGGTGCAGGCCAAGCCACTGGTCTTAACCGAATCTTGTGAAACAATAACACTTATCCAGTGCCGTTCTGCCACTGCTGCTGTCGACATAAGATTCCGAGCCTGTGTTAATGCTCAAGGAAATCACTTTGAACAAAATTTAATAAGAATGTTAATGTGTACATTTAATTAACAAAGTAGTTACAACAAGTAAATAGGTTTTATTTATTTCATGTAACACAAACAATGCATAACATTGAAAGTATTTAGGTGTGAATATCTCCTAAACAAAGCGTTTGCGGAAATACCACCAGAGGAAATTTTGTTCTTTACTCCTTAGATCCTTTTCTCTATCAGTGTTTTTTTTTTTCAGTTAAATCCATTTTTTTAGATATAGGGCTATTAGATATTATATTTTCGTATTAAATATATCATTTAAACATAATTTTTAGTTTTCTAAGTTGGTGAATTAATATTCATTAATAAGTATTAATACAGAATGTTCTATTCCAGTAAACGTCACATTTCATGCTTTCGAATTCAAGGAGTACCGATATTACTACCCATATTAAAATAATTCTGCAACAGGAAAGGTGTTATTTTCTCTATCTATTCCTAAAAACAGATAGAGGACCTTGGGGTTCTAATTACTCAGATGAGGTGAAACCTCTTCTCTCACAGGTTGGAGAAGAACTTAAAAGTAATGTAACCCCTTTATTTTGTATTAATTGTTAGGTATTAAATTTCGTTTTTTCCACAGCTGTTGTTATTTAATCAATGATAATTATTGTAGTGGATCAGTTTGATTATAATATTTTGGAATCGGTCATTTCAAGTATTAATTTCACTTAAAAGAAGACACTTTGAAAGTCAGTAGTTACTAATGAAAAGCAAACTGATTTCAGAACATTAGCTCAGGAATTTTAATAAAACAATCATTAAAAATAACAAAAAACCAAAATTGGAATTGGAATTGTCCAGCAATATAGGTCTTTTAAAATTTGATATTTTTGGTTGATTTACACAATACATAATATCAAAATATTAAAAACATTAAATAGTCTATAAATTATTTTTTAATTTTTGATTATTAGCATTTTCTTTATATTTTAAATAAATGTCGAACTTCCATTATATACCAAGTTTAACATGTTATACAGTGAAAATGAAATTTGAATTGGAATAATAATTGAAATGTTTGAATAACAATTTCATTTCCTTTGAATGGTGAATTATTTGATCAATTAAAAGTTTTGTTCTTGGAATGAAGACTATTAGCTGATAAATAACAAATAAAACCTTAAAATTCCAATTTTAATATATTACAACAATAATTATAAATGGAAAAGAGCTCACAGGTAAACAAACTACATGAATTTGAATAATATATTTAATTTAATGAAGTATAGAAAAATGAGAAAAAAAAAGCTAGTATAATTTAAACCCAGTTAAAGAGATCATTAATACAAAATCATACAAATGTATTAATTATTTAGAAAAAAAAAATATATATATACAGTTAAGGTCATTGATTCTTCTTGTAATTTGTTTTTCTTTGCCATTATACAGGGTGTTTCAGAGTTAAGTGGCCAAACTGCTAAAATGATTTAAAGACCTTAAAACAAGAAAAAAATTTTCACTAAGGGTATGTCCCCAAATGCTTTGTTTAAGAGATATTCACACCTAAAGATTTTCGTTGTTGTGAATTATTTACGTTATATGAAGTAAATAAAACCCATTTATTTGTTCTAACTATTTTATCAGTTAAATATATACATTAACATTCATATTAAATGTTGTTCAAAGTGATTTTTTTTAAGCATTAACACAGGCTCGGCATCTTTCTTCAGCAGCAGTAGAGGAAGAACAGTACTGGATATGTGTTATTGTTTCACAAGATTCAATTATCCTTCTTCGTAAATAATTAAAGTCATTGACCGGACTTGCATAGAATTTTTATTTAATGTCACCCCAAATAAAAAAATCCAGTGGTGCCAGGTGGTGCAGGTAAAGCCACTGCTCTTACCCAAATCTTGTAAAACAATAACACTTATCCAGTGCCATTCTGCCACTGCTGCTGTCGACATAAGATTCCGAGCCTGTGCTAATGCTCAAGGCAATCACTTTGAACAAAATTTAATAAGAATGTTAATGTGTACATTTAATTAACAAAGTAGTTACAACAAATAAATAGGTTTTATTTATTTCATGTAACACAAACAATGCATAACATTGAAAGTATTTAGGTGTGAATATCTCCTAAACAAAGCGTTTGCAGAAATACCACCAGAGGAAATTTTGTTCTTTACTCCTTAGATCCTTTTCTCTATATCAGTTTTTTTTTTTTCCAGTTAAATCCATTTTGTTAGATATAGGGCTATTAGATATTATATTTTCGTATTAAATTATATCATTTAAACATAATTTTTAGTTGGCTAAGTTGGTGAATTAATATTCATTAATAAGTATTATTACAGAATGTTCTATTCCAGTAAACGTCACATTTCATGCTTTCGAATTCAAGGAGTACCGATATTACTACCCATATTAAAATAATTCTGCAACAGGAAAGGTGTTATTTTCTCTATCTATTCCTAAAAACAGATAGAGGACCTTGGGGTTCTAATTACTCAGATGAGGTAAAACCTCTTCTCTCACAGGTTGGAGAAGAACTTAAAAGTAATGTAACCCCTTTATTTTGTATTAATTGTTTAGTATTAAATTTCGTTTTTTCCACAGCTGTTGTTATTTAATCAATGATAATTATTGTAGCGGAGCAGTTTGATTATAAGATTTAGGAATCGGTCATTTCAAGTATTAATTTCATTTAAAAGAAGACACTTTGAAAGTCAGTAGTTACTAATGAAAAGCAAACTGCTTTTAAATTTCATGTAATGCAAACAATGCATAACATTGAAAGTATTTAGGTGTGAATATCTCTAAACAAAGCATTTGTGGAAATATGTGTGGATATGTGTTATTGTTTCACAAGATTCAATTATCCTTCTTCGTAAGGAATTAAAGTCATTGACGGACTTGCATAGAATTTTTATTTAATGTCACCCCAAATAAAAAAATCCAGTGGTGCCAGGTGGTGCAGGCCAAGCCACTGGTCTTACCCGAATCTTGTGAAACAATAACACTTATCCAGTGCGTTCTGCCACTGCTGCTGTCGACATAAGATTCCGAGCCTGTGTTAATGCTCAAGGAAATCACTTTGAACAAAATTTAATAAGAATGTTAATGTGTACATTTAATTAACAAAGTAGTTACAACAAGTAAATAGGTTTTATTTATTTCATGTAACACAAACAATGCATAACATTGAAAGTATTTAGGTGTGTGTCTAAACAAAGCGTTTGCGGAAATACCACCAGAGGAAATTTTGTTCTTTACTCCTTAGATCCTTTTCTCTATATCAGTGTTTTTTTTTTCCAGTTAAATCCATTTTTTTAGATATAGGGCTATTAGATATTATATTTTCGTATTAAATATATCATTTAAACATAATTTTTAGTTGGCTAAGTTGGTGAATTAATATTCATTAATAAGTATTAATACAGAATGTTCTATTCCAGTAAACGTCACATTTCATGCTTTCGAATTCAAGGAGTACCGATATTACTACCCATATTAAAATAATTCTGCAACAGGAAAGGTGTTATTTTCTCTATCTATTCCTAAAAACAGATAGAGGACCTTGGGGTTTAATTACTCAGATGAGGTGAAACCTCTTCTCTCACAGGTTGGAGAAGAACTTAAAAGTAATGTAACCCTTTATTTTGTATTAATTGTTAGTATTAAATTTCGTTTTTTCCACAGCTGTTGTTATTTAATCAATGATAATTATTGTAGTGGAGCAGTTTGATTATAAATTTTAGGAATCGGTCATTTCAAGTATTAATTTCATTTAAAGAAGACACTTTGAAAGTCAGTAGTTACTAATGAAAAGCAAACTGCTTTTAAATTTCATGTAATGCAAACAATGCATAACATTGAAAGTATTTAGGTGTGAATATCTCCTAAACAAAGCATTTGTGGAAATATGTGTGGATATGTGTTATTGTTTCACAAGATTCAATTATCCTTCGTAAGGAATTAAAGTCATTGACGGACTTGCATAGAATTTTTATTTAATGTCACCCCAAAAAAAAAATCCAGTGGTGCCAGGTGGTGCAGGCCAAGCCACTGGTCTTAACCGAATCTTGTGAAACAATAACACTTATCCAGTGCCGTTCTGCCACTGCTGCTGTCGACATAAGATTCCGAGCCTGTGTTAATGCTCAAGGAAATCACTTTGAACAAAATTTAATAAGAATGTTAATGTGTACATTTAATTAACAAAGTAGTTACAACAAGTAAATAGGTTTTATTTATTTCATGTAACACAAACAATGCATAACATTGAAAGTATTTAGGTGTGAATATCTCCTAAACAAAGCGTTTGCGGAAATACCACCAGAGGAAATTTTGTTCTTACTCCTTAGATCCTTTTCTCTATATCAGTGTTTTTTTTTTCAGTTAAATCCATTTTTTTAGATATAGGGCTATTAGATATTATATTTTCGTATTAAATATATCATTTAAACATAATTTTTAGTTGGCTAAGTTGGTGAATTAATATTCATTAATAAGTATTATACAGAATGTTCTATTCCAGTAAACGTCACATTTCATGCTTTCGAATTCAAGGAGTACCGATATTACTACCCATATTAAAATAATTCTGCAACAGGAAAGGTGTTATTTTCTCTATCTATTCCTAAAAACAGATAGAGGACCTTGGGGTTCTAATTACTCAGATGAGGTAAAACCTCTTCTCTCACAGGTTGGAGAAGAACTTAAAAGTAATGTAACCCCTTTATTTTGTATTAATTGTTTAGTATTAAATTTCGTTTTTTCCACAGCTGTTGTTATTTAATCAATGATAATTATTGTAGTGGATCAGTTTGATTATAATATTTTGGAATCGGTCATTTCAAGTATTAATTTCACTTAAAGAAGACACTTTGAAAGTCAGTAGTTACTAATGAAAAGCAAACTGATTTCAGAACATTAGCTCAGGAATTTTAATAAAACAATCATTAAAAAATAACAAAAAACCAAAATTGGAATTGGAATTGTCCAGCAATATAGGTCTTTTAAAATTTGATATTTTTGGTTGATTTACACAATACATAATATCAAAATATTAAAAACATTAAATAGTCTATAAATTATTTTTAATTTTTGATTATTAGCATTTTCTTTATATTTTAAATAAATGTCGAACTTCCATTATATACCAAGTTTAACATGTTATACAGTGAAAATGAAATTTGAATTGGAATAATAATTGAAATGTTTGAATAACAATTTCATTTCCTTTGAATGGTGAATTATTTGATCAATTAAAAGTTTTGTTCTTGGAATGAAGACTATTAGCTGATAAATAACAAATAAAACCTTAAAATTCCAATTTTAATATATTACAACAATTTATAAATGGAAAAGAGCTCACAGGTGAACAAACTACATGAATTTGAATAATATATTTAATTTAATGAAGTATAGAAAAATGAGAAAAAAAAAGCTAGTATAATTTAAACCCAGTTAAAGAGATCATTAATACAAAATCATACAAATGTATTAATTATTTAGAAAAAAAAATATACATATATACAGTTAAGGTCATTGATTCTTCTTGTAATTTGTTTTTCTTTGCCATTATACAGGGTGTTTCAGAGTTAAGTGGCCAAACTGCTAAAATGATTTAAAGACCTTAAAACAAGAAAACAATTTTCCCTAAGGGTATGTCCCCAAATACTTTGTTTAAGAGATATTCACACCTAAAGATTTTCGTTGTTGTGAATTATTTACGTTATATGAAGTAAATAAAACCCATTTATTTGTTCTAACTATTTTATCAGTTAAATATATACATTAACATTCATATTAAATGTTGTTCAAAGTGATTTTTTTTAAGCATTAACACAGGCTCGGCTCATCTTTCTTCAGCAGCAGTAGAGGAAGAACAGTACTGGATATGTGTTATTGTTTCACAAGATTCAATTATCCTTCTTCGTAAATAATTAAAGTCATTGACCGGACTTGCATAGAATTTTTATTTAATGTCACCCCAAATAAAAAAATCCAGTGGTGCCAGGTGGTGCAGGTAAAGCCACTGCTCTTACCCAAATCTTGTAAAACAATAACACTTATCCAGTGCCGTTCTGCCACTGCTGCTGTCGACATAAGATTCCGAGCCTGTGCTAATGCTCAAGGCAATCATTTGAACAAAATTTAATAAGAATGTTAATGTGTACATTTAATTAACAAAGTAGTTACAACAAGTAAATAGGTTTTATTTATTTCATGTAACACAAACAATGCATAACATTGAAAGTATTTAGGTGTGAATATCTCCTAAACAAAGCGTTTGCGGAAATACCACCAGAGGAAATTTTGTTCTTTACTCCTTAGATCCTTTTCTCTATATCAGTGGTTTTTTTTTTCCAGTTAAATCCATTTTTTTAGATATAGGGCTATTAGATATTATATTTTCGTATTAAATATATCATTTAAACATAATTTTTAGTTGGCTAAGTTGGTGAATTAATATTCATTAATAAGTATTAATACAGAATGTTCTATTCCAGTAAACGTCACATTTCATGCTTTCGAATTCAAGGAGTACCGATATTACTACCCATATTAAAATAATTCTGCAACAGGAAAGGTGTTATTTTCTCTATCTATTCCTAAAAACAGATAGAGGACCTTGGGGTTATAATTACTCAGATGAGGTGAAACCTCTTCTCTCACAGGTTGGAGAAGAACTTAAAAGTAATGTAACCCCTTTATTTTGTATTAATTGTTAGGTATTAAATTTCGTTTTTTCCACAGCTGTTGTTATTTAATCAATGATAATTATTGTAGTGGATCAGTTTGATTATAATATTTTGGAATCGGTCATTTCAAGTATTAATTTCACTTAAAAGAAGACACTTTGAAAGTCAGTAGTTACTAATGAAAAGCAAACTGCTTTTAAATTTCATGTAATGCAAACAATGCATAACATTGAAAGTATTTAGGTGTGAATATCTCCTAAACAAAGCATTTGTGGAAATATGTGTGGATATGTGTTATTGTTTCACAAGATTCAATTATCCTTCTTCGTAAGGAATTAAAGTCATTGAACGGACTTGCATAGAATTTTTATTTAATGTCACCCCAAATAAAAAAATCCAGTGGTGCCAGGTGGTGCAGGCCAAGCCACTGGTCTTAACCGAATCTTGTGAAACAATAACACTTATCCAGTGCCGTTCTGCCACTGCTGCTGTCGACATAAGATTCCGAGCCTGTGTTAATGCTCAAGGAAATCACTTTGAACAAAATTTAATAAGAATGTTAATGTGTACATTTAATTAACAAAGTAGTTACAACAAGTAAATAGGTTTTATTTATTTCATGTAACACAAACAATGCATAACATTGAAAGTATTTAGGTGTGAATATCTCCTAAACAAAGCGTTTGCGGAAATACCACCAGAGGAAATTTTGTTCTTTACTCCTTAGATCCTTTTCTCTATATCAGTGTTTTTTTTTTTCAGTTAAATCCATTTTTTTAGATATAGGGCTATTAGATATTATATTTTCGTATTAAATATATCATTTAAACATAATTTTTAGTTTTCTAAGTTGGTGAATTAATATTCATTAATAAGTATTAATACAGAATGTTCTATTCCAGTAAACGTCACATTTCATGCTTTCGAATTCAAGGAGTACCGATATTACTACCCATATTAAAATAATTCTGCAACAGGAAAGGTGTTATTTTCTCTATCTATTCCTAAAAACAGATAGAGGACCTTGGGGTTCTAATTACTCAGATGAGGTGAAACCTCTTCTCTCACAGGTTGGAGAAGAACTTAAAAGTAATGTAACCCCTTTATTTTGTATTAATTGTTAGGTATTAAATTTCGTTTTTTCCACAGCTGTTGTTATTTAATCAATGATAATTATTGTAGTGGATCAGTTTGATTATAATATTTTGGAATCGGTCATTTCAAGTATTAATTTCACTTAAAAGAAGACACTTTGAAAGTCAGTAGTTACTAATGAAAAGCAAACTGATTTCAGAACATTAGCTCAGGAATTTTAATAAAACAATCATTAAAAAATAACAAAAAACCAAAATTGGAATTGGAATTGTCCAGCAATATAGGTCTTTTAAAATTTGATATTTTTGGTTGATTTACACAATACATAATATCAAAATATTAAAAACATTAAATAGTCTATAAATTATTTTTTAATTTTTGATTATTAGCATTTTCTTTATATTTTAAATAAATGTCGAACTTCCATTATATACCAAGTTTAACATGTTATACAGTGAAAATGAAATTTGAATTGGAATAATAATTGAAATGTTTGAATAACAATTTCATTTCCTTTGAATGGTGAATTATTTGATCAATTAAAAGTTTTGTTCTTGGAATGAAGACTATTAGCTGATAAATAACAAATAAAACCTTAAAATTCCAATTTTAATATATTACAACAATAATTATAAATGGAAAAGAGCTCACAGGTAAACAAACTACATGAATTTGAATAATATATTTAATTTAATGAAGTATAGAAAAATGAGAAAAAAAAAGCTAGTATAATTTAAACCCAGTTAAAGAGATCATTAATACAAAATCATACAAATGTATTAATTATTTAGAAAAAAAAATAATTAATATACAGTTAAGGTCATTGATTCTTCTTGTAATTTGTTTTTCTTTGCCATTATACAGGGTGTTTCAGAGTTAAGTGGCCAAACTGCTAAAATGATTTAAAGACCTTAAAACAAGAAAACAATTTTCCCTAAGGGTATGTCCCCAAATGCTTTGTTTAAGAGATATTCTCACACCTAAAGATTTTCGTTGTTGTGAATTATTTACGTTATAAAAAGTAAATAAAACCCATTTATTTGTTTACTATTTTATCAGTTAAATATATACATAACATTCATATTAAATGTTGTTTCAAAGTGATTTTTTTAAGCATTAACACAGGCTCAGCATCTTTCTTCAGCAGCAGTAGAGAAGAACAGTACTGGATATGTGTTATTGTTTCACAAGATTCAATTATCCTTCTTCGTAAGGAATTAAAGTCATTGACCGGACTTGCATAGAATTTTTATTTAATGTCACCCCAAATAAAAAAATCCAGTGGTGCCAGGTGGTGCAGGTAAAGCCACTGGTCTTACCCAATCTTGTGAAACAATAACACTTATCCAGTGCCGTTCTGCCACTGCTGCTGTCGACATAAGATTCCGAGCTTAATGCTCAAGGAAAATCACTTTGAACAAAATTTAATAAGAATGTTAATGTGTACATTTAATTAACAAAGTAGTTACAACAAATAAATAGGTTTTATTTATTTCATGTAACACAAACAATGCATAACATTGAAAGTATTTAGGTGTGAATATCTCCTAAACAAAGCGTTTGCAGAAATACCACCAGAGGAAATTTTGTTCTTTACTCCTTAGATCCTTTTCTCTATATCAGTGTTTTTTTTTTCCAGTTAAATCCATTTTGTTAGATATAGGGCTATTAGATATTATATTTTCGTATTAAATATATCATTTAAACATAATTTTTAGTTGGCTAAGTTGGTGAATTAATATTCATTAATAAGTATTAATACAGAATGTTCTATTCCAGTAAACGTCACATTTCATGCTTTCGAATTCAAGGAGTACCGATATTACTACCCATATTAAAATAATTCTGCAACAGGAAAGGTGTTATTTTCTCTATCTATTCCTAAAAACAGATAGAGGACCTTGGGGTTCTAATTACTCAGATGAGGTAAACCTCTTCTCTCACAGGTTGGAGAAGAACTTAAAAGTAATGTAACCCCTTTATTTTGTATTAATTGTTTAGTATTAAATTTCGTTTTTTCCACAGCTGTTGTTATTTAATCAATGATAATTATTGTAGCGGAGCAGTTTGATTATAAGATTTAGGAATCGGTCATTTCAAGTATTAATTTCATTTAAAAGAAGACACTTTGAAAGTCAGTAGTTACTAATGAAAAGCAAACTGCTTTTAAATTTCATGTAATGCAAACAATGCATAACATTGAAAGTATTTAGGTGTGAATATCTCCTAAACAAAGCATTTGTGGAAATATGTGTGGATATGTGTTATTGTTTCACAAGATTCAATTATCCTTCTTCGTAAGGAATTAAAGTCATTGACCGGACTTGCATAGAATTTTTATTTAATGTCACCCCAAATAAAAAAATCCAGTGGTGCCAGGTGGTGCAGGCCAAGCCACTGGTCTTACCCGAATCTTGTGAAACAATAACACTTATCCAGTGCTTTCTGCCACTGCTGCTGTCGACATAAGATTCCGAGCCTGTGTTAATGCTCAAGGAAATCACTTTGAACAAAATTTAATAAGAATGTTAATGTGTACATTTAATTAACAAAGTAGTTACAACAAGTAAATAGGTTTTATTTATTTCATGTAACACAAACAATGCATAACATTGAAAGTATTTAGGTGTGAATATCTCCTAAACAAAGCGTTTGCGGAAATACCACCAGAGGAAATTTTGTTCTTTACTCCTTAGATCCTTTTCTCTATATCAGTGTTTTTTTTTTCCAGTTAAATCCATTTTTTTAGATATAGGGCTATTAGATATTATATTTTCGTATTAAATATATCATTTAAACATAATTTTTAGTTGGCTAAGTTGGTGAATTAATATTCATTAATAAGTATTAATACAGAATGTTCTATTCCAGTAAACGTCACATTTCATGCTTTCGAATTCAAGGAGTACCGATATTACTACCCATATTAAAATAATTCTGCAACAGGAAAGGTGTTATTTTCTCTATCTATTCCTAAAAACAGATAGAGGACCTTGGGGTTAATTACTCAGATGAGGTGAAACCTCTTCTCTCACAGGTTGGAGAAGAACTTAAAAGTAATGTAACCCCTTTATTTTGTATTAATTGTTAGGTATTAAATTTCGTTTTTTCCACAGCTGTTGTTATTTAATCAATGATAATTATTGTAGTGGATCAGTTTGATTATAATATTTTGGAATCGGTCATTTCAAGTATTAATTTCACTTAAAAGAAGACACTTTGAAAGTCAGTAGTTACTAATGAAAAGCAAACTGCTTTTAAATTTCATGTAATGCAAACAATGCATAACATTGAAAGTATTTAGGTGTGAATATCTCCTAAACAAAGCATTTGTGGAAATATGTGTGGATATGTGTTATTGTTTCACAAGATTCAATTATCCTTCTTCGTAAGGAATTAAAGTCATTGAACGGACTTGCATAGAATTTTTATTTAATGTCACCCCAAATAAAAAAATCCAGTGGTGCCAGGTGGTGCAGGCCAAGCCACTGGTCTTAACCGAATCTTGTGAAACAATAACACTTATCCAGTGCCGTTCTGCCACTGCTGCTGTCGACATAAGATTCCGAGCCTGTGTTAATGCTCAAGGAAATCACTTTGAACAAAATTTAATAAGAATGTTAATGTGTACATTTAATTAACAAAGTAGTTACAACAAGTAAATAGGTTTTATTTATTTCATGTAACACAAACAATGCATAACATTGAAAGTATTTAGGTGTGAATATCTCCTAAACAAAGCGTTTGCGGAAATACCACCAGAGGAAATTTTGTTCTTTACTCCTTAGATCCTTTTCTCTATATCAGTGTTTTTTTTTTTCAGTTAAATCCATTTTTTTAGATATAGGGCTATTAGATATTATATTTTCGTATTAAATATATCATTTAAACATAATTTTTAGTTTTCTAAGTTGGTGAATTAATATTCATTAATAAGTATTAATACAGAATGTTCTATTCCAGTAAACGTCACATTTCATGCTTTCGAATTCAAGGAGTACCGATATTACTACCCATATTAAAATAATTCTGCAACAGGAAAGGTGTTATTTTCTCTATCTATTCCTAAAAACAGATAGAGGACCTTGGGGTTCTAATTACTCAGATGAGGTGAAACCTCTTCTCTCACAGGTTGGAGAAGAACTTAAAAGTAATGTAACCCCTTTATTTTGTATTAATTGTTAGGTATTAAATTTCGTTTTTTCCACAGCTGTTGTTATTTAATCAATGATAATTATTGTAGTGGATCAGTTTGATTATAATATTTTGGAATCGGTCATTTCAAGTATTAATTTCACTTAAAAGAAGACACTTTGAAAGTCAGTAGTTACTAATGAAAAGCAAACTGATTTCAGAACATTAGCTCAGGAATTTTAATAAAACAATCATTAAAAAATAACAAAAAACCAAAATTGGAATTGGAATTGTCCAGCAATATAGGTCTTTTAAAATTTGATATTTTTGGTTGATTTACACAATACATAATATCAAAATATTAAAAACATTAAATAGTCTATAAATTATTTTTTAATTTTTGATTATTAGCATTTTCTTTATATTTTAAATAAATGTCGAACTTCCATTATATACCAAGTTTAACATGTTATACAGTGAAAATGAAATTTGAATTGGAATAATAATTGAAATGTTTGAATAACAATTTCATTTCCTTTGAATGGTGAATTATTTGATCAATTAAAAGTTTTGTTCTTGGAATGAAGACTATTAGCTGATAAATAACAAATAAAACCTTAAAATTCCAATTTTAATATATTACAACAATAATTATAAATGGAAAAGAGCTCACAGGTAAACAAACTACATGAATTTGAATAATATATTTAATTTAATGAAGTATAGAAAAATGAGAAAAAAAAAGCTAGTATAATTTAAACCCAGTTAAAGAGATCATTAATACAAAATCATACAAATGTATTAATTATTTAGAAAAAAAAAATATATATATACAGTTAAGGTCATTGATTCTTCTTGTAATTTGTTTTTCTTTGCCATTATACAGGGTGTTTCAGAGTTAAGTGGCCAAACTGCTAAAATGATTTAAAGACCTTAAAACAAGAAAAAATTTTCACTAAGGGTATGTCCCCAAATGCTTTGTTTAAGAGATATTCACACCTAAAGATTTTCGTTGTTGTGAATTATTTACGTTATATGAAGTAAATAAAACCCATTTATTTGTTCTAACTATTTTATCAGTTAAATATATACATTAACATTCATATTAAATGTTGTTCAAAGTGATTTTTTTTAAGCATTAACACAGGCTCGGCATCTTTCTTCAGCAGCAGTAGAGGAAGAACAGTACTGGATATGTGTTATTGTTTCACAAGATTCAATTATCCTTCTTCGTAAATAATTAAAGTCATTGACCGGACTTGCATAGAATTTTTATTTAATGTCACCCCAAATAAAAAAATCCAGTGGTGCCAGGTGGTGCAGGTAAAGCCACTGCTCTTACCCAAATCTTGTAAAACAATAACACTTATCCAGTGCCATTCTGCCACTGCTGCTGTCGACATAAGATTCCGAGCCTGTGCTAATGCTCAAGGCAATCACTTTGAACAAAATTTAATAAGAATGTTAATGTGTACATTTAATTAACAAAGTAGTTACAACAAATAAATAGGTTTTATTTATTTCATGTAACACAAACAATGCATAACATTGAAAGTATTTAGGTGTGAATATCTCCTAAACAAAGCGTTTGCGAAATACCACCAGAGGAAATTTTGTTCTTTACTCCTTAGATCCTTTTCTCTATATCAGTGTTTTTTTTTTCCAGTTAAATCCATTTTTAGATATAGGGCTATTAGATATTATATTTTCGTATTAAATATATCATTTAAACATAATTTTTAGTTGGCTAAGTTGGTGAATTAATATTCATTAATAAGTATTAATACAGAATGTTCTATTCCAGTAAACGTCACATTTCATGCTTTCGAATTCAAGGAGTACCGATATTACTACCCATATTAAAATAATTCTGCAACAGGAAAGGTGTTATTTTCTCTATCTATTCCTAAAAACAGATAGAGGACCTTGGGGTTCTAATTACTCAGATGAGGTAAACCTCTTCTCTCACAGGTTGGAGAAGAACTTAAAAGTAATGTAACCCCTTTATTTTGTATTAATTGTTTAGTATTAAATTTCGTTTTTTCCACAGCTGTTGTTATTTAATCAATGATAATTATTGTAGTGGAGCAGTTTGATTATAAGATTTAGGAATCGGTCATTTCAAGTATTAATTTCATTAAAAGAAGACACTTTGAAAGTCAGTAGTTACTAATGAAAAGCAAACTGCTTTTAAATTTCATGTAATGCAAACAATGCATAACATTGAAAGTATTTAGGTGTGAATATCTCCTAAACAAAGCATTTGTGGAAATATGTGTGGATATGTGTTATTGTTTCACAAGATTCAATTATCCTTCTTCGTAAGGAATTAAAGTCATTGAACGGACTTGCATAGAATTTTTATTTAATGTCACCCCAAATAAAAAAATCCAGTGGTGCCAGGTGGTGCAGGCCAAGCCACTGGTCTTAACCGAATCTTGTGAAACAATAACACTTATCCAGTGCCGTTCTGCCACTGCTGCTGTCGACATAAGATTCCGAGCCTGTGTTAATGCTCAAGGAAATCACTTTGAACAAAATTTAATAAGAATGTTAATGTGTACATTTAATTAACAAAGTAGTTACAACAAGTAAATAGGTTTTATTTATTTCATGTAACACAAACAATGCATAACATTGAAAGTATTTAGGTGTGAATATCTCCTAAACAAAGCGTTTGCGGAAATACCACCAGAGGAAATTTTGTTCTTTACTCCTTAGATCCTTTTCTCTATATCAGTGTTTTTTTTTTTCAGTTAAATCCATTTTTTTAGATATAGGGCTATTAGATATTATATTTTCGTATTAAATATATCATTTAAACATAATTTTTAGTTTTCTAAGTTGGTGAATTAATATTCATTAATAAGTATTAATACAGAATGTTCTATTCCAGTAAACGTCACATTTCATGCTTTCGAATTCAAGGAGTACCGATATTACTACCCATATTAAAATAATTCTGCAACAGGAAAGGTGTTATTTTCTCTATCTATTCCTAAAAACAGATAGAGGACCTTGGGGTTCTAATTACTCAGATGAGGTGAAACCTCTTCTCTCACAGGTTGGAGAAGAACTTAAAAGTAATGTAACCCCTTTATTTTGTATTAATTGTTAGTATTAAATTTCGTTTTTTCCACAGCTGTTGTTATTTAATCAATGATAATTATTGTAGTGGATCAGTTTGATTATAATATTTTGGAATCGGTCATTTCAAGTATTAATTTCACTTAAAAGAAGACACTTTGAAAGTCAGTAGTTACTAATGAAAAGCAAACTGCTTTTAAATTTCATGTAATGCAAACAATGCATAACATTGAAAGTATTTAGGTGTGAATATCTCCTAAACAAAGCATTTGTGGAAATATGTGTGGATATGTGTTATTGTTTCACAAGATTCAATTATCCTTTTTCGTAAGGAATTAAAGTCATTGACCGGACTTGCATAGAATTTTTATTTAATGTCACCCCAAATAAAAAAATCCAGTGGTGCCAGGTGGTGCAGGCCAAGCCACTGGTCTTAACCGAATCTTGTGAAACAATAACACTTATCCAGTGCCGTTCTGCCACTGCTGCTGTCGACATAAGATTCCGAGCCTGTGTTAATGCTCAAGGAAATCACTTTGAACAAAATTTAATAAGAATGTTAATGTGTACATTTAATTAACAAAGTAGTTACAACAAGTAAATAGGTTTTATTTATTTCATGTAACACAAACAATGCATAACATTGAAAGTATTTAGGTGTGAATATCTCCTAAACAAAGCGTTTGCGGAAATACCACCAGAGGAAATTTTGTTCTTTACTCCTTAGATCCTTTTCTCTATATCAGTGTTTTTTTTTTTCAGTTAAATCCATTTTTTTAGATATAGGGCTATTAGATATTATATTTTCGTATTAAATATATCATTTAAACATAATTTTTAGTTTTCTAAGTTGGTGAATTAATATTCATTAATAAGTATTAATACAGAATGTTCTATTCCAGTAAACGTCACATTTCATGCTTTCGAATTCAAGGAGTACCGATATTACTACCCATATTAAAATAATTCTGCAACAGGAAAGGTGTTATTTTCTCTATCTATTCCTAAAAACAGATAGAGGACCTTGGGGTTCTAATTACTCAGATGAGGTGAAACCTCTTCTCTCACAGGTTGGAGAAGAACTTAAAAGTAATGTAACCCCTTTATTTTGTATTAATTGTTAGGTATTAAATTTCGTTTTTTCCACAGCTGTTGTTATTTAATCAATGATAATTATTGTAGTGGATCAGTTTGATTATAATATTTTGGAATCGGTCATTTCAAGTATTAATTTCACTTAAAAGAAGACACTTTGAAAGTCAGTAGTTACTAATGAAAAGCAAACTGATTTCAGAACATTAGCTCAGGAATTTTAATAAAACAATCATTAAAAAATAACAAAAAACCAAAATTGGAATTGGAATTGTCCAGCAATATAGGTCTTTTAAAATTTGATATTTTTGGTTGATTTACACAATACATAATATCAAAATATTAAAAACATTAAATAGTCTATAAATTATTTTTTAATTTTTGATTATTAGCATTTTCTTTATATTTTAAATAAATGTCGAACTTCCATTATATACCAAGTTTAACATGTTATACAGTGAAAATGAAATTTGAATTGGAATAATAATTGAAATGTTTGAATAACAATTTCATTTCCTTTGAATGGTGAATTATTTGATCAATTAAAAGTTTTGTTCTTGGAATGAAGACTATTAGCTGATAAATAACAAATAAAACCTTAAAATTCCAATTTTAATATATTACAACAATAATTATAAATGGAAAAGAGCTCACAGGTAAACAAACTACATGAATTTGAATAATATATTTAATTTAATGAAGTATAGAAAAATGAGAAAAAAAAAGCTAGTATAATTTAAACCCAGTTAAAGAGATCATTAATACAAAATCATACAAATGTATTAATTATTTAGAAAAAAAAAATATATATATACAGTTAAGGTCATTGATTCTTCTTGTAATTTGTTTTTCTTTGCCATTATACAGGGTGTTTCAGAGTTAAGTGGCCAAACTGCTAAAATGATTTAAAGACCTTAAAACAAGAAAAATTTTCACTAAGGGTATGTCCCCAAATGCTTTGTTTAAGAGATATTCACACCTAAAGATTTTCGTTGTTGTGAATTATTTACGTTATATGAAGTAAATAAAACCCATTTATTTGTTCTAACTATTTTATCAGTTAAATATATACATTAACATTCATATTAAATGTTGTTCAAAGTGATTTTTTTTAAGCATTAACACAGGCTCGGCATCTTTCTTCAGCAGCAGTAGAGGAAGAACAGTACTGGATATGTGTTATTGTTTCACAAGATTCAATTATCCTTCTTCGTAAATAATTAAAGTCATTGACCGGACTTGCATAGAATTTTTATTTAATGTCACCCCAAATAAAAAAATCCAGTGGTGCCAGGTGGTGCAGGTAAAGCCACTGCTCTTACCCAAATCTTGTAAAACAATAACACTTATCCAGTGCCGTTCTGCCACTGCTGCTGTCGACATAAGATTCCGAGCCTGTGCTAATGCTCAAGGCAATCACTTTGAACAAAATTTAATAAGAATGTTAATGTGTACATTTAATTAACAAAGTAGTTACAAAGTAAATAGGTTTTATTTATTTCATGTAACACAAACAATGCATAACATTGAAAGTATTTAGGTGTGAATATCTCCTAAACAAAGCGTTTGCGGAAATACCACCAGAGGAAATTTTGTTCTTTACTCCTTAGATCCTTTTCTCTATATCAGTGTTTTTTTTTTCCAGTTAAATCCATTTTTTTAGATATAGGGCTATTAGATATTATATTTTCGTATTAAATATATCATTTAAACATAATTTTTAGTTGGCTAAGTTGGTGAATTAATATTCATTAATAAGTATTAATACAGAATGTTCTATTCCAGTAAACGTCACATTTCATGCTTTCGAATTCAAGGAGTACCGATATTACTACCCATATTAAAATAATTCTGCAACAGGAAAGGTGTTATTTTCTCTATCTATTCCTAAAAACAGATAGAGGACCTTGGGGTTATAATTACTCAGATGAGGTGAAACCTCTTCTCTCACAGGTTGGAGAAGAACTTAAAAGTAATGTAACCCCTTTATTTTGTATTAATTGTTAGGTATTAAATTTCGTTTTTTCCACAGCTGTTGTTATTTAATCAATGATAATTATTGTAGTGGATCAGTTTGATTATAATATTTGGAATCGGTCATTTCAAGTATTAATTTCACTTAAAAGAAGACACTTTGAAAGTCAGTAGTTACTAATGAAAAGCAAACTGCTTTTAAATTTCATGTAATGCAAACAATGCATAACATTGAAAGTATTTAGGTGTGAATATCTCCTAAACAAAGCATTTGTGGAAATATGTGTGGATATGTGTTATTGTTTCACAAGATTCAATTATCCTTCTTCGTAAGGAATTAAAGTCATTGAACGGACTTGCATAGAATTTTTATTTAATGTCACCCCAAATAAAAAAATCCAGTGGTGCCAGGTGGTGCAGGCCAAGCCACTGGTCTTAACCGAATCTTGTGAAACAATAACACTTATCCAGTGCCGTTCTGCCACTGCTGCTGTCGACATAAGATTCCGAGCCTGTGTTAATGCTCAAGGAAATCACTTTGAACAAAATTTAATAAGAATGTTAATGTTACAATTAATTAACAAAGTAGTTACAACAAGTAAATAGGTTTTATTTATTTCATGTAACACAAACAATGCATAACATTGAAAGTATTTAGGTGTGAATATCTCCTAAACAAAGCGTTTGCGGAAATACCACCAGAGGAAATTTTGTTCTTTACTCCTTAGATCCTTTTCTCTATATCAGTGTTTTTTTTTTTCAGTTAAATCCATTTTTTTAGATATAGGGCTATTAGATATTATATTTTCGTATTAAATATATCATTTAAACATAATTTTTAGTTTTCTAAGTTGGTGAATTAATATTCATTAATAAGTATTAATACAGAATGTTCTATTCCAGTAAACGTCACATTTCATGCTTTCGAATTCAAGGAGTACCGATATTACTACCCATATTAAAATAATTCTGCAACAGGAAAGGTGTTATTTTCTCTATCTATTCCTAAAAACAGATAGAGGACCTTGGGGTTCTAATTACTCAGATGAGGTGAAACCTCTTCTCTCACAGGTTGGAGAAGAACTTAAAAGTAATGTAACCCCTTTATTTTGTATTAATTGTTAGGTATTAAATTTCGTTTTTTCCACAGCTGTTGTTATTTAATCAATGATAATTATTGTAGTGGATCAGTTTGATTATAATATTTTGGAATCGGTCATTTCAAGTATTAATTTCACTTAAAAGAAGACACTTTGAAAGTCAGTAGTTACTAATGAAAAGCAAACTGATTTCAGAACATTAGCTCAGGAATTTTAATAAAACAATCATTAAAAAATAACAAAAAACCAAAATTGGAATTGGAATTGTCCAGCAATATAGGTCTTTTAAAATTTGATATTTTTGGTTGATTTACACAATACATAATATCAAAATATTAAAAACATTAAATAGTCTATAAATTATTTTTTAATTTTTGATTATTAGCATTTTCTTTATATTTTAAATAAATGTCGAACTTCCATTATATACCAAGTTTAACATGTTATACAGTGAAAATGAAATTTGAATTGGAATAATAATTGAAATGTTTGAATAACAATTTCATTTCCTTTGAATGGTGAATTATTTGATCAATTAAAAGTTTTGTTCTTGGAATGAAGACTATTAGCTGATAAATAACAAATAAAACCTTAAAATTCCAATTTTAATATATTACAACAATAATTATAAATGGAAAAGAGCTCACAGGTAAACAAACTACATGAATTTGAATAATATATTTAATTTAATGAAGTATAGAAAAATGAGAAAAAAAAAGCTAGTATAATTTAAACCCAGTTAAAGAGATCATTAATACAAAATCATACAAATGTATTAATTATTTAGAAAAAAAATATATATATACAGTTAAGGTCATTGATTCTTCTTGTAATTTGTTTTTCTTTGCCATTATACAGGGTGTTTCAGAGTTAAGTGGCCAAACTGCTAAAATGATTTAAAGACCTTAAAACAAGAAAAAAATTTTCACTAAGGGTATGTCCCCAAATGCTTTGTTTAAGAGATATTCACACCTAAAGATTTTCGTTGTTGTGAATTATTTACGTTATATGAAGTAAATAAAACCCATTTATTTGTTCTAACTATTTTATCAGTTAAATATATACATTAACATTCATATTAAATGTTGTTCAAAGTGATTTTTTTTAAGCATTAACACAGGCTCGGCATCTTTCTTCAGCAGCAGTAGAGGAAGAACAGTACTGGATATGTGTTATTGTTTCACAAGATTCAATTATCCTTCTTCGTAATAATTAAAGTCATTGACCGGACTTGCATAGAATTTTTATTTAATGTCACCCCAAATAAAAAAATCCAGTGGTGCCAGGTGGTGCAGGTAAAGCCACTGCTCTTACCCAAATCTTGTAAAACAATAACACTTATCCAGTGCCATTCTGCCACTGCTGCTGTCGACATAAGATTCCGAGCCTGTGCTAATGCTCAAGGCAATCACTTTGAACAAAATTTAATAAGAATGTTAATGTGTACATTTAATTAACAAAGTAGTTACAACAAATAAATAGGTTTTATTTATTTCATGTAACACAAACAATGCATAACATTGAAAGTATTTAGGTGTGAATATCTCCTAAACAAAGCGTTTGCAGAAATACCACCAGAGGAAATTTTGTTCTTTACTCCTTAGATCCTTTTCTCTATATCAGTGTTTTTTTTTTCCAGTTAAATCCATTTTGTTAGATATAGGGCTATTAGATATTATATTTTCGTATTAAATATATCATTTAAACATAATTTTTAGTTGGCTAAGTTGGTGAATTAATATTCATTAATAAGTATTATTACAGAATGTTCTATTCCAGTAAACGTCACATTTCATGCTTTCGAATTCAAGGAGTACCGATATTACTACCCATATTAAAATAATTCTGCAACAGGAAAGGTGTTATTTTCTCTATCTATTCCTAAAAACAGATAGAGGACCTTGGGGTTCTAATTACTCAGATGAGGTAAAACCTCTTCTCTCACAGGTTGGAGAAGAACTTAAAAGTAATGTAACCCCTTTATTTTGTATTAATTGTTTAGTATTAAATTTCGTTTTTTCCACAGCTGTTGTTATTTAATCAATGATAATTATTGTAGTGGAGCAGTTTGATTATAAGATTTAGGAATCGGTCATTTCAAGTATTAATTTCATTTAAAAGAAGACACTTTGAAAGTCAGTAGTTACTAATGAAAAGCAAACTGCTTTTAAATTTCATGTAATGCAAACAATGCATAACATTGAAAGTATTTAGGTGTGAATATCTCCTAAACAAAGCATTTGTGGAAATATGTGTGGATATGTGTTATTGTTTCACAAGATTCAATTATCCTTCTTCGTAAGGAATTAAAGTCATTGAACGGACTTGCATAGAATTTTTATTTAATGTCACCCCAAATAAAAAAATCCAGTGGTGCCAGGTGGTGCAGGCCAAGCCACTGGTCTTAACCGAATCTTGTGAAACAATAACACTTATCCAGTGCCGTTCTGCCACTGCTGCTGTCGACATAAGATTCCGAGCCTGTGTTAATGCTCAAGGAAATCACTTTGAACAAAATTTAATAAGAATGTTAATGTGTACATTTAATTAACAAAGTAGTTACAACAAGTAAATAGGTTTTATTTATTTCATGTAACACAAACAATGCATAACATTGAAAGTATTTAGGTGTGAATATCTCCTAAACAAAGCGTTTGCGGAAATACCACCAGAGGAAATTTTGTTCTTTACTCCTTAGATCCTTTTCTCTATATCAGTGTTTTTTTTTTCCAGTTAAATCCATTTTTTTAGATATAGGGCTATTAGATATTATATTTTCGTATTAAATATATCATTTAAACATAATTTTTAGTTGGCTAAGTTGGTGAATTAATATTCATTAATAAGTATTATACAGAATGTTCTATTCCAGTAAACGTCACATTTCATGCTTTCGAATTCAAGGAGTACCGATATTACTACCCATATTAAAATAATTCTGCAACAGGAAAGGTGTTATTTTCTCTATCTATTCCTAAAAACAGATAGAGGACCTTGGGGTTCTAATTACTCAGATGAGGTGAAAACCTCTTCTCTCACAGGTTGGAGAAGAACTTAAAAGTAATGTAACCCTTTATTTTGTATTAATTGTTAGTATTAAATTTCGTTTTTTCCACAGCTGTTGTTATTTAATCAATGATAATTATTGTAGTGGATCAGTTTGATTATAATATTTTGGAATCGGTCATTTCAAGTATTAATTTCACTTAAAAGAAGACACTTTGAAAGTCAGTAGTTACTAATGAAAAGCAAACTGCTTTTAAATTTCATGTAATGCAAACAATGCATAACATTGAAAGTATTTAGGTGTGAATATCTCCTAAACAAAGCATTTGTGGAAATATGTGTGGATATGTGTTATTGTTTCACAAGATTCAATTATCCTTCTTCGTAAGGAATTAAAGTCATTGAACGGACTTGCATAGAATTTTTATTTAATGTCACCCCAAATAAAAAAATCCAGTGGTGCCAGGTGGTGCAGGCCAAGCCACTGGTCTTAACCGAATCTTGTGAAACAATAACACTTATCCAGTGCCGTTCTGCCACTGCTGCTGTCGACATAAGATTCCGAGCCTGTGTTAATGCTCAAGGAAATCACTTTGAACAAAATTTAATAAGAATGTTAATGTGTACATTTAATTAACAAAGTAGTTACAACAAGTAAATAGGTTTTATTTATTTCATGTAACACAAACAATGCATAACATTGAAAGTATTTAGGTGTGAATATCTCCTAAACAAAGCGTTTGCGGAAATACCACCAGAGGAAATTTTGTTCTTTACTCCTTAGATCCTTTTCTCTATATCAGTGTTTTTTTTTTTCAGTTAAATCCATTTTTTTAGATATAGGGCTATTAGATATTATATTTTCGTATTAAATATATCATTTAAACATAATTTTTAGTTTTCTAAGTTGGTGAATTAATATTCATTAATAAGTATTAATACAGAATGTTCTATTCCAGTAAACGTCACATTTCATGCTTTCGAATTCAAGGAGTACCGATATTACTACCCATATTAAAATAATTCTGCAACAGGAAAGGTGTTATTTTCTCTATCTATTCCTAAAAACAGATAGAGGACCTTGGGGTTCTAATTACTCAGATGAGGTGAAACCTCTTCTCTCACAGGTTGGAGAAGAACTTAAAAGTAATGTAACCCCTTTATTTTGTATTAATTGTTAGGTATTAAATTTCGTTTTTTCCACAGCTGTTGTTATTTAATCAATGATAATTATTGTAGTGGATCAGTTTGATTATAATATTTTGGAATCGGTCATTTCAAGTATTAATTTCACTTAAAAGAAGACACTTTGAAAGTCAGTAGTTACTAATGAAAAGCAAACTGATTTCAGAACATTAGCTCAGGAATTTTAATAAAACAATCATTAAAAAATAACAAAAAACCAAAATTGGAATTGGAATTGTCCAGCAATATAGGTCTTTTAAAATTTGATATTTTTGGTTGATTTACACAATACATAATATCAAAATATTAAAAACATTAAATAGTCTATAAATTATTTTTTAATTTTTGATTATTAGCATTTTCTTTATATTTTAAATAAATGTCGAACTTCCATTATATACCAAGTTTAACATGTTATACAGTGAAAATGAAATTTGAATTGGAATAATAATTGAAATGTTTGAATAACAATTTCATTTCCTTTGAATGGTGAATTATTTGATCAATTAAAAGTTTTGTTCTTGGAATGAAGACTATTAGCTGATAAATAACAAATAAAACCTTAAAATTCCAATTTTAATATATTACAACAATAATTATAAATGGAAAAGAGCTCACAGGTAAACAAACTACATGAATTTGAATAATATATTTAATTTAATGAAGTATAGAAAAATGAGAAAAAAAAAGCTAGTATAATTTAAACCCAGTTAAAGAGATCATTAATACAAAATCATACAAATGTATTAATTATTTAGAAAAAAAAATATAATATACAGTTAAGGTCATTGATTCTTCTTGTAATTTGTTTTTCTTTGCCATTATACAGGGTGTTTCAGAGTTAAGTGGCCAAACTGCTAAAATGATTTAAAGACCTTAAAACAAGAAAAAAATTTTCACTAAGGGTATGTCCCCAAATGCTTTGTTTAAGAGATATTCACACCTAAAGATTTTCGTTGTTGTGAATTATTTACGTTATATGAAGTAAATAAAACCCATTTATTTGTTCTAACTATTTTATCAGTTAAATATATACATTAACATTCATATTAAATGTTGTTCAAAGTGATTTTTTTTAAGCATTAACACAGGCTCGGCATCTTTCTTCAGCAGCAGTAGAGGAAGAACAGTACTGGATATGTGTTATTGTTTCACAAGATTCAATTATCCTTCTTCGTAAATAATTAAAGTCATTGACCGGACTTGCATAGAATTTTTATTTAATGTCACCCCAAATAAAAAAATCCAGTGGTGCCAGGTGGTGCAGGTAAAGCCACTGCTCTTACCCAAATCTTGTAAAACAATAACACTTATCCAGTGCCATTCTGCCACTGCTGCTGTCGACATAAGATTCCGAGCCTGTGCTAATGCTCAAGGCAATCACTTTGAACAAAATTTAATAAGAATGTTAATGTGTACATTTAATTAACAAAGTAGTTACAACAAATAAATAGGTTTTATTTATTTCATGTAACACAAACAATGCATAACATTGAAAGTATTTAGGTGTGAATATCTCCTAAACAAAGCGTTTGCAGAAATACCACCAGAGGAAATTTTGTTCTTTACTCCTTAGATCCTTTTCTCTATATCAGTGTTTTTTTTTTTTCCAGTTAAATCCATTTTGTTAGATATAGGGCTATTAGATATTATATTTTCGTATTAAATATATCATTTAAACATAATTTTTAGTTGGCTAAGTTGGTGAATTAATATTCATTAATAAGTATTAATTACAGAATGTTCTATTCCAGTAAACGTCACATTTCATGCTTTCGAATTCAAGGAGTACCGATATTACTACCCATATTAAAATAATTCTGCAACAGGAAAGGTGTTATTTCTCTATCTATTCCTAAAAACAGATAGAGGACCTTGGGGTTCTAATTACTCAGATGAGGTAAACCTCTTCTCTCACAGGTTGGAGAAGAACTTAAAGTAATGTAACCCCTTTATTTTGTATTAATTGTTTAGTATTAAATTTCGTTTTTTCCACAGCTGTTGTATTTAATCAATGATAATTATTGTAGCGAGCAGTTTGATTATAAGATTTAGGAATCGGTCATTTCAAGTATTAATTTCATTTAAAAGAAGACACTTTGAAAGTCAGTAGTTACTAATGAAAAGCAAACTGCTTTTAAATTTCATGTATGCAAACAATGCATAACATTGAAAGTATTAGGTGTGAATATCTTCCTAAACAAAGCATTTGTGGAAATATGTGGATATGTGTTATTGTTTCACAAGATTCAATTATCCTTCTTCGTAAGGAATTAAAGTCATTGAACGGACTTGCATAGAATTTTTATTTAATGTCACCCCAAATAAAAAAATCCAGTGGTGCCAGGTGGTGCAGGCCAAGCCACTGGTCTTAACCGAATCTTGTGAAACAATAACACTTATCCAGTGCGTTCTGCCACTGCTGCTGTCGACATAAGATTCCGAGCCTGTGTTAATGCTCAAGGAAATCACTTTGAACAAATTTAATAAGAATGTTAATGTGTACATTTAATTAACAAAGTAGTTACAACAAGTAAATAGGTTTTATTTATTTCATGTAACACAAACAATGCATAACATTGAAAGTATTTAGGTGTGAATATTCCGAAACAAAGCGTTTGCGGAAATACCACCAGAGGAAATTTTGTTCCTTACTCCTTAGATCCTTTTCTCTATATCAGTGTTTTTTTTTTTCCAGTTAAATCCATTTTTTAGATATAGGGCTATTAGATATTATATTTTCGTATTAAATATATCATTTAAACATAATTTTTAGTTGGCTAAGTTGTGAATTAATATTCATTAATAAGTATTATTACAGAATGTTCTATTCCAGTAAACGTCACATTTCATGCTTTCGAATTCAAGAGTACCGATATTACTACACCATATTAAAATAATTCTGCAACAGGAAAGGTGTTATTTTCTCTATCTATTCCTAAAAACAGATAGAGGACCTTGGGGTTTCTAATTACTCAGATGAGGTAAAACCTCTTCTCTCACAGGTTGGAGAAGAACTTAAAAGTAATGTAACCTCCTTTATTTTGTATTAATTGTTTTAGTATTAAATTTCGTTTTTTCCACAGCTGTTGTTATTTAATCAATGATAATTATTGTAGTGGAGCAGTTTGATTATAAGATTTAGGAATCGGGTCATTTCAAGTATTAATTTCATTTAAAAGAAGACACTTTGAAAGTCAGTAGTTACTAATGAAAAGCAAACTGCTTTTAAATTTCATGTAATGCAAACAATGCATAACATTGAAAGTATTTAGGTGTGAATATCTCCTAAACAAAGCATTTGGGAAATATGTGTGGATATGTGTTATTGTTTCACAAGATTCAATTATCCTTTTTCGTAAGGAATTAAAGTCATTGACCGGACTTGCATAGAATTTTTATTTAATGTCACCCCAAATAAAAAAATCCAGTGGTGCCAGTGGTGCAGGCCAAGCCACTGGTCTTAACCGAATCTGTGAAACAATAACACTTATCCAGTGCCGTTCTGCCACTGCTGCTGTCGACATAAGATTCCGAGCCTGTGTTAATGCTCAAGGAAATCACTTTGAACAAAATTTAATAAGAATGTAATGTGTACATTTAATTAACAAAGTAGTTACAACAAGTAAATAGGTTTTATTTATTTCATGTAACACAAACAATGCATAACATTGAAAGTATTTAGGTGTGAATATCTCCTAAACAAAGCGTTTGCGGAAATACCACCAGAGGAAATTTTGTTCTTTACTCCTTAGATCCTTTTCTCTATATCAGTGTTTTTTTTTTTCAGTTAAATCCATTTTTTTAGATATAGGGCTATTAGATATTATATTTTCGTATTAAATATATCATTTAAACATAATTTTTAGTTGGCTAAGTTGGTGAATTAATATTCATTAATAAGTATTAATACAGAATGTTCTATTCCAGTAAACGTCACATTTCATGCTTTCGAATTCAAGGAGTACCGATATTACTACCCATATTAAAATAATTCTGCAACAGGAAAGGTGTTATTTTCTCTATCTATTCCTAAAAACAGATAGAGGACTTGGGGTTCTAATTACTCAGATGAGGTGAAACCTCTTCTCTCACAGGTTGGAGAAGAACTTAAAAGTAATGTAACCCCTTTATTTTGTATTAATTGTTAGGTATTAAATTTCGTTTTTTCCACAGCTGTTGTTATTTAATCAATGATAATTATTGTAGTGGATCAGTTTGATTATAATATTTTGGAATCGGTCATTTCAAGTATTAATTTCACTTAAAAGAAGACACTTTGAAAGTCAGTAGTTACTAATGAAAAGCAAACTGATTTCAGAACATTAGCTCAGGAATTTTAATAAAACAATCATTAAAAAATAACAAAAAACCAAAATTGGAATTGGAATTGTCCAGCAATATAGGTCTTTTAAAATTTGATATTTTTGGTTGATTTACACAATACATAATATCAAAATATTAAAAACATTAAATAGTCTATAAATTATTTTTTAATTTTTGATTATTAGCATTTTCTTTATATTTTAAATAAATGTCGAACTTCCATTATATACCAAGTTTAACATGTTATACAGTGAAAATGAAATTTGAATTGGAATAATAATTGAAATGTTTGAATAACAATTTCATTTCCTTTGAATGGTGAATTATTTGATCAATTAAAAGTTTTGTTCTTGGAATGAAGACTATTAGCTGATAAATAACAAATAAAACCTTAAAATTCCAATTTTAATATATTACAACAATAATTATAAATGGAAAAGAGCTCACAGGTAACAAACTACATGAATTTGAATAATATATTTAATTTAATGAAGTATAGAAAAATGAGAAA
Source organism: Nezara viridula (assembly GCA_928085145.1). Lineage (NCBI taxonomy): Eukaryota > Metazoa > Arthropoda > Insecta > Hemiptera > Pentatomidae > Nezara > Nezara viridula. The sequence goes on along the minus strand of OV725078.1, from coordinate 107,485,131 downwards.
AAAAAAGCTAGTATAATTTAAACCCAGTTAAAGAGATCATTAATACAAAATCATACAAATGTATTAATTATTTAGAAAAAAAAATATATATATACAGTTAAGGTCATTGATTCTTCTTGTAATTTGTTTTTCTTTGCCATTATACAGGGTGTTTCAGAGTTAAGTGGCCAAACTGCTAAAATGATTTAAAGACCTTAAAACAAGAAAAAAAATTTTCCTAAGGGTATGTCCCCAAATGCTTTGTTTAAGAGATATTCACACCTAAAGATTTTCGTTGTTGTGAATTATTTACGTTATATGAAGTAAATAAAACCCATTTATTTGTTCTAACTATTTTATCAGTTAAATATATACATTAACATTCATATTAAATGTTGTTCAAAGTGATTTTTTTTAAGCATTAACACAGGCTCGGCATCTTTCTTCAGCAGCAGTAGAGGAAGAACAGTACTGGATATGTGTTATTGTTTCACAAGATTCAATTATCCTTCTTCGTAAATAATTAAAGTCATTGACCGGACTTGCATAGAATTTTTATTTAATGTCACCCAAATAAAAAAATCCAGTGGTGCCAGGTGGTGCAGGCCAAGCCATGGTCTTACCCGAATCTTGTGAAACAATAACACTTATCCAGTGCCGTTTGCACTGCTGCTGTCGACATAAGATTCCGAGCCTGTGGTAATGCTCAAGGAAATCACTTTGAACAAAATTGAATAGAATGTTTAATGTGTACATTTAATTAACAAAGTAGTTACAACAAGTAAATAGGTTTTTATTTATTTCATGTAACACAAACAATGCAAATCATTGAAAGTATTTAGGTGTGAATATCTCCTAAACAAAGCGTTTGCGGAAATACCACCAGAGGAAATTTTGTTCTTTACTCCTTAGATCTTTTTCTCTATATCAGTGTTCTTTTTTTCCAGTTAAATCCATTTTTTTAGATATAGGGCTATTAGATATTATTTTCGTATTATATATATCATTTAAACATAATTTTTAGTTGGCTAAGTTGGTGAATTAATATTCATTAATAAGTATTAATACAGAATGTCCTATTCCAGTAAACGTCACATTTCATGCTTTCGAATTCAAGGAGTACCGATATTACTACCCATATTAAAATAATTCTGCAACAGGAAAGGTGTTATTTTCTCTATCTATTCCTAAAAACAGATAGAGGCCTTGGGGTTCTAATTACTCAGATGAGGTGAAACCTCTTCTCTCACAGGTTGGAGAAGAACTTAAAAGTAATGTAACCCCTTTATTTGTATTAATAGTTTTGTATTAAATTTCGTTTTTTCCACAGCTGTTGTTATTTAATCAATGATAATTATTGTAGCGAGCAGTGTTTGATTATAGATTTAGGAATCGGTCATTTCAAGTATTAATTTCATTTAAAAGAAGACACTTTGAAAGTCAGTAGTTAATGAAAAGCAAATGCTTTATAATTTCATGTAATGCAAACAATGCATAACATTGAAAGTATTTAGGTGTGAATTTCTCCTAAACAAGCATTTGTAAATATGTGTGGATATGTGTTATTGTTTCACAAGATTCAATTATCCTTCTTCGTAAGGAATTAAAGTCATTGACCGGACTTGCAATAGAATTTTTATTTAATGTCACCCCAAATAAAAAAATCCAGTGGTGCCAGGAGGTGCAGGCCAAGCCACTGGTCTTACCCAAATCTTGTGAAACAATAACACTTATCCAGTGCCGTTTTGCCACTGCTGCTGTCGACATAAGATTCCGAGCCTGTGGTAATGCTCAAGGAAATCACTTTGAACAAAATTGAATAAGAATGTTAATGTGTACATTTAATTAACAAAGTAGTTACAACAAGTAAATAGGTTTTATATTTATTTCATGTAACAAAACAATGCATAACATTGAAAGTATTTAGGTGTGAATATCTCCTAAACAAGCGTTTTGCGGAAATACCACCAAGGAAATTTTGTTCTTTACTCCTTAGATCTTTTCTCTATATCAGTGTTTTTTTTATTTTTCCAGTTAAATCCATTTTTTAGATATAGGGCTATTAGAATATATTTTCGTATTAAATATATCATTTAAACATAATTTTTAGTTGGCTAAGTTGGTGAATTAATATTCATTAATAAGTATTAATACAGAATGTCCTATTCCAGTAAACGTCACATTTCATGCTTTCGAATTCAAGGAGTACCGATATACTACCCATATTAAAATAAATTCTGTAACAGGAAAGGTGTTATTTTCTCTATCTATTCCTAAAAACGATAGAGCACCTTGGGGTTCTAATTACTCAGATGGAGGTGAAACCTCTTCCTCACAGGTTGGAGAAGAACTTAAAAGTAATGTAACCCCTTTATTTTGTATTAATTGTTTAGTATTAAATTTCGTTTTTTCCCAGCTGTTGTTATTTAATCAATGATAATTATTGTAGCGGAGCATTTGATTATAAGATTTAGGAATCGGTCATTTCAAGTATTAATTTCATTTAAAAGAAGACACTTTGAAAGTCATAGTTACTAATGAAAAGCAAACTGCTTTTAAATTATCATGTAATGCAAACAATGCATAACATTGAAAGTATTTAGTGTGAATATCTCCTCAAACAAAGCATTTGTAAAAATATGTGTGGATATGTGTTATTGTTTCACAAGATTCAATTATCCTTCTTCGTAAGGAATTAAAGTCATTGACCGACTTGCATAGAATTTTTATTTAATGTCACCCAAATAAAAAAATCCAGTGGTGCCAGGAGGGCAGGCCAAGCCACTGGTCTTACCCAAATCTTGTGAAACAATAACACTTATCCAGTGCCGTTTTGCCACTGCTGCTGTCGACATAAGATTCCGAGCCTGTGGTAATGCTCAAGGAAATCACTTTGAACAAAATTGAATAAGAATGTAATGTGTACATTTAATTAACAAAGTAGTTACAACAAGTAAATAGGTTTTATTTATTTCATGTAACAGAAACAATGCATAACATTGAAAAGTATTTAGGTGTGAATATCTCCTAAACAAAGCGTTTGCGGAAATACCACCAGAGGAAATTTTGTTCTTTACTCCTTAGATCTTTTTCTCTATATCAGTGTTTTTTTTTTTTTTCAGTTAAATCCATTTTTTGATATAGGGCTATTAGATATTATATTTTCGTATTAAATATATCATTTAAACATAATTTTTAGTTGGCTAAGTTGGTGAATTAATATTCATTAATAAGTATTAATACAGAATGTCCTATTCCAGTAAACGTCACATTTCATGCTTTCGAATTCAAGGAGTACCGATATTACTACCCATATTAAAATAATTCTGCAACAGGAAAGGTGTTATTTTCTCTATCTATTCCTAAAAACAGATAGAGCACCTGGGGTTCTAATTACTCAGATGAGGTGAAACCTCTTCTCTCACAGGTTGGAGAAGAACTTAAAAGTAATGTAACCCCTTTATTTGTATTAATTGTTTAGTATTAAATTTCGTTTTTTTCCACAGCTGTTGTTATTTAATCAATGATAATTATTGTAGTGGAGCAGTTTTGATTATAAGATTTAGGAATCGGTCATTTCAAGTATTAATTTCATTTAAAAGAAGACACTTCGAAAGTCAGTAGTTACAATGAAAAGCAAACTGCTTTAAATTTCATGTAACGCAAACAATGCATAACATTGAAAGTATTTAGGTGTGAATATCTCCTAAACAAAGCATTTGTGGAAATATGTGTGGATATGTGTTATTGTTTCAACAAGATTCAATTATCCTTCTTCGTAAGGAATTAAAGTCATTGACCGGACTTGCATAAATTTTTATTTAATGTCACCCCAAATAAAAAAATCCAGTGGTGCCAGGTGGTGCAGGCCAAGCCACTGGTCTTACCGAATCTTGTGAAACAATAACATTCCCAGTGCCGTTCTGCCACTGCTGCTGCCGACATAAGATTCCGAGCCTGTGGTAATGCTCAAGGAAATCACTTTGAACAAAATTGAATAAGAATGTTAATGTGTACATTTAATTAACAAAGTAGTTACAACAAGTAAATAGGTTTTATTTATTTCATGTAACACAAACAATGCATAACATTGAAAGTTATTTAGGTGTGAATATCTCCTAAACAAAGCGTTTGCGGAAATACCACCAGAGGAAATTTTGTTCTTTACTCCTTAGATCTTTTCTCTATATCAGTGTTCTTTTTTTCCAGTTAAATCCATTTTTTTAGATATAGGGCTATTAGTATTATATTTTCGTATTAAATATCATTTAAACATAATTTTTAGTTGGCTAAGTTGGTGAATTAATATTCAATAATAAGTATTAATACAGAAGTCCTATTCCAGTAAAACGTCACATTTCATGCTTTCGAATTCAAGGAGTACCGATATTACTACCCATATTAAAATAATTCTGCAACAGGAAAGGTGTTATTTTCTCTATCTATTCCTAAAAACAGATAGAGGACCTTGCGGTTCTAATTACTCAGATGAGGTTGAAACCTCTTCTCTCACAGGTTGGAGAAGAACTTAAAAGTAATGTAACCCCTTTATTTTGTATTAATTGTTTAGTATTAAATTTCGTTTTTTCCACAGCTGTTGTTATTTAATCAATGAAATTATGTAGCGGAGCAGTTTGATTATAAGATTTAGGAATCGGTCATTTCAAGTATTAATTTCATTTAAAAGAAGACACTTTGAAAGTCAGTAGTTACTAATGAAAAGCAAACTGCTTTTAAATTTCATGTAATGCAAACAATGCATAACATTGAAAGTATTTAGGTGTGAATATCTCCTAAACAAAGCATTTGTGGAAAATATGTGTGGATATGTGTTATTGTTTCACAAGATTCAATTATCCTTCTTCGTAAGGAATTAAAGTCATTGACCGGACTTGCATAGAATTTTTATTTAATGTCACCCCAAATAAAAAAATCCAGTGGTGCCAGGTGTGCAGGCCAAGCCACTGGTCTTACCCAATCTTGTGAAACAATAACACTTATCCAGTGCCGTTTTGCCACTGCTGCTGTCGACATAAGATTCCGAGCCTGTGGTAATGCTCAAGGAAATCACTTTGAACAAAATTGAATAAGAATGTTAATGTGTACATTTAATTAACAAAGTAGTTACAACAAGTAAATAGGTTTTATTTATTTCATGTAACACAACAATGCATAACATTGAAAGTATTTAGGTGTGAATATCTCCTAAACAAAGCGTTTGCGGAAATACCACCAGAGGAAATTTTGTTCTTTACTCCTTAGATCTTTTTCTCTATATCAGTGTTTTTTTTTTTCCAGTTAAATCCATTTTTTTAGATATAGGGCTATTAGATATTATATTTTCGTATTAAATATATCATTTAAACATAATTTTTAGTTGGCTAAGTTGGTGAATTAATTCATTAATAAGTATTAATACAGAATGTCCTATTCCAGTAAACGTCACATTTCATGCTTTCGAATTCAAGGAGTACCGATATTAACTACCCATATTAATAATTCTGCAACAGGAAAGGTGTTATTTTCTATCTATTCCTAAAAACAGATAGAGCACCTTGGGGTTCTAATTACTCAGATGAGGTGAAACCTCTTCTCTCTCACAGGTTGGAGAAGAACTTAAAAGTAATGTAACCCCTTTAATTGTATTAATTGTTTAGTATTAAATTTCGTTTTTTCCACAGCTGTTGTTATTTTATCAATGATAATTATTGTAGCGGAGCAGTTTGATTATAAGATTTAGGAATCGGTCATTTCAAGTATTAATTTCATTTAAAAGAAGACACTTTGAAAGTCAGTAGTACTAATGAAAAGCAAACTGCTTTTAAATTTCATGTAATGCAAACAATGCATAACATTGAAAGTATTTAGGTGTGAATATCTCCTAAACAAAGCATTTGTGGAAATATGTGTGGATATGTGTTATGTTTCACAAGATTCAATTATCCTTCTTCGTAAGGAATTAAAGTCATGACCGGACTTGCATAGAATTTTATTTAATGTCACCCCCAAATAAAAAAATCCAGTGGTGCCAGGTGGTGCAGGCCAAGCCACTGGTCTTACCCGAATCTTGTGAAACAATAACACTTATCCAGTGCCGTTTTGCCACTGCTGCTGTCGACATAAGATTCCGAGCCTGTGGTAATGCTCAAGGAAATCACTTTGAACAAAATTGAATAAGAATGTTAATGTGTACATTTAATTAACAAAGTAGTTACAACAAGTAAATAGGTTTATTTATTTCATGTAACAGAAACAATGCATAACATTAAAAGTATTTAGGTGTGAATATCTCCTAAACAAAGCGTTTGCGGAAATACCACCAGAGGAAATTTTTTCTTTACTCCTTAGATCTTTTTCTCTATATCAGTGTTTTTTTTTTTTCCAGTTAAATCCATTTTTTTAGATATAGGGCTATTAGATATTATATTTTCGTATTAAATTATCATTTAAACATAATTTTTAGTTGGCTAAGTTGGTGAATTAATATTCATTAATAAGTATTAATACAGAATGTCCTATTCCAGTAAACGTCACATTTCATGCTTTCGAATTCAAGGAGTACCGATATTACTACCCATATTAAAATAATTCTGCAACAGGAAAGGTGTTATTTTCTCTATCTATTCCTAAAAACAGATAGAGCACCTTGGGTTCTAATTACTCAGATGAGGTGAAACCTCTTCTCTCACAGGTTGGAGAAGAACTTAAAAGTAATGTAACCCCTTTATTTTGTATTAATTGTTTAGTATTAATTTCGTTTTTCCACAGCTGTTGTTATTTAATCAATGATAATTATTGTAGTGGAGCAGTTTGATTATAAGATTTAGGAATCGGTCATTTCAAGTATTAATATCATTTAAAAGAAAGACACTTTGAAAGTCAGTAGTTACTAATGAAAAGCAAACTGCTTTTAAATTTCATGTAATGCAAACAATGCATAACATTGAAAGTATTTAGGTGTGAATATCTCCTAAACAAAGCATTTGTGGAAATAGTGTGGATATGGTTTATTGTTTCACAAGATTCAATTATCCTTCTTCGTAAGGAATTAAAGTCATTGAACGGACTTGCATAGAATTTTTATTTAATGTCACACCAAATAAAAAAATCCAGTGGTGCCAGGTGGTGCAGGTAAAGCCACTGCTCTTACCCAAATCTTGTAAAACAATAACACTTATCCAGTGCCGTTCTGCCACTGCTGCTGTCGACATAAGATTCCGAGCCTGTGCTAATGCTCAAGACAATCACTTTGAACAAAATTGAATAAGAATGTTAATGTGTACATTTAATTAACAAAGTAGTTACAACAAATAAATAGGTTTTATTTATTTCATGTAACACAAACAATGCATAACATTGAAAGTATTTAGGTGTGAATAACTCCTAAACAAAGCGTTTGCAGAAATACCACCAAGGAAATTTTGTTCTTTACTCCTTAGATCCTTTCTCTATATCAGTGTTTTTTTTTTTCCAGTTAAATCCATTTTGTTAAGATATAGGGCTATTAGATATTATATTTTCGTATTAAATATATCATTTAAACATAATTTTTAGTTGGCTAAGTTGGTGAATTAATATTCATTAATAAGTATTAATACAGAATGTCCTATTCCAGTAAACGTCACATTTCATGCTTTCGAATTCAAGGAGTACCGATATTACTACCCATATTAAAATAATTCTGTAACAGGAAAGGTGTTATTTCTCTATCTATCCTAAAAACAGATAGAGCACCTTGGGGTTCTAATTACTCAGATGAGGTGAAACCTCTTCTCTCACAGGTTGGAGAAGAACTTAAAAGTAATGTAACCCCTTTATTTTGTATTAATTGTTTAGTATTAAATTTCGTTTTTTCCACAGCTGTTGTTATTTAATCAATGATAATTATTGTAGCGGAGCAGTTTGATTATAAGATTTAGGAATCGGTCATTTCAAGTATTAATTTCATTTAAAAGAAGACACTTGAAAGTCAGTAGTTACTAATGAAAAGCAAACTGCTTTTAAATTATCATGTAATGCAAACAATGCATAACATTGAAAGTATTTAGGTGTGAATATCTCCTAAACAAAGCATTGTAAAATATGTGTGGATATGTGTTATTGTTTCACAAGATTCAATTATCCTTCTTCTAAGGAATTAAAGTCATTGACCGGACTTGCATAGAATTTTTATTTAATGTCACCCCAAATAAAAAAAATCCAGTGGTGCCAGGAGGTGCAGGCCAAGCCACTGGTCTTACCCAAATCTTGTGAAACAAAACTTATCCAGTGCCGTTTTGCCACTGCTGCTGTCGACATAAGATTCCGAGCCTGTGGTAATGCTCAAGGAAATCACTTTGAACAAAATTGAATAAGAATGTTAATGTGTACATTTAATTAACAAAGTAGTTACAACAAGTAAATAGGTTTTATTTATTTCATGTAACAGAAACAATGCATAACATTGAAAGTATTTAGGTGTGAATATCTCCTAAACAAAGCGTTTGCGGAAATACCACCAGAGAAATTTGTTCTTTACTCCTTAGATCTTTTTCTCTATATCAGTGTTTTTTTTTTTTTCCAGTTAAATCCATTTTTTTAGATATAGGGCTATTAGATATTATATTTTCGTATTAAATATATCATTTAAACATAATTTTTAGTTGGCTAAGTTGGTGAATTAATATTCATTAATAAGTATTAATACAGAATGTCCTATTCCAGTAAACCTCACATTTCATGCTTTCGAATTCAAGGAGTACCGATATACTACCCATATTAAAATAATTCTGCAACAGGAAAGTGTTATTTTCTCTATCTATTCCTAAAAACAGATAGAGCACCTTGGGGTTCTAATTACTCAGATGAGGTGAAACCTCTTCTCTCACAGGTTGGAGAAGAACTTAAAAGTAATGTAACCCCTTTATTTGTATTAATTGTTTAGTATTAAATTTCGTTTTTTTCCACAGCTGTTGTTATTTAATCAATGATAATTATTGTAGTGGAGCAGTTTGATTATAAGATTTAGGAATCGGTCATTTCAAGTATTAATTTCATTTAAAAGAAGACACTTCGAAAGTCAGTAGTTACTAATGAAAAGCAAACTGCTTTTAAATTTCATGTAACGCAAACAATGCATAACATTGAAAGTATTTAGGTGTGAATATCTCCTAAACAAAGCATTTGTGGAAATATGTGTGGATATGTGTTATTGTTTCACAAGATTCAATTATCCTTCTTCGTAAGGAATTAAAGTCATTGACCGGACTTGCATAGAATTTTATTTAATGTCACCCCAAATAAAAAAATCCAGTGGTGCCAGGTGGTGCAGGCCAAGCCACTGGTCTTACCCGAATCTTGTGAAACAATAACATTATCCAGTGCCGTTCTGCCACTGCTGCTGCCGACATAAGATTCCGAGCCTGTGGTAATGCTCAAGGAAATCACTTTGAACAAAATTGAATAAGAATGTTAATGTGTACATTTAATTAACAAAGTAGTTACAACAAGTAAATAGGTTTTATTTATTTCATGTAACACAAACAATGCATAACATTGAAATTATTTAGGTGTGAATATCTCCTAAACAAAGCGTTTGCGGAAATACCACCAGAGGAAATTTTGTTCTTTACTCCTTAGATCTTTTTCTCTATATCAGTGTTCTTTTTTTCCAGTTAAATCCATTTTTTTAGATATAGGGCTATTAGATATTATATTTTCGTATTAAATATATCATTTAAACATAATTTTTAGTTGGCTAAGTTGGTGAATTAATATTCATTAATAAGTATTAATACAGAATGTCCTATTCCAGTAAACGTCACATTTCATGCTTTCGAATTCAAGGAGTACCGATATTACTACCCATATTAAAATAATTCTGCAACAGGAAAGGTGTTATTTTCTCTATCTATTCCTAAAAACAGATAGAGGACCTTGCGGTTCTAATTACTCAGATGAGGTGAAACCTCTTCTCTCACAGGTTGGAGAAGAACTTAAAAGTAATGTAACCCCTTTATTTTGTATTAATTGTTTAGTATTAAATTTCGTTTTTTCCACAGCTGTTGTTATTTAATCAATGATAATTATTGTAGCGGAGCAGTTTGATTATAAGATTTAGGAATCGGTCATTTCAAGTATTAATTTCATTTAAAAGAAGACACTTTGAAAGACAGTAGTTACTAATGAAAAGCAAACTGCTTTTAAATTTCATGTAATGCAAACAATGCATAACATTGAAAGTATTTAGGTGTGAATATCTCCTAAACAAAGCATTTGTGGAAATATGTGTTTGTGTTATTGTTTCACAAGATTCAAATCCTTCTTCGTAAGGAATTAAAGTCATTGACCGGACTTGCATAGAATTTTTATTTAATGTCACCCCAAATAAAAAAATCCAGTGGTGCCAGGTGGTGCAGGCCAAGCCACTGGTCTTACCCGAATCTTGTGAAACAATAACACTTATCCAGTGCCGTTTTGCCACTGCTGCTGTCGACATAAGATTCCGAGCCTGTGGTAATGCTCAAGGAAATCACTTTGAACAAAATTGAATAAGAATGTTAATGTGTACATTTAATTAACAAAGTAGTTACAACAAGTAAATAGGTTTTATTTATTTCATGTAACACAAACAATGCATAACATTGAAAGTATTTAGGTGTGAATATCTCCTAAACAAAGCGTTTGCGGAAATACCACCAGAGGAAATTTTGTTCTTTACTCCTTAGATCTTTTTCTCTATATCAGTGTTCTTTTTTTCCAGTTAAATCCATTTTTTTAGATATAGGGCTATTAGATATTATATTTTCGTATTAAATATATCATTTAAACATAATTTTTAGTTGGCTAAGTTGGTGAATTAATATTCATTAATAAGTATTAATACAGAATGTCCTATTCCAGTAAACGTCACATTTCATGCTTTCGAATTCAAGGAGTACCGATATTACTACCCATATTAAAATAATTCTGCAACAAGAAAGGTGTTATTTTCTCTATCTATTCCTAAAAACAGATAGAGCACCTTGGGGTTCTAATTACTCAGATGAGGTGAAACCTCTTCTCTCACAGGTTGGAGAAGAACTTAAAAGTAATGTAACCCCTTTATTTTGTATTAATTGTTTAGTATTAAATTTCGTTTTTTCCACAGCTGTTGTTATTTAATCAATGATAATTATTGTAGCGGAGCAGTTTGATTATAAGATTTAGGAATCGGTCATTTCAAGTATTAATTTCATTTAAAAGAAGACACTTTGAAAGTCAGTAGTTACAAATGAAAAGCAAACTGCTTTTAAATTTCATGTAATGCAAACAATGCATAACATTGAAAGTATTTAGGTGTGAATATCTCCTAAACAAAGCATTTGTAAAAATATGTGTGGATATGTGTTATTGTTTCACAAGATTCAATTATCCTTCTTCGTAAGGAATTAAAGTCATTGACCGGACTTGCATAGAATTTTTATTTAATGTCACCCCAAATAAAAAAATCCAGTGGTGCCAGGAGGTGCAGGCCAAGCCACTGGTCTTACCCAAATCTTGTGAAACAATAACACTTATCCAGTGCCGTTTTGCCACTGCTGCTGTCGACATAAGATTCCGAGCCTGTGGTAATGCTCAAGGAAATCACTTTGAACAAAATTGAATAAGAATGTTAATGTGTACATTTAATTAACAAAGTAGTTACAACAAGTAAATAGGTTTTATTTATTTCATGTAACACAAACAATGCATAACATTGAAAGTATTTAGGTGTGAATATCTCCTAAACAAAGCGTTTGCGGAAATACCACCAGAGGAAATTTTGTTCTTTACTCCTTAGATCTTTTTCTCTATATCAGTGTTTTTTTTTTTCCAGTTAAATCCATTTTTTTAGATATAGGGCTATTAGATATTATATTTTCGTATTAAATATATCATTTAAACATAATTTTTAGTTGGCTAAGTTGGTGAATTAATATTCATTAATAAGTATTAATACAGAATGTCCTATTCCAGTAAACGTCACATTTCATGCTTTCGAATTCAAGGAGTACCGATATTACTACCCATATTAAAATAATTCTGCAACAGGAAAGGTGTTATTTTCTCTATCTATTCCTAAAAACAGATAGAGCACCTTGGGGTTCTAATTACTCAGATGAGGTGAAACCTCTTCTCTCACAGGTTGGAGAAGAACTTAAAAGTAATGTAACCCCTTTATTTTGTATTAATTGTTTAGTATTAAATTTCGTTTTTTCCACAGCTGTTGTTATTTAATCAATGATAATTATTGTAGCGGAGCAGTTTGATTATAAGATTTAGGAATCGGTCATTTCAAGTATTATTTCATTTAAAAGAAGACACTTTGAAAGTCAGTAGTTACTAATGAAAAGCAAACTGCTTTTAAATTTCATGTAATGCAAACAATGCATAACATTGAAAGTATTTAGGTGTGAATATCTCCTAAACAAAGCATTTGTGGAAATATGTGTGGATATGTGTTATTGTTTCACAAGATTCAATTATCCTTCTTCGTAAGGAATTAAAGTCATTGACCGGACTTGCATAGAATTTTTATTTAATGTCACCCCAAATAAAAAAATCCAGTGGTGCCAGGTGGTGCAGGCCAAGCCACTGGTCTTACCCGAATCTTGTGAAACAATAACACTTATCCAGTGCCGTTTTGCCACTGCTGCTGTCGACATAAGATTCCGAGCCTGTGGTAATGCTCAAGGAAATCACTTTGAACAAAATTGAATAAGAATGTTAATGTGTACATTTAATTAACAAAGTAGTTACAACAAGTAAATAGGTTTTATTTATTTCATGTAACAGAAACAATGCATAACATTAAAAGTATTTAGGTGTGAATATCTCCTAAACAAAGCGTTTGCGGAAATACCACCAGAGGAAATTTTGTTCTTTACTCCTTAGATCTTTTTCTCTATATCAGTGTTTTTTTTTTTTTCCAGTTAAATCCATTTTTTTAGATATAGGGCTATTAGATATTATATTTTCGTATTAAATATATCATTTAAACATAATTTTTAGTTGGCTAAGTTGGTGAATTAATATTCATTAATAAGTATTAATACAGAATGTCCTATTCCAGTAAACGTCACATTTCATGCTTTCGAATTCAAGGAGTACCGATATTACTACCCATATTAAAATAATTCTGCAACAGGAAAGGTGTTATTTTCTCTATCTATTCCTAAAAACAGATAGAGCACCTTGGGGTTCTAATTACTCAGATGAGGTGAAACCTCTTCTCTCACAGGTTGGAGAAGAACTTAAAAGTAATGTAACCCCTTTATTTTGTATTAATTGTTTAGTATTAAATTTCGTTTTTTCCACAGCTGTTGTTATTTAATCAATGATAATTATTGTAGTGGAGCAGTTTGATTATAAGATTTAGGAATCGGTCATTTCAAGTATTAATTTCATTTAAAAGAAGACACTTCGAAAGTCAGTAGTTACTAATGAAAAGCAAACTGCTTTTAAATTTCATGTAACGCAAACAATGCATAACATTGAAAGTATTTAGGTGGAATATCTCCTAAACAAAGCATTTGTGGAAATATGTGTGGATATGTGTTATTGTTTCACAAGATTCAATTATCCTTCTTCGTAAGGAATTAAAGTCATTGACCGGACTTGCATAGAATTTTTATTTAATGTCACCCCAAATAAAAAAATCCAGTGGTGCCAGGTGGTGCAGGCCAAGCCACTGGTCTTACCCGAATCTTGTGAAACAATAACATTATCCAGTGCCGTTCTGCCACTGCTGCTGCCGACATAAGATTCCGAGCCTGTGGTAATGCTCAAGGAAATCACTTTGAACAAAATTGAATAAGAATGTTAATGTGTACATTTAATTAACAAAGTAGTTACAACAAGTAAATAGGTTTTATTTATTTCATGTAACACAAACAATGCATAACATTGAAAGTATTTAGGTGTGAATATCTCCTAAACAAAGCGTTTGCGGAAATACCACCAGAGGAAATTTTGTTCTTTACTCCTTAGATCTTTTTCTCTATATCAGTGTTCTTTTTTTCCAGTTAAATCCATTTTTTTAGATATAGGGCTATTAGATATTATATTTTCGTATTAAATATATCATTTAAACATAATTTTTAGTTGGCTAAGTTGGTGAATTAATATTCATTAATAAGTATTAATACAGAATGTCCTATTCCAGTAAACGTCACATTTCATGCTTTCGAATTCAAGGAGTACCGATATTACTACCCATATTAAAATAATTCTGCAACAGGAAAGGTGTTATTTTCTCTATCTATTCCTAAAAACAGATAGAGGACCTTGCGGTTCTAATTACTCAGATGAGGTGAAACCTCTTCTCTCACAGGTTGGAGAAGAACTTAAAAGTAATGTAACCCCTTTATTTTGTATTAATTGTTTAGTATTAAATTTCGTTTTTTCCACAGCTGTTGTTATTTAATCAATGATAATTATTGTAGTGGAGCAGTTTGATTATAAGATTTAGGAATCGGTCATTTCAAGTATTAATTTCATTTAAAAGAAGACACTTCGAAAGTCAGTAGTTATTAATGAAAAGCAAACTGCTTTTAAATTTCATGTAACGCAAACAATGCATAACATTGAAAGTATTTAGGTGTGAATATCTCCTAAACAAAGCATTTGTGGAAATATGTGTGGATATGTGTTATTGTTTCACAAGATTCAATTATCCTTCTTCGTAAGGAATTAAAGTCATTGACCGGACTTGCATAGAATTTTTATTTAATGTCACCCCAAATAAAAAAATCCAGTGGTGCCAGGTGGTGCAGGCCAAGCCACTGGTCTTACCCAAATCTTGTGAAACAATAACACTTATCCAGTGCCGTTTTGCCACTGCTGCTGTCGACATAAGATTCCGAGCCTGTGGTAATGCTCAAGGAAATCACTTTGAACAAAATTGTATAAGAATGTTAATGTGTACATTTAATTAACAAAGTAGTTACAACAAGTAAATAGGTTTTATTTATTTCATGTAACACAAACAATGCATAACATTGAAAGTATTTAGGTGTGAATATCTCCTAACTAAAGCGTTTGCGGAAATACCACCAGAGGAAATTTTGTTCTTTACTCCTTAGATCTTTTTCTCTATATCAGTGTTTTTTTTTTTCCAGTTAAATCCATTTTTTTAGATATAGGGCTATTAGATATTATATTTTCGTATTAAATATATCATTTAAACATAATTTTTAGTTGGCTAAGTTGGTGAATTAATATTCATTAATAAGTATTAATACAGAATGTCCTATTCCAGTAAACGTCACATTTCATGCTTTCGAATTCAAGGAGTACCGATATTACTACCCATATTAAAATAATTCTGCAACAGGAAAGGTGTTATTTTCTCTATCTATTCCTAAAAACAGATAGAGCACCTTGGGGTTCTAATTACTCAGATGAGGTGAAACCTCTTCTCTCACAGGTTGGAGAAGAACTTAAAAGTAATGTAACCCCTTTATTTTGTATTAATTGTTTAGTATTAAATTTCGTTTTTTCCACAGCTGTTGTTATTTAATCAATGATAATTATTGTAGCGGAGCAGTTTGATTATAAGATTTAGGAATCGGTCATTTCAAGTATTAATTTCATTTAAAAGAAGACACTTTGAAAGTCAGTAGTTACTAATGAAAAGCAAACTGCTTTTAAATTTCATGTAATGCAAACAATGCATAACATTGAAAGTATTTAGGTGTGAATATCTCCTAAACAAAGCATTTGTGGAAATATGTGTGGATATGTGTTATTGTTTCACAAGATTCAATTATCGTTCTTCGTAAGGAATTAAAGTCATTGACCGGACTTGCATAGAATTTTTATTTAATGTCACCCCAAATAAAAAAATCCAGTGGTGCCAGGTGGTGCAGGCCAAGCCACTGGTCTTACCCGAATCTTGTGAAACAATAACACTTATCCAGTGCCGTTTTGCCACTGCTGCTGTCGACATAAGATTCCGAGCCTGTGGTAATGCTCAAGGAAATCACTTTGAACAAAATTGAATAAGAATGTTAATGTGTACATTTAATTAACAAAGTAGTTACAACAAGTAAATAGGTTTTATTTATTTCATGTAACACAAACAATGCATAACATTGAAAGTATTTAGGTGTGAATATCTCCTAAACAAAGCGTTTGCGGAAATACCACCAGAGGAAATTTTGTTCTTTACTCCTTAGATCTTTTTCTCTATATCAGTGTTTTTTTTTTCCAGTTAAATCCATTTTTTTAGATATAGGGCTATTAGATATTATATTTTCGTATTAAATATATCATTTAAACATAATTTTTAGTTGGCTAAGTTGGTGAATTAATATTCATTAATAAGTATTAATACAGAATGTCCTATTCCAGTAAACGTCACATTTCATGCTTTCGAATTCAAGGAGTACCGATATTACTACCCATATTAAAATAATTCTGCAACAGGAAAGGTGTTATTTTCTCTATCTATTCCTAAAAACAGATAGAGCACCTTGGGGTTCTAATTACTCAGATGAGGTGAAACCTCTTCTCTCACAGGTTGGAGAAGAACTTAAAAGTAATGTAACCCCTTTATTTTGTATTAATTGTTTAGTATTAAATTTCGTTTTTTCCACAGCTGTTGTTATTTAATCAATGATAATTATTCTAGTGGAGCAGTTTGATAATAAGATTTAGGAATCGGTCATTTCAAGTATTAATTTCATTTAAAAGAAGACACTTCGAAAGTCAGTAGTTACTAATGAAAAGCAAACTGCTTTTAAATTTCATGTAACGCAAACAATGCATAACATTGAAAGTATTTAGGTGTGAATATCTCCTAAACAAAGCATTTGTGGAAATATGTGTGGATATGTGTTATTGTTTCACAAGATTCAATTATCCTTCTTCGTAAGGAATTAAAGTCATTGACCGGA
This sequence comes from Nezara viridula, assembly GCA_928085145.1. Taxonomy (NCBI): domain Eukaryota; kingdom Metazoa; phylum Arthropoda; class Insecta; order Hemiptera; family Pentatomidae; genus Nezara; species Nezara viridula. The sequence continues at coordinate 107,468,254 of OV725078.1, read as the reverse complement.
CTTGCATAGAATTTTTATTTAATGTCACCCCAAATAAAAAAATCCAGTGGTGCCAGGTGGTGCAGGCCAAGCCACTGGTCTTACCCGAATCTTGTGAAACAATAACACTTATCCAGTGCCGTTCTGCCACTGCTGCTGTCGACATAAGATTCCGAGCCTGTGGTAATGCTCAAGGAAATCACTTCGAACAAAATTTAATAAGAATGTTAATGTGTACATTTAATTAACAAAGTAGTTACAACAAGTAAATAGGTTTTATTTATTTCATGTAACACAAACAATGCATAACATTGAAAGTATTTAGGTGTGAATATCTCCTAAACAAAGCGTTTGCGGAAATACCACCAGAGGAAATTTTGTTCTTTACTCCTTAGATCTTTTTCTCTATATCAGTGTTGTTTTTTTTCCAGTTAAATCCATTTTTTTAGATATAGGGCTATTAGATATTTATTGTAGTGGAGCAGTTTGATTATAATATTTTGGAATCGGTCATTTCAAGTATTAATTTCACTTAAAAGAAGACACTTTGAAAGTCAGTAGTTACTAATGAAAAGCAAACTGCTTTCAGAACATTACCTCAGGATTTTAATAAAACAATCATTAAAAAATAACAAAAAACCAAAATTGGAATTGGAATTGTCCAGCAATATAGGTCTTTTAAAATTTGATATTTTTGGTTGATTTACAAAATACATAATATCAAAATATTAAAAACATTAAATAGTCTATAAATTATTTTTTAATTTTTTATTATTAGCATTTTCTTTATATTTTAAATAAATTTCGAACTTCCATTATATTTCGAGTATAACATGTTATAAAGTGAAAATGAAATTTGAATTGGAAAAATAATTGAAATGTTTGAATAACAATTTCATTTCCTTTGAATGGTGAATTATTTGATCAATTAAAAGTTTTGTTCTTGGAATGAAGACTATTAGCTGATAAATAACAAATAAAACCTTAAAATTCCAATTTTAATATATTACAACAATAATTATAAATGGAAAAGAGCTCACAGGTGAACAAACTACATGAATTTGAATAATATATTTAATTTAATGAAGTATAGAAAAATGAGAAAAAATAAGCTAGTATAATTTAAACCCAGTTAAAGAGATCATTAATACAAAATCATACAAATGTATTAATTATTTAGAAAAAAAAAACATATATATACAGTTAAGGTCATTGATTCTTCTTGTAATTTGTTTTTCTTTGCCGTTATACACGGTGTTTCAGAGTTAAGTGGCCGAACTGCAAAAATGATTTAAAGTCCTCAAAACAAGAAAACAATTTTCTCTAAAGGTATGTCCGCAAATGCTTTGTTTAAGAGATATTCACACCTATATTACAACAATAATTATAAATGTAAAATAAAAATCTAGAAGAATGGTGTCAAAACTGGAGAATTAAAATAAACTCCAATAAATCCCACCAGATTACCTTTACCCTTCGTCGTAAACCAACGACTTCTTGTCCTACAGTTTCCCTTAACAATACTCCACTTAACCCTGTTGAGCAAATCCAGTACCTAGGACTCCACCTGGACAAACGACTAACTTGGAATCCTCATACTAGACTGAAACGACAAGAAATCGCTCGACGTTTCCGATTACTTCAGCACTTACTAGACAAACGCTCTAAACTTCCCATTAATTACAAAAGACTCATATACTTGACTGTAATAAAACCTATCTGGACTTATGGAGTTGAGCTATGGGGCTCCACTAAACCATCGAATTCCTCTCGCATCCAATCCTTACAATCCAAAATCCTTCATAAAATCCTCAATGCTCCTTACTTTGTCACTAATAAAATTATCCACAAAGATCTTAATATTCCTTATGTTTCAGATCTGGCCCAATCCAGATACCTATCCTTCCATAATAAACTTCAGAATCATCCCAACCCTCTCGTTTCTAACCTTGCTTCCTCTTCAATTCCTGATAACCCTCCGAGGCGTCTGAAAAGAAGATGGCCCCGTGATCTCCTAATGTAGTCATATCAGTAGAGTGCTACCATTGGGTAGTTACTCAGCAAGTGTATTCATGTCATTATATCTATTATGTCCAAATTTACTTGATGTATTTATGTAATACAGTTGTAAATGTCATTAAGAAATAAAGAAAAAAAAAATAGAAACTATACCATATACAGTAGTGTGTATGGTTAAAAAAAAACTTATTGTAACCATTTTTGGTATATAACAGGGTTTTCGTCGCTTTGATTCACTTAATTTACTTCTGTATCGATAAATAGAGTCAAAATTCACAAAAACGTACTTAAAAGGTTAGCAAGGATGCAATTGGTGACTTCTTGGAATAAACAGACGATATACATTATAACAACTTAATAGACATAAAAAAAAAAAATCAAATTTAGAAGAAATATAAATGAAATGAAATGGACAATATATACTGCTCAAAAATGAATAGGGATATTGTTAGTTATGTATGATTTATTTCCCCTGGAATTTTTATTTTATTTTTATCATAAAATACATGTAAAATTAGTATAAATAAGAATGTGTTTGATATCTGGACATCTTATAAAAGTTGCCTGGTTTGAGGAAAATACCTCTCTAAAATTTCATGATCATAACGAATTTCAACGAGAGCACCTTCCACAATATCGAGTAAAGTCCATCCTCCTTATTACACTGTATTGAAGGAATCACAAATTGTGGCAGTGTACCCAACCCCTGTTTTCGGTACTCTTCACCTACAAATGCTATAAATACAGAAAAGTGCCTTGCCAGTAAACATATCAGCATTCCAATTTGTATCTTCATCTCGCTGCACCATGAGAAAGATATGATGATAGGGTTTTTATAGGTGTGGGCCTTGGTAGAACATTCAACACTTATTTTAGGCTATGTTTGCTACAATGAAAAGGGTTGCTTCTTGCTGTAATACCAATATTTCTGTCATCCCTTAGCGCTCTAATATGCTGAGATCCCCTAAAAGGCTCCTTATTGGCACTTAAGGTTTTTCTGAATCTGGTTTTAAAGTTCGGGAGACCACAGCCTCGGAGACACTAACGGAGACACTGCATCGTTAATATCCACTTTCCGGTGCCCTTGACTGCTCATTCTTACATTAATATTGTGAAATTATGGTTCAATATGAAGTATTTTCTTCGATAATCAGAATATTGCTGGATTAAAATTGAGAAATGTCTAAAACAACTGTTTGTTTACAAAATGGATATTCTTCATGTTTACTATCTTTTAGTTAATAATTTATTAAAAATAAAGAATACTTGTTGTTTACTTTTTATGTTTACCAACCAATAAGACAATCCCTAATGAACAAAAAAAACAAGAGTATTTTATTTAAAAGGAATAAAATAAGCATATATAATTCATTTTTGAGCAGTATTTATAATTAATAAATAAAAAGAGAGAAAAAACTGTGAAAACAATGAATTGGTTCTTACAGTTAAAAATTAAATATTGAAACTATTATTCACTTCTAATCAAAATTTTATTCTTAAATTAAAATTTCATAAGTATGTATTTGGCAATGGTACTGGTTGAATGAAGTAGTCAGGCAAGTGAGCCCTATCTTTGTCCTTTCTTTCAAATGGCAATGATAAATTGTCATTTAGATCGAAAGTAATTTTGTATATGCTTTAGTAGAAATATAGTAATATTTTTAAGATTTCATTTGGTTAATTATGTAATATTAAAATTTCATGTTAAATTAAGTTGAATATAATTTTTTTGTTTTTGTTTTTTTATTTTGAGTAAATATAAAATCAAGTCTGTTGTATAGATGTGTGGAGGTTAAATTTTTAGAAATATTAGTTAATAAATTTGAACAGATGGTTAATTTCCTTATTGTAACATTTATACAAAAGAACACATCACAATAACACATATCTTATTTTGAAATCTAATGACAAATAAAAATCCATTAACCATTATTAGTTATTAGCAGATATTCCATAATAAAGAAAATATAATAAAGGATTATTGCATGGTAAACTAGGTACGGTCATAAGAGTTTGAATTTATTTTCAAAGATGAAATACTGTATTAAGTTTTCTGAAAAGCAATTTAATATCTCTTAATTGTTTTTTAACATTAAAATAGTTACAAAGTATCATCAAATAGTGCTTAAAATAATTAAATAAATGGCCTAGTAGGATACATATGGGTTTTTTGTTTTACAACCAATAAACAAAAAAAAAGTCTAAAATTTAGTATATTGTGTGTTTAGCATATGATAATCATGTATATACAACTTAAAACATCATAATTTAATTATATTAAATTTACCTATAAAGTAATTAATATTTTTGCAATTTTAGGCATTCATTTATTAAATTAATCAAAACTACGATAAAAAGTTTACTATAATAAAAAAATATCAATCAGAAAGCAAATAAAGTAAAACCTTGATTATCCACCACATATTATTTGGTAAGTTCCTGTTAAACATCAGTACAGTATAAAAAATTTGGATTTTTAACTCATGATGTGACTATTTCAAAGAAAAATATTCACAAATAGTAGCAAACTATTTACTTGATGCACAGTTTTGCAAAAAAGGATTTAGTAATGTATAAACACTGTATTTTAAAAGATAAAAGTAGTTCAAGAAAGTCAAATAAGTTTTTAAAACAACAAATATATGTATACATTACTTAATTACATACATAGGCTCAAAACTTGGAATAACTGATCAAGAGGAAGTGAAGTAATAAGAGTGAGAAATTTAAAATTTAAAATTTAGCAACCATATAAATTAATTAGGAAAATTATAAACTTATGAATTTTAAGGAAATCTAACCACTCCTTCCCTGAAGAACAAGAAGAATGTATTTTGTCACAGACACTACTGCTCCGCAAAATCTGAAATATTTCTGCAACCTTGTGTGGAAAATAAAAAATAAAATTGACCAATTACTTTAGTTATAACTTACATACTACCTAAATTGATATCATTTTTCTATTGTATTTGTTTTTAATTGTTTACCAAAAAAAATCCTATATATTGCAATCATGATTGCAAACATTTTACATAAATGGAAAAGAATAGATTTTCATTTTTAATTTAAGATATTTCGTAAAGTATTTTTGTCATCTTTCTATTCATTAAATCCTCACATCCTTGGTCCTAATGGTGATAGTTAAACGAAGTTTTTATGAGATTATGATGGCCAAGCATTGCCAGCTTTAACGTTTTGAGTCTAGAGGAGCCAGTTCAAATTCTGTCTGGGTGGGTTGAAATTCATTTTGTGGTCGATTCACTGAATGAATCTAGCTTTCCCAATCTGGTTAGAACAGGTTTGGTTGTACTTATAGAACAACCCCTCTCCCCATCCCGTTGCCAGAGATGGTACAATAGAGGGAAAAAAAGAAAGGTTAATCTAAGTTTTACAGCACCTGTGAATAAAATTACTGAAGATGGTAATAAAACATAACTATTGTAAATATTAATGTAACTATGGTCCTCAACTAACTAATTAATTAAAATTGGATAAATTAAGGCTTTATTTACGATTTTAAAAATCATAAAACACACACACCCATAAATTATAAATATATTGAGTGTGTGTATCTGCATACACACCTACCCACTCACACACATAATGCTCAAGTTGAGAATCAAACAATAAGTGAGCATAATGAAAATAACGATGAACAAGTATTCTTTGATGCATCAAAGAAACAGATAACTTTTTAATTGAAAGGTCACTAGTTATAAGTATTTATTATTCACTCCTAATTTATTTCTAAACAAATTATTTTCACAGTGTTCAATAATTGAACACCTCAAAAGCACATAATGTTGTGCTGTTGTTGGTTTAACCTCTTGATAAATTAACAATTTGATTTTGTTTTAATTTATTTTTAATCCTTACCTGTATATTTTTACCTTAAGCCTTTGTAGTCGGTCATTAATATTTGTTTGTGACTTTCCTATCGCATAACCCTTTTAAGCAAATGTTTGAGTCATCCTATTAAAAATATTCCTATTTCTATCAAATTCAACTCTTTTCATGGCTGACTGCAGTGCAATATTGAAAAGAAAAATGCAAGAGGACCTGCTATTCCATGCCAATTTTTTTATATTGAATGATTCTGGCAAGTCCCATTACCAACTTACCTGACCGAAAAGTCCTTTCATTGGGCACACCATAAGTTGTACTAGTTTTATGAGAGTCTACTCACCTCCATGATACTGAAGAGTTTTGTCTCATGATGGTGTCATACGTTAATTTAAAAACAATGAACATCATACACACTCTCTGACCATATTCCTTCCTTTTTCAGCAAATATTTGTCAGTGTCCATATCTGGTCTGGTATCAAAGTATGATAGGTATGTCCCAGCTAAAACCTCGCTTCCTCTCCACATATGGCCTGACAGCAGTGGCGGATCCAGATAATTTGTGAGGCGGGGGCGCACCTCTGTACCAAGTGCTTCCCCAGTCCCTACCCGTTCCCCACCACTACCCATCTCCTCCCACTCCTCAACTGAGTATAGCCCCCCAAAAGTCCTCTTTAAATATCATTAACAATAGCAAACTCTATTTTAGTTTAATGTACATTTTGTATAGTTTACAGTGAAGCAATCGTTAATTACTTAAATTAAATAGGCTTTTAGTTATCACTTCCTATTCAAAAAATAACGTGACTTACTTAAAAAATCACAAAACTTTAATTTCTTACTTTCCTGCTGAAAATCGAACCATTGTTTATATAAACTTGTTTTAGTTCTTCAGTTCTGCTATCGCTCCTTTAAATAATTCCCTCTACTTACGAGACATCCTGCAAATGGGTTTAAACAGATAAAAAACAAAATTGCTAACACATGTCACCAAGAGAAAACTTTATACAGTCAAAAAAGCCAGATTTGTCCGATCTTTTTTTTTATCTTTTGCTACTAAACATTGCATCGAGGCGAAAAACGTATTCTTTAAAACATTAAAAGACGTTAAATTGTGCGTTCAACGTATTTAAGTAGGTACCTAAACCTAACAATTTTATTAGGTGATATGGTCGATAACAATGGTCAACGAACGCTAATTTTTAACAACTTTGTCAAAATCTGAGACAGATTACTATAAACGGCTCTGCAGCTTTCAAATGAGTTGCCTAAGATAAAAAAACTAAGAATAAATTCCGATCATAATGGAGACCAAATAATTAGTACCTTCCTTCCTTTTTTTAAAAATTAATTTTTCTCCATCATGTATTTCACCTACGAGACTCTGTTCGGCGTCAGTAGGAACAAACTGCGACAGAAGCACAATTATTCGCATCTGACGGCGACCCAAAAACTGCAAACCAACTTTTCCCCTGACATTCCATTCTTTGTTCACAAAATCTCGCCAAGCGCCGAAGACTGGGCCCAAGTTGGTTCACAGCCTGTTGAGGTGACGACATATGACAAACCGTAAGATTAATTAAAATTGGCATGATAATAATTTTGTTTAATATTACTTTAGAAAATTCGTCTATGAGCATGAATTTTCCCATTTCTCTTTTCGTTAAATAGATGTTTTTTCCAATTGTCCAAGAGAGAGAGGGGTGCGGCCCCGGATGGATCCGCTAGTACAGGCCACGATAATAATTTTTTTTCTTATATTATATTAAATTCGTCTATGAGATGAATTTTTCCTATAATACTCTTTTCTTCAAATAGCTCGTTTTTGGAACCTTTATCACACCATCCAAGGGAATGAGGGGCGCGCCCCCCGAATGGTTCTGCTCGTACTGGTCACACTAATAATTGCTTTTATAACATATTAGATATTTCGTCTTAAAAGATGATTTTTTCCCTACATTTCTCTTCTCTTTAAATAGCTGGTTTTTGGAACTTTTTTTTCGAAATTATTTTTCCACCATCCAAGGGACCACCAGGCGCGCTCCCTTGCTGAATCCGCTAGTGCTGGTCACGATAATAATTGTTTTTTTATATTATATTAGAAAATTTGTCTATGAGGATAAATTTTCCCTATATTTCTTTTTTCCTTTAAATAGCTATTTTTCGGAACTTTTTTTGGATTTTTTTTACCTTCCAGAGGTGGAGGGGCGCTACCCGGCTGGATCACAGGTATGTACCTGCTAAAACCTCGTTTCCTTTCCACATATGACCAGGCAGTAGTCTGTTTTATAATTATGTTGAGAAAAGTTAGCTTGCCATACTTAGTAGAGTTATCTTTCTATACTGTCATCCTAAGGCTGTAAGATATGTCTCCAATTGTTTCAGGAAACCTAATATATTGTCCATTTCTTCTGGATTATAACATGTATAACATGGAGGAAACTATAGTAGAGCATGGTATGTCATCTTTTTTTTTTTTTATAGATTAGAATACTAATTCCTTAGCTCCAATCTCTGGATATTGATTCTTCATCTCAAGTTTCTGCCATGAGTTCTTAAGGATTAACTCTGTGTCCACCATTATGGGTAGCTGTGTTATAAAGCTATAGGTGTTATTATAATACTTACTTCCTTATAATAACACCTATTAAGTTAATTTCAAGAGGTGTGACAATAAAACGTTTTGACACTCTTTATAAAAAAAAAATATTTTTTATATTTTAAAGTATATTAGTATTGAAATGAGGGGAGTTAAATGTAATGAAGACCATATATAAATATTTTATAGTGAGCTGACTTGAAGATGGGGTAGAATTGATCCAAAAAAATAGTAAAAAAAAACATGTCCAAAGAATAAAATAAGGATGGATTTTATTTACTTACTCCTAAAGAAATAATAAATTAGTTTTTTTGGGCCCATGTCGATTATGTATATTTTTAACATTAATAAATGTACGGTAATTATCATTTCCATTTTTTCAGCTACAAGTTATCTCCGTTAGCTTTTTATGCTTCAAATGATATAGAATAGAAATTTTTAGAGATTGAAAAATATACTTACAATGTTTGTTGAAATTCTTTGACTTTATATAGTGCCATAAAAATTTAATACAAGACTAAAGGATAGTTAAATCATTAAAAACCCTGTTGTAATAAGTTCTATAATCTATTAAAATGGTCTTATTTACTATTGATTACATTTCCATGAATAGCATTTTTATTTAAATCAGTATAACTATTATTATATTTTAAACATAAAAACAAAGTCAAATATCTTTGGATTTGGAAAGCACTTTGGTTTTTCTTCCAGTTATAAACATTTTGTGCATTTATTATTCATGAAAATTATTTATTAATTAACAAAAATATAAATGAAAATAATATTTCACTGGAAACAATTGTGTTTTTGGAAATCTACTCTATATTTTGTAGCTTTCTTGTTTATAAAGGTATAAACTTTACTTAGAATTCCACTCCAAACTATCCATACTTCTCTTTCTTTAAAATTAGGAACATAAACATTACTTTAAAATAAGAGCAATACTTCAATTGATATGTTATCAATATGGACCTCTGGCATGTCACATAAACATATATTTTTTTAAAAATTATAATTATACATTGAGCTTATTCTGTACATTTATTTTTTCTATGTTATAAAATAATATGGCAAAGACAATATGAAGTCCTAGTCTTAAATAAATAAATAAAGAAAGAAAAAAAAAGAAAAAAACAATATGACACAAACAAATAAAACAACTTTTATTAAAATTATATTAGAATTGAAATTATAATGACTAATATATTTTGATTTACTAGGTATAACAACATTAAATAATTTAAATTGTCTTCATATAATTTAACATATCTACAGCTCAAACTTTAGTGAGCAATTCATAATAAAATATAATCATTATAACACAGTAAAATTAAAACAATTTGAAGCTTGAACACAAAACTAGAAATGTATCACATTCTGGTTAAATAAAATTACATTAAACACAACTCATATTACTAAGTACAACTTCAGTTCAACACTAATAACAATTAATACTTGGTGCAAATCTCAGCACTTAGTATTGCAGTACTATAATAAAATTTCTTTTCAGTAACATGGTTATTACATACAAATTTTTTTTTCATTAATATTTTATTATAATACATTGAATAAGGTCTAATTTTCAATTTGTTTACTAAATTTTAACTTTGTAAATTGCATTATCCCTTTTTGCCCTTTAAATAATTATGACTATGAAAGGAAATATAGCCAAAATTAATTTGGTTAATTTATTGTTGTAAGGAAGTGAAAATAGAAAAAAAAAACTTGAAGAAAGTATTTATAAACTAAAATATTAGTTGCTAGGATCTTTACTTATTTATATTTTTGCATTTCTTTAAATAAACTCATCCATTTGTTGTTTTCTACCTCCTCTTTTTACATTATTAATTATTGTGTCCAAAATTTATTAGATGATAATTTATATGCTTTTACCTTTCAAATAAGAAATACCATAATTATTAATTAGCCCAAGCACTTTAATAAGATTTCCCCTTATTAATTTTAATCAAATTAAATTAATGAAAATATTTAAAGTAATTAGAATTGTAATATATCCTGGATGGATAATCTGAATTCAATTATGGTTTATTAAATACTTTCTACATTTCTTGAATACAATTTTAACATGAACAAGTATTTGTTGAACAATGAATTTATATTCTCAAGAGTGTACCATATTGAGTTTATTTCCAATATTCTGCATCATGAAAAATTTAGTGCACTAAGTAACAATAAAATAAATGTTTAATTGTGATTGAATTGTTTTACTATTTAATTCTAAAATTGATCATATGTTATAAAATAAAAATTAAGTCACACAAAATTCAAACTTTATAAAAAATTATAAGTAAGTTCTAGAATCAGAATTTCTTTAAAAAATAGTTTAAATTACAACTTTTCTGATGATTTCTTTAAATTTATAAGCCAATAAATAAAATATAGCCTTACAGAATATTGTTAAAATTAAGAAAATGCTTATTATTGTGTCTGTTTCTGTTTGGATAGTTAGTTGAGGGTTTTTAGTGTATAGAAAAAATGTAGGTTCTTGAAAACTATACCATCTATTCAATATCTTATTCATAATACAGTGAGCATTACATGCACAGGGAGTCTTTCTTTTGCACTTCTAAATTTATACAAGCCTAATCCACTCGAAAAATCTTTACAAGACTTGAACATCTTCTAATATTAGTACATATTTAGCAAATATAAATATATTTTCTGCTTTTGCAGAATGATACATCATCTATTCTTGTAATACTAACAATTTAATTTTGTTTTGAACTAACTGTAGTCCTACATTATCTGAAGTCACACATTCCTTCATTCATATTTCATTAATACCAAACAGTGGCTGCTTTAGAAGGATTTAAGGACCCAGGCCATCTTGATATTTTATTACTACTACAGTATATTAACATAGAAGGAAATGCAGCTTATTTTCATTAATTATTTGATAGACTGGTAAAAAAATTATTCCACTCCATTTCCATCTAGCTTTATTTATTAACTAAAGAACTCTGGCACCTAATATTTCATTCTTGACCAGCCACTAACAGAATTTGGTATTAATTTACACTCGAGTATATAACAAGTTTTATTTAATTCAGTATACGGGTATCTATTCTTATATTACAGATTTTTCTGTCAAGATTAATAAAACTTTATACAAATATAGAGCACAAAGTTGAGCATATGTGCCCATTACTAAATAACAGTCATTCTCTTTAAAATCATCATTCATTCTTACTTTCATACTTGCCAAAAAAAGCAATGTTTCTCCAAACTCACCAAAAAAGAAAAAAATATAATAATAATAAATTAAAAAAAGAAGAGAGTTAATAAATAAAATTATCATAAATTAAAAAAAAATGTTGAACACTAATTACATCATTAACAATTAAAAAAAAAAGGTGAATTATGTCTTTTAACATACATCTAAAACTAGTGAAAACCTTTTATTACTTTGTATATGTATCTTAACTAAATTTACATACTGCTTATTTTACTATTATTGTTATGATCATAAGTCTCATTAGTCTATCCATAGATAGTGGATAAGGCAGCCATAATGTTAATAAAAAAAGGAGCAAAATAAAATAGTATAAATTTTTAACTGTTATTGAAAAGAAAATTAATTATTAATTTTATACTACAATGGAATTATGTTGTATTTACTAGAGTTTTTTAAAATAATTTTTTTTTGTTATTCAAGCTTATCAAGATTTATTTAGTTTTGTAGTATTAAAAATATAGAATTATAGGTCCATTTTTGTTCTTTTAGTAATACTTAATTCATCATGTTATTTTATTTTGTTAAAATCTTAGTTCATTTTATTTTGGTAACATCTCATATAACTGCCACAAAATAAAATGTTACTTTTACTAAACACATATTGCACTATACCGATGATACAGATATTTAAAACTTATTTTTGTTATTATTTATTTATTTTTAGATAGCTTTTAGTGATTTATTGGTTAGTTAATATTTTTAGTAATAAAACATTAACCACATTTGTGATTTTTTAGCTTGAGATATTAATATTGTGATTTACTTTAAAGTCTATTTACACTTCACAAATTAGTTGTAATTTTTATTTATAAAATGAATATGTTTCATCCCTTTGTACTAACAGTTATAATTGTTATGTTGCAAATGTAATAATTCCAGCGAGACAATTTTTTTAATTCTTGAAAAGTTTAAAATAAATAAATGATGTATGATACATATACTAATTTTTCTGTCTAGCCGTTACAGATACATTGTAACATCAGTTATTTATAGTAATTTGGGCAATCAAATATATATTATGTAAATATATTTGATTGCCAAAATCACTATTAAGAATAGCAAGATAGAAAAATTGGTATTAACATATCGTTAATCAAATATATTTAAATAACATTTGTATAAATCAACTTTACTTTGATTATTATTTTATCATTGCATCTGAACATATACAAATAAAAATTAACAATAAAATAAAAAAAAGTTTCTATAATTGACTTTTCTTTTAATGGACAAGGATAATTCAATTTGTTGAACATTAATAGAAGATGTGAAATAAGTCAATTTAATATACGTTATTATTATTACTTTTTTAACAAACCAAATAAATTATTTAAAGAAATTTATAATCAAAATATAGGTAGAACAAATGTTATTAGCCAGAATTAGAAGCATACAACACAATAGAAATTATTTGGACTGTTTTTGTTCCTTTATAAGAAATAATTATGTTGGGATTTCATACAATGGTTAACTGCATTCTGTCAGTATTGAGATTTATTTATTTATTATGTATGTATGCATTAATTTATTGTAATGTGATGGGCATATCAAGAGTGATATTAAACAAATACTATTTTCATCACTTTATATAATCTTTTAAACAGGTTAATAATATCAGAAATCTCATAAGGTATTATGTTTTTCTTGATTGAACAATAGTTTAAGAGTTCTCATCCATGATCCAGGCCTGAGATCCTAATTTAGGACACACGGTTAAGACATTATTGGCTTCATTGTTGTTCATTGTTGTTGCTTATTCATTATTTTTCATTTTTGAGGTGTATTATTTAAGAAATTAAACTAATAATGTGAATTTAATAGGTAGTGATTTACTTCTTTAAAGATAAAATATTAATTTACATCGTTTGAGAAATAAATAAAATTTACAACATATCTAAATATTATTCAAACACTACTACTAAATCACAGCATTTTGTCATTATATACCATTTACTTTAAGTTCATGCATATTTTTAGTTAATCTAAAATTATATTGTATAACTTAGAATTTATTCCTCCTAGATATATTGTTGTTTTGGGTCTATTTCATGACTCAAAGAATATGAGAAACATTGTAATGTCAAGAACATCATTTGTAATTGTTAATTCAAATATTTTACTCAATAAAAAAGTTAAGTTTCAGACTGATTATTAATCATCCAAACAAAATTAAAAAATAAAGTGTTATGTTGAATTAAAGTTTAATTTATCTATGGATAGACACATATAGTTTTACATGAATAGATAACATTTATTTTACAAAAAAATAAATTATATGGCCATTTCTGGCTTGATATTTTCTGTACTTCTTAATTCTTATAAAATGCTACCTTATAATACAAAACGCAGCTAAGCTATTTAATTTTATGAGGATTTGGGCGATGCTACTGTGGCTTTTGGTGATGTAGCTGTTCCGGAACTATTTGATCCATTTCCAAGACTATTTTCAATTCCCTCATTATTTTGCACAACAGAATTGAAATATCTATCTGTAAAAATATACGAAAAATTCTTTTACTCAGATAACATACTGTATTGTGATTTAAGTATTAATTCTTCAAAAATGAAGTTAAAACTAAAAGTTGATACTCATATAATTAAGTATTAGGTTTTTTATTATTTTTGTTTTTTTTATAGCTTTCCTTGAGTCTATCTTTTTTTTTTATATGAGTTGACAAAAATTGGAAAATAATTGAACTATTTTTTTTTTAAAGTCCGCCTGCCCAATATTGAAGAATAATCACGTCAATAAGGAAAGTGTTGAAAAACAAAACAAAAAAAAAAAACCTAACTTTATAAACAACTAATACCCTTAAGTAATCTTTTATCATGCCTCAAATTACATGTCCCAATAAAGTTCTGTAAAAATACATACATAAATATATATATATATACACTGACAGGTAAAAATTCCACCCACTTGATTTTTTCATCTAAAATATTTCTGCTTTGGATTGGTTTATTGTTTTTAATGAATAAATAGATAATCTTTTTGTTTGTTTTCAATTAGGAATGTTAATATAGAGGATAATAACCCTTAATCCTTAATTCAATGAAATGATTCTAGATTCCAATGTTTACTTTCTATGGAATAAAAATGTTTATTCAGTATCATTAGTTGAGTGCCGTTTCTCGCAGCACATTTCTTAGTCTCCGGCTTTTAATTTTTTAAATATTAAGTTTAAAAATGCCTCCTAGTGCTAAGGATGTTGCGCGTGGTGTGGCACTTATTGATGATGGATGTTCCATTAGATATGCAGCTAATGCCATCGAAGTTTCATATGAAACTTTACGAGACTGGTTCTTACAATAGAAGGCCCGGTTCTGGACTGCCTAGGGTAACAGAACCACGGGATGACCGGTTTTTGACTTTGAGAATTTTACGAAACCGGCACCTTCGATTCATCAGCTCGAAGAAGTTCGAGGTGTGCAAATTTCTGAACGTACCACTCGGAAAAGATTAAATGAGTAAGGATTACTGGCTTTTCGTCCAGTAAGAGGACCAGAACTCACAAAGTAACACGGCTGGCTTTTGCTCGAGAACACAGCCATTGGACTATGGACGAATGGAGTGCTGTACTTTTTACAGATGAGTCGAGATTCGCTCTTCGATCTCCAGACGGGCGTGAAAGGGTGTGGAGAAGAAGAAACGAAAGATATGCAGCCTGTAATTTTTCCCAGAGCCAACCTTTCCAACGTGGTTCCTCAATGGTGTGGGCTGGGATTTCAATGGAGCGCCGCACAGAATTGGTTGTTGTTCGTGGAGGGTCTTTGTCGGCCATTCGCTATGTAGATGAGATTTTGGAACCTCATGTGTTGCCTATCCTCAACGAAATCGGCGATCGTTCTATTCTAATGCACGCCCACATGTCGCCCGCATAGTGCAGACGTTCCTTCAACAGAACAATATTGAGGTTTTAGCCTGGCCAGCACGTTCTCCAGATTTGAACCCTATTGAGCATTTATGGGATAACCTCGGAAGAAGAATAAGAGCGCGTGCAACACTTTCTGATACACTGCAGGACCTTGAAAGGGCTCTTCGGGAGGAATGGGCTATCCTCCAGCAAAGGGACGTTTCCCGACTGGTGGAAAGTATGCCGAGGCGTCTTCAAGAAGTAGTGAAGTCAAGAGGAGGAAACACGCGCTACTAAACGATGATGTAATTAATTTCTTTTAGAATAATAATGGTTCGTTTTTCAATTTTTTTTTCTCTAATCTTTCTTACCCAATCACATTTTGATTATTAAAGGTAAAAAAGATTATAAAATTCCATAAATACTAAGTATTATCTACAAATACCATGTATTATATACAAATACAACTTTTTTTACAAATGGCAGAAATATTTTTAGATGAAAACATGAAAAAATCAAGTGGGTGGAATTTTTTGCCTATCAGTGTATATATATATATATATGAGTGAATTGTAAACGGATAATTGTCCTTATATTTCTTTTAAAAACGCATGTTTATCTAATATCCAAGTACTTAAACTACCAAAAACAATAATATTATTCGTTTGTATTTCCTGAAAAAAAATCTTAGCCATGTCTATAAAAAAGTTTACTAATTTAAATTAAATTAATCTGTTTTAATGTAAATAAATAATTAACAAATAATAAATTTATCAATTGACAAAAATATAAATTAATAACAATAAGTGGCTACCTATATCCTATAGAGCCTAGAAATTTATGTTTATTTATGGAATAAAATACTTATTTTGATACAGTGAAATTTTCTATTAGAAATTTAAATTGTAAGAAATCTATAATTTTATAATTGCTAATTATTTTTTTTAGTGAAATGGAATATGCCTTATTGCTTTATATCCATGTTACTGACTTAAAACAGCAAAATACATTGCTAACCTTATATTAGACAATTTAAACTAAGCAGTTACCATCATCAATAAGTGCAGCAGTCTCATGGTTGGTGGGTGTGATGAGGGGTGTCATCATGTAGTCCTCCTCTAGACTGATGAAAGGGGGCCCTGGACCAGCAGGGGGAGCAGTTGGAGGTGTCCAGCGAGGAAGTGCACTTCGTGTCCCTCCTCGAGGAGAGTTTACTTGTAGAGGTCCCGGAAACAATGAGAGATTTGTCGGGCTCATCACACCAGACATTGGACTCAAGCTCGGGTAGCTGAATAGCTGAAACAAGACAATTATATTTTTGTAAATAAATTTATGTAAATTATTATAATATTTCTTAAAAAGTATTATAGTTTGTTTAAAGAAGGTATTTTATTCTAATTAGCCACTTCTTTGAATGTCTGGGTTTTAAGAGCATTTAAATTGGCAATTCGGCTAAAGATGAATACAATGTGCATCCCTCACCCATTTGAGCTAAGAAGTTTGTAATCACTCTACAGGACAGGAGCTAATCATTGAGATATAAAAGATTAATATTATATATAATGGCATCTAGATATTATGGTATCGAAAAAAATTTGGTAGACAGTTAAAAGTGTTCTATGATTGAAATGTCAATTCCATATTTTGTAAAGTTGGTCAAAATAAACATAAATAAAGCAAATTATAAAATGAAGTCTTTATCTTGTAGCCAATTATTGATAATTTGTGATTGCTTCCAGCTACATATCCCATCTGTCTAAACATCTTATCTTCATATCATGAGACATAGATTGATCAGTTTCTGTAAGCATTACTTTATTGGTTCTTCTCTGCCATATGTTACTTACTACCTTCATTCTACATCACTCTGAGTCTTTCAAATCTTTCGGTACTCCATTCTGAGATGCCAGTTTGTGTCCAGAGTGCAGCCATTTATATACAGATATAGCATTCCACATCCTTAATTTGAGATTTATATAGATTCATTACTCTTCAAAAAGAGAAGAAAGGTATTTTTTTTTCTATCCATGCTTGATATATTATATACTGATATATTTCTGACTGTTTGTAATTTATTGAAGTTATTGTGGAACGGAGGTATTTGAATCTGCCTATCCTTTGAATGATTTCTCTTTTATGTATTTATATCATTTGTTGTTGGAGTGGATTTTTTGGCTTACAGTCATATATTTTATTTTATCTTCATTTACTTGTAAGCTGAATTGCTCTGCTTCTCTTATCAGAGTTCTAGTGAATCTCTCTATCTCTTGATTGTTTCCCAGGACAGCAATATCATCTTCATTTCTTGGAATTTACAACTCATTTCCATGTGCACACATTACTATCTTCCCATAATGTTTTTATCACTTTCTCCAGTTATATTGAACACTATCAGAGAGAGTCCATCTCCCAGCTACAAACAATTTCGAACTTGGAAAGGATTAGTTACTTCTCCTAATATCAGAGTTAAACATTTATATCATTTGCATAAGCCTAAATCAATCTCACCAATTTCCTGGGAGCTCTATGCTCAGTCATGATCTTCCAAAGACAGTTTCTGTTCATGAAATCATAGGCTGCTTTGAAATTGACAAGTTTGGTGAGCATATCCTGAGGTACTTCACATTGTTTTTCAATAATCTGTTTTAGGATAAAAATCTGGTCTAGCGTGCACCTTCTTCCTCTGAATCCTTGGTAGTGACCTATTATATTTTTCCAATACAGATATATCATTTTTTTTGTAGAACATTTTTCATCATCTTGTAGGCAATGGTATGCCTCTGCGGTTACTGTACTTATATCTGGAGCCCTTCTTTAGGGTAAGGAAGATTAAGTCTGTGTTCCGAGCCTCTGGTATCCTTTCCTCCTCCCATATTTGCTGGATTAGCTACAATAACTTTATGATAATAACCCATTTTATGATATTACAAAAAAAAGGTATGAAACTTTTAAAACGGAATTTAATAAACATGAAAGCTATGATTACAAATATTTAGAATTAAGGACATTTTACTAGAAATTCTTTATTCCTGATTTGTATTTGTTGACTACTTGCCATATGGCCCTATTGGAATATTAATATTGGAATGAAACAGAGTCAGAAGGAAGATCTACAATTCTTGCTTGTAGGAAAGATCAAGAGAAAGTACCTAAATCTCCTGGGAGGACAGAATGATGGGTGTGTTGCAGAAGGATTTGATAAAAGCAGAAAACGAGATCTGGTGGAAGAGAAGTCCACCTGATCCAGACTTTATACTGGGTGTATTATTTCAACTGTACCACAGGCGGATCTACAGGGGGGAGGGAGGGCCTTTGGGGCTGAAGCCCCTCCCGAAATGGTAAAATGTAACTGTGTTTTATGGAAAAAAATATGTATTATTTTTCGTGTAATTACATTTAATAGGACTTCAAGAAACACTTAAACACCATTTTATACAGGTAGTTAGGATCTATATATATATATATATATATATATTTTTTTTTTTTAAAAGTAATTATCGTTTTTTACATGAAAAACAATCTTTCCGGCTGAATCCCCCACCAAAATTAAATCCTGGATCCGCTAGTGAACTGTACTACATTTACTCCACTTTTAGAAAAACTTTCTTGTTTAATAAACTTTAAGACCATATTAATTAATTTGAGGTTTACTGGAGAAAAGTTTGAGATTCACTTCAAGTTGTGTAAAGAAATGATTTGATTTTCTATCCAGTTACCTAAAAGTCTCATCTTTTCAGCAAAAATGACTACATTTATTTATTTATTTATTTATATATACATTACATCATGTCAAAAACATAAATTCCATGTTTGTGGTTTCAGTAACCTTATACATTACATACTAGTGGTATGAATGTTTAGTAGATTGAAACCCATTTTATACAGTAGGAAAAACCTCATAAAAAACCTACATAAGAAATGACTACAATTGACTACAGTTGCAAGGCTTTTATTTAATGTTTTTTTTTTCCTGTTATGGGATGTATTGTAATAAACATAATAGACAAAACACACATTTTATTTATAAAAAAAAATTTAAAATGATGATTTTTTAACATAAAGTGGTTATGAATTATGTTTTTCTCCCAGATCTGCGCCATAAAGATTGATAAGTATTTATGATTGATAAACTCAACTTTTCTTGCTAAAATTTACTTTTAAAATAAAGAAACCAACTGATTGCTTCTATTATCTTCATGAAAACGCACATATTAGGGCTGGAGAAATTAAGTTTGTCACTCATAAATTCGCACCGATTTTTATTGCAGAAATATGGTAGAAAAACACAATTTCATAACCACTTTACGTAGAAAATCATCATTTTGAAATCTTTTATTTTTATAAATAAAATGTGTTTTTAGGCAATTATTTTTACTGCAATACATCAATAAATTAAAGCTTTGCAATGGTTAATTGTAGTCATTTTTGCTGAAAACAAGGGTGTTTTTAGGTGACTGGATAGAAAATCATATCATTTCTTTATACAACTTGAAGTGAATCTCAAAATGTTCTCTAGTAAACCTCAAATTAATTAATACGGACTTAAAACTTTTTAAACAAGAAAGTTTTTCTAAAAGTGGGGTAAATGTAGTAAAGTTGAAAGGTGTTAGAAAAAATCAGAAATAATGTATGACTTTTTTTTTTAAAACGGAACTTAGCTGTGATTGTTTGTCCGCTCAATAGTCCTCTTTAAAGATTTTTAACAATGACAAACTCTAATGTGGTGTAAAGAAACTTTTATCTAGTTTACTATGGAACAATGTTGGATTACTTTAATAAAATATTTTTTAAGTTGTCGCTTACTATTCAAGAAACAAAATGTGACTCGCATAAAAAAACACAATTCTTAAATTAACTACTTTCCTCCTTGAAATTGGGCAATTATTTATTTGAACTTTTTTTGCAGGTCTTGATGCCTACTATCAACCATTTAAATATTTTCCTCTACTTACGGGGCACCCCGTATAATGAGAATATCTCACACTGCATAAGAGGTAGAAGAGGAATAATGACAGTTTACTTGAATTGAATTTAAGTTAAACAGAATGAAATGAATCCATGAAGTAATGATAAAATTAAGTAATAATGTGAGTTAGGATGCTTTTAGTTAGAAGGGATTGACAACTGTTCATCTTAAAAGGGACTACATTGAGGGTTCACAATACTAAACCAGAAAACAAATTATAACTAGAAAGCAATAGAGACGATAAGAAAGAAGTAACCACTAGTAATATTAAGTTTATTGAATAAATGATTTGAAAACGTTAATAAAAGTATTAATTGCATATGTTGCATAACTTGGATCTTACAGCCTTTGCCCCAAAGATGAAAAAAAAAAAAAAAAAAGGAATTCTTCTCTCAAATATTTTAAACTGTTCTTCTTAAAAGGTATATTCTAACAAATCATCTCAATAGGCCAATAATATGCATATTTTTACTATAATTTTTAAATAATCTTTTGTTTTCAGAATCTGTCAATCTTGACAGCAAAAATTATAGCTAATAAGAGGTGATATGCATGTATAATATTGAAATATCTTAAAATATTAAAATTAAATTGGGTAAAGTTTTTAATTCAAAACTACAATATAGTAAAAATAGAAGGAATTTTAAGACAGAACACATGAATTCAAAATAAATAACTTTCAAGTTATTTTTTTAATTTAATTTTTTTATTATATTCAGGTTATCGACAACAAACAAATTCAAAATAATTAATTAGGTCCATAGCTTCTCAATAATTATTTACTAACTGTTAAACTGGAATTTTTTAAAGTATAAAGATGCAGAGATCGGTGGTGTAATGGGTGATTTCAAATTTTAATTATTTATTAATGAATTAATTTTTCTTGTCAACTTGAACATAAAGTTCAAGTAAAGCTATGTGGTGTACTAGAAACTATTATTTAAACATTGGTTTCTAAATACCCTCCATTGAAATTTATTCATAGCTGATGCTGTATCTGGAAATTATGCCTGAACTTTTACTGTATATTGACAAAACATGCTCTTCACGAATGCATTTTTTACTTTTTTTATTTTGAATAATGCTAGGTGAATTGGCCTTAAACACTTCTGTTTTTGTAAATATCCTCAGGGTTATCTTAGACAAAGTTGGGAACCCTGGCTCTTTAATACATGGATACCATCCAGGATACAGAATTTATATTCTAAACAGCTTTGGGTCATGTATGAATAACATTGTAATTAAGAGCAGAAATAAATAACATTGTAATTAAAATCATTATTTTATTTTTAATATTTGAAAAATAATAAACACTTAAAAAAAGTTAAACATTTGTAAGTGGTTGGTTACAGTAGTTAAGGGATCCTAAGGATAACCAGATTGCATATAGGCTAAAGATGCTTCTGAATACTAAAAAAAAAAAAAGTCCCAATCCATTAAATAAGAAGATCATGATGTTTGAAGCCAATCCACTCAGAACTAACTAATTCTATCTAACATTGAAGCAATACCCATCAAAATGTTGCAAGAGGTTGTACAAAACTTCCAGGTACAGTTTGAAGAATGCCTTTATTTTAATGGAGGATTTTTAGCGAATAATGAGTCGAGATAGCTATACAGTTTTTAATGTTTATGTAACACAATTGGATATTCTTGTACTATATAATTTGAAATAAAATATTGATTTCGATACCATGTTGTCTCACTGCCGGAATCTGTATTTTAGTGAATAGGTACATTCTTATTTAATTCCTGCTATGCATACATTCTCTAGCTTGGTCATTTGCAATCATGGCAAAATCAAAATTTATTAATTAATGAAAATGGTGTTTGCTGGTGCTTATTAAAACTGATAGGATTAATAATATGCCTAAAATTAAAAAATATATATACGTATAATATATATATATATATATATATATAATATATATATAGTAATATAACTATAGTTTATTTATCAACATTCTGTATGCTAGTGTCTCACATTTCTGAAAGAGTAAATTACACTTGCTGGGTTAGTGACTTCAGTGTAAACCAAACCACAAAAATAATTCAATAGAAACATAACTCTCTGAATCCAGGACCCTGATTGATGTTTAGAAATTGGAAGGGATAAGATAGACACCACTATCTTATTTACCCGTTAGTTTATTCGTGATTTTCAATTAATTCATTTTTTATAATGATGCAGAAAGTTTGAAGAGAAGATATTTAAAAAAAAAAAACATTGATTTAATTATTTAAAAAGAAGTAATGGAAATATATGTAACCTACTTTTGGTATTTATTACAATGATTGCTATAATTTTTATGAAAATGCTTTGATTTAATGTAAAATATTGAACTAACACTTTTTTGAACATATAAATCATTTATGGCCATAAAAATAAAACGGATAATACAAAAGAATTATCTGAATTTCTTATATTCTGTAAAATTTCATCAACTGAAAATAAATCAAATAGTAATGCAGCTCCCTGATTAGTGATCTGGTATAAGACCTATCTTCAGTATTAAGTATATTATTTATTTGTTTATTTTTTTTTTTTGACTGCCCAATGATCTCGTATGAACCTCGATAGCATATGTGATTTAAAAAAAAGTGATACTTTTGTAGTATAAGTGTGTTGATTATAATTATAATCCGTGGCCCAGACCTCTTTTTGCCAAATTATTAACACTCCTATAAAAATTCGTGGATGGTTTTATTTTATCATAATCTAAGGTATTTACTCTTCATTGATTTCAAGCAAGCATTCGATCCTGTTAATAGAGTACAGTTAACTTCGGCCTTAAAGAAGTTTGGTATTCCCTTAAAATTAATTAATTGAATTTAAATGACGCTGTTCCACCCAAGAGGGAAAGTTCTCATTGGAAATAGAATGAGCAACGAATTTCATTTCAATGGTGGAGTCCGACAAGGTGATGCTCTGTCGGCTGTACTATTTAATTTAGCTCTCTACAAAGCCCTAAAAACAATTGAACGAAGAGGAAGTTTGGTAACCCGTACCTCACAGATTCTCGGATATGCTGATGACCTTGTGGTTCTTGGAAGAAACGAACGACCGACAAGGGATGTCCTCACTGAACTTGTGCACGAATGTATAAATGTTGGCCTAGAGTTAAACGAACAGAAGAAAAAGTACATGGTTCTGTCTGCATCTGGAAGAAGAACGTTGGTCGATTCCTAGTTTAATGATTATTCGTTGGAAGCAGGTGAACAATTTACTTACCTTGGAGTATATATCAACTGCGAAACAAGATGAGTGAAGAGATCAGGAAACGTATCCTGGTAGGAAATATAGCGTATTACGGTCTTGTAAATCTCTTCAGATCACTTCTTCTCTCAAGAGCTACCAAGATGAAACTTTACAAATCGCTTGTCACGCCTGTTGTTTGCTATGACGCAGAAACCAGGACGCTGAAAGTTACAGAGCGACACATGCTAAGTGTGTTTGAAAGGAAGATACTAAGCTGTATTTTGGTCCAGTTCGCGTCCAAGGTGTGTGGCGCACTAGAAATAACCAGGAGCTGGAAAACTTGATAAGGCATGAAAATATCTTACGCTTCATAAAATCACAAAGAATTAGCTGGCTTGGTCATATGCAAAGAATGGAAGATGATAGAATGACAAAGAGAATAATGGGAGAGAACGTGTACGGCAAGAGAAAAATAGGACGCCCTAGGACATGATGAATGGATTACCTTGATGAGGATCTTTCAAGGATTGGAATCACTGGATGGAAACAAATGGCATTGAATCGGGACCCATGGAATCGAATTGTACGGGAAGCCAAAGTCCACCTTGGACTGTAGTGCCGGTGAAGTAAGTAAGTAAAGGTAAATTTACGTAGTTCTGCCATAGATACTGTTACAAAAGTTGAATTTCGTTTACATCTTTGGGTATTATTTAGATAATCCTTACCTCTATCATGTTATTTTATTTACATGTCATGATAATAATATCAATTATATTGTAATTTTCTTTCGCTTAGTTCACGTAGAGTGTGATGATAAAGAAAACCGAATAGCTGTGAATAGCCGATTACCTTACACAAAGTTGGAAACTGTAGGTCAGAGATTTTCAAAACTTTGAAACCTTTGGATAACAGCCTTATGTTCGTGTACCGCACTATAAATAGATATAATGAGATCCTATCTGTATGTGACAGACCTCGGTCGAGCTGTCCCTGCACTGTGAGAACGGCAAATGCAGTGGGAGCAGTGGCTGCTCGAATCTGAAGAAATCGCATTTGAAAACAGTTCATGTCTCGGGAAATGGGAATCTCAGTCAGATCAATGTCTCGCATAATAAAAAGTGACCTTAGGATGGGTGCATTTCGAAGAATCACAGGACAAAGGTTAACCACCTTCCTAAAAAAAAAAAATTTAGAGTGGATAGATGCAAAGTGCTCCTTGGCCGGTACACCAATGGTCTTCATCGAAAGATTTTGATTAGTGATGAGAAAATGTTTACAATTGAAGAAAAAAGTATCATTGTTCGTTAAATACATTTAATAGGGCTTCAAGAATCACTTAAACGCCATTTCTTATAGGTAATTAGTTTCTTTCTTTTTCTTACAAAGTAATTATCGTCATATACATACACACACACACACACACACACATATATATATAATATATATATATAATATATATTATAATTATATATATATATATATATATATATAAACTTTCGGGCTGAAGCTTCTCCCCAAAATTAATTCCTGGATCCACTAGTGCTCTCGTAAATGTTTTAATTGCAAATCTATTCATATTTGCACTTCCTTTCGGGCGAATAAAGTTTATTATCTGTTAATGAGTTGAAAACTGTCTATTACTAATACAATATCTATTACTGGTATAATTACTGGCTATCTATTACTGGTATTTACCAACAACTTTTTTATATACGAAAATTCTCGGAAATTGGGCGTTTTAGATTTAGAAAATTAAGAGGTTATACAGGCCAAATGATCCAATATTTATGTAGGCAATATTTTTTCTCGATTTTGTGATCAAATTATCTTATCATTCTAGAGGAAAGCAAATGGATGTTCATGAGTTTTTAGTACCTCATTTAATTGATAAAGTTTGCCAATCTCCAGATTGAAAACACCCCATTTTCAAGAATTTGCGAAAATTAAAGTAATTTACGATAAAATGGAGCCATTCAAGAAGTTAATAATTTGATAAAAAGGCTCTGTATCGCGGACTATTAAAATAAATCGTATTCCTTTGTTGAAAAGATATTTATTACACTTGACCAACTTGACCAATCTCGTTCACCTTATTCAAACCTTTTTATTCGCTATATATACTTGAAAGCTTTCTACAAAATACTGAGGTGAGTTGTGTTATTTTTAGAGTTTTGGGTTGATTTTAATTTTATTTGCATACCGAAAAAGTTTCACTGTACAAAAAAAAAAATGAAATTTCACATTATGTATTAATTAAATTCACTTTAATTAAGGATTATTCAAAGCTTGTTTAAGGTGTTGTAATTTGTTTACGTACTTTGTTAAGGTGTGGTGGCTCTAGAGTTAACAATAATTATACACATTCGCATATACATAAAATATATGTAAATTAAATTTTGAGAGAAATTCTGATTTAGCTGTGAACTTTTTTTTTTTCCTTTATCAGAGTGTTTTTTTCAGTTAATTTAAATTTTATTATTTTTATTAAATATATTAAGCAATTAAATATATTTTGGTAGTAAATATATCATTTAAACATAATTTTTTGTTGGCTTAGTTGGTGAATTGGTATTCAATAATTAGCAGTAATTAAGAATGTCCTATTTCAGTAAATATGTTTTCAGCTTTCGAATTCATGGAGTACCGATATTACCACCCATATTAACTGATTAAGAAAGACCACATTATCGAATTTATAAACAGCAAGCGATAGATATTGAAAAAAACTACAAGAAAAACAAATACAATCTGTGCTGGAAGAATCATCACAATGTCAAGATAAAAATAATTCTGCAACAGAAAAGTAATTGATAGATAAGCACTTGGGGATTCTAATTAATCACATGAAGAGAAACCTATTCTCTCACAGGTTGGAGAAGAACTTAAAAGTAAATCTAGTGGAAGTTGTGATTACACTTTTAATGTTGTAGCAAGTACTTGATTTAACAGGAGTACAGACATGTGTAATTTGGAGGGAGTTTCAAATTATTTTTATAAACAAAGTGTGGAGGAGTCAGTCAATTATGTAGGCCATCCTGACCAGCAATTAGTAGCCAAAAAAATTGATGCAGAGCAGCTAGTTTTTGAAGACAATAGTTCTGCACATCCTGCTGTTACAGAAGATCCTAAGGTTGTTTCTGAACCTGAAGAAGCGATTACTTCAGAATTTTTAATAAATGAAAGCCAATTACTTTTTTATGACGTTACTTAAGAATTTTCAACCAATTACCATAAAATAACATTACTTCAGGATTTTCAAGATATCCTATAAAACTACTTTTTAATGAAATCCCTTTATTTTGTATTTATTGTTTAGTATTAAATTTCGTTTTTTGCCCAGCTGTTGTTATTTAATCAATGATAATTATTGTATCGGAGCAGTTTGATTATAATATTTTGGAATCGGTCATTTCAAATATTAATTTCACTTAAAAGAAGACACATTGAAAGTCAATAGATACTAATGAAAACAAAACTACTTTTAGAACATTATCTCAGGAATTTTAATAAAACAAAAAAAAAAAAAAAAAAAAAAAATGGAATTGATCAGCAATATAGGTGTTTTAAAATTTGATATTTTTGGTTGATATACACAATACATAATTTCAAAATAATGGAAAAATTAAATATTCTATAAAGTATTTCTTATTTTTTATTATTAGCATTTTATTTATATTTTAAATAAATGCATAACTTCCATTATATTCTAAGTATAACATGTTATGCAGTAAAAATGAAATTTGATAATTGAAATGATTGAATAACAATTTCATTTCTTTTAAATGGTGAATTATTTGATCAATTAAAAGTTTTTTTCTTTGAATGAAGACTATTAGCTGATAAATAACAAATACAAACTTAAAATTTTAATTTTATTATATTACAACAATAATTATAAATGAAAAAGAACTCACAGATGAACAAATTACATGAATTTGAATGATATATTTAATATAATGAAGGATAGAAAAATAAAAAAAATAATTTAGTAGAATCTAAAACCATTTATGGAAATCATTAATACAAAATCATATAATACTACTCATTATTGAGGAAAAAAAAATATATACAGTTATGGTCATTGATTCTTCTTGTAATTTGTTTTTCTTTGCCATTATATATCATGTGACACTGACACTAATGATTTTAGCCATAAGGGATACATAATATGATATGAAGCATACATTTTTCAGCATACATTTATTCTGCCTACCTGAGCAGGCTGTGTATGTATATGTGTGAAGGGCACGGGATAGTCCCTTGAAAAAGGACTGGAGACTAGTGTCCTTGAGTGTTGGGTTGTTTCTCCACCTTGCCCGTTTGGGGATCGGGGAGGAGAACCCTCATTTGGTGGTGTTTGGGGGCTTGAACCACCACCACTCCCTCCACTGCTTACATTCAACTCACCTATATCAATAATATCTTTAGGGAAATAAAAAAAAAATAAAGAAAATAATAAAAACAAATAAATATAAGTATTATCCTAATAATATTTTATTATTAATATGATAATTATTAAACCACATAACTTCTTTTGTTGGAATCAGGTAAATATTGAGCATTAAATTTCTCCTATCTGCTAGGTCAATAGAGTGTTTTTAGAACAATAGATGCAACCAAAGAATAATTTCGTACTTTTATGGCTAAACCATAAGGGGGGTACTATATTTTTAAAATTTTTAATGACTATTTTGTTCCTTTTGTGATTATATGAGATTTTTCATTTTTGTCAAGAAAGACTACATAAAATCTGAGTATTTGATTCAGTTTATAAATATAAATTAGTTATACTTCTTCAAATATATAATCTTGGCATGTACTTAACATTATGTCATAGTTTTTCATTGAAAATTAATGTTTTAATACGTTTATCTCAACTGAAAAAGGGAATAGTTATATATTAGATATAGGAAATATTGAATATTAGAATGAGAATTTAGTTATCAGGCTGTATAAGGTCTATGGAGTTTTTCTTTCTTTTGTATTAAAAGCATTGAATGATTATTCATAAATTAAGCATATTTCTTGAAGTATTGATTTGCATTTTTATCACTTGGATCCGTCTATGAACCAAACATGTGATGATTAAGGCACTCCTGAATGAAATTTATTTTTAAGGCTCTTATCATCCTCTCTAATTATTTAAAAACTAAACCTGTCAACTTCATGTAGAATTCAGAGATTCCCTCAGCAATTCACTAACTTCCTAAATGGAAATCATGGTGTCTTAGCCTTTTATTATTTATTTTAATTTATTATGATGGCTAAAATTATATGAATTTTCATATTAAACTCTTCCATCTCATTCACATATTTACAAAAAACCCTTACAACTATTGTTAAATGAATATCTACATGAAATTAATTTACTATAGCTGTTTGATCCAGAAGGAATAAGAAAGATTTACAACATAAAATGTTTGTACATCTATATAATTCTAATACAATTTGTGCCATAATACCCTGCTGAAAATTTAATTAAAAACGCTTCTACAAATATATATATATATATATATATATATATATATATATATATATATATATATATATATATACTTATGCCAATTAACTAAAAAGTTAAAAAAAAAAAAGTATTTTCATCAGGGACATTAATGATATATTTGTTTTATTCTTCTTCATTGTTAGAATTTCAAAAATATGTACATTCACAGTTGTAAATAATTTTTCAATAAATAGTACAATATAAGCATTACAATTTGTCACAGGATTAAAAAAATATATATATTTATTTTAATTTATTCTAACGAATGTATGTTAATACGTTATCATTATTTTTTAACACCATTCTTATTCAAATAATATAATGATAAAGGTCGTTTATAAAACCTTAAGGTATTTTTATTCTTTATAAATAAAAATATGATTTAAAAAATAAAGTTTAAATAATTGGTTAAAACGTTTTAGAATTTAAAGATTATTCAAAGTAATAATAAATTGCCGAGCTTGAACTGAAATTTTGTCTTTTATTTTTAATTAGTTTAAATTTGAATGAAATCTTTATTTTCATATTTTTTTATGATATTTTGGAACTAGAATATTTTTCCTTACAACGTTTCCAGTAAATATTGTACACAATTACTAAAATAAGCAAAAACCTCAAAAAGAGGCATTTTTTTTTTAAATTTAGTTATTGGCCTATAAAAAAGAAGATACATTATGAATGGAACAATCCCAATTATAAAACCATGAATCTCTAACATACAAGTGAACAGTTAACTCCTGGATTTGGCAAATTTAAATTTATTTGACATTGTAGAGACTCATGTCTTTATAGATTAGATTGTTTATATTTAAACTTTCAGTAGATTTTACCAAAAATCTAAGAATTACTATTATTCATAGGCACTCAAACAAATGACACATTATAATCAAGTAATTAATTAAAGATAAATTATAACTCTAATATAAGGCAAATTACTATTCATTTTTCATTTAAAATATTTTTTTAAGAAGTTAAATAAATAAAAGTTGAACTTTCACCATAAACCTTGAACTTTATTACAAAGTAGTTCCTGAGAATTTTTTTCCCCTAAAAAGTTTCACAGAATCGGTTAAAATGGAACTTTTTAAATAAGTATCAACCCTGTGATAAATAAGTCATTGAATTGAAACTGAATAATTTGTGAGACAGAAAAAAATATCAGATATTGCAGACACTGTATCTTATTAGTATATTATAGAAATATCTCAAAGTAGTTTTTCAAAATCACTGCTGAGACAAACCTCAAAATAAATGTATTATGTACTAAGGCCAAATTTGGTATAAAAATATGAAAAGAAAGACTTGTTTTCTATACAAAGAAAAGAAAAAATATATATATAAAAAGAAGAATATTAAAAGTTAGTAAGTTCGAATAATAAACTTCTGTAATGATTTTAATAATTATTGTTTTAAAACTATTAAATGCCAATAATAATTTCTTATACTAAAACACTCAAAAACTGCAGATCTATAATAATTATACATCCCTACAGTTTTTACAGGTTATAGACTATGGTTCATAATTTTGATCAACTCACACTAATTATAGGTAACACTTTGGGATTAATTGAAATAAGTTACTTCATGAATGGATGAATGAAAAGTAAATTTTATTCTGGGACACCTAGTCCCCTCAGAATAATACAAATGTACAATGCCAGAGACATTTGTCTGGATCCATTATACCCAATATCACAAATTACATTTTCACTATTGGTAAAATACCCAATAAATGAATTAATCGTTTGTACAAATTAATTTATTACTAAGAAATATTCATTTAAAAACAAATAATTATTAAAATAACCAAGAAAGGACCTCTAAAACAAAAAAAAAAAAACAAAAAAAAAAATTGAAAATGTTAACTTAGGATGGTTTGATATTTTTTATATATTTATAACCAGGAGTAATTTCCTACTAATCTAAATCTTATAAACTGTAATTATTTTTGTTGCCAGTATGATTTAAAATGTTTAACGTAGACTTAATATGATAAAGAACAAAAAAAAAAGGTATAAATTTATGGTATACAGTCATTCTTAACGGGGGTGGTATTTGATTATACCCATTAAACAAAAACTACACAATAAGATTAGAAAATATACAACACAGAGTAATGTTTATGGTTAAAAAAAAACTTGTAACCATTTTTGGTATATAACAGAGTTTTTGTCACTTTGATACACTTAAGGTGCTTCAATATCGGTAAATAGGGTCAAAATTCACAAAACCGTACTTAAAAGGTTAGCAAGGATGCAATACTTCTTGGAATAAACCGACGATATATATTATAATATACATAAAGAAAAATCAAACCCAGAATAAATATAAATGAAATGAAATGGACAATATATACTGCTCAAAAATGAATAGGGATACTGATAGTTATGTATGATTTATTTTCCCTAGAATTTTTATCATAAAATACATTGAAAATTAAAATAAATAAGATTATATTTGATATCTGGATATCTTATAAAACATGTTTTAAAAAAAAAATAAAATTAAAGGTAATGTGATCTTGTTTTTATTAGATGCGACAGATCTGAAATGTCCAGAAAATAACTTTTCTCCTTTGAGATTGTATAATGTTATAAAAAAAAAAAAAAAAAATGAAAATTTGTTCCAATTGTTGCTCTGGTTTGAGGAATATACCCCTCTACAATTTTTTGATCAAAACAAACTTCAACGAGAGTACCTTCTGTATGGAGTAAAGTCCGTCCTCCTTATTAGATTGTATTGGTGAAAGCACAAACTGTGGCAGTGTACCCAACCTCTGTTCTCGGTGGACTCTTCAAATGCTATAAATACAGAAAAGCGACTTGTCGGTAAACATATCAGCATTCCAATTTCTATCTTCATCTAGGCACTCACGGTATTATAAGAAAGATATGATGATAGGGTTTGTATAGGTATGGGACCTAGGCAGAACATTCAACACTCAATTTAGGCTATTTTTGGTACAGTGAAAAGGGTTGTTTCTTGCAGTAATAACAATATTTCTGTCATCCCTTGGTTCAATAATATGCTGAGATCCACTAAAAGGTCCCTTATTGGTACTTCCGGTTTTTCTGAATCTGGTTAAAGCTTGGGAGACCAAAATCTGGGAGACACCAACTGTGTCGGTGATATTCACTTTCTGGTTCCCTTGATCGCTCATTCTCACAATAATATTGTGAAATTGTGGTTCAATATGAAGCCTTTTCTTCATTAAACAGAATATTGCTGGATTAAAATTGAGAAAAGTGTAAAACAACTGTTTGTTTATAAAATGGATACTCTTCGTTGACTATCTTTTAGTTAATAATTTATTAAAAATATAGAATACTTGTTGTTTACTTTTTATGTTTACCAACCAATAAGAGAATTCCTAATGAACAAAAAAAAAATAGGGTATTTTATTTAAAAGGAATAAAATAAGCATATATAATTCATTTTCGAGCAGTATTTATAATTAATAAATCAAAAGAGAGAAAAACTGTGAAAACAATGAATTGGTTCTTACAGTTAAAAATTAAATATTGAAAATATTATTCACTTCTAATCAACATTTTATTCTTAAATTAAAATTTAATAAGGATGTATTTGGCAATGGTATTGGTTGGGAGAACTAGTCAGGCAAGTGAGCCCTATCGTGGTCCTTTTTTTCAAATGGCAATGATAAATTGTCATTTAGATCGAAAGTAATTTTATATATGCTTTAGTAAAAATATAGTAGTATTTTTAAGATTTCATTTGGTTA
Source organism: Nezara viridula (assembly GCA_928085145.1). NCBI lineage: Eukaryota > Metazoa > Arthropoda > Insecta > Hemiptera > Pentatomidae > Nezara > Nezara viridula. The sequence continues at coordinate 107,435,293 of OV725078.1, read as the reverse complement.
ATTATGTAATATTAAAATTTCATGTTGAATTAAGTTGAACATGATTTTTTTGCTTTTGTTTTTTTGTTTTGAGTAAATATAAAATCAAGTGTGTTGTATAGATGTGTGGAGGTTAAATTTTTAGAAATATTAGTTAATAAATTTGAACAGATAGTTAATTTCCTTATTGTAACATTTAGACAAAAGAACACATCACAATAACACATGTCTTATTTTGAAATCTAATGACAAATAAAAATCAATTAACCATTATTAGTTATTAGCAGATATTCCATGATAAATAAACATGGATAAGTGAAACATTTTCTGATTTCAATTACTTTATTGGTAAGGAGTATCAATTTGTTGAAACAGGAAACTTAAATGAGTTTGTTATGAAGACATATAGGTTGAACATAAAATGCAGGTTGAAACATGAGCTAAGAATAAAGTAAGTTTTTTGCCACCCCCCTGACTGCGTCATGTTAAATGAGTTATGATTGTATTATCCATTGTTTTTTTTTTAACCTTAATACTAATAAAATCAAACTCCACTATTAAGAATGACTGCATACTATCAAATGAAACAAATCATTTTGAGTTTACTTGTTATAATATGCTAATTCTCTTAGATTTACACCTACATTCAATTTGTTTGCTAGTAAATTTCTTATTTTTATCTGTACAGCCACAACATATAATTAGACAACTTTATTTCTTTAACTCAATTTCTCTCAATACGTATCCTTTTGCCACCTTTCACAAATTTAAATCTGGCATCATTGAGTGATTTATATCATCATAAATTCCTTGACCCTTTAAAAAAGAAAATATCCCTATTCCTTTAACTCATCATTCTTGTAACTAAAGTGTAATTTAAAAACAAATGTTAAAATATTCTGTGACAGGAAAACCTTAACAAATAAATATTTATACATTGAAATTAAAGGCCAAGAAGGAGTTTAAAACGTAATTTACTTATACATTTTACTTTATTTGCAAAGTATGTATGCATAGCTTACAGGAATGGTATGTTTACAAAAGAAAAGATAATAAAGGATTATTCCATGGCAAACTAGATACGGTAATAATAGTTGGAATTTATTTTCAAAGATGAAATACTGTATCAAGTTTTCTTAAAAGCAATTCAGTATCTCTTAATTGTTTTTTAACATTAAAATAGTTACAAAATATCATCAAATAGTGCTTAAAATAATTGAATAACTGGCCTAGTAGGAATACATATGAGTTTTTTGCTTTATAACCAATAAACAAAAAAAAAACAGTCTAAAATGTAGTATGTGTGTGTGCTTAGCATATGATAATCATGCATATACAACAACTAGAAATTAAGATGTTAGAACATCATACTTTAATTATATTAAATTTACCTATAAAGTAATTAATATGTTTGCAATTTTAGAGATTCATTTATCAAAACTACAATAAATGATCTACTATAATAAAAAAATATCAATTGGATAGCAAATACAGTAAAACTTTGATTACCAATCACTCATCATTTGTTAAGTTCCTGTTAAACATCAGTACAGTATAAAAAATTCGGATTTTTAACTCATGATGTGACTATTTCAAAGAAATATATTCACAAATAGTAGCAAACTAATTATATAATGCACAGTTTTGCAAAAAAGGATTCAATTATATATAAACATCATATTTTAAAAGATAAAAATAGTTCATGCAAGTCAAATAATTTTTTAAAAAGACAAATACATGTATCTATAAGTTAATTACACACATAGGCCTAAAATCTTGGAATAACTGATCAAGAGGATGTGAAGTAATAAGACTGAGAAATTTATCAACTAACTAAATTAATTAGGAAAATTACAAACTTATTCTATTCTGTCACAGACACTACTGCTCCATAAAATGTAAAATATTTCTGCAACCTTGTGCCGAAAAGTGAAAATAAAATTGTCTAATTATTTTCAAGCTGAATAATTACTTTATAACTTATATATTACCTAAATTGATATAATTTTTTTATTGTATTTGTTTTAAAGTTTTTACAAAAAAAATTCCTATATATTGCAAACATTTTACGAAAATCGGAAAGAATAGATTTTCATTTATAATTTAAGATATTTCTTAAAGTATTTCTGTCATCTATCTATTTGCCAAAACATCACATCCTTGGTATCAATGGTGATAGTTAATTGAACGTTTTAAGAGGCCATAATGGCTGAGCATTGCCTGCTTTAACATTATGAGTCAAGGTGGGAAAGTTCAAATTCAGCCTGGGTGGGTTGAAATTCATTTTGTGGTTTAATCACGGAATGAATCTTGGTTTCCCACTCTAGTTAAAACAGGCTTGGTTGCACTTATAGAACAACCCCTCTCCTGTGTGCCAGAAATGGCAAGATAGAGGGTAAAAAAAAAGAAAGGTTAATCAAAGTTTTACTGCACCTGTGAATAAAATTACTGAAGATGGTAATAAAGCATGCCTATTGTAAATGTAACTGTCCATAAATATGGTCCATAATTAACTAATTAATTAAATTTGGATAAATTAAGGCTTTATTTAAGATTTTTAAAATCATAAATCACATACACACTCATAAATTATAAATATATTGTGTGTGTATCTGCACAAACATCTACCCACTCACACACATAATACTCAAGTTGAGAATCAAACAATAAGTGAGCATAATGAAAATAAAGATGAATAAGGATTCTTTGATGTATCAAAGAAACCGATAACTATTTAATTGAAAGGTCATTAACTATAAGTATTTATTATTCACTCCTAATTTATTTCTAAACAAATTACTTTCAAATGGACCTTTGTAATTTTTAATAGGTCATAAAATTATAAAAATCCCAATATTTTCAATATTTATGGTTTCATTCTGGGGACTATTTACCACCATGATTCACAATGTTTGTTTTTAGTTCAGTTGATAAAGTTTTTGAACTTAAAAACATTAAATAGTTGAATTATTAATATTTTAAAAATAGAAATTATGAAAATACAAATTTTTATATAATTAAAATTAATCCCAAATTTCATACTTGTATCATACATAAATAATAAATAAAATGAATGATTATGGATTTTTTTTTTAATAACTGCAGAATAAATTATGAGCTCTATATTGTATAATGATCACAAACTTCATCAAAACAACAAAATGTACCTGTAGATCTAATGATCGCTACAGGCCTTGCCATTGGTGGAGGTGGGGGTGGGGGTAACATTGAACTTGGGTAGTATTGTGTTAACTTGTTTGGACTTCTTGAAGGACCAGCCTAAAACAACAAAATTAATGAAATAATTATAGGAATTATAAAATTAAAAAAAAATTAAAGACTTGTCTGTTTATAATATACATGTGTATTTGTTATTCTAATATTTAAGGCTATTATAATTGTTGAAAAATTGCCATAAAAGTTTTTTGATTGACTTTATAGATCATTAATAAAAAAAAAGGTCAGAATTAAGAATTAGGGTTTTTTAGTAATGAAAAAGTGGGTAAACTTATAATGGGAGGATAACAGAGAAGCTATGAATAGGAATAAAATTATAAATAGTAAAATATCTCCTGTATATATATACACGTTCATATATTACATTATTTTACTTGAAAACGATTTATATGGTGTTAATAAGTAAAATAGGAAGGAAATCAGTTTTATAACACTTGTTTTTTCAAAATGTGAATTTTTAAAATTACTATCTACAATATAGTTTAATATTAAACACTTCCTTTTTAAAAAATCAGTTATATATATAGAATGTTCTTTACAAAAAAAAAAAAAAAAAAGAGATACATTAAAGTAAATAACAAAGAGATAAAGTTCAACAAAATTCTAGAAGGGGTGACTTTTTTTTTTGTTAAGTGTAATTGATTGAGTGTACAAATAATCATATTAATAACACTGAAAAAACATTCACCTTACATTTTCAAAACAAAATCAGACTAATCCACAATAAAATGTTTACAACTAAATATTGATTATGTAGTTTATCGACATTCTTTTCCCATAACCAATATTAAATAATTAGACCTTCCTCTGAACACAAATACATTTTTAAAAAAAATAATGAAAACATAAATTTTTAAAAATGTGACTGATTACATTTTTGTGAAATCCTAAACTTATTCATATTTGTGAACTGTTTTGTTATATATAGTTAGATATTTATAAAATTTATTTATTTACTCAAATATTAGTGGTGAGTGAACATTAATTAAAAGTTTTTATCAACTGTGTAATAATAATTTACAACACATGTAACAACTTAAAATTCAATTTCAAAGAAAAATATTTTCTTACTGCATCCTTACATGGTTCCATCTCCCAGGGCAATCAATCCACATTTGATTAGAGTCTAAGGCCTCAAATATGTTTACCAACCATATGACAAAAGATAAAATAATTAAAATGTTAAGTCGATAAGTTTAAATTTAATGTTTGCACATGACTTACTAATAATACTCTTAAATGCATATAAATGTGTGTTTGTGTTTCTGGGAATGAACTAGTGTGTCTTTAACCACCATTCCTAGGGCAGCACTTTTTAACGATTTTATAAAAGGTGACTTCATAATCAGAGAAATCAAATAAAAAATTAGACCATTTTTAAGGAAAGTATTTAAGATCTGACAAATGACTTATCTTTTATTCAATGAAGATATTTTTCATGGCTTAACTATACCTCTATAAGGGTTTATGCACCATTATTAAAAAACATAACACACAGCGTCATTTATGTAAAATGTACTTTATAAAAGCACTATGTCTAATAAAACATTTATAATAAACGTTTTTAAGTTATGGGTTTCAACCAAGAATATTATATTCTGTTAGGGAAATGTTGCCCAAACGATAATAATTGTCAACTAGTTATGTAATATAAATTTTGGCTGCATTTATTCCACCATTGTTATTTTTTATTTTATTACATTGGCAACATTTCGGTTAAAACGCCATTTTGAAGCTATTTAAATTAATGATGTTCACTATGTTATGTCCAACATCTGATATGTTCAGTCCTTGAACATCAAAGAAGCATTGCCAATGTAATAAAATAAAAATGGAGGAATAAACAAAGCTAAAACACATTATGTATCATAGTTTCACCTTAAAATATAAATAAATAGATGTCTACTAGATTTTTTAATTAATTACTACTACCCTGTTATCTATTTATATGATGGAATCTTTAGTAACTATAACATACCCATTTTTTTTCTTATTTATTACTTTGAGATTTTTTTTTTAAATTTTAAAATAAAATTTTTAAATTATGAATCCCTAAATAATTTTTTTTTATTATCCATGAATGCAATGTTACTACTAGATTGCTTTTATTGCAACCATAAATATCAACATTTTCAAGCTTCCGTGATTAAGCAATTCCTTGGAAATATCAAATAATTAAAACTATCATTATTTTTAAGCCATCTATTTGTTGCATTTGCTAGCTGCTACAAGGACAAAGAATTAGGTATACATACCATTTTAGTTTATTTAGTATATTTTATATAAATATATGAATACTTGGAAAATTTTAATATCAACTTATTTTAAAATCAACAAAAAATTATCTCTAAACAATATCAGGAATGATAATTATTTGTAGGTATTAAAATTTTAATAAATATTATATTTAGACAGTTTTTTTGTATTCGTTGCCAAATAAATTGTTAAAATTAGTTATCCACACGGAAACTTATACTTACAAAAAAATTAATGATGAAAATCTACTCTAGTAAAATGAGTTTTAATATTACTAATATTCTTAATATTAATAAAATCAGTCGTAATATGTTAGCTGATGATATGTAATAATCCAGGGGATGAATAATAGAGATGGGTTATAGTGAATAAAACATAAATTCAGTTATGTTGTTTTACTTTTTTTTTTTTAATTTTGCCAGAGTACCTATTATGGGCTATTCATATTTTACAGATAATGTTCACTCCTTGAGGAAGACGGAGAATCAGGCATGACAGAATGTATCTTCAATTCACCATGACTGGTTCCTCACAATCCTGACTATAGGTTAAATTTTGAACTTTAACTTTAATAAGTTTCTGTTCTTTAGTCACTATTGAATCAATGTAAATTGGCAGACATGTTAACAAATTTAATCATTAAACAGCAATTGATGAAACATGGAAAACTCAATATTTTAATTCAACAAAATTCAAAAGTATTTTAGAGAAAAGGAATATAATTTTTGCATTACATATAAATGTAGATGGTGAGTATTTATTAGCAAGTTTTTAGTTTTATTAGTGAGAATGGAACAAGAGAATACTATATTCAATCAAACCACATACATACAAGATATATTGTTTCTTGTATTCTATCTGACCAGTAATCTCAATGAAGTGATTATTAAAAATAAATAGCTTTAATATAACTTTTATTTAGCCATTTTCATAAGTATTTTTCAACTAGTAGGCCTCCCTTAATTAAGGAGTTATTGGAAAATCTGATATTTGGTATACAAATAAATTAAATATTCAATTAATACCAATAAATAAAATAAAATAATGGCAAAAATTGAATAAACTTACCTGGTTTTGAGCATTCTCTGCTTCTTGGCAGACAAAGGTCACAAAATCTGACAATGTGTCATGACCATTTTCTGGATATTTAGCAGGACTATTTTCACTTTGTTGATAATAGGTTGCTGTAGCCAGAGGTGCAACACTGCCGTGTTGAGAAGGCAATCCTAAGCAATATTAATAAAAATTGAAAGTATTAAACATTAATATTAATATTATGCACTAACAATAACACTTGACATATTATTTTAAATATTTCATAATATAAAAAAGAATTTGTAATGATTGACCAGAAATTAATTATATATTATTTAGCCATAATATAAAACTACAATGAAGTGAAAAATATAAATAAAGTATATTTTCTCTCAATGAACTGAAATACAGTAGAAAAGACGTTTAAAAATATAGCCTAGGGTGCAATATATTTCAATAAAGTTTATTTTTTTTTAATTTAGCCATAAACAGATCCTTCATTTATAAGCCTTTTTGTAATTTAATCTGTGAGTATACTTCCTTATAGCTGATTATAACATTCCAATACAAATATTTATTGGTATGAACAGAATATAACTTAAGTTTGGTCCTACTTTCAGGAAAATTATTTGAAGTTAGGCAATAAATAATCCTCCAAAAAATAATGGTTCTGTTTCCTAATTTAATGAAAAACCTTGAAATTAGTCATTGACTTTTCCAATACATTTAACTGGATTCTCAAGAACAATTAAAGTGGCAACTTACAGATAAGGAGATCATAATAAGTGAAGAGAGATCATGAAATGAATGATTGTTTGTTTTCTATAATATTTCTTTAAAAATAATTAAATTAAATGTTTGCTGTTATTATTTAAATGTTCTATAAAGAATGGTTTTAATGAATTATTGTCATATTAATTGATGTTCAGATGTTTAAGCTATAGTATTGTTAAAAATGTTTCCAGCTAGGCAATAAACAATCCATAATTGTTTTTGTGTTTTTTTTTCTTATTTATATTATATAATTATAATTATACTAATTATTATTTCATTTACTAATACAGTTAGTCAATGATGCATTCAATACACCAGATATTCTACGAAAGGTGAAATACTTCTAAAATATAGTGTTTACTAATATATTTATAGTGTATACCGTAAAATATAGTTTATATACCAATTTATTAAATTTCAGAAAAAAAGTTGTACCCTTTAGACTTCATTTTCTTTATTAATTTTAATGAATAACATTTCGGACTCTGTCCATTTTCACTATACGTACCATATTGTCCCATAGAAAAAAATATATATCAAATAAGAAATTGTAATACCATATAAAATAAATGATTTGCATTTCTTTATCTTATAAAACATATTTTTTGGAACCTTTTCTTATTTCTGAATTTAAGCACCATGAAATCAATCTGTATCTTCAAAAAACATTCAACTATAAAGACAAATCTTGATTTCTGGTTATTTAAATTGACAAATAATAAAATGTATAAATGTATGATACCCAGGAATACTATCTTCATTTATTTTAAGTGGGACTATAGTTTCTTATTGAAAACATTTTTTTTGAAAATGTATTTGAAAACAGGCAGTGTCCAAATTTGTTTTCATTAAATGAATAAAGTAGATGAAGTCTGAAGGGAGACATTGCTACCTGAAATTTCACATATTGATAAAGATAGAATAATATCATATATATATATATTATAATATATATATATATATATATATATATATATATGAGGTAGTAAGTATTTTATAACTACAAAAACAATTTCTTTATATATATATATATATATATATATATATATATATATATGTATATATATATATATATATATATATATATATATATATATATATATATATATATATATATGTATATATATATACACATAAATTTTGTTTGTAGTTATAAAATATTACTAGTATTCATATAAATGTGTATATATTGCCATTAAATTCAGAATATTTTGTTATATACTTGTTGTTTATATTTAATATATATAACATTCAATATATTACAAATATAATTTTATTAATTTATCCACATATGAACTGTGTACTGTTTACATTAATTTAGGAAATTTATTTTTTGATACAAACATTAGGTCAATCAGATAAACTTAGGCATGTTTTAGGTAAATCCTCAATACAAGAAAACCTGTTTCTAACAACTAACTGAATCATCCCAAAGCTTCATAAATAATAAATTATGGAGTACCTTTTAAAATTTAATATATAAGATAAATGCACCGGTAATAGACATCTTAAGAAAAATTTTCAAGATTAATGTGAAAAAAATCTTTTGAGTTTGTTGTCAAAACAAAGTTTTGAGGGTGGATCTTTGCAAATGAATTTTATGTAAACAAACCTTTTATCGTCTTTTATATATTTTTATTCTATACAATCAATTATTTAAATATTCATGAAAATTCTCACAGTGTATGTTGTACCAGTAATTGACACCCAGTTTTTTTTTGGTTAACAGATTTTTTCATATAATTAAAAATCCCAAAAATAAATTATGCTCAATTTTAAGCTAAGAAATAGCAAATTGCAGATGAATTAATAAAGATTTCAAGCTTATCTCCGAAAGAAAAGTTATAAGAAATTCTCTCTGAAACTAAGACTCAGCCTTACTCTGTTAAAAATCAACTGCTTATCAGTTATTGTGGCATGATATCACGTGAGGTTCAGGCATCACCCTCCTAAATGTTCTAACTACAAATCTACACATATTTGCACTCTTTACAGGGTATATCATCTGCAAGCTTATTATTTATTAATGAGTCGAAAACAGTCTATTAATAGTACTGTGTCTGTTATTGGCACATTTACCTTATAACTATTAAATTTAATATTTTGCAGGATTACAAATTAACATGCTTATAGGTGTGATTTCCCTCTTCACAGTTTCAAATAAAGTTTTAAAAAACCATTATTAACCTATTTACATTCTGTGAGGTTTATGAATAGAAATATTCTTTTCCAATGTTAAAGAATTATGGATTAATAAAAAGTAATTTATATCTCAAATCATTTAATTAGAGAAAAGTAGTACTTCTTCAATATGGTAAATATGTAAAATGTATACTTGTGTTGTGAGTAGATAATATATAATCATTATCAATAACTACTGGATATTTTTTCTCCCTTTTCACTGATGGGATATATATAAATAGAAAACTATTTTTCAGGAATTTGACAAAGTTCTAATCCTCTTGTAATGATTTTAACTTGTTCTCTAATATTGGTTGATTCCATTTAAAAATTTAGTCTATGTTCCAACCATATTCCTGGATTGTTTGGATTTGTGGTTCATAGGATCATACATTATTGTAATTACTTGAAACAATCTCAATTGAAAACCAACAGATTGCACTTATTAATTATGAAAATTGAAAATATGTAATACATCAGTTATTCTTGTTATTTAATAATAAAAATGAAGTTAAAAAAAAGTTACTTAGTTTGCTGTATATCCATTACCAACAAATTAAAAACAAAAATTTTGATGGAGTTGAGATAAATTGTTGATACCGAAATTCCCTTTTCATTTTTACCTACATTTTCAGATATCTATAGGTTAGGTTATGCAACTGGGGATAAATAAATAAATATAAATATATAGATTGAGAAAATAGATATTGGTTGTAGAGACATTAAAAATAATAACATCCATTAAATCAATATAAATTAGTAGGATATAACTTTCAAAGAAAAGAAAATAAACTTTTTTATTCTAATGATATCAATTTCTTTTTTTTTTTTTCCTCATCAGCCCAAGACTTCCCTTGAAGTCCTATACTGCCCCAGTGATATTTATTATAAGGAAAAGTCAGTTAATCAGTGGAAACTAATTTTCATTGTATTGGAAAGATGATATATTTCAAGAAGGACTATTAAGGAACATAGTATACCTATTTAGCTAAGAATATATGACAATTATAATTTTGTAAGTTATTTGAAGCCATTTGTAGATTATATATCACAGTTTTATGAGTATCATGCATAAAATGTTAAAAATAAAGACACAAATACATACACATAAGCAGACACCCATACCCCCATAAACATACAAACACAAATATACATACACTCATCTATATGAATGTATGTAAATGTTTCTATATTAACAATTTTAAACATTTATAACAATAGTTACAGGAGTACATAAATCTAACATTAACAAAAAAACATATAACTAAACATACAGCCAACAATGAAACAGTTATTTTTAATTTTTTTTAAACACTTTTACTATAGGTTTAAAATTGAAAACATGGTTTCAAAATTTATGATCATTCACATTAAATATATATATATATATATATATATATATATATATATATATATATGCCAATTTTTTGAATAATCATTAAAATATGAATATAAAATTGAATAAAATTTTAATTTGTTAAAGTAATGAAATCATACTAAATTTATATCCATTATAGTTTTCACATATTCTTTAGATATTTATTAATAAACAATTATATGTTTTTAATATGTAAATATGCGTATTCCTTTAGTATGTTAACAAAATAAAGAGGCTAAAAAATTGAATCAATATTATTCAAATGGAGATATTAAAAACTAATACAATAAATCTTCAGTGAAACCAATTAGACTTTTAACTAATACCAATAATAAAAGTGTTAAAATGTTAGCAACTACTGGACACATAAAAAATAATAAATAAATAAATAATTACAATGTTATCAGGAACAAAATCTAGGTATACCTACATTAGAATTATCATGCTGTTTAGATAAAATATTGATACTGTTGTAATAGAGGAAAGAGAAATGTATGTCTAGGGTGGATAAATGCCATTGTTAGAAATCACCAGGTGCTGGATACTACATCTCCAATTGTAGCTATAAAAACCAATTTTATTTATGGTAATGACATTTTACCATTTACCAAGGGCATGAACCTTCTGGAACTCCTTGTTCCACTTTCTGTGGGAACATCACACTAGTAATGGTGATGATGTGTATGTATGTGGGAAAAAGATGGAAGAGAGGAATAAGAAAATGAAAAATGAGGATATGAAAGAAAATTATGTATGTTTTATCTAAATAGAATAGTGTGATTGCTTAATCAAATTCTTCATTTTACAATGTTAAAACACAGTTTTAAAAAATCTGATAAATAAACATATTATTTGCAGTATTTCTTTTTTAAATAATTAAAAATGTGTTTTGTTGAAGAGAATAGTCCTAAAGAATATAGAATATGATATATTCCGCATGTACATATTAATTTGAACAAATGATTGTTAAAATTAAGGGATCAATGTAGAAAACCTAGGTAAGAAAAATATTTTATACCATTCTTCCTAATAAACTAACTGCTGGTCATAACTTTCATTTCAATGTTATGCTCTCATTTTTAAGTACTGTAAACAAATAAATGAATAAATAATGACACTACATACACACTCACACACACACACACACACACACACACACACGCACACACACACACACACACACACACACACACACACATGTATATATATATATGTATATACATGTATGTGTATATATATATATATATATATACATATTCAGTGAAGGATAATGGCTTTGTAGAAGTAAAATGTAGTTACTTTGTCCCTCTCTCCAGAGACAAAAAAACAAAACAAAGGACAACATATTATCAAACTTAAAGACTATTTAAGTTTACAAGACTATGGGTGGTATGCGTAGTTGTTACCCTGACGCTACTTTAACACTCTGTTAAAAAAGAAAACTTACTAAACTCAATAAAAAAGGACTTCTAAAGTCAATTTGATTTTCCTCTGCTCTTAGATATTGCCAGGATAATGTGTTAAAGTATTGAGTAAGTAAAGGAGGTAAGGATTCTATTTCAATTTATAATAACATTGTTGTTTAATAGAAGCATCTCTGAAATCTAATTGAATTGAAAGGATTTAAGATCTTTTTTCATTGTGTTTCATAAAAGTATTCCTTTTATATGGAACATTCAAGTGCGTTTAGAGGAACAACTATGCATTCCATACCTATATTTCAACAACTAATATACTTATTGAATTCCACATAAATCAAATTATAACTAAAACTTGCACATTTAATTCATTCCTACAAAAAATTGAATTTAAGAACAATTTGACTAAAAAAGTACAAAACGTCATTTATGGCCATACTTCATTAGTAGAAAATGAATGTGATTACAAAAAAAAAAAAAAGGAAATTAGTTATTGGCTAGTAAGTAAAAATTCAAATCTAACTCTCCTTTTGTATAAAGATTGATGGTTTGTAACAAAGTGAGATTGGGTGATCTTATCCAGACTATTTTTACTGCAACAAGAAATTCATATTTTTTTTCGATATCTATATGCTGAAGACTTAGATAATTTTTTTTTTAACCAGTTATGCCTAAGGGAAATTGGAAAAATTCCGCCTAGAGAATTAGACTTACTGTTAGTAATGCATAATAATGTAACCTTGCTATTTTGTCACTAATGTGCCTAACTGAGATCACTACAAGATAGTATTTTCACTTAAAAAAAAAATATTTACAGTATAAAAATAATTTTGGCAAATGAATTCTGTTTAATATTTTTAAATATACTATTAGTGCAACAATCTTTCAGAACTTCCTAATAACGATAAGAAAACATTTTGGCTTTTAATCAACCATCAATTTTATGATTTGAGATGCAAATTTTAAATGTTTTAGAACTACTCAACCATTTAAAAAAAATAAATTACATTATAATACTATTAAATTACACATCTGTTTTTATAAACCTTTCAAGTCCAAATGGGCTAGTGTTTATATCTTATAAACACTGTTATATCTTATAAACGATAATGATGAGCAACAACAAAGAAGTGAAAGTTTATGCTATTATACCAAGAACAATGAATCAATGTGAAAAATATCAGTGGCATAAGAAACTTTAACTCAATTGATTCAAAGTTCTTAATGTTGATAATGCTACCATCAATCTAAACATCAATGGACTAAGAAGAACTTCACATCAATAGCAGGCATAGTGACAGAGGCAAAATGAAATTAAAAACTGAAAAAAACAACAACAACATAATGGACAGGTTTAAAAAGGAAATTGGGAGAGAGGAGCAATTAAATTTTAAATAGAGAATAAGGCAGACTCCTAGGGGAAAAAAGTGGTCTAGAATAACATCACATGAAAATTAAAATATAAAATTAGAATTATCTAATTAAAAAATTCTGATTTTTTTAATTTCTTATTTTTCATGTTATAGATCATTTGTATCATCATGTATAAATTATTAGTATAAATTATTATTTATATAATCATCATTGTATAAATTATTTGTGAATATTCCTTCAATAATACAAATTCGTTATTTTAATAATATACAGAAAATGCAAATTAGGAAATATTTACCATAAAAATTACTTTTAAAAACTTATATCTTCCTTTTTATTCTTGTATTTTTATTGAAAACTTATAAAAATAATAAGCGTTATGATATTATAAAAATATCTTTATTTTTTATACACTCCTATTTTTACTCAAATTAAGACTTGTTATTTTAAATACAAATCTATTATGAGAAAATTAAAAGACTTTTTTAATCTTAATAAACTATTAAATGCCTTTATTTGAAATCTTTTAACATACTTCGGAATCTGTTACATAAAAAATACCAAGTCACATTTATTGATCATTATTGGGAAACAATAATTTATTTTGAAATAGATTTTTCAAAATTTCCTGGATTAATGATAAAAATAATGAAATAAAAAGTTGTTTCTACTTTTCTTATTTTAAAGACTGTTCTGAGGTCCATAAATAATGGTGAATAAAATTACAACAATTCGTTCAAAGTTATTTAATAGATTACTTTATTAATGTATATTAATTTCATATTCAGACCTGTGACCTTTTCTTATATCAAGGAAAGTGACTTATGAAGTCATTGTCTTTTTTTTTAATTATAGATAATTGAAAGAAATACAAAAGAATTCAACTTTTAAATCTCTGAAATAAAAGTAAGAAGAAGCCATTCATATTAATTTTATTTATATTCTTAAATTATTAGTAATGATTTTATAAATTATTTTTATAAATTTATTTTTATTAATTTAAAACTAATTAATTATTTTATTTTTTATAAAATTAATTAATTATTATAAAACATACTTTTTGATGTCTAATTGCATATTCAGTTACAGATGTGGATATTTTTGGTAATTGAAGTAGATTCAAGATGAAAAATAATTTCATTAATAATAAATATATATGTATGTTTTTTTTAAATGACAATTACATGGGTACGAAACCTGGGACAATAAAATCTAATGATTTATTATTGTTATTCCTAATTTTGGCCAAAAATGGCAAACTGCTGTTCTTGAATATTAGGGCTAAGGATATACATCTAATTAAAATGAAACAAAATAATGATCTTAAAAATTGTTCAAATCAAAAGATATACATAAAAGTAATGTTTGAAGATCATTAATCTTTTCACAGCTATTAAGTTTTATCTTTGTCTGCCTTTGTTTTTTACAGAAAAAAATTGAATTGATGAATTTGCATCACTACAAAAAAAGAATAATAAAAAATAAACATATACATCAAATAAAAAATAAATAAAAAGGACATAAAGCTGCACTAATATGCTTTGCTAACTTCAATTAATTTTAAAAAATAAATAAAGATAAGATATTAAAGACAGGAAAGGGCAAAGAGGATTAACACCAAGAACATCCAACACAAGTAGTACCTGTTAGTCTGCTGTGACATCATGCAATTTAAGGAGGTACTGAAACAAAACCATTTCCTGTTATTTCCTACAGTACCTAACCTAATTCTACAACCACTCCTCTATGCCTAAATAGTCATGACATACTTGATAAAACAAAATAAATTGAGTGTTAATAAGCTATTTGATGTATATATAAATAGTAAAATAAAAATTAAGTTCTCATTTTATTTAAAAGTGTCAACTAAAACTAAAAACAATTAAAGTAATTAAAAAATAAGATGAAATGTTTATAGTATAGATGCTAATTCCTAGGTTGTTAAAACTTATGTAAATCACAAAGGAGTATATTTCTGTTAAGTAAAAAAAGTTTTATTTCATGTCTACAAGTTATTTACTATCTAACCTAAATAGAATATTACTAAATGTCTACATAAAACTAGTGCATAATATATAAGTAGATAGATAGGGTGTAAGTATCTGAATATACTAACAAACTATCTGTCTATGAAGATAAAAGTGTTTCTACAATTTATATACATGTATCAATTAGTTCTTGGATATTGGCATAGAGAGTAAAAGTTTCATGAGTAAGGGTCTATAATATCTAAATTAAACATATTAAAATTTACTTTTAAACCAAATTTAAGCACTTGGTACTAACAAGATCTATGAAATTTACCACCCCTCTTTAACTTTTATTTTAAAAAGAAAAATGAATATCAGTTCCTTGTTGAGTAGTGTTGAAGCAGTTTAACAAATTTTCATTAACAATAATGAAATTCCATCTATATTGGTTATTACTGAATTAAATAAAGTGCTTATTCTTATTAAAAATTTCTTTAATGAATATTTATACATTGGATTGTGTGAAGTTGTGAATTATTATCTATAAATTGAAAAAAAGTTATTATTATTTTTTTTGTTTCTATGTGGCATCATGGTTTGTATGGGTTCCAAAATAAAATAAATGATTTACCAACTCAATGGAAAAAACGTACTTATAAATATTAGGTCTTTATTATGACTTTGATTTGAAAAAAATGATTTTATTATACAAGCAACTTATACTATTTTATGTCACAATATTTAATTAGAGGACCTTTCTCACTCCTTGTATTAGCCAATTTAATAATAATTATTTAAACTATTTTATAAATGTTTTAACAAATTTTTAAAACATTATTTGTTTATTTAATATAAAAATATTATACATTTGACAGTTATTTGTTAACACTACTCAATTGAAAGAAACTGACATAAAAAAATAAAGCAAAATAGGATAAGCCTATCCTTGATATAGGGGTTAGTAAACAATCTTTATTACTATTAGGTATACAATTACTTTTCTTCAATGCTAAAACTTGTAATAGTATATTAATATTAAAATTAGAGTATTAGTAAGTAATTAATTTATATTCATTAAATAATACAAAATTTTCAGACAATTTATATGTGATGCAGTTGTTAAAAATACTTATATAATTTATGATTAATTTTCAATAAAGTTGCTAGAATACATTTTACCTATTGCTGAACGGGTTTAATATGATCCATACTGAACTAAATATGCTAAAGATGTAACATTTTGATACTTATGAATCCTTTTTTTATTTTTTTATTTCTTAGTTACATATTATAAATACTATAGGAATTCTAATAGTGCAAAAAAAAAATAAGAAAATACATATATATATAAATATATATATATATATGTACAATAGACTTCGACATTACTTAGATTTTTACATGTGAATATATATTCTATTAATATCTTCAAATTGTCAAAAGATATTTAAATGACTTACCATGTTCAACATCAGAGTGCCAACTGGTTTGAGATGAGAGAGAAGCTGGGCTTTGGCCGTAATACCCGACTTCTGTTGGCCCACCTCCTCCCTGTTTTTCCCTGGAACCTCCACCACTATTCCCTAAATCCATTTCTTCTTCTGCAGAACTAAGCCTTCTTACCCTCTTGGTACGTGGCTCATTAGGACTTTGCGTATTTCGAGGTATTGGCAATGGACCTATTGGAAAACAAATAATTTCTTTTAAATAAAGAAGATAAGGAAGAATATTTACTAGAAACATGTTTTAAAACAGCTATAACAAAGTTTTAAAAAAATGTGAATATAGTGAATTAAATAAATCATTACACAGACACAAATTATATGTTTTTAATTTCATTATAAAGACTTAGGTCAAACCAATACTCTTAATTCTACATACACATCCATTGTCAGTAGTTGCATTCAAGAGACAATTACTTTTCACACATAAAACTAAATTTTTTTGGCACTTGATAACAGTTATTTTTTAATAAATAAATATATTTAAAACACTTACTATACTGCGCTGAAGACAACATACTGGTATGGTCCGGAGCAGGTGGAGTATAACTATTACAATAGTAACTTGGATTTTCAATCTTAATGACATTTATTGGTGGCTGCATCCCATTACAACTTTGAACTATAGATGCTGAAACAAAAACAATTTCAGTGATCATTATACTATTACTATAATTGTATAAATACTAACAGTTAAAAAAACATTGCTACTATTAAAAAAATTGAAATTAAGAGTTTATATTAAATATGACAGAACAATCTGTGGTGAAGAGCTTGAAAGGTACTTAATAAATAGATGGAATTCAACAAATAAAAAATAAACTTTTTTAATATTGACAAAATTAATTTTAATATAAAACATATATTTTTATGAAGTCGGGTTATCAAAGTATTAAAGCATTTACTGTTACAATAACAAAAAATTATAGTTAATAATTATATGTAATATAAGACCCATGTAAATAAGTTGGAAATGTGAATAATTTTTTGGGAACAATCTCAGAGGTACGTGAGATAATAGAAAGGATAAGTGTCAAATAATATCAACTTATATAATTTCTTAATAAACACTTAAATATTTTAAGTTTAAATAAAGAAAAAAAAGATAAGTTAGAAAGTAGGTTATAAAACATAAAGTTCTGTCTGATTTTTAACACATGCATCATGCAAAAATGGTTACTTTTGTCATTTGCTCTTCGAACCAGTCCTACATTTACCAACTATTATGCCATTAATATAAAAATAATGATATCAAACTATTCATAGTTTCAAATATATACAAAAAGTTATTTTCCTTTTTTGTACACATTCATGCTAATATGTATAAATACATCTATAAGAAAATATAGTTTGAATTAACATGTTTCTAAGCAATGACTTTATTTCTAATAATTACATTAATGACTTTTTGGGTCAGTATAGGATCCTATATTCATTACATTATTACTTCTGTACTCTAACCACTTAGCAACACCAATGTCCATGAGATATTATTAATATTTGTTTTTTACATTTCAAATTATAATGATTTATAGGCAATACGTTTTTTTAAAAACATTACAGCTGAAATACAATTTCATAAAAATATTGGCTAGAAAAAAGTCTAACTAAAAAAAACATTACAACACTTCTTTTGAAATCTAAGTAGTTATATTTTACATTTGAATATATTCACACATAGTGTTGAAATGTGTTTTATATTTGTGTTTCATGATATCATTTTTCCTTTCAAACAATCAAGTTATCTGTAAATATATTGAATAGGAACATTATTTCTTGAATATTTTTAGTACTGGTGGCATTTCTACTATAGTAGCAATATGGGTTTCACAATAATTTTCACATAACTAATTGAACAATACAACATAATATATTTGTCACAAGTACGAATCCTTAGAGTTTGGGTCATTTAATAGCTCCTATTCAGTCAGAGTAAAACTGAGAGCTTTATGTTTAAAACTAGTTGTTACTATAAGGTGTTAAAAGATATTATTTTATACAACATAGTTTTTTTTTAGGAAATGAAGAATAATTTATTTTTTTATAATAAGTTTATTGACAGTCTTGTTGAATAGACAACAGGACTGTGCCAAGTGGTTGAAGATGTTGGGAGAGACTAAGACTGATCACTAAATTGTGGTGCAATCGTACTAATATATTTTTTTTAATGTAAAAAATCCAAGAATATTTTGGCATTAGTGAAGCAGCAGAGAAAAATGTACCAATTATTCACTAATTTTCAAGATATTCGATTATTTTTCAAAAAGAATGCTAGGGATAAGAATTGTTTCTAGTAAACTTAAACCTGTGCAGTAGTTGAGACTGTAATTAGGGTAAATGCTATCACTAATTAATATTAATAGTATGTGACACTTCTAAAACTTCAGCTGCTCCTTTATTTTATTTTTTTAATCATAGCTACTAATATCACAATTAAATTTTATTTTATTTTATCCTATTATCAAATTTTATTTTGCCCTTTTTAACAAATGTTTATGAATTAAATAACATTTTAAATTTTGATTACAATTTCTTTTAAGGCTTAAATTTAATTTGAAAAAGTTAAAATAAATTAACAAAGGGATCAAGCTTTAAAATAAGTACTGAATGAAAATTTAAATATGAATGAAATAACTTTAAATTAATGTAAAATAACTATTCACATATTAAAATGATATATATATATATATATATATATATATATATCATTTTATATATATATATATATATATATATATATATATATATATATATATATAAATACCTAAATAATAATAATTAAATGTATTTATTTCTATTATAAAGGAAGTACTGTTTCTAGGTCAATATTTTGGCAAGAAGGTGATTTGGCTGGAATGACTTTTAATTGCCATAGTTTTTCAATCTTAATTAATTGATTAATTAAGAGTACCCACTTCACAAAGGCTGTGTGTGCCCCAAGAGGATTGATTCACTACTGAACCTCAGAGAATAAGAGTATAATTCCTTATTCCCTAAGCTACCCCTCTCCCCAATTATTACTAATATTTGATTTAAATATAATTATTATTTTGAAATGTGGACTTATTATCTTAAAAATAGCAAGTATAGCTTTGATGATGATAAAAAAATCTGGGACAAAATGTATTACTGTTTTATAAAGTATTTAAAAGCCAACAGCAAAATGTCATAAAAACTTTTAATGAAATTTATGCACACAAGTTATTTATGTACTACAATATATTTTTATTTTAGAACATTTGAAGCATTTCGTTTCTTTGTTTTAGAATTATTTATTTCAACATATTTTAAGATATGATTTATATAATGAACTAATGGTATAAAATGAATTTATGATTCTAATTTTTTATAAATAGCTTTCCTAACTAAAATGAATGCAGTTTCTCTGGATAAATTTTTTCTAGTCAGTCATTTTTAGTTAATAACATAGCATGAAAGTTTATCAAAATATTCTTTATTTAAATATGTGTGTGTTTCTGAGTTTGTGTGTCCTTGTGTGTTTGTATAGTATAAACAAACATGTTTTAGAAGATTTTGAAAGTATAAAAAACCAAAAGTAGTTATTCAATATTTTGTATATCATAAGTATATAAGTTAACACCTATGGCTATAAGTAATGTGTCATAACAATAAAAAAAAAAGGTCACTTTTTGACATCATTAATATCTTTACACCATTGAATGGTGAGATCTTGTATTTTTTGGCATGTGTATGAATAATATAATCATGCAAAATATTAATCATGACATCTATTATCCAAGGATTAATAAACTTTTCTGGTGATTACTCAGATCATTACCAACAGAAAGCAGTAAAAGAACTGAAAACATTATTGTATTTTGATGTGCCTCCATTGAGTTATGAAAAACACACAAAAACTTAAAAGATATTTAATTCAGTTTAAAGTAGTTCCTATTGTGAAGGATTTCTTCTGCAGATATGAGGTATCAATTCTTAACCATGGATATATAGATTAAAATATCAATCTAGGAATAGGTAATGAGATAATGTGTCTGTATTTAAAATTTTGTTTATGGGTCCATAAACATTGGTTCATTATTTATTATTTAATAGTAATATTTATATTTATTGAAACAACAAAAACACAATTTATTTGATTATAATTTTATTCTACAATACTATATAATAATATTATTATGCGAATAATGATGTTAATATATTAAATTTATTGTGATAAATTTATATAGAATCTTATCTAGTTATCCCATTAATTTTGAAAATATTTTTTGGCTGTTTGGTTTTTCTTTATTGTATAAAAATAATGGGAAAACTCATGAATGATGCACAAACAAATATCAATATTGTTAAGTATAAAGCAATTACAAATGATGCCTAACTCGTTATTTTTTTAGTACTTAGTTCCAAATAAAATGTTCGAATTTTTTTTATAAATATAGCAATTAACTTGAAAAAAAATTACTCCTATATGCAATAATAAAATTATATATATATATATATATATATATATATATATATATATATATATATAATACTCTCGATCCAAATGTCTCTTTATAACAGTCCATTAAGAAATCAATCTAAGACAAGGAGTCCTTCAAATTAAAGATAAGACAGCAAAAGAATTTAAGACCTCAATCTGTCTCCTAAAGAGGCGAAATATTATATAAGGATGTTTATATATATATATATATATATATATATATATATATATATATATTATATAATATATATATGCATTTTTTTTTTCTTTCGGCATTATAGACCATGTATTTTGCCGCCTTAACAAACCTGCTCCATCTCTGCCTGTCTTGGGCTATTTCTTTCCATTTATCTGCTGCTCTCTCTCTCTCTCTCTCTCTCTCTCTCTCTCTCTCTCTCTCTCTCTCTCTCTCTCTCTCTCTCTCTCATCAGCTCTGTTGCATCTTTGTTAATTCTATCTAACCATCTGCTTTTTGTCCTTCCATATGTTCTTTTGCCTTCTATTGAGGCATTCATTGTTAAGTAGAGGCTTCCAGATGGATTGCTACTAGCTGCATGCCCCCCTAACTAGCTACAAGCACATCTTAACCTCTGTGCCTTCATAACATGGGATATTGACTGATCAATTTCAGTAAGCAGTTCTTTGTTGGTCTTTCTTCTCCATGTGTTAGTATTCTGATCTAAGATCGCTCCAGTAATCGTGCGGAGGATTTCCCTCCCAAATCTTTCAACACTTTTTTCTAGGGTGCTGGTTAGTGTCCAGGTCTCACTGCCATATATTAGAAGTATATATATTTACATTTATATATATATATAATATATATATATATATATATATATATATATATTATATATTATATTTCATTGATGAAATAGAAAATAAAAATGATAAATATATATATAATATATATATATATATATATACATATATATTTATTATATTTTTTAAACTATTTTATCAATTGATATCATGACTGACAAATGCAATATTAAATTATAGGTATAATGGCATATAGCTTAATAGTGTTTCCTAGAAAAGATTGAAAGTATTTGATTAATTTAATGTTTTGAAAAGTAATAATATTAGATACGTCCTTAGGTTTGGATCAGAATATTTAAACGTATTAGAAAGTTTGAAATATAAAATTTTCACAGCAGTAATAGTATTTGTATTAATAATATTTGTACAAAGGTAAATTATACAGACACATACAGGTGTTTGCAAAGCTGCTTTAAACGCTATAGCTTTGGTTATTTTGCAAACTAAAGTAAAATTTGACATTATAATGCAGCTTTCAACAAACAATTATTGTTATACTGATCAATGTGTACTGGGTGAATCAAAATTATACTCAATTATTTGAAAGTTGTTAAAGCTCTGTCAAAACATTAAAATTGGCATGTTGTAAAGAAGAAAGTTCAAGAGCGTCAGCTCAATCTGATTAACTGTTGGGATACATCAGATTTTAATCAGTTAAACAATAGGTTATATCAAAGAACAAAAATGTTATGAAAGAAATATTAGAACAAGGATATTTCCTTCTGGATCACATAGATAGTATTTCTATTGCTGTTCTTAAAGCAGCAGTTGCAGTTGTACAAAAATTCTTCCTAGATTAAGTCCTTATAGATTTCCCCAATTTTTTTAAATTTTTATTATTATTAATGTATTGTAAGTATTTTTACCACGGGTTATTGAATATCATGAATGTCTAGTGTTCTATCACTCTTTGTTTAATTCAACCGATAAACAAATAGAGTGAATGATCAGTACAGGATCCCAAATTTGTGCGAAGAAAAAAGTAGCTATGCTGAAATACCAGTATAGCTCCAGGAAAATAAGTTCAATACTAGATGTGATATGACTGAAGTTGGTATGGATTAAGATGCTATTAGTTATAAGTTGGAAACGAAATTCTGAGAAGTCGTGTTTCATGGTCCGTTAAATGATTAGGCAATTCATTAAAAATTCCATGCTATGGCTAAATAAAGTCCCAATTGTATTCTTTGAAGATGAAGATAAGAATAGGAAAAACATACATTCATAGAATGCCCTATCTTCTTCTAGAGAGAATAATTGTTTGAAATTTATTTTTGAAACAAAAATTGATAATATTGCTTTTTACTGCTTTAGTGGTAGCATTTTAAACATGGTTTCATCAAGAAATACTTTTATTATTATAATTTACCTAAAATAAAAACAAAGAATTATTTAGACTTTTGTACAATTAGTTTAGTTAATGCTTAAAAGTAATGCTATTCAACTGAAGTGTTTTGTATAAGAAATATATATACTCATATCAAGCATAAGTAAAATCTTAGGTTCAGCATGGCCAATTTTATATTATGCTTCAAATAACATGACTATTGTTTGAATTAGTATTATTATTTTATATTCACTGTGTTGATGACTTCATAAACAATTAATTGTAAATAATGTTTATAATTTGATCTTAATAGTATAATTGTAGTTGTTCCTTTAATATCATAAAAATATATTAATTTAATTTATATGCTGTTTAGATATATCAGCGTTCACCAACTGTTGATCTGATAAACAAATTAACATATGTGAATAACTTCATCTACTTCTGTCTTTGTTCTAATTAAATTACCTTTTGACAGTCTCCATAGTTCCTTAGAGGAGAAGACTCCAGTGGCGAGTATCGTGTCATTACAGATGACACCATTGTACGGGTTGTGGGAATATCCTACAAAACAATGAACTTAGTTATATGGTGGAGCAAATCTACCTAGACACTATACTTGTGAAGCGTTTTCACTATATCCAGATATTCCTACATTTTTAAAAATCTGAGAAACTATTTCAGAAAAAAAAAATGAAAATATTTTGTAAACTTATCAAATGTAATTTCTGTTCTTTAAAATATTATCCAGAGAATGCATGTGCTTATTTATAATAAAAAAACAACCAATGTGATATATCCAGGAATCAATATCATTACCATGCTCTAATATTTGCCTATTGTTCATTAGTAAATTTTACATAAAAATTATAGGAACTTAGTTTAATCACAACTATTGTCTCATAATCAATAATCATATTATTATATAGATTGATGCAAGCTATTAAAAAAAAAAAAAAATTAATATCATATTATTAGTCATTTCCTGTAAAAAATATTGTAGGTTATCCTATGCCAAATATGTCAGCTAATTGGTCAGCCAATATTTATTATTCTGTTGCCTGAATTAAGTTTAACAAAATATACACTGATCCATCAACTGAACTCTGCATTTCCACATAACAAAGTCACATATTTTATTATAAATAGGCTGTTTTTTCTATTATGGATATATGGTTTATTTATGTTTTTTCCTTTTATCAACATTTCTACAGATGAAAGTTAAAATAAATTTACCACTAATCAGAAATACTAAGGCTATAAGTAATTCCTTTCCAAACCTTCTGGATACCCAATTATTCCAATTAAGTATAAATCCCACTAAATAATAAGAAAACCATTGAATAAATTTATTTATTTATTTCTATTAGCAATCGACCCATTACATCAACATCAGCAACTTGGGTTTAAAAAATATATATATTTATTTTCTCATAGTGAAACACATGTTGATATCATAATTGCATTTCCCTAATCATATGTAATTAGTAGTTTATCATAAAAAGAAAAGAAAACTGTAAAAATGAAAGCACCTAAAAAAACATGAACTCATAAATGAACAAAACAAATTAAAAAAAGATCACATTGAATAAAAATGATATTTGCTGATATCTGTGGGTAAGAGAAAGAAAAAGTTAATTGTGTGTTACAGATTTTTCATACTGAACGAACTTCTTATGATACCATTCACGATTCAATATTTTTGTTTTTTAGAATCTAGTGTAAGATAGTAAATTAAGTTATTCTATAAAGGAAATGCTGTAGTAAATGTGAAAATTAAAATAAGAATATCATTCATCCAAGGCCGTGGAGAGAAACCAAAGGCACCAGGGCAATATTTTTGGATCCCCGTCAAATATTAAATATATTAAAACTTTATTATCCTTCATAATGATTGCAACAAAAATATTATGTAAAGATATTACAAAATTATTATGTATAATAATATATCATATAATTTCATCTATAACTTAGTTTAATGTAGACTTGGAAGTTCCAAAATAAAACTTTTTAAGCCAGGCCCTCCTCTACGAATTCTGGAGTCCTAGGCTACAAGCCCAGCAGCCCACCCTCTCATAGTATGGCAGATTGCGAATCTAGTGGAACAAAAGTCTAGAAGCCATGTTATTGACAATGAAACATTTTCTTCTCATCTAGACTTATCCATTATTGTTTAAAAAAAAAAAATCATTAAATGATTGGAACTTATGTTAATTTATCTTAAACTTATGTTTTCTTATATTTCATGAAAAATTTAAAATCCAAATATAACATTTCTATAATAAAATATCAATTAGATGTATAATCGATGTATTTTTCATTGTCTGGTATTAAATACGTATCCGGCATTATAAGCAAATTCAAAACAGTCGCTTAACCATTTGTTTTTTTTTTTGTGTAGTGGCTTGTGAAAAAGAATGCATGATTTTTTTTTCAGGTCATAATACAATTTTTCTTTGTTTCTAATAAATAATATGACGTAATTATTAATTTTTCACAATTTCGGGGCACATGAATAAACGTTAGTAATTAGATATTTCAATATTATCACTAATCTCAGTTTAGGTTCACTATATCATCTTTTCAGTGCCTTATTGCTAAGAATCTAATTTTACTAAAGATCAAAAAAGCTACGTCTTGGATAGCCTAATTTTATCTCAAAACATTGATTAATTGTCCTATAGCCTAATTTTTAATATGCATGTTCAATCATGTAAATGTTGTCTCCTTAGATTACACGTTAAAAACTTCGTTTCCTTCTTTCAATGCCTCAGTTAACTCGTTTTCAGAAATAAAGAGTTTTCCACCTGGAGTATAATTCTTATTACGTCAATTAAATGGGCTAAAACGGAAAAGTTTCCTATGTTTGCAAAGTTAAGATGTCGCTAGACACAAAGAACGAAAAATTAGGTCGCACACTGGTGTAGAAAAAAATTGCATAACAAAAGGTGGAACGGTTTTCAGAATTTTTTAACTTATTATTTGACTTGTATTCTGAGATTCTAAAACAGTCTATAATTAGATTTAAAAAAAAATTAATTACCTTCCTTATTGTATTCCATTATGAAACAGTGAAAACAATAACTAGAACGTCCTAATATTATCTACAGCTAAGAGACTGAACGTGTATATTGTGCCCAAACTCAGACCGAGTTGAAAAGGTATTAGTTAATAGTTTATTAAAATGTTTTATTGACATTATCTTTGGATTATTTGTGTGTTTTATTAATAATTAACATCTTAGCTAATGATATTAACATTTCATGTCATAATTTAAATCTTCATCTTTGGACTTTTGTCCCGCTAGATTCGCAATCGGCCCCACTGTGCATCGTGTCCGCATTCATCACGACAATCGTTTTCCTGAATAAGCTTGTGACAAACCTAGGCAATTCATCCTACCAGGATACGTCGCAAGACCAGAATTGAAAAAATAAGTTTAAATAATTTATGTTATTGAAAAAAATTCAAAAAATAACATCGATTGGAATCGATGTTTTTAGTAAAGAAACAAATAGAGAAAATAATTTTAATTGTTTATTTGTGGTGTTTCCGTTTGTGACCTTAAATTATACAGATGTAATAACCGCATGTGACCTCTCTAGTTTTTTCGCCTTTCCGTCTACTATTTTCTCTCCTTCTAATTCATACTCATCTACTATGGTTTTTGAACTAATTAATACAGTATGTGTTATCGTTGCTAATAATTAAAAAATACTTAAGATGATTGACTATTACTTTAGAAAATAAAATCTCGAAATACTCAGTACACGTGAGAAAAAAAATCGACATCATTTGATGAAAACTTAAAACGATGTTTTTGAATATTTGCAACATTTATATTAAAAAAACGAGTCCTCCAGTCGGATCTTGCTACCTGTAAAAATGGCGGCTGATTTACAGGTTTTTAAAAACTTGTATATATTAGTTGAGACATGTAAAAAACAAAATTGCTAACGCGGGCCACCAAGGGAAAACGTTTTACAGCCATAAAAAAGGTAATTTTTTTTTTTTTTGAACTTTATTTGTTTTTTCACGTTTAACTCCTAAATGGTGCATCGAAGCGAAAGACGTACTCATTTAGAAATTAAAGATAGTTAAATTTTGAGTCGAATAAGTACATAAATTTAATAATTTGGTCAAGTGGTATGGGCGATAACCACGGTCAACCAATGCTGATTTTTACCAAATTTATCAAAAACTGATAAAAATGACTATAAATGGCGTTGCAGCTTGCAAAAGAGTTTTCTAAGGGAAAAAAAAGTCATAGAATAAAATTCGTAGAGCATCAAATTCCGCGTTCACTGAAATAGGTAGTGAATAGCGATGGCTGGAAATTGTTAATAAAGATATCTGTAATTTTAAATATTTCACTAGTATGGGTCTCTATTCTACTGAATTATTCTTGTTAAGAGTCTAGTATGTACAATATAGGTCTCTTTTTCGCCTCTCAGCAGCGAAGGATTTTGAAAAATGAGGTGTAAAAAATCTGAATTTCATGAAGAAATATCGAATCTCTATTAAAACTGTTAGTACTCTGTGAACGAGGAATTTGATGCTCTACAAATTTTATCTATGAGTTTTTTCTCTTAGTGTACTCATTTCCAAGCTGCAGCGCCATTTATAGTAATTTGTATCAGTTTTTGATGAATTTGGTAAAAATCAGCGTTGGCTGACCATGGGTTATCGACCATACCACTTGATCAAATTATTAAGTTTAAGTACTCGTTCGGCCTACAATCTAACGTTCTTTAATTTGATATAAAACATTTTTTCATCTTGTTACACTAAAAACAATGGTAATTACTTTTGATGGGCGGGGATCAAAAACAATTTTATTAGTTATTACATTTATATAATACTTTAAGGATTTATTAGGGAACGCGGTAGCTCAGAGGTAGGGTACTAAGCTTCCAATGCTCATGGTCTCAGGTTCGAGTCCCGATTCATGGCAGAAAAAATATATATTCTGTTTCATTGGCCGTGGGGCGGCCCTGGGGGTAGGCAGACCCTTCTGGGGCACACTCAGCCTTTACAAAGTGGGTGCCCTTAACCAAATAATTGATTAAGGGGAAAAACCTGGCTGTTGAGCGTGATCCTGGTCCGATCTCCTCCCTGCACAACCGTCGGCCTTGTAACAGTACTTTCCCTACATAGTACTGAACCCAAGATCCTTCATGGATTGTAGTGGTACAGGTTCAGGTTAAGGATTCATGAAACCGTTTTTGACTTCCATTAAAACTTTCAAAAGTTTTAATAATCAAATCACGTTCTTTTTTTTTTGTTTTTTTTTAATAGCTTACCAGTCGTAACTTGATATTTTTTATGAAGCCAAACTTTTATTTCACTCTTGATGATTTACGTTTTTAGGAGCCAAGTTCACAATAAGAAAGACAAAGTTAAACTAAATTAAAAATTTCATTGTTTCAAGCACGACGAGAGGGATGCAGATAAGGCTCTAGCCCCGGCGCACAGTAGGACGAGTAAGGGAAAACTCACAACGGCTAAATCATTTTTTTTTTTTTAATTGAACTATTCAATAATAACATTGAAAAATGTATATTGTGCCAACTGAAAATATTCTCGGAAACTCCGCGAACAACACAAGGTATCAATAAAACAGTTTATCTAGTTTTTGGAGTTCTAAAAAAAAAAATAATAGACTTAGACAGATCCAAATAGATGTCGCGAGTTTTTCCTTACTCGTCCCACTGTGCGTCGCTGACCAGAATTTATTTTTACCTTCTAATGATTTTAGAACAAAACATTATATTTATTATATAGTAAAATATTTCCATATTTTTTTTTATTGCATAAATTATATAGCAAGTGATTGGGGTTAAGTTTTTACGGGAGTCCATGACGATTTGTCTATAAAGCCGTTGGTTTCTCTCTATGGCCTGTTGTATGCTAAGAAAAGGATTAATCTCACTCTAAAAGCTATTGCAATCGTTTCTTATATCAGGTTTTCCACGAATTTTTATTTATTTTATGAAATCTATTTTTTGTCTGTTAGCATTAGACAACTATAACTACAACTATAACTATACTGTAACTATCGAGGAATTTCACTCCTTCCGGTATGTTATAAAATATTCGCTTTAATCTTAACAAGTTGAATCAAAGAATACGCCGAGGAAATTATCGGTGACTATCAATGCGGATTTAAACGGAAACGTTCGACTATTGATCAAATATTTTCTTTACGGCAAATATTGGGGAAAAAATTAGAGTACAACGGTGTTATTCACCAGCTGTATGTCGATTTCAAAAAGGCTTATGATTCTATTGACCGATAGAAACTGCATAATATTCTAATTGAGCAGGGGATTCCAAAAAAATAGTAAATATCTAGTCAGGATGTGTTTGACGGAAACACTCAATAAAGTTAGAATCGGGAAAAATTTATCCGAAAAGTTTGAGGTTCGTGAAGGTTTAAAACATGGTGATTCCCTTTCGCTTGTCCTGTTCAATTTGGCATTAGAACATGCCATAAGGGAGGTGATGCGTACCGAAAAATGGTTAGATGTGGGTGGAACAACACCCGTGCTTGAATATGCGGATGATCTGGTTCTGTTAAGCGAAGACACTGAAACTATAAAAGTAAATACGACAACGTTAATGAAAGCCGGTAAAGAACTTGGGGTCGAAATAAACACGGATAAGACAAAATATATGGTTACCTGCAAAAATGGCGATATCGCTGGTGATATTGATATAGAAGCCTTTTATTATTATCTTTTTTATTCTCGCTTTTGCGGATTTAAAGCGGATTATTATTATTATTATTTAGCTTTAGACAGCTTATATATGTTTTGCCGCTTTAAGCAGTTTTCATATCTGGTTGTTGCTTTCCAATATTTACTCACACCTGTGTCATCTTTGTTTTGTTTTTTTTTGCTTTTTGGCTTTCCATTTGGTCTCTTACCTACTATTGAGCCACTAGTAAATCCAGGCTTTAATTTTTTTTTTTTTTAGGCTTCAGCCCGAAAGCTTTTTTTATCATATATATTACGATTATTACTTTGGAAGAACAAGAAATCCTAACTACCTACATGAAATGGTGTTCAAGTGAAACTTGAAGTCCCATTAAATGTAATTACATGAACAATAATACTTTTAGAGATAATTTTTTCGTGAGACATGGTTTTATTTTACCATCTCCTTTCCGTGGATCCGCCTGTGTATTGAGTTATTCATTGTTGTGTACATGCTTTCTGATAGATTGCTTTGAGCCCATCTTAACCTCCTTACCTTCATATCATGGAGATATTGATTGACTAGATTCTGCAGATCTTTAGTATTCAGGTCTCGAAGCGGTACATCAGAACTGGCTTTATCATCGCATGGTACATCCTTGATGTGAAATTTCTAGAGATTTTTCGGTATTTTAATATCTTTGAAAGGGAGAAGAAAGCTTTGTTTCCTCTGTGTCTTATTATTTCATTATTAACCATTCTTATTACATTTAACAATTTTTTTTAAATGTAACTTTTCGTTCGGTGCATGTATAGAAATTTTGTTCATCCTATCGAATATTTTATCGTAATAAACATACAAGATTTCGATTTTGAATTTTCGATATTATTGTGCATAGTCGTGACAAATATAAATGGTTAGTGAAAATATATATTTTCTCATCAATTCTTGGGAAATGTTTATATGAGTCTATCAGTTGACAGAATGACTAACTTCAATTTCAATATTTTTTATTACCAATTTTAGTGATATTTCTAATGGAAAAATGTATACCTTTATTCACTGCTTCAAAATCAAATTACTCAGTGTTGATTTTCAAGATATTATAAATTTTACAACTAGAAATATTATTAAAATGACAATTTAAAAATATTGATTCTGCCACTCTGTCAACTGAAAGGCCCATATTATTTATGTCGCATCGGCACGGAAATGAGTAACAGTTAACAATCTTGATTAGTTTCCTACCTTAGTATTAATTCTTAAATCTGCTACTAAATCGCTTTTCAGCTTTTCATTAGGAGTGCTACCAGTGGGTAGTTTCTCAACAAGCGTGTTTCATGTAATAATATTTCTCTGTACAAATTTACTAGATGTATTCATACTAATACAGTTGTAAATATAATAATAAAAGTTTTAAAAAAAAATCCAAAGCCACTCCATTCTTCGATTTTCCTATACAGTCCATGCCTGAAAGATCTGTTGAGGCAATTTTTTCTGAAATTCTAACTGGTATTGTTTATAAAAATTTCTCTAATGACTGCGGATTGAATGGTTTTATTGGATCTAGCTCTAAAGCCAAGGTAAATTGAATATTGAGGGAAGACATCGGTAGGATAAGAAGGGAGATATATTAGCAATGGTTTAATTAGACTGGCTACGGTAAGATGACTATCTGATGT
The DNA here is from genome assembly GCA_928085145.1 of Nezara viridula. Taxonomy (NCBI): domain Eukaryota; kingdom Metazoa; phylum Arthropoda; class Insecta; order Hemiptera; family Pentatomidae; genus Nezara; species Nezara viridula. The sequence goes on along the minus strand of OV725078.1, from coordinate 107,403,200 downwards.
GTTCTTCAGTGAATCCACCCTCCATCGACCTCCCTGGTCCATTAATGACACAAGTAGCTCCGTTCACTTCGACAACAGATTACCTTCTAATAATCCACTGTTATTATGCATTTTAAATTAGACCAGTGCATTAAGTACTATTCTTGGTTATAGCCCGAGCACATATTCGGTATTTTCTGCTAAGAAGCTCTGTTGATTCACAGTAATTTTAAAGACATTACAAATGTCTTGGGAATTAATAGTGTACAAATTTAAATATACATTGTATTTTTACATTCACTTACCCATATATGAAGCATATAATATTGTAAATTATTATATATTTAAAAAAATTCGAATCCGAGATTTCAACGGGAGTTCAAATACGTGTGTTTCAAAGACCTCTGAGTTAAGTCAAGGCAAAAATGAAAATTGTACGAAACTGATGTTAAATATTTAAAGTAGGACCATGGAACTAGACAAAGCTAAAAAGAGAGTGGTAAATGGGAATATAATATAAACGGGCCTTCAAAACAATCGAAACCTCCTAGACACTGCAAAATGAGCTTGATTGGAAAAAAAGCTACAATGCCGCCGAATCCTTGATAGTGAGATACAGATAATTTTTTTCATGAATTGGAACATTTAACACGAGACGAAAAAATAACTCTAGTTTCATCTTTTCAAACCAATGAATCATCAAAATAGCAAGAAGCTCAGAAACGAACCGATCTACACATCAGTAGGCTACTTAGAATTTACCAAGCACTCGTAAATCAAACCATGTTCATATGAAGTTGAGTACGTTAAAACGAATGTTTCATAGACTACAACAGAATAGGACGCATGCACCCCATTCGAGATGTGGGGACAAAAATGTTAATAGCCCGTGTTAACAAATACTCGCTTTCCAGGCAAATTTTCATTTGAAGTATCGTTTCTCCACATTTTGGAAACTGACTTTGTTCCTTTCATTCTTTGATCATTATTAACAAAGCTATGGATGTTACTACAATAAATTTTATTGTTTTTACCTAACTAAAACCTGTTTTTCAAATTAAGTAAAAAGCTATAAGTTAGAAGTAATGGATCTAAAAGATTATTTGGAAAAAATACGATAAAAAAAGTTACATAGAGCATTATATCTTTGTCTTAGACCTGAAGAAAAAAAAATTAGCCGAAAATATAATCCTCATAGAACAAAAATTACGCCTAAGAGGTTCCAGCAACTTTTTCGTCAAAATCGGCTAACTGGAAATAGATCGATTTTACTTTAATTTTTCCTTTAATATAACGGAATAATGCAATTCTTTTAATTCCAATAGCTTTATTTTTTCTATAATTTCGAATTTTTAAATTAAAACTTTCACATCTCCAAACACAATTTATTTTGACGCTTCGGAATAATTTCCCATTCTCAAACGCATATTGCTTAATCATATATATATATATATATATATATATATCTGTTACATGTTTTAATGTATTGTCATTCAATAAACCTTATTAGCATAACTATAGTTTGACCACGATTAGTTGGTAGCTAGATGGCGAAATGCGGCTCTAATTGTAATTGTCCGATTCCTACCCACTAACCTTTTATGATGTAATTACATATTATTCATATCATTTACGTAATGATTTATTTACATATTATTCATATCATTTATATAATCATGTATTTACATGTTATTCATCATTTAAATATATATATATATATATATATATATATATATATATATATTTTTTTTTTTTTTTATTTCTTTAAACACTGAGTTTATTTTAAAGAAGAATTTAGTTTATTTTTTATTTATTTTTTCCACTAAAAGTGTATATTTATGTTTTACCACTGTACATAGTTAAGTGTCTTGTCATAGTTTCAAGTGTTTTGTAAATAGGTTTATATTTTTTTTTATATAGAATGCTTAACTAATGTTTTCTTTACTTTTTCCTCTTTCTTTTTGTTTTTGTTTTTATTTAGACCAGATGTGATATTTTAATTTTGTACTATTCCGTTAATCTAAAGGGACTTTGTTCCAGAGTAAAATTATTTTCTATTATATTCTATTCTAAATATAGATTTCCAAACTTTTGTTAGAAACCTTGGAGTAATTTTTGAACAATACCTGCCTGAAATGACTATGTTTCCCAAATTATCCGAAAATCTTTTCCTACCTTCTAACAGTTGCTGAGATAACGTGATTCTATTCCCTTCAATACTCCCCTGGTTGGCATGGGTTCGGGTCGAACAGACTATTGAATTCTTTCATTTGATCCACCTTCGTGGTCTTATCCTTATTTGTTTCAAGTGTCTCTATCCACTTTTCCGATGGAAATATTTCTTAGTTGTATTCCTTTTCTAAACCTATACAACAAAAAAATGTTCTTACCTTTTTTATTTGTTTACTCCTTCTTCCTCTGTCTATTCTTTAAACACGAGATCCCAGCCCTCAAACCTGTATATTTCTTTTCATAGAATTGTTTCTTTTAAGATTCTTTATCATGCGTGTTACATAGTTTCAGAAATACTTATCCACGTGTATACGCACAACTTCATTTAAGCACCAATTATTTATCCTATGAAATTTTATTGGTCTTGTTTGAAACAGTTTGTTCTGGTCCATGTTTAACTCTTGTTCCATGAGGTCAAAGTTCCTTCAAATTGAAATCCCACAAAAATATGCTCCTCTCAAAAATTTTGATGGCGCGACTTGCCCAATTCAACCGTTATTGTTGTTTCACAGTTATTATTTATCTGTACAAATATGTAAACCTACGGAAATTTATTTATCTATAATTTCATCATCTCATTTGTTTATTTATGCTAGTCTTTTATTTTTATTTTAATGTTAGATAACCTTGTAATTTAATTATTTTTTGACTATCATTTCGTGCCAGACAAATGCAAGTGTAATCCCTATTGTCCATTTTCATTATTCTTAGAGGAATAAATGGCCCATAAAAAAATTTACTTTTTTTTATTCTAAATGTTTTGTAAGTAATTTCAGAGGTTTACGAAAAAAAAACTAACTGATAGTTTCTGCTCTGTGTTGCCTGAGATCACCCCTTGTCTGACAACTAATTTTTGCGGAAGAACTATAACTTTTATAGATTTTTTTTTATTTCGTATCTTAAGCGCAGACTTTCGATTTTGATTGGTGGGAGGGGCGATGGAGTAAAAGAAAAAAAAAATGGTGGGAGTTTTTACTATATGTAAAAATTCAACATAAATGTGAAACGAACAAATATAATATTGAATCGTTAAAATATATTTATTTATATGTTTGTATAGTTGTAAGGATTTTTGTTTTAGTTATTATTTATTATCATCAATTAAAGCTTTGTAATAATTTATTGTAGTCATTTTTGTTCAATACATATTCAAAGGTGACAGGATCTTAAAACATTTAATTTTTTTATACCACTTGAAGTGAATCTCAAATTATTTCGTAATGAACCCACAACTTAATTAATATAGACTTAAAGATTATTAAAGAAGAAAATTTTTCTAAAAGTGGGATGTCCTTACTATATTTTGGATGGTGATAAATATAAATCGCGAATAATTCATGATTTTGTTTTATATCACAACATAGCTTAGTTTATTCACTTAAAAGTCATCTTAAAATGGTTTTAACAATAATAAACTCTACTTTCGTTTGAAGACAATTTTGTCTAGTATACAGTGAAGCAATTGTTAACTAATTATATCAAACTATGTTTTAGTAATCGCTTTATATTCTGCAAAAAATGTGACTCACTTAAAAAAACACAAATCTTTAATTGCCTACTATTCTACCGAAAATCGGACAAATGTTTATATTAAGTTATTGATATAAAGGTCTAATATTACCTGTTTAAATATTTCGCTCTACTTACGGGACATCCTGTATATTATTATCTTTAAATGTAAATGACAGTTTAAATAAAAGTAATATTTAGGTGTCAATAAAATCGTTACATACCTACTATTCGGCCCGTGCCTAACTAGTCGACTTTTCTAAATCGATTTTAGTTTACACATTTTATTCATTCATTTAGCTTATTTATTATTGATTTTTGGTGTGAATGTGTTCGTTTATCAGTATAAATATTGTCCACGTGACATATTGTTTTATTTCTAAATAAATAATAAATAAATAAAAACTATTGATTTTATTTTTTTTTCTTCAAATTATTGGGGGAAGAAACGATATTCTCGCCTCCTAAATATTTTTGTTGGGAGGTGGGGGTGGGGGGCCGATCGCCCCCTCATCCTCCTTAGTCTGCGCCTGTTTCGGATATATCCTAGGGTAAGCGCACTAGTGGTGGACATAGCTAAGGCAATTTTTTGTCTTTTTCTGCTTATATTGCCGTAATTATTATCGTCATAACCTTGTTCGTTGCACATTTAGAATCTTTAGGGTCTTCTTTTTCTATTTAACACTTTAAAATTGAAAAACACCTTTTTGCATTAGTGATGGACAACCCGAAATTCAATTGTTCTAGTAATGGGCAGGGGAGGTCGGTACCGGTAATAGACATACCTCAGGAAAAATCCGTATTTAACTATGAAGGTAAGATAACTTAAATGTTCAACTTACTTTTAGCATAACTTAAGTAGGAAGATATGAAACGCAGTGATCTCAAGAGCGCTATAGATATAACAATGATAGACATTTTAAAATTTTCTTTTGGGAATTTTGTTCACACAGTTGTCAAGAGAGGGCATTGTTCTTCAATCTAGAAAAAAACTGGAACCTTTCAATCAACATGGAAGCTTATTATTTACATTTAAAGTCCAACCTGTCCATAACTGGTGATTTTTCATCCTAGTCCGATTCATCCCCGCCCACATTAATCCGGATATGTGGGTAAAGTTTCGAATAAATGAAATTTAAAAAAATACGATTGACTTATTTTTGCTAATCTATATTTACAGGAGTAAGTCGAGGATGGCCTTGGTCGAATGGGTTTATAAATACGGAGAAAGAGAGGGAAGTGATAGGTCCGTTCAAAAAGGGTTTAGCAAGGGGCACTAATGGGAGTGGCTGGCTGAGGGTGAACCAGCAAATGACTTAGCAAAGGATTTGCAGGGGGGTATCTAAACTGTTGCCAAGATAGCCGCCTCAAGCATTTAGCTCCTTATCCCAATCTCCATTATCTCCTTCCATTTCCCTTATATTTATGTCTCCTTCCCTCACTATTTCCCCTTACCTCTAATTTACCCCCTCCTTCCACATTCCGAAACATACTTCCGTTTTTTTCCCCCTTGTTTTTCCTACCGGTAATAATGTAAAACGGCACTCGAGCCAGATATCTGATCCCGCAGTTCGTTTTACATAACTACCTTCGTGTTTGGGACGAATCTGAAATGTCAGTTTCGAAACCTTGAGGCTCACTCCTTTTTGATTCTCAACCCCTCTCATATATGTCACGGTATATGTAATTTTTATTTAACACCTGTTCTTTCCGCACCTCTACAAACCGTAGGAATGTAAAAATGCTAGCGTTATTCATTTATTTTTTTTATTTCTAAACGTAAAACTATTGGTAAAAATTACTAATAGCCGTGAAATTCGACAAGTTTCTATAGACAACACTGCCAAAGGCCCTTTTTGGATCATATTCACTTGTCCCATGTAACATTATTGTTATTTCACATTTACTATTAATAAGACCTATGACTCCACCTAGACAAACGTCTAGCTTGGAATCCTCATACCAGACTGAAACGACGTTTCCGACTACTTCAACACTTACTAGACAAACGCTCTAACCTTCCAATTAATTAAAAAAGACTCATTTACATGACTATAATAAGGCCTATTTGGACTTACGGAGTTGAGCTATGGGGCTCCACCAAACCTTCAAATTCCTTTCGTATCCAATCCTTACAATCCAAAATCCTTCGTAAAATCCTCAATGCTTCTTACTTTGTTACAAATAAAATCATCCACAATGACCTAAATGTTCCTTATGTATCAGATTTGGCACAAACCAGATATCTGTCCTTCCATAATAAACTTCATAACCATCCCAACCCTCTTGTTTCTAACCTTGCTTCCTATTCAATTTCTGATAACCCTCTGAGGCGTCTGAAAAGAAGATGGCCACGTGATCTCCCAATATAGACATATTATTAGAGTGCTACCAATGGGTAGTTTCTCAACATGTGTTTCATGTCATTATATCTATGTGCGAATTTCCAAGATGTATTTTTTTTATACAGTTGTAAATATCATATAAATAAAAAAAAAAAACTAAAAAAAAACTATTTATAAGTACAAATATGTAAGCGGACATTTCTATGATTTCATCATCTCATTTGTCTTTTATTTTTATTTTAATATTAAATGACCTTGTAATTTAATTATGTTTTTGTCTGTAATTTTGTGCGAGACAAATTATTGTATAAACAAACAATAAGTTAAACAAAAAAATAAGTAACATTTATAGTTTTATAATTGATTTTTTTACATAATTTGTATTTCATTAGCTGATGTTAAGTTATTATTATTTTTTAAAATTAATACCATTCCATTCTAGGCCAGGGGTCTCCAAACTTAAAATTGATTACTTAGTATAATTTTTAAAACTGTTTAAAAAAAATGTAATTAAGCGAATTACTCACACACGAGGTAACTACATCATTTATTGCATGGTTTTTTTTTCTCATAGAAAGCTCATTTCACAGCTGATTTGGTTGGAAGTCTCAATGCGACTCCAGAAACATAGTCGAGGTCTATGTGGCTCGAGGGTTTGGAGACCGCTTTTCTAAGCTATATTGAAAATAAACAACTTAATTTGTAACGCTTATAGCAGGAGGATCAATAGAGATGATACGAAAGCTAGGAGGTTAAGACGGGCAGAGCACATAGCTCGTAGCAATCGATCAAGAAGTCTCTATACAACAATGAATACCCCAATAGTAGGCAACAGAACACGTAAAATGGCAGAAATCAGATGGATAAAACGCATCAACAGAGATGTTGCATGTATATAATTGGAAAGGAATATCCCAAAATAGGCTAAGACGTAGAAGCTGATTATGACTGCAAAAGATTCATAAGGTCTAAAAGCCAAAAAAAAAAAAAGTATAAACAATTAATTTTCACTAAAAAATTATCAGTAATGATTAGAAATAAAATTTCAGGCCGAAAAAGAACTGGAATAAAAAAAAAAACTGAAAATCCTGACTATACATCATACTAGACAATTTATAAAAAAAATAACCAAATGTCATAGATTATCAATTTTGTACAAACGTGTTTGATCCTGGGGTTGCTATAGATCTTTTAATCAGTTTATCTGATTAAAGCACAGGCGGGTCTAGCCTGAAGTCTCTCCCCTCCCCAAATTGGTAAGATATAACCATATTCTACAGAAAAAAATATTAACAACTATCTCTCAAAGTATTCTTGTTCGTGTACTTACATTTAATAGGAATTCAAGAAGCACTTAAACACCATTTCATATAGGTAGTTAATTTGTTCCTTTTTAAAAAAAACAACTAATTATCGTTATATATATATAAGAAAAAAAAAAAGCTTTCGGGCTGAAGCACCTTCCAAAAATAAATCTTAGATCCACTAGTGGATTAAAGCAAAGAGAAATGCTGAGAAATTCACATTGTGTCGGTAAATGTTAATTAATCCTAATCCACGAGGATGATTTAAAAAGACAAATGCTGTCATTATAATGCTTGACAATTAAAGCATAATTATTTGATATCAGGAAAACACTTAATTAGCTAACTTTTTACAAAGTTGTATAACAAATTAGGCCTGTTGAAGGGAAGTTTTCTTACTTGAATTAATGAGAAAATATATAGTCTAAGCTCGGGCAATTAGGAAAATAGCTGCTATTCATAAATTGAGTTTAGTCCGGTGCTAATGATAATGGATTAAAACGGGAACAAATCTCATTTCATCACAACTTAAAGTCTTAATTAAGTTAGGCTGTTATGTTCAGATGGGCTTAAAAAAAAAAAGAAAAGAAAAGAAAAATATTAGGATATTATTATGAATTGCGCATTACGTTTTGTTTTCGGAATCACAAGAGATACGCATATTGCTCGGTATTACACCGAGTTGAAGTGGCTCTATCCATCATATCGCCGTCAGTACTTTCTAGCTACCTTTCTGTACCAGATCATTAGAACTCATCGACCCTCCTATATCCCGTCCAACTAGATCTCGTACTTCCGACCTGTATCTTCCTCCTCACCGAACTGCTGATATTCGACGAGAACAATCAGTTTCCTCTTTCAAATCTTTTCTCTTTAAACACCTACTCATTTCTCAATCCGACTGACTACGAAATATACCTAAGAGAAATATGACCACCCCCAGAGACTGCTTCAATTCATTTAGATTATTTTAGTTTCTTAAGTCTGTCTTTTATATATGTACAATTTTCTTGTCCTTTTCTCTTTCTTCTTCTGTATTTTTATTTTTAATTAACTCTTATTGTAAATATATAATCTATTTATGACCACATACACATGTACTCAGTACTTATAATTTGTTCTATAGGGACAAAAGTCCCAGAGTAATAAAATATATTTTCATTTCATTTCATTATTCAAAACAACCATCCTTTTAAAATATCAAACGGAAGTACTCCCAATGACCGTTTTCGCGATGTGGCACTTGGACTGGACCATAATAATAAATAAAAAGTATTAGTGTGATAACCAGATAAGATACCAAAAATAAGTAATGTATACTTGACAAAAAAAAAAAAATACCCTCATTTCCAGTTCGAGAACCCTATTGGTCGATGCCCATGGCATTTGCCATCTCGCCATTAGCTATTCGCACCCCTGGTTGTGTGATTCACAACTTTCTATAATTTGTGGGACGGCATCTTAGGTTAAAAACCACTGATCAAGCAGCTTGTCAAGCTTATCAATTCAGCTATCAAAGTGAAGAGGGGCCCATCCCTGTCCAAGTCTTGTCATTTCAAGAGCTATTTCTTCAAGTAATAATTCACATAAAAATATATATACGGTAGCCTGAATTCAAAAGAAATTTTATCAGAAAGGTCAGCTTTAAGAAAAAAAAGATTTTATTCATCATCAGGGTGCATTATTCAGTATTTAAAGGAATTCTGCGTAGTTCGAAGCTGACATCTGTAATCGATAAGGATTTTTCTCTTATTTTTCTAACTTTAAAATAATGGTTAATTCACTGCTCCTGTTCGCCAGCAGCTGATTTATTTCGGTTGATGATAATCCATCAAAGCTTGCTGGCCTTCTTCAGATTTATAAGAAAAACAAATTCAGCTAAAATTAAGATCTCAAACACCAATTAATCCTGTCACTAAAAAGTATCCGTGACGATTTCACAAAATCGTTTCGTTAAACATAACCATAATTAATTGTCACACTATTTCACATTTTTAAAGAAACTTTTGAATAATTCATTCATAACCGTTAAGATTAATTGCTATGGATAACTACTTTTTGGAAGTAAATTTCGTGAGAATTCAGTAAAGATAAATCGATCTGATAAGTTACAAATGACCTATAGAAGATAATATATACATGATTATAAATATTTTGTTTATTTTTGGGACTTATTGGAGTTTATATTAAAAAAAATAACTCAAAGAACACTAGAGATTTCGGAGGCTGCTTGTGAGAGAAGCCACCGCAGGACTGTCGAAAAGTCAACTATCTGAAGTTAAAATTTTTGGTTACTCACTGTCACAACAAATTGCAAACAACACTGAAATCCAAAACTCAAAACATACTACGCATTCATCGGACCGTTAAATTGTCAATAATTGTACGGGATTCAAACAGATTAATGAAGGTGAGTGGGCAACAAGCTATTAGTCAATGATATTATAGTAAATGTAATGAATTAGTAAAGTGGAGGTTTGGTCAGTGCCAACAGCCAACTACTGTGCACAAGTCAAGCGGACGTAGAATGAGGGTGGAGGATCGCTACTGCCTACCCTCCTTCTTTTTGGACGAAGAAACGGTTGCAACTCACCGTGCACGGGGGCGTTTAGAGGAAGCTCCAAGTTAATTGTAGCCGGTAAGGAATAAAGCCAAGCGAAGCTGGGGTTAGTGAGGACGTAACTGTTAGGAGGGCACTGGGACCTTTCTCTTCTACCTTGGCTCAGCCTCGAAGATCCTCTCTCGTTAACGCTATCACACAAACCACTTAGAACCTCTGCAACACATCATGTTCCTTCTAATATATGACATTTTTATTATAATCAATAAATAGACATAGTTAATCCCATCACACCAATTTCAAATCCACTTCCACTCTCTAGCTCATCTTGGCGAAGATATACTTTATTTTATTTATTTATTTCTTATCTCGCTTACTTATTTACTATTTTTTTTAATTATTCATATTTATTTCTGTATTATCTTTATATATTGTATGAAATAACGCTTGTAACCTTATACTTATTACCCTCCAATGTTGCACGTTGTATTATCATTCAATGAAAAAAAAAAAGAATCTCATCTCGGCATATAGTCAGGTAAACAGACCTCTTTTTATCAAATTATTAATATCCGCCAAAAACTTCGTGAATAATTTCATCTCATCTTAAACTACAACTATTTTATTTATTGTACAACTTTTGGAATTGGAGCGTTTTCAGTCTGGAGATTGGTAAACTTTTGTCTATTTAGGTACTAAAAACTCGTAAATTCCCTTTTGCCTTCCACTTGGAACGTAAGATAATTTAATCACAAAATCGAGAAAAATATTGGGCCGTTTGGTCTATATAACCTCGTTATTTTGACACTTTGGGAGTGTAGTTCATGGCAAACGGCTCAATATTTTTGAAGGCCACCTTTTTTCTCGATTTTGTGATCAAATTATCTTACGATCCGAGTAAGGAAAGCAAATGGGTATTTCCGAATTTTGATCACCTCATTAAATATACAAAGTTTGCCGATATCCAGATTGGAAACGCCCCAATTCCCAGAATTTTCATAAATAAAATAGTTCTATGCAACGATGAGATGAAGCTATTTACGAAGTTTCTGATGGATGTTAATAATTTGACAAAAAGTGGTCTGTACCACGGACCAATAATTATTAATAAAGAGAATCGTATTTATTCGAACGCTCCGTCCATTATAATAAAATTATATTCTGACGTTATAATCGACAATGTTCACTTCTCTCTTAATAATAAGCTTTACATATAGTCTAAGCTGCAGACCCCTTTTTATCAAATTATTGACATCCGCCTAAAACTTCCTGAATAGCTTCATCTAACCTTCAACTTTTTAATTACAAAACTACTCGAAATCGGGGTGTTTTCAATTTTGTGATTGGTAAACTTTTATTCAATTAGGTTCTAAAAACTGAACACTCATTTGCTTTCCACTTAAATCAAAAGACAGTTTGATCACAAAATCGAGAATAAAAGTGACCTACAAAAATATTGGACTGGTTGGGAAAGTAGTAGTTATTTTGGTTAAATATAACCAATCAAGTATAAAGCAAATGGGTGTTTACGAGTTATTTGTACCTAATTGAATTAATTAATGCATTAGAAAACGCCCCATTTCTGAGAATTTTCGTTGATAAAAAAATAAGATGAAGCTATTCAAAAATTTTCAGGCGGATGTTTTTTTGTTAAAAAAGGGTCTGTATCACGGACAAATATTCTTAATTTCATTTTAGTTTGATCATAGATGCCCAGAAAGGGTTAGCACGGGCAATCTTTGTGGGGTATATTGTTACGGTGTTTTGAATTTCTGAGGGGGGCTACACGAAATGGTACAAACTCGTACATATGGTACAAATCCTACATAAACAAATTAGAACCAAATATATGGAATAAAAATGAATGAGAAGTTTTTCTTAATTTATATCTTAAAAAGGCATGGAATCTAAAAAGTTATCGATGTAGGTAGTAAATAATTGGGTAATTCAGCTTTTCAACGGTAGTACTAACGATAGTCAACGAAGTTGACTAACTGAACTCATCTTAACAAAACCTAATTATATTCGCGTTGAAGCACTTATGAATAAAGGGAAAATAAATTTGTCGATGTTGATAGAAATTATATCAATTAGAATTCACGAAAATCTTAAATCATGTTCTATTTATTCAGAAGACTGAACTCGGAAATGAAAAAAAAAGAAGAAAAATGTAGCTACTTTTTTCACACTTCCCTGTAGAAAAACGTCACAGTTCTCTTTAAGTGTATCACGTGGTTCATCAACAACCGTTAATTAATCATTCAGAACATATATCATGTCATGAATAACTTGTATCTGATGAGCTTCTTTGATTAATGGCTGATCTAATGGAAGGATATCCATAGAAGGGTAAAATATCCCTTGTGAATTTATCCAAAACTTTTTTATGTCTTGGATCTTTAGCTGAAAACAGCTAGAGGAGTAAATACAGCCTAGGTTAAATAAAGAACCACTTTCTAAGTTTAATCATTGTTTCAATTTCATTCTTCATTTGTTTCAAGTGGCTTCTATTATTTATAATTAAATCCTAGCGTTAATATTAGTTGATGTGAAAGAAAAAAAAAATCAGATAGCTGTTTTTTCGACACCTTTTTGTGTTTAATTTCACTAAATTTAGTTTTACGCAGAATGAATATTTATTATGCTGTTAATATGAAAAAGATAGCATTAAATTTGGACGACTTATCCCTGAACTGTCATAGGCCTTATGCGCATCGTACGATTTCTTATAAATTTTATTTTCTACAGTTTCTCTTGAATTTCATTATAGTAAGTATCAGATAATTATCTCTGTTCCTCAGAGCATTACATTATATTATATATTCCCAGTACTTGTGCTATCATGTAAAAATCAACTAGTAGATAGAAATTTAAAAGGTTTATATTTTTTCATACCTATCAAATCTCTGGGTCATATGTGGATCAGATATGTGGAGAATCAGAATTCGGTTGATGGATAGTAAATCGAAGAATTGATATTAATTTAATGAGAAATAGAAATTTAATTTTTGCAAATGTGTCCCTATGTAACGCAATGTTTTTTTTTTATTCCAACTCCCCAAATTTATCTACGATTATTATTTTAAGAAATTTTTGGATCGAAAATTCGAAAAAAAAATATGACATAAAATTTGGTGATTAATACTAAACGTTTATGATTTTGCACATTTTAAAAATTAATTGTAATAAAGATTTGTGCATCCCTATAGTCATGCAATTTCATATCGGTATACAGGGTGTCCCGTAAGTAAAGATAAATATTTAGAGAAGATAGTAGACATCAAGAACTTATGAACTATGATTTTCCGCAGAAAAGTAGGAAATTTAAGTTATGTGTGTTTTTTTAAAAAGTAAGTCACGTTTTTTGTCGAACAGAGAGCGATAATTTGGTAAATATTTAATTTAATCAATTAAAACTGCTTCGTAGTAAACTAGACAAAAGTTCCTTCGAATAAATGTAGGGTTTGTCGTTGTTAAAACCATTTATAGAGGACATATGAGTGGTTAAACTAACCCGGACTTCTGAGCGGTTAAACTAAGCTGGACTTCTGAGCGGTTAAAATAAATCAGACTTCTGAGCGGTTAAACTAAGCTAAGTTGTGTTTTTAAAAAACCATGGATTGTTCGCTATTTTCAACATCCTATTTTCAACATCCTACAACCTGACTAAAGGTACAACCCACTTCCAGAAAAAAATCTCGTTCAATAAGCTTTAATTCAATATTATTTGAAAGATCGTTTTTTTTTCGTACACACCTTGAGGTGAATCTCAACATATGCCGAAATAAACCTCAACTTAATTAATATTGAATTAAACGAGGAAATTTTTTGGGAAGTGGGTTTAAAAAAAAAAACATAGCTTACTTTAGCCATTCAAGAGTCCCCTTTAGATGGTTTTAACCATGGCTTGAAACGAAATATAAATTTTTTATTTTTAAAATGTTTCGGTATCACTGGAATTATTATTGACGATAGCTTTTCAGTTATTTTGGAACTTTTATTTTCAAAAAACTTTTTTTTTTTACGTTCTGTCTATTTCGTTAAAAAGTCGATCTAAAATGTGACTTTTACTCTTAACTACTCGAATAAACAAAATATTAGAATCATATGTAATTCGTTTTAGACAAATTATAACTCTAATCTAAGTCCAATTACTGTTTATTTTTCATTTAAAGGGACTTTTTTTAAGAACTTGAATAGATACTGGTTAAACTTTTACCATAAACCTGGAACTTTATTACAAAAAATGTTCCTCTAAGAACTTTTATTTCAAGAATTTTTTTTCTTAAAAAGTTTCACAGAAACTGTTAAAATGGAACTTCACATAAAAGCTTCAACCCCTCGTTTTAACACCAACAAACTCTATTTGTATTTTAAGGAAATTTTTTCTTGTTTATTACGAAGCAATTGTCAATTGGCTAAATTAAATATTTACCGAGTTATCGCTTCCTATTCAACAAAATACATGACTTACTTCAAAGAAACACAAAACTTAAGTTTCCTAATTATCTGCAGAAAATAGGAACATATTTCACATGAACGTTTTTGTATCTCTTGACGTCTATTATCATATCTTTAAAAAAATCTATCTATTACCGGGACACTATGTATAAATAATTTGATGTTTCATGGATTGTATTTTATAATTTATGTCACCACAAATGTTCCCTTCCCGGTTCATTCGGAACTTAACAAAGCACAAAGCGGTAAGACACAGGCAACGCTGACTCACCGTGGCTGTTGATGTAGTTGGCGAGGTAGAGGTCCAACTCCCTCACGGAGACGTTGATGTGGTAAGGGTTGACGCAGAGGTTGGGGTGGGCACACTCAGCCGCCTTCTCTAACCTCTCTCCGTCCGTGCTCTCCAGAGGAATTGCCTTGAACAGGATCACCATCACCAGGTCTAACCGCCACACCTGCAACAAACCAAACCATCGACAAATCAATCAGCAAATTTGTGTGAAACAGTTGGCAAAATTAATACTAGCAATCGGCTATTGATTCAATCATTGGCACCGGAACTTTATGTTAGGAATGTTAAGTTACTAAATGTTAGTAAACGGTGGGGGTGGGGGGGGGAGGTAGGGTCAAGGAACAAGATTAGCAGTGCCGTTCTCCGACATTTGACACCCTTGACAAGGAGTTAGCTTTAATTGAGAATTATTACGATTGATGTTTGGTTAAGAAAATTCCTCAGAAATGAAAAACGGGTTTGGAAAGAATTATTATACAATGAAATTCTATAAGTAAGGCAGAAGAACCTCAGAATGCGGGAATAGGTGGTTTTGCAGTTTATAGGAGATTTTATTATTTAAAACAAAAAAAAAAAAAAAAAAGAAGGAAATTTATGTCTATAATTAGAAGCGGATCGGTATTCCATTTTGAAGAGAAGTTGGTTGGGTTGTTTAGTCAAAATACAAAGTTAAAATCAATAAATATATTTATTTTATTCTATTTGTGCCGACGTTTCGCCCGTAGTTTCAGGCCTTCACCAGGCCTAAGCACGGACAAGATAACATATAATATTTAATAGATATTAAAAAATGGTAAAAAAAAATATCGATAAAAAATGATATATAAATCACGGAAGTAACAGAGCTAGGACTTAAGAAATTGCGGTTGTAAAGTTAGGATATGTAATATGACGGTAACAAAGTTAGAGACTTATAAAATAATGGAACAAACTTAAGACGTTATAAAATAAATACAATAAAATGATAATGTAAGCAATAATAAAATAATGATAACAAATTAATGAAGTTATTAAAGCAATGAAAAATGAAATATAAAACAACAGTTTCATATATATAATTAAATTGATTAACGGATGAAATATAAAACAACGGTAACAAAGTTAGGGACTTATGAAATAACAACAACAAACGACAAAGATCAAAGTTAGAAAGTTATAAGAAAAAAAGGAAATAAAGTGATTAAGTAAACAATTATAACATGACAAAAACAGTTTAATGAATTTAATAAAACATTTCATTTAATAACAAGGTATTTCCTTCTATTTCATAACGGTAATTACTCGGTAACAAAAAGAAAGAAGCTATATGTTGTTTAAGTGGTATTTAACTGCCTATTGATAAAAAAAAACTTACTGAAACAACAATGGTTATAGGGATAATTTTTTTATGATTTAAAAATAACACATATTTTGGTGGTTTAAGTATTTAGCTCAAATCACTCACAAAAGTAAATATGAACTAATGAAAAAAAAACTAATCATTTTTCAATTTTTGGGGTTCCTGGGTTGGGAGACCGAACCATCTCCTGTGTAGTGTTGCCCAAAATCGGTCTTTGCAAGACTAAGACCAAGGCGGCCTAACTGTTGCAAAACCAAGACCAGGACTGGTAAAAAAATCGATTTAAAAAAACATAAGGCAAAATAATTAGTAATACTTGACAATCGTAGTTACTATATGTTAATAATTGCTATAACCAATATACTTTTGCATTTAAATCCTCTAATTTTTCATTCAGGCTTAGTTAAGTTTTCCCTACCTAAAAAATTACAGTAATATCTCTATAGCAATAAGCTAATTAGTAACTGCAAGACTGCAAGACTGTAGCGAGACTCTTGCACAAGACCAAGACTCATCTCGGTCTCGGATTTGTTCAATACTACTCCCGTGTATACTCTAGTACCTATAATACAGTCGCTGTCATAGAAATTGCATCACCTATTTTTTTTATTCTTATGTTGATAACGTTGACTCCATTGAATGTTTTTGTTTATCTTTACTTGTTAAGGTTACAAAAAAATTTAACAATGCTTCTCAGTTCTCTTAACAGTTAGCTAATATCAGGATAAAAGCTGTAATTAGGACCTGTATAAAAAACTAGTCCTCGTCAAAGAATATTAAAATTGTGACGTTACATGAAATAAAAGATTTTTCGTGAGAAACAGTAACGAAAATAGGAGTTACCCTAATCAAAGGTAGTCATAGTTTTGGGGAAAAAAGGCACCATGGAGTGAAAGAAAAAGAAAAAAAACGAACGAACGATTTGACTGCTTAATGGTACGATTGTTTTTAGAATATCGTTTAAAAACTGGCAAAGAAGTATCCTCCAGATAGTAATCTAGTGTTTCTCAAAATCGGTCTTGGTCTTGCAAAGTGCAAAGACCGCCTAATTTTTGCAAGACCAAGACCAAGACTGGTAAAAATAAAATCGTTTTAGTGAATAAAAATTAAGGCAAAATCGTTACTCATACTTGAAAATTTTAGTTATTATATGTAAAGAATTTGTACAACCAATATACTCTTCCAAATTTTCATTTGGGCTTAGTTAGGTTTCCCCTATCTGAAAATTACAGTCTATAGTAATAGGCTGATATATTAATGACAGAAGATGAGCAAAGAGATCATCTTGCAGTACCCCAGCATAAAAGATATAAAATAAGAATAAATAGGTAAAAAAAAAAAATGATTAAAGGAATGCTTGTAAATTCAGTCTTGGTCATGGTTATATAATACACAATGGTATTGTAAAGTTTAAAAAAAACGGAGATTAAGAAACGAAAAGATATATATCTATACATAGTTGATGAATGTAAGAAATGAAATACGTCTAAAATATATACAATGTTGTAGATGGAAAAAAATGGATAAAAAAAAACCATATCTTATTTTTTATGCATCACCTCACATTGCTATGCCAAAAGTGATACTGAATCTTTTCAATTCAAAAATAATAAACAAAAAATAAAATGAAATAATGGTGTATGAAAAGAAAAAATATACGTAACATTATACAATCCATTTTATGTGTTTTTACTGCGAAACAGAAATAAAATCCCAAATTTAAAGATCTGAAATTATTTTTTTCTCTACTATATATGTGCACTATGCCTATATGCACTCTACTATATATGTGTAATATATAACTGCAAGACTCTTGCGCAAGACGAAGACTAATATCTAATGAGTTAGTTACAAAGAGGATAAGTCACATATTGACCTTTTTTTTTCTCATTGTAGTTCATATATTATTCTTTATGTTCCTAATAGTACAATCCAATAGAAAAATTGCTTACCATTTTCATATTGACCAGTACTATTAGAAACTAACACGTTAGAAGTTATTTAAATATCTAATTTTACTTAGTTTATTTACTATTCAAGATTATTCAGTATTAGTTTTGTTTTCTAAGACGTTCAGAGCGCAATGTCCTCGACTAAAGATCCACATATATAGTAGAGAAAACATTAATTTCAGATCTTTAAATTTGGGATTTTATTTCTGTCTCACAGTAAAAACACATAAAATGGATTGTATAATGTTACGTATATTTTGTCTTTTCATACACCATCATTTTATTTTATTTTTTGTTTATTATTTTTGAATTGAAAAGATTCAGTATCACTTTTGGCATAGCAATGTGAGGTGATGCATAAAAAATAAGATATGGTTTTTTTTTATCAATTTTTTTCCATCTACAAGATCGTATATATTTTAGACGTATTTCATTTCTTACATTCATCAACTATGTATAAATATATATCTTTTCGTTTCTTAATCTCCGTTTTCTTTAAACTTTGCAATACCATTGTGTATTGTATAACCATGACCAAGACTGAATTTACAAGCATTCCTTTAATCATTTTTTTTTACCTATTTATTCTTATTTTATATCTTTTATGCTGGGGTACTGCAATATTATGATCCCTTTGCTCATCTTCTGCTATTAATATATCTTTAATCTATGTATATATTTTGTATGTTTTAGCTGTTTGGGTTTTAACATAACAAGTCAATACTTTTTATTTACGTACTTTTGATATCTTTTCTTTTTTGTGGTGGTTTTGCTTTTTCTTTCTATACATGTAATTCTTTTCCTTTTCCTTTTGTTATTTTTTTCAGTACAATTATAAGTATAGTTGAGAAGATTTTATTTTATTTTTTAGTTGTTTACATACTATTATTTAAGTTGTTGTATATATTGTTTGAATCTTTGTTAGGTTAGTTTTTGGCCAGATATGTATTTTTTTTCTTTTGTAACAGTTCATTATTGTTATTATAAGGGGACATCGTCCCAGAATAAAGTTTATTTTCTGTTTCTATTTCTATTTTATATTAACATAGAAAGAAAAAAAAATTAAGAACCTTTTTTTTTTTAATGAAAAGAGTTGTGAACTTTAACCATATGCCAGTGTACTTGACTCGAGGGACAGAATGTCACAAACCCTTGGAAAAAATGTCGGCAAAGTTCAGCAATCAGCGGTTGAGTAGAGATCCTTTATCTGCCCACGTCAAGTGAACATTTTTTGTAATGTATTAAAATAATAACAGAGAAATATTAATTAAAATACATTTTGATCTGTAATAGTAACCGGTGGGGATGGGTATAAATAGAAATTGGAAGAAACGATCGTCTAATTAGTTTTCCTGATGGAAAATGTAATTGATGTTCGTTGTAGCCACAGGCAGATCTATGAGGGGGGGGGGGGCTTTCGGGCTGAAGCCTGCCCCTCCCCCCCAAAAAAAGCTAAAATATAACCATATTTTACGGAAAAAAAAATAAAAACTATCTCTTAAAAGTATTCTTGCTCGTGTAATTACATTTAATAGGACTTAAACAGGAACAGGAACCACTTAAACACCATTTCATGTAGGTACTTAATTTATTTATTTTTTTTCAAATTAATGTTTGTTATACTTATAATGGTTGTAGCAACATAATGGATACGATGATTATATTTAACGTGGAGATTTAATTATTAAATAATATCTTTTTTCAAATGTTCTGCAGTCGTATTCTAGCGGATGCATCGTATTCAAGCATGGTTTTAACTTGAATATTAACATATGGAAGGTACAGACTTGACTTCTTCACAAGAAGTTTTTCCCAACGTAGCTAAGATCTGTAACGGTTTTCAATGATAAGGATAGGAATGGTGCAGCGACTATACGAAAAACAAATGCAAATAATGCTTCTAAATCAAGTTAAAAACATTAATAATAATTAAGTTTGTCACGTATAAAAGCCTATGATAGAAATCTGGGAGAAAAACACAATTTCAAAACCACTTTATAAAAGAAATATTTTTTTATTTATTTTATTAACGAAATTTACAACTGTAATTAATAATAAATACATCAAGTAAATATGAACAAGTAATATGACATGTAGAACATGAGGAGAAACTAACCCATTGGTAGCACTCCAATTATATTTCTATATTAGAAGGTCCCGAGGCCATCTTCTTTTCAGACGCCTCGAAGGGTTTTCAAGAATAGAAGAGGAAGCAAGATTGGAAACGAGAGGGTTGGGATGATTCAGAAGTTTATTATGGAAAGACAGGTATGATTTATATGATATTTACAACTGTATACAAAAAACACATCTGGTAAATTCGCACATGGATATAATGACATGAAACACATGTTGAGAAACTACCCATTGGTAGCACTCTAATAATATGTCTATATTAGGAGATCACGTGGCCATCTTCTTTTCAGACGCCTCGGAGGGTTATCAGGAATAGAAGAGGAAACAAGGTTGGAAACGAGAGGGTTCGGATGATTCAGAAGTTTATTATGAAAAGACAGGTATCATATGGCGACAAATCGGAAACATATGGTACATTAAGGTCATTCTGGATGATTTTATTGGTGACAAAGTAGGGAGCATTGAGGATTTTACGAAGGATTTTGGATTGTAGGGATTGGATACGAGAGAAATTTGATGGTTTAGTAGAGTCCCAAAGCTCGAAATATTTGTAAAATCATTAATTTTAGTTTTTTAAATAAAATGTGTTTTTAGGCAATTATCTTTATTGCAAGAAATCCCACAACACGGAAAAACAATACACAAAATTTTTCAACAGTTAATTGTAGCCATTTTTGCTGAAAACACAGGTACTTTTTTAGGTGTCCTTTCCTTAAACAACTTGAGTCGAATCACGATTTTTTTCCCAATGAACCTCAATCTAATTAAAATGGACTTAAAGATTATTAAACGATTAAATTTTTGTAATAGTGGGGTAAATATAGTCCAGTGAAGATCGATAAAAAAAGAATCACAAATAATTTATGACTTTTTTTGTTAAACGTAACTTAACTGTGTATTTATCCACTCAATAGCCTTCTTTAAATAGTTTTAAAAATGACAAACTCTAATTTGATTTAAAGTAAATTTTGTCTAGTTTACTATTGAGCAATGTTTGATTACTGAAATTAAATATTTTTTAAGTTATCGCTTTCTCTTGAACAAAAAACGTGACTAGCTTAAAAAAAAACACAAATCTTAAATTTTCTACTTTTCTGCTGGAAATCGGACAAATGTTTATATGAACTTTTTTTTAGATCTAGATGTCTACTATCAACCTTTTAAATATTTCCTTAGGCTTACGGATCACCCTGTATACTGCTATTTACTTCGTTTGTTAATAACATGATATTTGATTGCGCAATAAGAAAAACGCATAAATAATATATAATGTATTTATTTAAATTTTTATTTTTTTGGAAGTTTTAATTTTTTTTTTTTTAGTTTTATAGATCGTGTGCATGTTTTGCCGCCTTAACCAGCCTTCTCCCCACCTCTGACTTTCTTGGGCTATGTCTTTTCACTTATTTGCATGAGACTCTACAGTATCTTTGTTGATCCGAATTTTCCATGAGGGGAAAATAGGGGCTTCCTGATGGATTGCTCCGAGCTACATATTCCGCACATCTTAACCAAGCCAATTATCTTGATTCCATTTTGTGAGATATTGATTGACCAGTTCCACAAGTACGTTTATGTAATATAAGTTTATTATATTTACTCAAGGAAGCCATTTGAATCGCTATCATTTAGGAATGAGAAAATAAATATTCCAAACTTCTTTTTTCCACGATCCGTGTTATCTTGAATCTTGTCCAAAGATACTGGGCCGTTTGGCCAATATAATCTCGTTATTTTGATAAGTTGAGGTTGAATGTCACGCCAAATATTTTTGAAGGTCACCCATTTTCCAGCTTGGGTGCTCAAGAATTTTTAGTACTCGTTATAATTAGACAAAGTTTACCAATCTCCAGGTTGAAGACGCTTTTTTTTATTTTTTCTTAAATAAATAAGTTGTAGGTTATGATAAGATGAAGCCATTCACTACGTTTTATGTTAATAGTTTGATAAATAGGGATCCGTTCCGAAGACTATTAACGAGCCGTTAAATATTCCAGATTTTTCACATTTCTTCGATCACTTTTTTGTTGAATATTGTCTAAAAAGGGGTATTTACGGTAATGGAAACAAAAGATTGGTTGAAACAATTATTGCATGAATTACAGCAGAACTTATAGAACTTAAACAAGCAACTAGAAAGTGACAAATTCTTCTAGGCAACATTGAAGCAAAATCTTTGTCGAATGTAGGAGAAAATAAAATTTATTACTCTGTGGCAGCTGTTAGGTGACTATTGCTTTAATTCTCTGAAAATTTATACTTGTCTTACGATTGATTTTTTTTACACAAACTTGGATTAACTGTAGGAAGTGGCCTAATATGGGAAACCTTTCTTTTCATAAAAATAACACCATTCTCTAAAACTTATACTTAATAAAGCTTCTCAATGATTGCGTGATCTTTCTTAATCGGCTGATGGGTTGATAGAGCACAGGCCGTTCGAGGTTGAGCTTAGAGTTAATCGAGGGGTGATAAAGTGAAGCAGTTAAGCCGAAAGTGGACCCGAGTAGGTGAGAGTACTAATTCGGTGACGATAAATCCGTTTTAGTGTTGGGCGGTGAGGACTTTATTAAGACTAGTCAGATAATTAAATGTGTCAAAGCGGATGGATGCTCTGGTGCCTTGATTGGGAGCGACCCTCCATCCTAGCTGTCTTCCTTCCGGCCCTCTACATCTATTTGTGTTATCCAGGAATCCCCCTCCCCCATCCATTCGGCCTCCGAAAATATTACAACGTACCCGCTGCCTGTAAACAAGCGGGAGGTCTGTAAAAAAAAAAACAAATATCGCTTCCGCATCTTTCATTTCGTTGCGAGAGTCATCCATTCAAGATTATTGAAAGGAGCATGCTTAGTGGTAGTGATGTCTTCAAAAGCGTTCCATTTGCTTATAGAAATTATTTATACAAAACAATAATTTGAAAGCCTCGTCGAGTTTCGAGATATAAAAGTTGACGACCTCAATGCTCCTTACTTTGTCACTAATAAAATAATCCATAAAGACCTCAATGTTCCATATGTTTCCGATTTGGCCAAATCCAGATACCTATCCTTTCATAATAAACTTCATAACCATCCAAATCCTCTTGTTTCTAACCTTACTTCCTCTTCGATTCCTGATAACCCTCCGAGGCGTCTGAAAAGAAGATGACCTCGTGATCTTCTCATGTAGACAAATTATTAGAGTGCTACCAGTGGGTAGTTTCTCAACAAGCGTGTTTCATGTAATAATATTTCTCTGTACAAATTTACTTGATGTATTCATACTAATACAGTTGTAAATATCATAATAAAAGTTAAAAAAAAAAAAAAAAAAAGTTGACGATATTCTATTTACTTTTTGGTATTGTAGGAGGAAAAGAATCGGCAAGGTTTTATTAATTTATTTTATCAAAAATTTATATCAAGTTTTAACTCGATATCCCATATATTTAAATAATGTGTTCTCATCATTATTAAAAAAAATAATGTGTTGATTAACAAAATATATAACTTTCTTGAAAGATATTTAATTGCACAGTGATTCGTCCAACCATTGACTCTGGCAGTACTTTATGGCAGCGCCTCGTCCAGCTTTGTAGATAAATTAAATGTATTTCATATTCCTATGATTAGATTAGCGACTGGATCGTTTAGAACCAGCCCGACAGCAAGTTTGCTTTTTGACGCGGAAGAATGGTCACAATCTTAACAAGGACTTACAATTTCCTTCAAGCGTCGGCCAAACTCCTTTAGGAATCACTCCTTTACCTCTTACCCATCATTTTGAATACCATGATAACTCTCGACTCTTCCCATAAAATATCCGTTGTCTATCCACACCCAGTTCTCCCTTAGCATGTAACCACTTCAAAATTCGACTTCACTTTGGTTAATTAGTTGAAAAATCAGCCTTTTTCCAAATATGACAATGGATTATTTTAAAACATCATCAGTTACGAAAATACTCAATCTGTATTCACTGATGGGTCAAAGACTGACAAAGGTGTCGGCTGTTCAGTAATAATCGGTACAGAAATCATTCGTTACTTTTTTTTTTTTTTTTTTCCTCTTCTTCCCTACCTCGCCTTTTAGGCTATACGGATTTTCCCGAACCAGGGGGTGAGGGCGGGGAATTTAAAATCCCCTCTGGGACCGGGACGCGAACTCGTGACTATTTTCATATCATAGAATCATATATCCGGTTGCCGGGCAACGGCGGTGCAGTGCACACGCGTTAGCCCATTCGGCTACCCCGCCATCAAAAATCATTCGTTACTGTTAACCTAACATTTTCTCCAAAAACTCTGCAGTTACCGTTTTAACAGACGGACTTCTTATATGTATATTTTCCTTAAAGTCCCTTAAAGAAAAGTTAAGTTAAATACTGGGCATAAATGGGTATGCATAAGTTTTTAGTAGCTAACTTAAATTATTTAATGAGAAAACTCTCCATTTCAGAGAATTTTTTGGCCAATAAGTAGGTATAAAAATGAAAATAATATTTCTTAGTCTACAAATAGCACATAAAATATTTTTTTATTTTTCAGGTCTAAGTTCCTCGCAGGGACCAAAGCTATCCCAGTTGATGGTACGCTCTGACAAAGCTTCTGCCAATCGAGTCGGATCTGATCTGTTTTGCTGGTTAATTTTTTGTGTCAGAATTTAATGTGACTTGACGGTCTATCGTACTTGTACGCCCTAACAGCTGACTTAAGAGATTTCTGATTCGATGGTTTATTACGCCCGATCAACTAAATAACACCACTTAATACTGTTTGGATGGTTGGTACAAAAAAAAAAAGAAAATAATAATAATAATAAAAAAAAAAATTAAAAAAATAAATAAAGAAAGAAATGGATTTATAGAATAAAATAAATAAATGAGGATAATAATAGATATTTATAGGTAATAAGATGTATAAAAAATGTATAAATAAACTTAAAATGTATAAAATAGCAGTACAATCAATAAATGAATTGAGATTAATAAACAAATGAATTTAAAATGAAAAAAAATAATAATAATAAGAGAAAATAGAATAAAAATAAATAGATAAAAAAATAAAAAAATAATAGTAAATCTGCAAAATCTGATTCGATGGTATGCTGACCAGTTCTACTGCATTTGGTCTTTCAATGCTTGCTGGATAATGTTATCCTCCAATTTCTATGATCTTACATCTTATTTACAGTTTTTAAAGCTTTAAGAATAGGAGACCATGTCTGATAAGCCGGCATGCATTTCGGGATTCGGCAGATCGGTCATTTCATAATTTACTAGCAGTCTGTGGCGAGAAATAGGTGATATCAATTTATATTTTGATCCCAAACCCTGAAAAATATTAGAACCTTAAACGATGCCAATAGTTAAGCCTTTTCATACGCAACCATAGCTCTATTGTATGCTCCTTTCCTATAAAATAATCTCTTCAACAAACAGCATCTAGGACACGAGGTCAAGAAGAGATCGAATACCGCTGATACAAAAACTCCTTCAATTAGGCTCGACATGAGGTTCTCGAAGCCTGGGAAAGGTGATTTTTTTTTCTGGATGGGAAGGAATTGCAACTTCACGGGAAAGAAAAACTACAGGTTGAAGTAGCTTAATCAGCTACGAGATTTTCACTTCTAGCTCACTTCAGTTACTGATTTTGTCAGATTATATGTAAGAATTGATACCGAAAGAAACGTATATATGATAAGACCGAAAAAAAAATGCACTAAAGAAAACGAAACACTTCATCATATATTATTTAAAAGCCCAATTTACAGTAGTTTACGGTTAAGAATTTACCAGGATATGGGAATTCTTGATGGGATAGAAATATTTAAGCCAACCAGTGCAGAAGATATGAGAAAATTATATTTTTTGATCTCAATTATTTCAAATTATAGAGAGCTTGTAGGGTAATCTGGGATATTGTCCTCTGCATACACTAGCAGATCCAGGATTTAATTTTGGGGGGGCTTCAGCCCGAAAGCTTTTTTTTTCATAAAAATAACGATAATTACTTTGGAAAAACAGAAAGAAACTAACTACCTATATGAAATGGTGTTTAAGTGATTCCTTAAGTCCTTTTAAATGTAATTACACGAACAATAATACTTTAAGAGATATTTTTTAATTTTTTTTTCAAAAAAACATGGTTATATTTTACCATTTTGGGGGGGGGGCTTCAGCCCGAAAGCCCCCCCGTAGATCCGCCCGTGTCTGCATATTATGGCAAAAATTCCATATATCACATCGGCATGTAATCTGTCCGGGTATTTTTATTGTTTGTTCTCCTAGGTATAGGGGTAATATTTTAATTTAATTTTAAAACATAGTTTAATATTAATATTTTTACAAATGAGTATTTATTGTTTTTATTATATTTATTCATGTATATTCTTGACAAGGTTAGATTCTATATTAATTTGATAATTGAAACTATTTTATCTATCTGATTTTTACCGAATATGATTTTTATTTCAAGCTTAAGAGTGTTGTAATATCTGTTATTTAGTATAAAAAGGAATGAATTTGTATTTCTATAAGGATAATAATGTTTGTTATTTTGTGATAGACTCCATTTGTATAGGGTTCTTCCCTTAATACAAATAAAGATTGAATATTGATACCGAAAGAAATATATATATGATAAGATCGAAAAAAAAAATAAGAAGCCTGGTTGAAAATTTGTAAAATAAAATTAATCTGTAATATTTAAATTACACTCGTACTCGATTTTTTTTTTATTTATTGATTTTTTTTTATTTGTTAAAGATTATTTTACAATCTTGTACAAATGATACATATATGAATAACTTTATTTCACCTACATGAGTCTAGTTTATCCTAACTGTACATTGACTTATTATAAAAACAATAACTAAACAATAATACTTCATTACATTCCAATTAATTTCTATCTACATTATCAATAAAACCAAAAAATAAAAAAGAAACAAACAATTAATTGAACTGACCAACAATTATCCTTAGTCATAGCTCTTGGTTGTTGTGTGGAACATCAGAGCTTAAGGAATCCAGTGAATTGCATGCTGACATTATGAACCAGTAAATTTTATTAAGTTTCTCTATGCTATCGATTCGAAGTATGTCTTGTATCTTGTTTACATCACTTGGCGCGGAGAGAAATGCTCGTAAATGTTTGTGTCTGTTGTCTGTTAGCTTTTCACAGTACAGAAGGATATGGAATAGGCTGTTAGTAATGAATTGGTTTCAGAAAGTGCAGGTTTCCTGGGCTTTGAAGTAGAAACTTTTATTTTTCGTATAGAGCTTAATTAATTCGGGATTTGAAACCCTTAACTGACTTACTGATCTTAGCTTTTTCATGTTAGCTCTATACATCAAATAGGACTCTGGGCTGGAAATATTGAAGCTGGAAATAGTTCTATATATGGGATTGTTGTTGGAATTTATGGATAAATACATACGCGATTGATTCTATATTAATATGTAATATTTTTAGAAAAGTTTAAATTTTTTTTTGTTCAATACTTGTTTAACAAAAAGGCAGAGTTTGTAAACATATTCTCAGTTAAGTAAACATATATACAGCCATACAGAAATTATAGGAACAGCCATGACAAACCTTGTCTGCTTGCCGTAAGCAGTCTATTCTTCGCATCTTCCCCTTTTGGTCAGGGTTGGAGAGAACGCACATGGCTGGTTTCTTCCCCGTGATGCTGAGAACGAAGTCTTCTCTACATTCTTGGGTTATGTCTTTTCTCAGTTTGCCAAGAAGTCTAGAGGCCCACTTCTGCTTCACTTCCACTTTCTCGTTCTGAAATAAAATTGAAAATTAGTTTAGCGAAGTAAGAGACTCTACACTATACCTACAATAACTCATTATGGGTGATAATCATCAGGACGGAGTCAGTTTTTAAGATTTTTATTGCCAACATTTTGTGGGTTCAAGGGATCAAATTATGGTTAAATATACTTTTTTAAGCATAGTAATGGTAATTAATCACGTAATAAGTAATGACATTTTGATCTCATTTGAAATATTACAATCTGACACAATTAAGGGCTTTTATAATAGTGTTCAGAGAGCACATTCACACTCTATTTGCAATAAATAATACAGAAACTAATAATAATAAAAGTAAATGTATATAAACAAAAGGACTAAACTAATCAAAATAACAACTAAAACACATGCATACTGTACAATATTTACAGAATCCATTCACTCAGAAGAATTCCAAGCCAAGTCTTTCTCACCACTCGTGAAAGAAATGTTATTTACTTTTTTTGAATGACAAATGACAAATTATTATTTTTTTTTTTGCATTGAAAATTTCTTTTTTAGTGTCATAAAGTAAAGCCACCACCACCACAAAAAAAAAAAAAAAAAAAAAATGGAAAAATGATTCGTTTTCATTGGTCCATATTTGTCCTGATAACTAATAAATATACTAAAATAAATACTGAAAACAATCATAATATGTTCTAGTTTTCAAATTATAAAGCATACACAGTTACTAAATGTAATCATGTATTATTAAAATAATATTAAAAAATTATCCATAAAAATATTATTGTTCGTGCGATTATATTTTTTTTAATAGGTCTTCAAGAATCATTTCATAAAGGTAGTTAGTTTATATATAATTCTACCAAAGTAATTATCGTTTTATATATATATATATATTGCACGAATGCAAAGCTTCCTCATCTTTTGGTAGAAAAGAAAGGCGTTCAGTATTTGATAATAAATCATTACTTACTAATCTGACTTAATATTTTGCAATAATGATCTCGTCAGGGAGTGGGGTAGCTCAGTGGTAGGGTACTGAGCTTCCAATGCTAAAGGTTCGAACCCCGGCTCATGGCAGAAAATTTATTTATCTGTTTCATTGGCCGTGGGGCGACTCTGGGTCGGGAGAACCTCCTGGGGCACACCCAGCCTCTATAAAGTGGGTACCCTTAATTAAAAAATTGATTAAGGGAGAAAATCTGGCGGTTGAGCGTGATATCGATCAAATCACCTCCTTGCACAACCTTTGACCTAGAAACAGTGCTTTCCCTAAATAGTACTAAACCCCAGACCCTTCATGGGTTGTAGTGGTACAGGTTAATAATGTTCTCGTCAGGCACAAGCTTAGCTAGTATCCCCCTGACTGACTGAAGTATCAAGTACCCACTTTATGATTGATGAGAATACCTCGGTGTATTCTGATCCCAAGGTCTATCTACTGATAGAATATAATAAATATTTTGAACCAAATTTTGTATCAAACCTGGGCACGCATATTGGGTCATACTGATCTAAAGCACTAATTTAAATACCTATTTCCACTATCCTAGAGAAAATATATAGCCTAACGATTTATTTACAATGAAGGAATAAGAATTGTAATACTCAATGTGTGAATAGTTGTCAATATACATATGTCTGAGATAAGTTTCCTCGTCTTCAAAATAAATTATTCATTATTTAAATGTATTATCGTAATGGAAGTTTTTGTAGTAGGCACGTGCTTATACTAAAAATAGATCGATTCATTTCATTATAAAAAACTTATCTGTTGATTTAAATCAAATTTGTATTCGATTCGCACATCTCAGCTTGAACTGTTTTGTACTAATAACATGAAATTTACAACTATATGTTCATTTATGTATGTTGTAAAACGTTATTATAAAGCATTATTATTCCTGAATAAAGGTTAATAATGATTTAGCTAAAATGATGGTGTATATTTTGATCTCATAGTGAGTGTACAGTTATTTATGAAATGATCGGAATTGCGATGTTTAGCATGGGGATTTTTTTTTATTGTAAAATTTTTTATTTATTTATTTATTTAGAAATACAATAATCTCTCTCGTGGACAATAATTCTAGTGAATGTATGAACACGTTCACACCATATATACTGAACACATAAAATTAACAAAAGTAAAATAATAATCAATAACTATGTACAATAAAAAATAAAATAACCTAAAGATAAGTAAATTAAAAACACAGTCATACCTATATACAATATATATAATCAGGCAGGGAACCCCTAGCTTCTCCCTCCAACTACAGAAGGAGAAGCAGAACTCCAAGAGATCCCTGGGCTACTCTCTCAACCACATCACTGGTGCTAATGCCAGTAGTTTGTAAACTTTAAATGTATAGAATAAAAGACTGGTAATAACCTGCATCAGTGCATTTTTTGTTTACCCTCAACAACTTATAGAATAATATCAAATGTTTTTGAAGTGAAAAATTCTTTCATTTATCTTCATATGGAATTTATAGTAAGGGGAAGTATTACGAAAATACACGTTTTAAGCATGGCGTGGAGAGATACATAGGCCCAGGGGTGGTTAGGGTCTATATGATCTATAGTACCTATCGAAAAGAAAATAAAATAAAAAATATCGATATACAGGGTGCCTCAGTTCTTAATGGCAAAACTCTGAGGGAGGGAGGGAAGGCGATTCTAGACAAAATTTCCAACAAAAAAGTTCATTCGATGCATGGGCCGATCCCGAACGGAAAAACAGTCAAGACCAATTTTGTGTTTTCCTTAAAGTGGTCACGTTTTTTATTGAATAAGAAGGAATTTCTAAAATATTATTCAAGATAATTCCTTCCCAAGTACGCCATCATAAAGTAGACAATTTTTTTTGAGAAAATAGTGATTAAATTCACTAAGGTCAATGATAAATTGGACCTTTAGGAGGTCTAATAAAGCCACTGTACAGAGATATGCTGCTCGTATATGGGTACTGTAACTTCAACAGTAGTGTTGCCCAAAATCGGTCTTGGTCTTGCACTTTGCAAGACCAAGACCAAGGCTACCTAATTGTTGCAAGACCAATACTAGGACTGAGTATGTTCAGTTTTTGAGAAATTTCTTCGAATTCAATAAAAAAACTTGACTACGTTATAAAATCTAATTAGACTTTGGACTACATGAAAAAAGCATGTTAAGAATAAAACGGTTTGAAGATGGCTTACCGGCCGAAACGTAGCTATGAAAATTAAAATAAACAGAGCCTTATTTTATAATATTAGAAAATTTTCACCTTAAACAAACACATATGGACTTGACTACGTTAAGAAAAACACAGAATTGGTCCTAACTCCTTTTATGTACAGAATCGGCCCATGCATCAAATGAACTTTTTATTTGGAAATTTTTTATAGAATCACCACCCAAAGTTTGGTCGTTAAGACCTGAAACACCCGTATAATTTTATGGTCATATTATCAACTGGATCTTAAATAAATGTATATATATATATATATATATATATATATATATATATATATATATATATATATATATAGTGGAAATATTGTTGACCATAAATCAAATACCGAGAGAAGTTGGTTGGGGATGGGGTCAAAGTTGCCTTGTTTTGAAGATCTCATCCCTGATGAAGGCTCAACACTAACACAAGTACATAAAGCTTTTTGTGTGAGCTCTTATCTCTGACTGTACTCTAAATTAACAATGAGTTTGTTTAATAATTAAATAAAGGAGAAATATTTTCCTAGGTTGAAAATAAATCACTGGAATAAGTATAGCCATCTATATATCTGTACAGTTTACCGTTGAAAAGCTGAAGATTTTTTAAAATAAATAATATCTAACATAGAGAATGGTAGAAGATGATGAAAAGTGACAGAAAAATAATGACTATTAATTTTTGTAACTAGTAATTTCACCTTTTACATTGAATCTAAATGAAAAATTTAAAAACAATTTTCAGCTTGACAAACGAAAATAAATAGCGCTCTACATAAAAATAATATTGTAAATCTATATATTTTATTTTGTTTAAGTTGAAATTATGATTCATAATAAATGGATCATGGACAGAACATCTTACATGATGGACAAAATATAAAGAGCATCTTTATTTTAATTATACAGATGGTTTGAAAATGGCAATATAGCCGAAACGGTGCCAGTGTAGAAAAGGAAAAATAAAAATGGTGAAATAAATATAGCCAAATCCTTTGATTATTGTATGTTATAATAATTTCCGATAGTTGACATTTACAATAACTCACAGGCGGACCAATGGGGAGGGAGAGGGGACTTTCAGGCCAAAGCTTTATTCCATCAAAATGGTAAAATACAACCATCTTGTAAAAGAGGTTCTCTAATATTATTATTGTATGTGTAATTACATTTAATAGGATTTAAAGATTCACTTAAACACTATTTCATATAGGTTGTTAGTTTTTTGTTTTTTTTTAAAGAAGTAGAATCGTTATATACATTAAAAAACACTTTGGGGCTGAAGCCCCCGTAATTAAATCCTGGATCTGACAATGCAATAATATTATTTTCTTAAATATTATTAATTTATTTTAAATTAATTTCTATTAAAAATAGAGTGGAAAATGATAGCCGTGTGATGTGAGCATTGAACCAAATTTTTCGGTGGCTTAAATTACTAAAAATGTTTACATTTTTTCAATTCAAGTTTTTCGCAACGCTGTCATCACCACATATACCGATGACACGTGTATCCTATCAGTTAACAACGATCCATCTATACCCCATACTCTTCAATCACACATCCCAAGTCTTGAAAAATGTTGTCAAAACTGGAGGATTAAAATAAATTCCAATAAATCCCATAAAATTACCTTCGGCGTAAACTTATCACTTCCTGTCCTACAGTATCCTTCAACAATAGCCCACTTATCGCTGTTGAATAAATCCCATACCTAGGACTCCACCAGGACAAACGACTCACTTCGAACCCCATACCAGACTGAAACGACTAGAAACCGCCCGAAGTTTTCGACTACTGCAGCACTCACTACACAAACGCTCTAAGCTTCCAACTATTTACAAAAGACTCATATATATTACTATAATAAGGCCTATTTGAACTTACGGGATCGAGCTTTGGGACTCTACTAAACCATCAAATTACTCCTTCAAATCCTTCCATAATAAACTTCTGAAACAACCGAACCCTCTTGTTTCCAACCTTTTCTATTCCTCATAACCCCGTCTGAAAAGAAGATGGCCTCGGGACCTTCTAATATAGAAATATAATTGGACTGCTACAAATGGGTAGTTTCTCTTCATGTTGTACATGTCATGTTACTTATTTCATATTTACTAGTTGTATTTATTATTTAATACAGTTGTAAATTTCAATAATGAAAAAAAAAGTTTTTCGCCGACAGTAAGGGTTGTTGTTAGAACTCCAAATAATAGATAAACTGTTTTATTGATATCTTCCGGAATTCGCAAGAATATTTTAAGTTAGCAGTATATACGTTTTTCAATATTTTTACTGAACAGTGCAATTAAAAAAAAAAAAAATGATTTAGCCGATGTCGGGAGTTTTCTCTTACTTGTCCCACTGTGCGCTACTCCGACACCTCAATACATAGCCGCGGCATTATTTACGCCTAACCAAACGTTCGTCACCTTAGGGTAATCCTTCCTTCTTGTTCTGATTGGAATTCATAATGAAGTTATCCCCGATAAATAACAACTTAAAAAAGAAAACGTGTTTGGTTTATTGCAAGACAAGGGAGTATCGAATGGGATAATTATTCTACGAGTTTAGATCTGGCTGATGAAGAAGAGGGAATGGATCCCATTGATTCTCGACGGCGGGCGTGAAGGCGAAGGAAGGGCTTCGCGGGCGAATGCCTTTTAGCAAAACATCCTCTCCCCGGCTCCTCATTCAACCCTAAACCGGAAGGGGGGAGGGGACATTCCCACTTTCCCTATCCATTCCAAATAACAAAATATCCCTGTCTCCACTCTTTGTCCTCTTCTGTCCCTGTCCCTGTCTTAGCCAGGTATCACTCTTCCATTCCTCTTACTTACTTTCATTCAGATCTGAATGTATATTTAGTCCATAATCCAAATATGGTCTTGTATGAAACGTGAAACAGTTTTAAACTATTTAAGTAACTTTCATAATTTGAGGGAGATGATAGAGGCACAAGTGAATTTTTTTCACATCACACATACATATACATATTTATATATATATTTTTACAACTTTTCTTTAATCGACCTTTGAGTATTAAATTTAAACATAATTATTTAATTGGGAGTAAGATCACTTATTAACTATTCAATAAACTACTAAATGTTCATTGCTTCTGTGTTTATCCGACGTTTCGATCTCGTTTTTTTTTTTTTTTAAAGTTAACAATGGGATCCTATATATATGGAATTAAAAGTAAGCGAAAGTATTGCGATCGTGAAAATTTTTAAATCCAAGTTTTCGGGTGGTATGTAGCATTCATTCCTTTAACTCCACTTGAACGTTCCGTACAACATGAATAACTTCATGAAACTCAATGAAGAAGCACTCCTTTTAGCTAGGGATGTTGCAATCATATCGATATTGATTTTTTCCTTTCGATATCGCCTAATATCATATCGAAACAAACATATCGGATTTCGATATATCTTTTTTTTTTGTCACATTATAAACGTAAATTAATTTAATATTAAAAATAAATAAAATAAGTGTATCAATATAACAATATTTTTTAAACCATTGAAATACTAACACTTAAACATTTCGTTATATTACGGAACGGAGTTAATAATTTTTTAAACAATAATTTAAAAATAAAAACTGCTCATGTCGTTGGCATATTGCAAAAGGTCACTGAGTACGTTTTTGATAGAGCTGAAATTTTAAGAACATTTATGTTAATTTCGACTTTATTTATCGATGAAAAACAACATAAGTGCACCAAAACGTCACAAACCCTTTTATATATCAAATGAAGTTAGAAGTGCTCAATTTTCTGATTTCACGAAGGTACAATTAATCAATGTTTTTAGTAATTTAAGTTTAAAAAAAGCTACTTAATGATTTTTCATTCACGTTTCATTAAACTTACGATTGTTAAATATATCAACATTTCGATATCGATATCATTTGTATTAGTATGATATAGCCAATAATGATACCAAACACCGATAAGGGATATCGGAACTTATCCGATGTCACAAAAACCCTAATTTCAGCCAATTTGGTCTTCCTCCTCCTGAAAGAAGTACCCTATCATTGAGTTCCATAAAAGTATTCCTTTTTTATGCAACTTTCAAGTGCATTTAGAAGAACGACTATGCGTACCACCCTGAAGGTCCCACGAGTTCAAATAATTAAGTCTTGCAAAATTTTCTGTGTGTAAACAGCATAGCTCAAAAACGAAAAGATGCATGGCACTGGAATGACATGTTTAAGGTAGGTATTATGTCAGGGAAGTTTAAGCAACTTTTTCATTAAAATCGACTTGTCGGAAATGCCACATTATACAGATCAGAAAGTTCGCCTTTACCTAATGAATTTATAAAATTGCATCGATAATGCATCAGATTTTTAATAGGGCTTACATAAAATTTCTTTGAGCTGGATATAATTTAGATGATTTAATCACAAACAAAAAAATGATATCTGTTCCTGGGAGGTTCGAATAAAAACCTAGACCAAGACGTAAAAAGTACATTAATTGCTTTTTATTTATATCCCTGAACGATCATGTTCTAATCCCTTTATGTATGATTTATTTTTCAAAAATAAAAAATAAAGTTTTGAGCGCGGTATGACAGAAGACTCCAGTGTACAGGTTTCTACCGGTTCACATCATAACATTTTTTCCTTCTTCCTCTTTCTCTTCGGGTAATTTTTAGCATAGCGCATCCATTTTTCTCGTTCCCTGCCCAGCTACTTCATTTCAAAGAAAGTTTATTCTGTAATACTTCCAATCCTCTGGAATTTGTGTAGCAATATTCATGTGGTATTGCCTCCGTTCTTTCATTGTCATCCTGGATTCTCTTATCCATCTTATCATTTCTCTTACCTCGGCTATTTTTCAAACATTCCTAAATCATTCGAATTCTCTCTTTTCCATGATTGTATCCAATGAAGGTACCTTTAATCGCCCCCAAAACCTTCCGTTCTTAACAGAGTCCTGCCTTGTTTTTCCTGCTTTGCTACGTAAAAATTTCTTCCTAGAACCAGCGATGAGGCTGACATGCTTATCGAACCTCATCCAGTTCTCACCACCGCATGTAAGGATAGTGGGGTAGTAATAATGATAGTATCATTAAGAAAATTAATGATACTATATTTAATTGCCATTCATTCAGAATATTATTATTAATAAAATTGAGAAGAATAAGTCATGAGGTGTACTATTTTTTATGCAATCCTATCTCTCATCGCTTACTTTTTTATCACTACAATTTTATTAATCATAATTTTATAAATGAATGAAAATTAAATTCAATACATTTATTTTTTAAATATCTATTTTCAAGTTTATTTATTATCAGCCAATTTTACACCAATTTTTAAAATTTTGTCAACTTAAAGACATCACATCTAATTACAACATTTCGTCTCGTTGAGCCATTTTCAAGTCTAAATTTCTTTTTTAAATTTACAATCATATTTAACACATTACATAGAGATTCTTTTTATATACCTAAATACCAATCATGTACATGTCCTTTTCAATTATGCGAATTGCATGCCTCCACTCATAATAATTTTTTTTTTGTTTTTGTCATATTCACCTTTAATTATTTTATAAAATTATTATTACTCGATTATTTCTTATTAAATGATTCAATTAAAATTACCTTATTATGTGTCACCGACATGTCATCAGTCTCATTTCTATTCAGTAACTGGTTATTCTTAAGGGGAAGACTATTTATTTTAAAACATATACAATGATGTTTCACAATATTATATGCGGAACTATTTTAAGTAAAATTAGCTAATTCATTTCAAATTTTTTTTTTTTCAATTGAACTCGCGTAAAATGTTTTTTAAATTTTTAGTTATGTATATTGCTTCCTTTATTCTACGTTTAACGTTTGATTTAACGAGCCGAAACGTCGTAATTAGATGTGATGTCTTTAAGTTGACAAAGTTTTAAAAATTGGTGTAAAATTGGCTGATAATAAATAAACTTGAAAATAAATAGTACGCACCGAATAAGAATTTGAGGAATATTGTTACCAACTATCTTCCACAAGAGCACTAAATGACGATATATTTTCATGATGTCAGTTGAAACATGCACAAAACATGAGGCACGTGGCACCGATGCCCACGTGCTCATCCGCTTCCCAGATCCAGATCATCGCCTCAAGCTTCCCGCCCCGATAGGTCTTTATCTTTTCAACATGCAGCGGCTTAAGTAAAAGCCATAATGTTCTATTGAAGCTGATCCAATTTAGAGTTTAACGTATAGCCGAATTGAGATTTGGCCAACGGGAGGTTACAGGTAATCTAGAAGGTAATAAGAAGGGGGGAAGGGAGATCTATCGGGGGCGGCGGCTGGCCCTATAAATCCTGGGGCAAAGGTTCCGCCCTAATCGGCCGCCCATCATCCCACGGGATACCCTTGGGCTCCTCTCGTCCCCTCACACCTTACAATTTATAAAAGAACAGCCACATCCACCTTCCTCAGTTTATAGCTTTTTTAGAAAAAAAAAAAAAAAGAAGGAGACTGGAACTGAGTCATTCTTACCACCTTAAAAAGAAGGTATTACCTAGCCGTTACATCGATGATCAGATATTCCTCAAGTGCTACCAAAACTTTTTTTTTTTTTTTTTTTTTACCGCACAATTTTCTTGATACACGCCTAAATAATGAAAATTATACAAGCTTCATAGCACCAAATGAACATCCAGTTTTAATTTACAACTAGTAAGCCTATGCGAAAAATTCGCACAGCATATTGTTAAGTGACCAAATGCCAAATTAATAAGAAAATAAAATAATGCAAGTATCATCAGAAAAAAGAAATAAATCGTTACTTTATCGTTAGTATGTCTGCATCTAAGATGTTTATTTTCATACTTTTTTTTTTTAAGATAATTTTAATTCTATTTTATTCATTTATTTTCATTCTATTATTTATATTTTCTTCCTTCACTATGATATTTTATTTTGTTCTTTTTTAGCTTTATATTATTTGAAGTTAGCTTATTTGTTTTATTTTTTATTTTTTTATTTGTAAATATGGTGTGAATGTGCTCTTAGAACTCTATTATAAATGTCCTTTATTGAGACAGATTGTAATATTTATCAATAAACAAATAAATAATGAAAAAACTTTATTGATAAATACAATCGACAAAGGCAACAAAAATTAAGTTAAAACTTCATTAACGTTTGGAACCAACATGTTTATAAATTTCAATAAGCTGTATCTTTGCTGAAAATTGTCTGATTTCTATGATTTTTTTTCCCTTTTGCTGGGAATTTAGTAATCTTTTATATAATCATGGGCATAACCAAGGGAAAAGTGTGTAATTTTTTAGTTATTCGCAAATAAAGTTTGTTTTCGTTCATAAATCGTTTGCCTGAATTTTCGGGGTGATCGGACTATTTTGCCCGCCTGAAGGAGAAGGAAGCCTTCGAAATCGGCTGCTCAATCTTGAGGTTTGGTGAAAAATTAACGATGATATGGCTTGCCGATCAAAAATGCCCTCGATAAATAATATAAACTCCTCCTCTCTCGATTATAGAGGCCTCAAGTCGACGAATTGAGATATGTATTCAATGGCAGTACGTAAGGTTGTGTGGATGCGAACCCTAAGGCTTGCGTTATCTCGAAAATAGTAGGGTTTTGGGGCTTAAAATGCAGGATCCGATAGTTCCGGAGGATGAAGGTTTGAGGCTGTACGCATCAAAATCTTCAAGGAAGAATTTGTCCCGTATCGATCTACAGACCTACCACCCTTCCAGTATTGAAGTCTAGCAAAATGTCTGTATCGACTTTATTTATTTTAGAAAGAAAAACAAAAGTGGAGAATACGATTCGCTAACCCCCAGTGAAATTCTGAATCCAACGGTACCCCATTCATTGTATTTAACCATGACAGGAGCTTATATTTGGTATAAAATCGATTTCGAGTCTTACTGTAATAATATATGTGGGGATTGATATTCAAAATAAAAAGTTAGCTGCATAAAAAATATATATATTTTTTTTCTGTTGGCGCTACATATCTTGTAGGTCTTTTTTAGCTTTAACCAGCCTTCTCCATCTCTGCCTATCTCAGGCTATTTCTTTCCAGTTATCTGCATGCAGCTTTATTGCACCTTTGTTGATCCGATTTATCCATCTGGTTTTTGGCCTTCAATGTGGTATTTTGCCTACTATTGAGGCATTTATTGTCGTGTAAAGTTTTCAAGATAGCTCCGAGCTACATGCGGCGCCTATCTTAACCTCCTTGCCTGAATATCATGAATATTGGTTGGCCAATTTCTGTAAGCAACTCTTTATTGTTCTTTCTCCTCCATGCTTTAGTACTCTGATCCCAGATAGCTGCGGTTATGGTATGCAATTTTTTTTATATTGTATAATATTATAGTATGTAATTGGAAAAGTTTAATAGGTTTTTGGATGGTAAATAAATTTAATACTTTTTGGCATCCTATCAAGTAAGAACTTAAAACTAAAAGGGGGTGGGAGTGAGCCTTTCTTATACTTTACTTCCTGCATTGTAGTTGAGAAGGTTTTAACATTTTTTTTTTTAATCAAGTGTTCGAAATAGAATGGGAAAAATACTACTTTCTTATAAACTTTTGCTTATAAGTAAAACTTTTAAACATCAACCTTGATAAAGGTTTGTGCTTATTAATTGACCATATCCACAGGCGTGATGAGAAAAATGCACGCCTGTCAGCATACAGCCGCTGGAATACAAAATGGTGGGGAGGTATATATATATAGGAAGGACTTTGAGATATAAAAAGCTACCAACCCTTTCAATTTATAGTATTTACAGTCTTAATTTGTATATAAGGGAGTATATTATATATGGTAATGTATACGCATGTATGTTATTGAAAATTTTGAAAAGTATTTTTTTCTGTATAATTGCGGAGTTTAATCATTGTGTTATGATTGTCTAGCCTTCGAATGGTTGAAGATAAGATAGTAAAGTAATATATATTATTTAAGAAAATTTAATATTTAACAACTTCATGACTTTTTCGTAAAATGGAAACAGTTGGCGAGTCAAATAATGAGAAAAATCCGTGGCAAAAACAATTTTTTTTCCTAGTCAGTGAATTACGAGGACGGATATAACGGAAACTATGGAATATATCGAAACAAATAATATAACCATTTCTATAGAAAATGTTGTCAGTTTTAGTTTCACATATAACATTATTATAGATAGAACGCATAATTTCACTGGCATAAGCGAAAAACCGAAAGTGAACCTTTTGAATCGAAAATTCAATTTTTCGATTTAAAATCAACCTGTATGGGGTAACTGACTATTATTTCATGTAGTAAGACTGAAAATACTATAAATTGAAAGGGTTGGTATCTTTCTACATCTATAAGCCCTCTCGATATATACGTTTACTACCTACATAGGATCTTTATCTATCTTCCCCTGGCCGCCATTTTGTATTCCAGCGGCTATATGCTGGTAAACGTGCATTTTTCTTATCAGGCCTGTTGATATGGTCAATTTATAAGGACAAACTCTAGTATGAAATATGATACATTTTTTGCCACGGGCTCTCGGTAGTGTTGCCCAAAATCGGTCTCGGTCTCGCCCTTTGCAACCAACTGTTTGCAAGACCAAGACCAGGACTGGTAAAAAAAATCGATTATTTTAAATAAAAATTAAGGCAAAATAGTAACTAATACTTGAGAATCTCTTAGTTACTATAATAATTGGTATAACCAAAATACTTTTGCATTTAATTCCCCTAACTTTTCATTCGTGCTTAGTTATGTTTCTCCTATAAAAAAAAATACAGTAATATCTCTATAGAAATAAGCTAATAAGTAACTGCAAGACCAAGACCATGACCAAGACTGAGTTTGTAAAACCAAGACTCGGGTCGGTCTTGCATTTGGGCAACACCCGTCCTAGTCTTGTTTTTTATATTTTTTTAAGGAACCCTAGACATTTACATGGTTACGTTAGTAACTAGTTATGATAACAACTGGTCAAGTAACAACCTATACAAAAAGTCTTGAACTTGTAGGATTTTTTTTTTAACGAGTTATTTGAATAACAGCATAAAATAATAATAATAATAATAAGAGATGTAAATTTAATATCAAAATTATTTCGTGGACCTATTATATCGTGTAACATATCGTCGGATTTTTGCAAAAATTTACAAATTTGATCATATATTCTTTTATAGTAGATATTTTTTTTTTAAGTTTTCATTCGTGCTTAGTTAGGTTCCTCCTATCTAAACAAATACAGTAATATCTTTATAGTATTGAGCTAATAAGTAACTGCAAGACTCTTGCGCAAGACCAAGACTCGTCTTGGTCTCGCTATTGGGCACCACTAGCTCTCAGACTAATTTTGAAATGAGTATTGAAAAAATGTTTCCAATCATCACATATTATTTCTATGGTTATAAAATGACGAAGAATGGAGGATATGACAAGCAGCTTACTAGGTACATAGAAAGATTCGATAAAAATGACTACACAGAATGGGGGGGGGCTATTATTTACAAACAATTTACAGCCTTTGGAAGGAGGGACCTATTCGAGTCAGGTATGTTTGTCCTTCCCTTTCCATATTCAGCAGTTTTCACGGGAGGATTGCTTTGCCGATTCATCCCTTTCTTATCTCCACCCCGCCCCGGCTACCCTCGTTAAGCACCAGGCCTCGACTTTTCTTCGTTCCTCGGCGGTCCTCACCGCCACCACCGTTCTTCCGCTTAAGAGGGAGCAATAGGAAGCTATCCTGTCCACCATTATCGTCTTTGAGGTATTTGCGGTACATAAATTTATTTATGTATAAACCCAAAGTTTATAAGAACGTAGTATTTTTCTCATTCTATTTCGAACACTTGATTAAAAAAATGTTAAAACATTCTCAACTACAATGCAGGAAGTAAAGAATAAGAAAGGCTCATTCCCTCTCCCCCCCCTTAGTTTTATGTTCTTACTTGATATGATGCCAAAAGTATTAAATTTATTTACGATCCAACAACCTTAAACTTTTCCAATTTTTTATCATTATATACTATACCATTATATAAACTTTGAGGTACATTATCACACACTATACATTGGTGAGAAGGTTATTAAAATTATAACAGACTAGTATAGAAATAGAAATAGAAAATAACTTTATTCTGGGACAAAGTCCCTTTAGAATAACAAAATAGAACATAATTAAAATACTACATTTGGCCAAAATAAAACAATAATAATTTTGATAGGTAGAGAATTCTAGAAATTGATAGCGCGAGCTATAAAGGAATTCTGAAATGAGGCAGATCTGTGCGAAGGTATGTAGAGGTCAGAAGGTCGAGATCTTCTTGAATGGGAATGGACTGAGGACTTGAATTGAAGAATGTTGTAGGCGTAAGAAGGACGATGGTTGTTAATGATTTGATAGAGGAACGTACCTAGAAAATATTGTCTTCAAAAGGAGGGGAAGAGCCACCTTAACTCAGTGTAGTGGTGAGAGACATGGGAGTACCTCGGGGCACCGATAACAAATCTTACGCAGCTATTCATTACTCTTTTCAGTCTATCACGGAGCTCCACCGAGAGGCCAT
This sequence comes from Nezara viridula, assembly GCA_928085145.1. Lineage (NCBI taxonomy): Eukaryota > Metazoa > Arthropoda > Insecta > Hemiptera > Pentatomidae > Nezara > Nezara viridula. The sequence goes on along the minus strand of OV725078.1, from coordinate 107,360,561 downwards.
CATACACCACACAGCTGTAGTCAAAGTGGGGGAAGATGAGAGAGGAAATTAGAAGTCTACGGGTATGTTGAGGTAGGAGATGGCGGAAGCGATGAAATAGTTTAAGGGTAGAAATTGTCCTACGGGAAATGTGAGAAATATGGTAGTTCCAGGAGAGGGTTTGATCTACGAAAAATCCTAAATTTTTAACAGAGGAGTAGAAGGAAATTGGCTGGTCATTAAGGTGTAATATGGGAAAGTCAGTATGGGATCTAATAAGGGGCTTGGAACCAATGACAATGGCCTGCGTTTTGGCAGCATTTAACTTTAATCCATTTACATTTGCAGTATACAGTGTGAGAACTCTCAAATCAAATAGCTGTTCCTCACTCTAATGCATTCAACGTATATGGCACATCAGCGGAGCATATTAATTCATAAATTCAATAGAATATTATCAAGATAGTAATACTCAAAGTTTAAAGCAACAATTTACTAGCAGCGATTAGTTTTTATTGGAAAATATCAGTGGTCGAAAATATGAGTTGACTTTTATTTTTATTAAACTTGATCTTTTTCGTTAAGTTAAAATTTTGAGGGGGTCGCGGTGGTCAAGCGAGTTAAGGCGCCTGCAAAAATTGTATGCTATGAGTTCAAATACCGTTCGCGGGATTTACTAACAAAAAAAAGATAAAAAATATAAATGATTAATAATAAATTAAATAAATAAGTGCCAACTCGATTGCTTAGACACTTGGGCCTACGTCCCCACCCTGAGATTCGCAGGAAGTTGAGCGAACCCTTTGTCTAACAACATAGCTCCTTAGTCCTCCAGATGGGGGGTTGTGCACAGGGCTAATAACCCTATCTCGTATAAAACAAAAAAAAAAAAAAAACAGGATAGAGACATCTCCAAAAGGTTGCTAACCATCCTGATGAATTGATGAATGAATCGATTGTGATCGCGCCCGGTTATTATAAACCACGTGCTCCCTGGATATCTATATAAGAAGAGAACCAAACACAGTTTATCCTCTAAAACCGCCCCAATGCTGCAAGAAGACAAACGGCGTAAGTCAAGAGGCGTTAAAAAAAACAAAAACTTTTTTATGGAGTTATTTTAAAACTTTTATTTAAATAAATTTTTGTTAAAATTTCAATACAAGCGGTTATTCTGGAACTTATTCAAAAAATGTTTTTAGGCAAAGAAAAGTAATTTCAGAAATATATTTTTTGTATGTTTTATAAAACTATACAAAAACAAAAAACGAATTTCAGAAATGCCAATTTTTAATATTTTGTAAATATATTATAATTTTTAAGCTATGAAATAACATTAACAATGTGAAATAAAAAATGTCAGTACTCAGCGAACTCAGAATTAAATGCTTTACAACTTTGATTCTATGTTTTTTTCCTCTTCCAAACTACAGGGCCATTTAGAGTAATTTGTTTTTGACAAATTTGGTAAAAATGTCGGTTTTCTACCATACCACTTCTAATTAATTATAACCAAATTATAACGTTTAGGTACTCTTTCGACCCAAAATTTAACGTTATTTAATTCTTAAAGAAGTTTAACGTTTTTAAAGAGTCAATTTTTCGCACTGCTTAGGAGTTTTATTTAAAAAATATAGAAAACATATGGTCTTTTTCGGCTATAGCAAGTTTTCCTTGGGTCATTAATTTTGGTTTTTACATTTCTAAACCCATATCATTAGTAATTTGCAAAGAAAAATATACAATACTACTTCAGTTGATGTAACAATTTTAAAAAATCAATAACTAAAACAAACGATATAAGGTTTGCAGTAGAACGTATAAATAATATTTATATAGCCATATTGTAACACCAAATTGTACGATTTCGAAGATTTATTGGAAATTTAGTGAATTTTAAAATATCCAACCGGTCTCAATATTTGGTTTGGATTTGTAAAATCTAAGAGAGTCATGATCCATACACTCTCTTAGTAAGTGTAGTATAGTTATATTGCACCCGCAGTAAGAACAGTTTGGCGGTTCTTCTTTCTTCATTGGGTATAACTAGGGCATGACTATAGCCAATCCTGAGGCGTGTAAGAACCACCTCTTCTTTCCGTATCAACTGTAGAACGTTTTACGTATTGTTCAATCATTCTTAGTTTATTGTACCTCGTGTTGAACCATTGATTATGCCACTCCAACCAGCCCTTTTCGTTGATCCAAGATATTAAATCGTAACGATCATTTATTGAAAACCCTTGGCCATTTTTTATCTCTAGTATTGCCTGTGTATCTGCCATTTCATGTAAAAGGAATTCCACTGTGACCAGGTCGCCATAAAAACAATATGCTACGACCTGCGTCCTTCAATGTTTTCAAACGTAGTTTTACTTCTGTAATTAAGGGTGTGTAGTAAAGGAGTCGAATAGAGATTGAATGACAGATTTAGAATCAGAACAAATGATCGAGCGGGAGTGATTTGGAGTTATATTGCAACAGCGCGGTTTACTTCAAAAAAGTTCTGTTTCATACACTGAGGAGAGTGTTACTATTATGTAAAAGGTAGATGGAGTGGATTGATCGTCTATATACTCCGTTTTAGGTATCTTCCGCAATGTGAATTTTCTTACTTATATCACTCAATTTTTAAGCTAGTCATGGTGAAAATACTAATCACGGACGTTGTGAGATTGCTCTTTCTATTAAATGAGGAGAAGGGAGTCGTGGCTAGGCGATGCACGAAATGGCAAGTGGATGTCGGACATTCGCTGACCAGCCGGGGAGGAATTAGCTGCGACTGGCACCAAGGATTGATGAGGGAGCCCCTCCTATCCTCCTATCCTCCCTCGCCAAGCAAATCCTCCTGAAGATTCCCCGCTAGCCTTAGGTCTTCAATGTTTCGCCTTTTGATTCTGACTCCGCAAGGACATGAAGTATCTATCTTGAACTGATTTAAGAGTGTTGTAACTGTTCTAGGATCCAAAATACATTTTTCTCTGGAATTATTCACTGGAAAATAGTTTTTTTTTTTATTTCTTTATTGAGTATTATAGCAATCTGTCTCTTATAACAATCTGTCTCTTATAACAATCTGTCTCTTATAAAAATATGTCTCGACTTTAAATATTAAGATCATTCGTATAACTTTCTGACTTGTAGAAGTTATAATTTTTTTTTTTTTAACTTTCCGGTTACCCTTTTGCAAATTTTTGTGAGTATGCTTTACATGCTGATTAATGTGTCTCATAAGTTTACTCAATGAATATTAATTATTCCGAGGTGCAGATCCTTTTCCAACTATTTATATTGTTGTGCAAATCCCTTTGAACGAATCCTCGAAAAATGAGTCTTCATACAAGGTTAAAACGAGAAATTCCTCGTAGGGGATACAAATCCTCTAAAGGGTAGAAGCGGATAAAAATAAATAATTAAAATTTATTACTATATCTAAAGAATCGAATTAACGTTTTTATCTGTTTAACAAAATAAAAATTAAACTAGAATATTTTTACAATCCAGTTTTTTTTGTTTTAAGTAGTAATATTTTTAGATAAAATTTCTTACTTATAAATTCTTCTTCAATTTTCTTCTTCTTTTTTTTTTATTAATCATGATATTCACAACTGTATTGAAAAAAAAAATACATTTAGTGACTTAGTAAAAATCGATATAATGACATGAAAATACTTGTTGAGAAACTACCCACTGTTAGCACTCTAATAATATGTTTAAATTAGAAAATCACGGGGTCATCATCTGTTCAGACATACAGACAGAAAATTATTCACACTATTCTGAAACTTCGTGAAAGGTTTCAATTAATCATGACTTACTACTTTTTTATTTACGAAAATTCTGAGAAATGAGACGATTTAAATCTGGAGATCGGTAAACTTTGTCAAATTAATGAAATACCAAAAACGCATGAACGTCCATTTGTTTTCCCCTTGAATTGTAAGAAAACTTGATCACAAAATCGAGAAAAAAGGTAGTCTACAAAATTTGGTGGATTACAAAAACTGGTGTGACCTCCACCCCCCACTATATCAATACAAGGTTATATAGGCTAATCAGCCCAATATTTTTTAGGCCACTTCTCCAATTTGTTATCAAATTATCTTACTTATCAATTGCAAAGGAAATGGGTATTGATGAGCTTTTAGTACTTCGTTAAACTAATTAAGATAATCAGAAAAGGCTCCGTTTTTGAGAATTTTGTAGACAAAAAAGATTAAAAAAAGCTAAAACTTACGAAGTTTCGTCTAAAATAAAAATAATTCGTTATTTTTTATTCTTTCTGAATAACCTTGCATATAGGTCAAATTTAAGCAAATAAGACTCGTAATTTATAATATTTTTATCACTAATTGTCCCTCTTCAGGATCTAATATAAGTATTGTGTGAATATTGGAAAAACACTATAAATTATAAGTATTGTGGCTTAAATATGATCTGTTGGCAAGGTTTTGGAGAGGAAATAAAAAATAGTGGAGAAATGACAAGAGTATTAATTAATAAGTTGTAATTATTCAGAAGAAAGGATGAATCTACTCAACCACTAAGCAAAAATTTTGAGAAAAAGACAAATGCTTACAGTGTAATTTTATTATTTTGACATTAACTGAAAGTTGTGAAATAAAAATTATAGTGAAGTATTGATCTGTCATATTAAGCAGATTTTGAAAATGGGGGCAGAGACCCAAATTGTCAAGTAGTGAATATATTAAGGTGAGTTTAGAGGTTTCTCAATCTATGGGAAATACAATTATCCAACTTAACATGACAGCGACATCAGTGCTAGACCAAACTTTTTTTTAATTTATATTTTTATCGACAAGCATATGAAAAACTTCATATAAAACAAAATAAAAACACTAGCATAGAAAAACAACTATTTAGATATTTGAATTTCCCATATTGAAGATAAGTTAATTGGGATGTTGAGTCAAAGAAGGGAAAAAGTATTATTATAGTTATTTCTATTTCCTTGTTATAAGATAACGTATATATATATTGAGAAACGAGTCGACGATAATAGTAATATGTAAAAGATATAGTCTAATAAAATATAGGTAGTATATACTTAACATTAATAAATATATGGAATGACAAATGTATGAGGATATAATATAAACGAAGTATAAAGTAACGTTGACAAATATGGGGAATCATAAAATAGGAGTAGCAAAGTTAGGATATATGACATTAGACTTTAACTACCTATATTTTATAATTCCCATTGTAACCGTTACTTTATACTTCATTTATTTTATATTGTCATATATTTATCATTCCACATATTTTTTAATGTTAAGTTTGTACTCTCTACATTTTATTATGTTAGACAGTTTACCTACATATTATAAATATTATTGAAGAGAAGAATAGTTGGGGTGGTCAGTCAAAAAGGAAGGCAAAAATAAATGATAATATTTATTTTTTACATATGCCGACGTTTCGACCTGAAGTTCAGGCCTTCATCAGGGCTAAGAAAATAACCAGATAACAAGGTATGAGAAACATAAGTAGTGACGGTAAAAAAAAAAAAAAATAAATAATAATAATAATAAAATTACTAAAAAATAATAATGAAATCATACTATTCTTCTCTTCATTATCCACGACATTCAACCAATTACCAATTATAAATATTATTACCGTCTACTAGTTTCACAATATTCAGGCCGAAACGTCCGCACAATGGGAATAAAAATAAATATATTTCTTTATTTTTACTTTGCATTTTGACTATACACTTCAAACAGCTTCTCTTAAAAACGGAATACCGAATACGCTTCTGATTGTAGACATGAATTTCCTTCTTTTTTTTTGTTTTAAATATTAAAATCTTCTATAAACTCCAAAACCATTTGTTTCCATATTCTGAAGTCCATCTACCTTTCTTTAGAATTCCATTGTACGACAATTCTTTCCGAACCCGTTGTTCATTTCAGAGGAATTTTCTTTCCCAAACATAAATCGTAATAATGCTCAATTAAAGTCCTTGTCAAGGGTGCTAAATGTCGAAGAACGGCTTGACTTTTCTTAGCCCTGATGAAGGTCTGAAACTCAGGCCGGAACGTCCGCACAAAGGGAATACAAATAAATATATTTATTGATTTTTACTTTGAATTTTGACAAAACGCCCCAATCAACTTCTCTCCAAAATGGAATACCGAATCGGCTTCTGATCATAGAAATAAATTTCGTTCTTTTTTTTTTTTTTAAATATTATAATCCTCTACAAAATCCAAAACCATTAGTTTCCACATTCCAATATTCCGAGATATATTGAGGTTTTGTTTAAAACATTTTCATATTTTTAAATTTTAAATTCGTATTAAAACAATACCTAAGAAATGAGCTTCTAGAACAATCTGGATGGCTTGGATGAACTAATAGGAAACTGAAGAACAGTATAGAGCCAAACAAGTATGATCTGCGAATTCGTAAACATAATGAATACAATATTAGGGAAAAATAGATAAAGGTTATCTCTAAAAATCTAATTATTTTACAGACGAGTTTTCTCATTAGCGTTTTCGTATTGATAATATCACTAAAAGGGAGGGGTTCATGAAACAGATCAATGTTGCGCTCAGGAATATTAATGGAAACCGATTATAATGATAACGATCACCCTATGCTAGATTGCTATGCCTAAAATACTGAAATTCAATGTAACGTGAGTCGAATTTGAAACCACGCTATAATCGATACTTATTAAAAAAAAAAACGTTTTAATACAGTACAACAATAATCTGTTAAGATCCCTTACACGGTCAATGTTATTGAAGAAATTTCATTGAATGCAATATATTGAAGGGGTACCCCAGACGGTTCAATTATATTGAGTCAACATTATATCAGTTAATATCTTGCTTCCACTGAAGAAGGAGGTTTCCAAAGAGACAATGTTTCTTTTTTGTGGAAATAAATAATAATGAATTTCCAATTACTTTAATTGCCTTAGCTCTAGAATTAAAAAAAAAAAAGTGTTCTTTGCAATGTTTATTTTGTCCCCATAGACGTTAAAGCGTTTCTTGTTTCTTAATTATTTAATAAAAAAAAGGTTTAGTAATACATATTTTTTTTATTATTTTAATGGAATTTACAACTGTATTACATAGAAAATACAATAAGTAAATGTGAAATTGGTAACATGACATGTACAACATGAAGAGAAAATACCCATTGGTAGAACTCAAATAGTAATAAAAAATTTGTAATTAAATTTTGTGAATTCATTGTACATTTTACCAATCACACATTTTGCCACTTTATAAAAACAAATTCGAAGGGAGGTTAACTCCTTCTCAAAAAAAAAATAAAAAAATAAATAAAATAAAGTAAAACAGAGTATCACCCACGTACAGAAGCATACATCCGTTATATCTTTAAAGTAAACTTCGGTGGGGGTCGTTTAACCCCTCTCCCTCTCCCCCAAAAATAAAAGTAAAACAAAGTATCACCCACCTAGTGAAACATACATCCATTTTTTCTTTAAAATAAAATTTGGAGGGAGAGGGGTTCATACCCTCCCCCAAATAAAAAGTAAAACAAAGTATCAACCCCCCCTCACCGAAACATATATCCCTTTTTATTCTTAAAATAAAATCGGAGGAGGTGTTAAACCACTCCCCCTCTCCCCCCCCAAAATAAATAAAAGTAATACAAAGTATCACCCACCTATCGAATCACATCCATTTTACAAAAAATCGGAGGGGGGTTATTTGGTATCGCCCAGAGCTTCTCAAGATCCGTACATGTGGTTTAATATTTCTCAATACAGTCCTTACATGTACAATTATATTGACACTGTTTCAATAATATTGAAGGAGGTTCAGTAAAAAAAAATTGATATCAACCACTTTGATTCACGTCAATATAATTGATGCCAATGTAGCCCTCACACTGTCAAGGATCCCTCCAGAGTCATTAGATTGACATGGGCAACAGGTTGTGACCCGGCAACGTCAATCAAACTGACCCGAAGACGAACTCGAGATCTATATTTCACTTAGCGACTTCAGCATCGTAAACTCCGTTCCTCTCTTTTTAGAGAAATGGGGTCTCGTTTCAGTAAGCTATGAAAACAAATCTATACAAAAATGTTTAGATACAGGAGGTAGTTTATAAAACCGAGCACGCATTGATGGAGGGAGATGGAGTGAAACAGTGTTCTAAAATGGGAGCCTACGCTGTTTACGATCCACTGCACAACAGATAGTAGAAAACATGAGTCGAGATTAGCTGCTCGGATGGTGTAGGTCTTTATGGGAATAATATTGTCAACAAGGCGTAGATATAGGAAATGCCTTTATAGAAACTTATTTTTGATAATTTGGATCTGTAGATCGAATAAGCTGTGGTGGATTAGTGTGTTAAGGCATCACGTTTGCAATCGGCGCCGCACAACATATTGGGTGAACAGACTTTAGTAAAATTTTGGAACTGATTGCTTGAGCAACGAACTAATATTTCGCCACCGAACTCAGCAATTTTAACTTAATTTTCCCTTTAATAATGCCTTGATATGAGGTGATACTTGAGGGAAGGAAAATCATTTTTTTTTTCTTTTTTTTTTACATTTAGAGTTGGTTTACCAATATTGTTTGCTATAACCTAACGGTATGTGGTGGGCAGAATCATACCCTAAGACAGAAACATCGGCTCTTAAATATATAGAATTATTACGAATGTTTAAACAATTGTAAAAAAAATTCTATTTCGCAAATCGTCTGAAGTTATCCCAGAAATAAATAGACTCTAACGTTATCAAAGGTTTGAGATTCTTTTAAAAAGTTTTCAGATCTTGCTCCAATCTACCGCATCAGATGTATATACAAAAATATATTACCATAAACAACAAACATGTCAACAAATAAATCAATATGAAAACAGAACTGTTTACCACGTTTCTAAATATTGATAACATTTGAACAATTATAACATTTCACTTTTGTTAATCAAAGAAGTTGAATAATTAGTAGGCAGATTGAACTTTCCTGGTTGCAATATGTTTGTCCAGTCAATGTTCGATAGTAAAATAGACAAGTTTAATAGTTTTTTAGTCGATTCCGATTCCATCACTTCAACAGTTTGGTTAAAAATAGAACGTCACTGGAAGTTTGCGTTCAGAAACTGATGTTGAAAATTAATTTTATAAAATACTTTTAAAAATATACTAACCTAACTAAAATTAATGTTTGATTAGTATCTATCATTGTACTTATTTTGTCAAACAAATGAATTCACCTTGTACACCTTATATGTATAAACAGTTGAGATTGTAGCAGTTCGCTGAATTCATAGGCTCGCCCAATGTGCGCTGTTTCGAATCGAAAGAAAAGAGAAAACTAAAGAAATGAGGAATCGATTGTTGTAGTTATTTCCTATTTCCTATATGTATCAATGTTAATTTTAACTACCTACATATCATTTTATATAATATTTTGCCTACATACCATTATTATTATTATTATTATTGTATATTATTTTCTCAATATTTAATCTATTCTTTGCTTAGCTCTGATGAAGGCACGAAATCTTGGCACGAAGAAAATAATTATAATTAATTTTTATGTAATTTTCGCACGACCTTTAAACAAAAGACGATAAACCTCAAAAGATACAATGAGTGACTGTTAAGACCCTCTTCTCAAAAAAATAGTCTCACTGTGGATGTGCTACATTGTCAACACACATTATGAATTCTTAAAATATTTTGAAAATCTTTTTTTTTTTTTTTTTTTTTTTTATTTCTTAATGACATTTACAACTGTATTACATAAATACATCTAGTAAATTTGGACGTAATAGATTTAATGACATGAATGCACTTGCTGAGTAACTACCCAATGGTAGCACGCTAATGATATGACTACATTAGGAGATCACGGGGCCATCTTCTTTTCAGACGCCTTGGGGTGTTATCAGGAATTGAAGAGGAAGCAAGGTTAGAAACGAGAGGGTTTGGATGATTCTGAAGTTTATTATGGAAGGATAGGTATCTGGATTGGACCAGATCTGAAACATAAGGAACATTAAGATCTTTATGGATAATTTTATTAGTGATAAAGTAAGGAGCATTGAGGATTTTACGAAGGATTTTGGACTGTAAGGATTGGATGCGAGAGGAATTCGATGGTTTAGTGGAGCCCCATATCTCAACTCCGTAAGTCCAAATAGGTCTTATTATAGTCAAGTATATGAGTCTTTTGTAATTAATGGGAAGTTTAGAGCGTTCGTCTAGTAAGTGCTGAAGTAATCGGAAACGTCGAGCGGTTTCTTGTCGTTTCAGTCTAGTATGAGGATTCCAAGTTAGTCGCTTGTCCAGGTGGAGTCCTAGGTATCTAATTTGCTCAACAGGGATAAGTGGAGTATTGTTAAAGGAAACTGTAGGACAGGAAGTCATAGGTTTACGACGAAGAGTAAGGGTAATTTGATGGGATTTATTTTAATCCTCCAGTTTTGACACCCTATTACTCCATTCGTATTATATATTTTCTTTTCATAGAAGTTTCGTGCATGACCCGAGACTCTCCGCTATCCTTCACTATTCTTAGACAAATAACTCCTTTCTTTCCGTTATGAGTTTAGACAGGATTTGAATTTTTCACTAATACTAATTTCTGGCATCTGATCATATATAAATATATACCTTTTTAACCTTTTTTACAAGTCCTATTTCAACCTGTGGGTCTTACCTCATTGGTTTACGACGAATTTTAAAAATCATAACTGAAAATGATATTCTTTAAATTTATAACTGCAAATCCCAACCAACTTCTCTTCAATAATTTCTCTCCTTTTTATTTATTTATTTTTAGGTTATTTTATTCTTATTTATTGTATACATATTATTTTTTTGTATAATTTATTTTATTTATTCTACATAGAGTGTGAATGTGATCTCTGAACACTATTATAAATGTCCTTCAGACAGATTGTAATATTTTTCAATAAATAAGTTTAAAGAAATATTTCTCCAAAATGAATTAATTACCTTGTATATGCCTGTGACATTCGATTTTAAATCGTTCGAGATATGAAATAGTCAGATAATAGACTTGTTATAATTTTATCATTTAGATAAGATAATACATCCCCCAAATTTTCTGATTCGAATCAGGCCTAGGCGAGCCGAATTTTATTTTTCATTGTATGCTCTAAATGGCAAGATATGGAGAAAAAAGAAAAAAAATATGTATGAAGAAAGAATTAAATATCTCAGAATAAATGTTAGAATAACTTCAGGACTCAGTGAGACTAGGTACACAGTAGGAAGTACAAAATTATACATAAAACTATTTATAAGAATAGCATCTGATTCATTATTGCCTAGCATGAGCCAAGATAGTTTTCTAAGTAGAGGGTAAGGTCGGGAATGAGTCTATCTACCCGCACTTGCCCCATTATACCCTTCCTGGTTGATTTTAATGTATTATTTTGTAAAATAATTTAAACTAGATGCCATAAACTATATTAATTAATTAATTAATTTATATATATATATATATATATATATATATATATATATATAATATATATATATATATCAATATTTTATGCTAGAGCTTCACTTTATTAATAATAATAAAAACAATCAATTGGATTACAAAAGTCCTACTATATTTTTTCTCTACAAACACACTTCAGCCCTTAGGCCATTTTCAAGGGAAGAAACCTATTTTAAAATAAAATTGAAATCATATGGATAATTACAAAAGAATCATATATATGACTGTAATAAGGCCTGTTTGGACTTACGGAGTTTAGCTATGGGGCTCCACTAAACCATCGAATTCCTCTCGTATCCAATCCTTACAATCCAAAATCCTTCGTAAAATCCTCAATACTCCTTACTTCGCAACAAATAAAACATTCCATAAAGATCATAATGTTACACATGTTTCCGATTTGGCCCAATCCAGATACCTATCCTTCCATAATAAACTTCATTACCATCCGAATCCTCTTCGACCCCTGATAACTCTCTCTCAAAAGAAGATGGTCTCATGATCTTCTAATTTAGAAATTAGTGTTCTACCAATGGGTGGTTCCTCTACAAGTGTTCTCATACGATTTTGTTACTATGCATCACATTTAATATATGTATATTTGTTTTCACACAGTTGTAAATTTCATGAAAAAAAATAATAAAGAATCACATGTACTGACTTGCCCTTGTCAACATAACTTAATAATTGTACTAAAACTTCCACTCATAAGTATAATAATAAATACAAACTCCGCTCATAAATATGTTAATAAAGTATTTAGATAATGTGTATTAGATCGTTGAAGAGATATGCTATCTTTGATATACATTGCTGTGATTTCCAGTCTTGTATATGCCTGAATTGGGGTCTGATTAATTATGATATGCTATTCCAAAAATTATAGTCTTTGATCAGAATCTTCCTATAATAACCAATCATTTAATGGTTTCAATAAAACTTCCCAATTAAGGAAAATATCTAAATAAAATAGTTATGAAAGGGGCATTTATTTTCAATAGAAATTGTGTTTTCTCTGAATGAATTAGAGAAATTTAAAGAAGAGAGATCAAAGGCATACTTCTCGCTCAATGACAAAGAAACAACTTTTTAATTTAATAGACAAATAACGAACTCGAGAAAACAAATGGACCAATAAAATTTTGTAAAACCTAAATGTGCGTTTAGAAATTTCACAAACTATGGCAAATACATTTATATAAGTTAACAAATAGCGACATTAACGCTAAGCCGATTTTTTTATTATTCCTCTTATTACCAACATCTGATGGAAAATATCAAAAACACTAGCACAGGGAAATTTCTATTAAAATATGTGTGTTTCCCATAGTTTGTGAAACACACCTTTATATGGAAGATCTTATTATTTTTGGTATAAAAAAAAACTCAATATTATTCATTAGTCGTTAGTCGTTTGATGGGACTAAAAAATTATTATTTTCCAATTAACCGCTTTTTACTAGTCGCAACTTGATACAAGGAGATTTCATGTTTTAGGAGTAACGTCCCGAGATAAGTTGAGGCTTTGTTTAAAACATTTTCATATTCGATAAGATTTAACAATTTTTTGTTAAAATTGTTACTAACTGCAGATGGAAAACATATAAAAAATAAAAAATAAAAAAAAACACAAGCATAGGGAAAAACCATTTAAATATTTGTGTTTCCCAGAGTTTGTGAAATGTCTAAACGTACCTTTGGATTTAACTGAAAGTTTTAGAATTTACCAAATGCATTGATTAAAAACCACAAAACCTTATGGGAACAAGAGTTTTCGCCTCTTGAATGTTGTTTATTCCCAAGATCCTCTGATAAACGTGGCAAGACTATGCCAAAATCTTTAATAGAGGTACGTTTTTCCGTCCGTTTTTCGTCGTTTCTTTCCTCCGTGGTCCGTTTTTTAGATCTTTCGAAAATCTAGAAACGAGTCACATATTGTTTTTCTTCCTCTTCTCATCATTTTGTCTTTTGCTTTTGATGTGAACAGACCATAGGCGCCGGCACCGCTGGGGGTGGGTGGGGGTAAGGCACTTTCTGCCCCCCTCATATTTTATGAAGGGGAGCCAGAGTTTCACTGACTTTCCAATATTTAGAGTCATTTACTTAAAAAATGACTCACAAAAGAGTTAAATAACCCATACAAGGAATAATTATAAGGCTTGAAAAGGAAAAAAAAATTTGTTTTTAAAAAGTTTCTGCATCGCTGGAATTTTTACTGTCCATAGTTTATCATTTCTTTTGGAACTACAACTGTCTCTCTTGTAACTTTTAGGCGAAGGTTCTACAGAACTTAAAAAAAAAAAAAAGTCATTTCACAAAAGTCGATCCTAAAATTATTGTTATTCTTAGATACTCAAAAAAATGTCATATTATAATCGCGGGTGATTCATTTAAGATATACTATAACTCTAATCTAAGCCCAATTACTGTTTATTTTTTATTTAACGGAACTTTTAAAAATAATTTAAATAAATACAAGTTAAACTTTTACCATAAAGCTGGAACTTTATTACAAAAAAAATCCTTAGAACATTTTTTTTTAAGAACTGTTTCCTTGAAACGTTTCAAAGAAACTGTTACAATGGAAATTTGTAATAACGTTTCACTCCCTAATAATTATATTATAATACAGGTATTTATGTATGTCGTTTTGACTTTCGCTCCTCCCCAGGATTGTTTTGTAGTCTTTAGGTCAATTCTCTGTTTGATAGGAGAGGATATGCGTGTTTTTCAAAAAACTTTTAAATGAAGTCAAAGTGCGGATTAAGGATAATAATTTTTGTATCACAAACGTTGCGTGAACTGGCAGATCTACGGGGAGGAGGACTTACCGGCTAAAGCTCCTCTAAAATAAAAAAAAAGCTCCTTTTTTTCATTGGTCCATATTTGTTACTGAAAATAATCTAAGCCAAATACCTAAACAATAACAATATATTATATTTTAAAAATGATCTCTATCGTGCATTTATATTTTTAGTAGGACTTCAAGAATCATTTTACCCCATTTCGTATAAGTAGTTAGTTTTTTATTCTTCTTCTCAAATAATTATCGTTATATAATATATATATATATATATATATATATATAATATATAAATATATAAACATTTTGGTCTGAAGCCTCCCCAAATATATCCTGAATCCACTAATGACTACAGGCGTTCGAAAATATACATCTGATCTGATCTGAAATTACAACGTTATAATTATAAATGAACATATAACTCAAAAATGGGCATAAAATTATAAAGACGTCGATGGAAAAATCTAGACCATGAAAACCACGAGTCTTTATCATACAGGTGAACAACGTTTCGCCAATTTAGATATCATCAGGACACGAAAAACAAGATCACATATATGCAAAAAGAAAAACAGGTAATAAATAAAAAAGACATCTCCTAGAGACATCCCACCAAACCAATCAAATACACAGTGAAGAAAACGTGAAGATGCATCCATTTTTTTTTTTTTTTTTGTACTTCTTTCTTTCATTTATGCGATATTTTTTTCTGTCCTGATGATACCTGAATTGGCAAAACGTTGGTAGGTTAACTGTCCACCTGTATGCTACAGACTGGAGGCATTATGGTTTGGATTTTTCCGTTTTGCATTATGTTAATTTTTTATAATTTTATCATTGAATGGCAAAAGTAGTACAATTTTCACCTATTACATCAATTAAAATTTTATGTGAGAGTTCCTCAGAATTTCGTACCTTTTTTTGAATTATTGAAAGTAAAAAAAAAAATAAAAAAAAGAATTTTCATTTTTTTTTTCAACTTTACTGATACCTGTTGACATCTCAACATACATTGTTAAATGCCCAACTTCCCCTTTTTCTATCTCAGTACAATCGTACTTTTTTCAAGGCTCTTTCAGAATACCTACAAACCTTACGAGATTTATAGGTAAATATCAGATTTTACCGCGCTTCGGACTTTTATTATTAAGAATAAGATTCAGGGAAGCTGTTTTCATTACAAACTTAATGTTTGCTGATGATCAGATAATCCTAGCCAACGATAAAGAGGACCTAAAATCTACGTGTTTAGAAAAATGGTAGGATCATATAAAAAGTGGGGATTGAAAATTAATTTTAAAAATACAGAGCACCTCGGCTCTAATACAGATAACACGCTGATTGAAAAAGGTTTAAAACAGAGTATAAGTTAAAAAACCTCTGGTCAGTATTCAGTAATGATAGAACCTCCACCAGTGTTATAGATCGGAGAATTGTAGAAGGAAGAAAACGACTTCCTTTAGGAGCTCTGTAACAACACATGTCTTGAAATATGGTTCATTAATGCCAGATACCGAAAAAGGTTGCTAGCGGTGGAAATGGACTTTTGTCTAAGAGTAGCTAGATAATCCAGAAGTGAAAGATTGGAAATGAAAGAATTCTGGAACTGAGTTGAAAAAGAAGATATCGAAGAAAAAGATTTTAAAAAACAAGCATGGAACTGGGGGTAAAAGAAAGAAGGAAAAAGGAAGACCTTCGGCCTTCTTTTATCCTTGGAATGGCATGGACAGACGAGGTGGAAGAAAGTATGACAGGACATGGAATCAGAGAAGAGTAGTCTATTATGTATGGCCCGATAACTGGAAAAAAATATTCTAAATGATCTTATATACGGCGTCTTCAAGGAATGTATAAGCCCTTACACTTTGAAAATTTAGTCAACATTCAACGCCGTTTCCACCTAATATGCTCATTCTCAAGTCATCTACGACAACAATTAACAAAAATAATTGACAACAATGATCACTCATTATCTAGCCATATAAAAGGCGAGAACTACCTTGAAGACGCCATGTATAAGAACATTGAGTGCCCTTGAAAAATACAACTGTAGTATCTAAATATTCTAAATGACATTTAATTCAAGGAAAACCACTATAGTGGAAAATTGTTTAATTAAAAAAAGAAATACACATTTATTTTTCCTCTTATAACAAGAGGTAAAATCAACAGGAAAAGTGCATAACTGTTAAGGTTTTTTATTATTTAATGCATTTAATTTCCTCATTAGCAGTTTTTTTTGGGGGGGGAGCGAAAGGAATAAATGTCTTATTTACGGAATGGAAAGGGGTGGGGAGGGGGGTGTTGCAAGGTGTAAGCGATCGGGGGACGCAGTTTCTTTTAAGTGCGTGCCGTGCGGTGGCAATAACGACACTCATTTGAGCGGCCGGCAACGCATAAATTGCCAGCTAACTTGGGGCGAGTCACTTCCCTCCAACTTTCAAATTGGAACTGAAACTTTCTGAGGTTCCAGTTAGAAGTCCCTTTAACGGCCAAGCCACTTCATTGCCCCTCTAGTATCGAAGTGCCGTTTTTTATTGTTCCAATTCTTTTTTTCAATATTGAAAATGTAAGCTTTATAATTCTTATCCCTCACATTAATCGTGTTCAGGAGGTTCTTGTTATACACTAAATATATTCCATAAATATACAATTCGGTGTATCAACACTGCTATAATTATGTAATATCAATGTTCAAATTATTTTATGATAAAGCTCATTGTTTTAATTTATAATTAGAGCAGAAGTATTCCTCTGGTAGCGAAAATTATTAAGTTTAAATCGAAAAAGCCATATCTATCTAGTGTCTAGCAATAAATTACGATTAAAAGCAAATAAATAAGTATCAGTAATCATAACCGGTCGGTTCATTACAAAAAGTTATTTAGTAACAGTTCATCAAATGTTCACAGAATTAAATTACATCATACTTTGGTGGATTTTTACTCTGTGAACTTTGAACACTGTACACTTTATTTATTAAATTGATTCAAACTCTACAACTTTGATTCTATGGAGTTTTCCACTAAGCGAACTCATTTCCAAATTACAGGGCCATTGATGTGTCTCATTTTTTGAAAAATTTGGTAAAAATCAGCGTTGGTTGACCGTGGTTTTATACCTTACCGCGTAACCAAATTATAAATTTTGTGTACTGGTTTGACGCAAAAATTTAACGTTCTTTAATTTATTAAGGAATACATTTTTCGCTTTGATGCATGGTTTAGGAGTTACAGGTGAAAAGATATCTTAAAAAATCTGACTTTTTTGGCTGTAAAAAGGTTTCTCTTGGTTGCCCGCTTTTGCAATTTTGTTTTTTACATGTCTAAGCCCATATATACAAGTTAAAAAATAAAAACTTTTCTCACATTTTTCGCAATGGATTTCCCGATTCGATTCTCAAATTATTGGCCTAATATTCTTTAAATCAGCCGCCATTTTTTAAAGCAGCGGCTCTGGAACGGCAGACAAGGTTCTTTTTACTAATAATATACACTTTCGTAATTTACAATCAAACCCTGTCTTAGGTTTTACATCGATAAACATGATCGAAATTAAAAAAAAAAAAAATATCTACTATAAAAGAATATATGATCAAATTTGTAAATTTTTGCAAAAATCCGACGATATGTTATTTTGTGGTCCACGAAATAATTTTGACATTAAATTTACATATCTTATTTTTTTTTTTTTTTTTTGCTTTTATATTAGCAGATTTTATATTATATTTTATAACTCGTTAAAAAACAAATCCTACAAGTTCAGTACTTTTTATATAGGTTGTTACTTGACCAGTTGTTATCATAACTAGTTACTAACGTAACCATGTAAATGTCTAGGGTTCCTTAAAAAAATATAAAAAACAAGACGTGATCTTAGGACTAGTATTGCCCAAATGCGAGACCGACACGAGTCTTGGTCTTGCAAACTCAATCTTGGTCATGGTCTTGGTCTTGCAGTTATTAGCTTATTAGCTTATTACTATAGATATATTACTGTATTTTTTTAGATAGGAGAAACCTAACTAAGCCCGAATAAAAAACTAGAGGAGTTAAATGAAAAAGTATATTGGTTATACCAATTATTAACATATAGTAACTAACATATAGTAACTTTATTACTACCAGATCAAAGAAAAAAAGTATTCTCACCACTAAATTTAATGACATTTTTCAGCAATCGTTAGTCCATAAGATATACCCAAAAGGAGACGATAATTGGGTCCACAACTCCTCATCCATAGATATTCCTTCCAACGTCCTCAACATTTTAAGCTTAGGTCCGAATTTTTCACCCCTAATTCCTCTACCAAACTCATCCCTGAACTTATTACTGACTTGGAATATATTTATAACGATCCGATCTTTCACCATTCTAATGATAATAAAGAATTATCTCGTGTTTCCATAACTAACATTATCTCTAACCATCTCCAACACCCCCCATCCACTACTTCTAACTTTTCCCCTCAATTCTTCAAAGATCTTTCTTCCACACGCTCCTTCCTTAAAAATCATGACGACATCATCATCACTAAAGCGGACAAAGGAAATAAAACAGTTATCATGGACCTCACAGACTATAATAGAAAAATGACTGAACTCCTATCAGACATATCTACATACGCTCCTACAACTCGTGACCCCACTCCTTCTCTTAAAATCCAATTTAACCAACATATCAGAAACCTCTTACACTCTAAACAAATCACATATCCTACTTACAGAAACCTCATCTCTTATAACTCCGTGGCTCCCCGTTTCTATGGTCTTCCAAAAATTCACAAACCCGGCACTCCCCTCCGTCCTATCACTTCTAATATCAACTCTCCCTCTTTAAAACTCAGCAAATTTCTACTCCCATCCTTACAAATCCTTAGTCATGACAATCCATATGATATCCACAACTCCTTTCATCTACGTAATTTGTTATTATCCCTAACCATTCCCGATAATTACATTCTAGTCTCCTTCGACGTTAAAAGCCTCTTCACCAACATCCCTATAGATAAAGCCCTTCTTATAGTAGAAAATAACTGGTCATCCTTAGAGTCTCATACCTCCCTTAACCGTTCATCATTTATTGAATCCCTACAACTTTGTTGCAAATCTGGTTATCTCCAGTTCCATGGACAATTTTATAATCAAATTGCAGGATTAGCTATGGGTAATCCTCTCGCACCCGACTTATCTAACATTGTTCTTAATGATCTCCTAAACACCATAGCCCCACAGTTTCCTAATGACATATTTCTTATAAAAAAATACGTCGATGACCTTCTTCTCATCGTCAATCCTGATACTATTCCTGACATCCTTTCCGCCTTTAACTCATATCATCCCCGCCTCTCTTTTACAGTTGAATACGAAGATAACTATTCCCTCCCTTTCCTCGATCTTCTCATTAAAAGACATCCCAACAATACTTTATCCACAGACTGGTACACAAAACCAACATACTCTGGCAGATTACTCAACTACTATTCTCAACACCCCTTTCACCAAAAACTTAACGTTGCCAAAAACCTCATTCACCGATGTTTTTCTCTATCTGACCCTTACCTACATGAAACAAACACTAGACGCATACAACGGATACTATTGTCTAATAACTTCCCCTCCAACACCATTAAAAAACTTATTACTGACTACAAAACCCGCCCCTCATCCTCCATCCCTTTCTCTAGTTCTCAAAATCAGCCCCCCATTCCTTTATATAGATCTCTACCATACATCCCTTTACTTTCGGATAGAATTCAAAAATCTTTACGTTCCTCTATTCCCAACCTGCGAGTTGCTTTTAAAAACTATAACAAACTTGCCAATATTTACTCCAACCTAAAAGACCCCATCCCTCCGCAACACCGCTCTAATATCGTATACCGCATTCCTTGCTCTACCACCAATTGTAACTCCGCCTATATTGGAGAAACCAAAAACCAACTTAAAGACCGCATCAAACAACACAAATACTCAATTACTTCTAAGAACTCTACTGCTTCTAAACTCTCTGAACACGCCTTAACCTCAAACCACACATTTGACTTTGACAATACCTCCATTCTTGCCACAGTACCTAACCACGACAAAAGACTACTTACGGAAAGTGTTTTCATTCAATTAGACTACAAACCACTTAACTTAAAAACCGACAAGCAAAATCTATCACTCGCCTACTCCCAAATCATCAACATTTTAAAAAAGTCTCGATCATAAACCTCTATTTAATCTTCTCACTTCCATTTATACTTTCTTTTACTTTTCCTTATATATATATATATATATATATATATATATATATATATGTGTGTGTGTGTGCGTGTGTGTGTTTGTATGTGTATATATGTGTATGTATGTATGCGTTTATTTTTACTAGAACTTTTTTTTTTTTTTTTGACACTGCTAACTAGAGTTTTTGACACTGCCAGTGTTTCAACCGCCTCCCGCAGTGCCACATCCAACGGTATGTTTTGACTTTTATTGAGATTCCTTTCTTAACACACCTATCCTTCAACTATACACCTCATTATTATCTTCATGCAGCCTACCATTCCATTACCGTTTTCAAAAAACTAAATGTCAATTGTCATCTATATATAGTACAACCTGTTTTTTGTTTCTTTATCATCATAACCTTGTTTTTACATTTATTCTTACATTTTAAAGTATTCTTTTAAAATTATTGTTTTCTTATAGAGTTATTTATACTTAATAATCTATCCCAACAATATTACACTAATGTTACCCTATTAATCTTTCAATTTCTTCACTTCTTAACCTTTGGTCCCGTTATCTGTTTATTTACAATTAAAGGTAACCTCCACTTGCTTGTTATCCACTGATATCTTATTATTATGTTATCTTATCCATATTTTAACTTTACTGTAACAATAGCTATTCAATTTTCAATCTATTTATTCGTTAACATTCATTTATTCGTTAACATTCATTTATTCGTTAACATTCATGTATTTATTTTCTTTTATCTATTTTCTTATCATGTATTTATTTTCTTTATCTTTTATTTCTGTATCTGACAACTTCTTCGTAATTTATATATACTTATATTTATTTTTTATTTTATTTTTATATTTTCAACATGTTTGTATCTTTTGTAGCCCTGAAGACGACCTGCAAAGTGGGTCGAAACGTCGGCAAAAATTAAAATTATTTATATATTTTAATTTTTTTTATTTTTTTTTTTACCGCACCCTCGACTAATTCCTTCTCATATCATATCAACGGTCAACCATCTCTACATCATTATAGTAACTAAGATTGTCAAGTATTAGAAACTATTTTGCCTTAACTTTTATTAAAAAAATCTATTTTGTTTACCAGTTCTGGTCTTGGTCTTGTAAAGTGCAAGACCAAGACCGATTTTGGGCAACACTGCTTAGGACTATTAAAACAATTTTAACATAATATATACAGAAGGAATTAATAGACACCTAGATAAACTACAAAAGTATTATGCTCTCAAATACCAGGGTTATATAAGCCAATATTTTTGTAGGCCACCTTTTATCTTGAGAGTGTGATGAGATTATTTTATGATTCAAGTGGAATGGGTACTAATTAGTTCTAATATCTTATAATATAAGTTTCAGGTTACAAGATGAAGACAATCACGAAGTTTTAGACAGATGTTAGTAATTTGATGAAAAGGGTCCTGTATTGCAGACAATATCTTTAATATAGAGATGCATTGCAAACTGTCTTATCATGATTAAGGATTATCCAGAATTATGTACTATGTTTTTATCATTACTTTGTTAATTAAATAATTTATATATAATGATATCTGTTAACTACTCCATGATTTACATGAAGTGATGATACAAATAACTTAAGGAATAATCCAGTGACGTTTTTAGCGCTCCTTAGTCAGAACATCTGGGTGTAAAACAAAGCTTTGTAAGCGTTACTCGAACCATCCAAAGCACCTCGAGAGTTAAAATAGTTCTTCTTATGACTCTCAAATCCTCTAATACTCTATTCTTCTGATACTTATATCGAATGTTCAATCTCACTATGCCATATTCCACCTTTTCGGATTGTGTTTCACTTTCATAAAAGACAAGTTTCTGAACCATTCTGTTTTTCTGGAATAATAGGTATACCGTAACCAATCCGCTTCAATAACAAACCAACTTCCTTAGCCACCTTGAATAACTCGTCTCCGTAAAGAATAGTATACAAAAGTCCAAAGAGGAAAACAATAAGAGGGAAATCAAAACAAATCACAGGAGCCAAACGGTGAGTCATGATGGTGGCAAACAGTTGAAGATTCGGCGCCAAGTGGAAAGGGATGCCCATAGACCCCACCTGATAACTAACCAGCACTTCTCCAATGCATCGTTTACACGCTTAAGATTCCTGTCTGACAGTACTGACAGTGATTCAAGAGCGATTCACTGTTTTTTATTCATCGTTAATAATAAACCAATATTTGTTAGATCATTATTGAATCGAACTAAGCCATTACCATATATTGATGAAGTAATATCATTTATTGTTTTTCTTTCATATGTGTACCCCCAAAACGGTTATACATTGGTGATTCCATAGAAAATATAGTGCTGAACAGAAACGTTCCTGTAAGCATGAGTCAGAAAATGAAGCCTTGATGACTTTCTGGCCAAAAACTTGAAAAAAACTACATACGTCTTTAGAAACTTTTTGGCAATTGATGGAGAAAGGACCCATTGCATTAACAAAAGTAAAATTCCAAGCCCGTTATTTTTAGCAAAATGGTTACTAGTGGTTATTGACAAAAAAATCTAAAAACCAACAGTTAGATAGATAAGATAGGATAAGTTATTATTGCAACCAATTTTGGGAACCAAAAATGTAATCCATCTATCGCTGTCTTCCAAAATAATATAAAAAATTCTTCCGCAGCAGAAGAAAATCGGTTCCATTTCTTCTGGTTTTCAGATATTTTTTTTATTTTCAAAAAAACTTAATGACTGCTTTGATTAAAAGAAGGTTAGGAATTTTGAAAATCATGTTAACTCTAAGAATCCACCAAACATATTTATTCTATCAAGATGCCATCTCATTCGACGCTAAATCTATTTTTTTCATTTTTACTTCAACTATTTTGTTCAGCGTTACGTTTGCTTTAAAACCATTAAGCATAAAAACGATCCTTTCTTAAAGGATTAAAATTTAAAGATAAAAAGTTATCCTTTCTTTTAGGGACATACTGTGAAAAAAACTTTTATGATTGAAACTGTGGTAAGTCCATTTTCATAATTAATATAATAGCTTGTTCAATATAGTTCAGTTATCAATCATGAAGATAACATACAAACAAACGTTTGTTTATAATTAATAATAAATCCGTTTATACCAAACGTATTTTGTGTACTAATACAAAAAAAAAAAAATAATCTATACAATTACAATCTATAAGTGGTCTTGGATTCAGTACTTGGATTTATATGGAAGTATGGTTTTTTGGGCAACGGCTGTGCAAGGAGTGGATTTGACCGAGATCACGCTCAACAGTCAGGTTGTTCCCCTTAATTAATCATTTGATTACGAGTACCAACTGTATAGAGGCTTGGTGTGCCGCAGTAGGTCCTGTCGACCACATGTTCGATCCACGACTAACGAAACAGAATAATAGTTTAACTGTCATCAGCCGGATTCAAACCTGGGGCCTTGAGCATTGGAAGTCAGCTCCATACCACAGAGCTACCGTTATAATACAAAACAATCAAAGGAAATCTTTTTAAATTATTTTTTATTAATCAGGAATAATTACTCAGAAACTTCTAACCGTGGGGCATAAACACAGTCGCAGATAATGTAAAGATCGTTGGATAAAATCCCATCTACAAAGTCGCGCTGAAATAAACCATTAGACTCAATGAGTTAGACCCACAGGTTGAAATAATACTTGTAAAAAAGATTTAAAAAATATATATTTATATATGATCAGATGCCAGGAATTAGTGATGGTTAAAAATTCAAATCCTGTCTAGACTCATAACGGAGAGTAAGGAGGTATTTTTCTAAGAATAGTGAAGGATAGCGTAGAGTCTCGGGTCAAGCACGATTTAAGTTCTATCCCTGTCAAAGATATAGGTTCGCCCAGACTCTCGTCTAGGCTCTATTTCTGTCCCATGAATCTACGGATCCGATGTCGAAGACCACGTCTCCCTCTCTCTCTAATTCATACCGAAGGGAACAATCTAACACTAAGACATCCAGTCTTGTCGTCAGTCAGGGCTTAATCTCCATGACCGGATGATATTTGACTAAATAGGTTTTTAAACAAATATATACATTAAAAAATCACTTCAATCTATAAAAAATAATATTTAATATTATATATATATATGTATATATATATATATATATATATATATATATATATATATATATATATATATATATTCTTATTTACCAATTTTATTTTTATTTACTTTATTTTAATTTGCGGTTACTTGGTTTCACATTTTAATGTTATTAAATCTTCATTTACTCTGTTTATAATTTTATTAATTTTTTATTTCAATATCTTGTAACTAAAATTTTCTATAGCCTTTGTATCTTGCTCGTTTATTATTATCGCATAATTATTGCTTGAATATCAATTAAATGATAAAGAAATGTTATCAACATTTTAATTCATTTTCTCCGTAAAACTTACAGGTAGTTATATTATTTCAGATTGATTATATTCAGTAATTGTGTTTTCAAAAAAATCATAAATTAATGGTCTGCTAAGTGAAAAAGAATTCTAAACGGTTGTTATTTCCGACTAGTTAAATTTAAATATTACCGAAAATTCATCTTTTTATCTTATAAATATTATGCGAAATAATTTCGATTAATACTGGCAATTAACCTTAAAAATATATGTTTATGACCAATTTCACAGGAAAGAAAACATTAAAATAGTAATAATCATCATGTCTATTTTGTTAGCATATTTTCGATTAGAAACAAGTATAAACCTGTGTTGTCCAAAAGCAAGACCAAGACGAGTCTTGGGAGCGCTCAGTCTTGGTCTTGGTCTTGCGCAAGAGTCTCTCAACAATCTTGCAGTTACCGATTATCTTATAACTGTAGAGATATTACTATATTTTTTCAGATAAGGGAAACTTAACTTTGTCCAAATGAAAAATTAGAAGAGTTAAATGTAAAAGTATTTTGTTTATATCAATTCTTTACATATAGTAACTAAAATTGTCAAGTATTGGTAACTATTTTGCCTTAATTTTTATTAACAAAACCGATTTTTATTTACCAGTCTT
Source organism: Nezara viridula (assembly GCA_928085145.1). NCBI lineage: Eukaryota > Metazoa > Arthropoda > Insecta > Hemiptera > Pentatomidae > Nezara > Nezara viridula. The sequence goes on along the minus strand of OV725078.1, from coordinate 107,335,000 downwards.
GGTGGCCTTGTCGTTGTTTTGCAAAGTGCAAGACCAAGACCGATTTTGGGCAACTCTAGTATAAACCAAATATTTTGAAATAGAATCAAAGTCAATACGAGTGAAACTTAAAATGATACATCTATATCTCTCATTATCACTTTATTATTATTATTTTTTTTTTTTTTGAAACACGTTATTGTTGTACAACGGGATTTGGGTGATGAGAAAGGTTCTGGTGAAATTTAGAAAATTTGGCTGGGATAAGATCAAGAATAAATGGGATATTAAGGTCATTATGCAGGGTTTTATTGGTTACATAGAAGGGAGCATCGACTATTGTACGGAGGACTTTAGACTGATAGGATTGAATGCGTTTGATGTTAGAAAATTTAGCTGTTCCCCATAGTTCTAGTCCGTAAGTCCAGATAGATGGGTTTCAGTATTGTCTTGTAGATCAGTAATTTGTTTTCACCAGAAAGTTTAGATTTTCTATTCAGTAGTCTATATAGCTGGCCATATCGTCTGTTAATTACTTTATTAATGATAATTATTTTGTATGTACATATATACACCAGAATAAGGTATAGTTGAAGTGAGGCATTATTTGGACGGTTAACCATACAAATAGAGGCTGGCTTGTGGGTTCCTAAAACTCGTGAAGGGACGAATTTCCATTGCGGCGATAAAATAAAGTAGGAAGAGCTCAGTTATTATGTTATTGTTATTCATTCGTTGTATTGAAATGGCGTTTTAAAGGGCCTTTAAAAGAAACTGCTTAACGCTTTTGGCTGCTTTAACAATAAGTAGACAAATGCTTTAAACTTTCAATTAATTTCAAAAGGCTCATTTACATGACTACGAAGAGTTTTATACGGAATTGCGGAGTTGAGCTTTGGGGCTCCACTAAATCATTGAATTCTTCCCATATCTAATCTTCCCTTCTAACATTCTTCGTCAAATCTTCAATTCCCCATATTCTGTGACATATAAAATAATTCTTAAGGACATTATTATTCTGTATTGGCTTTGCTTTTACCTCGACGCCTGATAACCCTCCGAGGCGCCTTTGAGATAAAAAAGATTATGGACTCGGGATTTTCTGACTTGAAATTTTTAAAGGAGTACTACGATTGGGTAGAATCTCAACAAATCTAAATTGAATTGGTATATTACATGTACAGACTTGAAGAGAGACTACACCATTCGTAACAATCCAATTACAGTTTCATAATAGAAGGTCCCGAGGACATTTTCTTTTCAGACGCCTAGGATGGATGTCAGGAATCGATGAAGATGCAAAGTTAGAAACTAGTGGATTTGGATGGACTTGAAGTTTATAATGAAAGTATAAGTGTCTGGATTGGGCTAAATTGGCAACATATGGAACATTATTGATAATTTTATTCGTGACAAAGTGAGGAACATTGATGATTTTGGATTGTAAGCATTGGATACGAGAGGAATTTGATGGTTCAGTAGAGCCCCAAAGCTCGATCCCGTAAGTCCAAATAGGCCTTATTATTGTAATATACATAAGTATTTTGAAAATAGTTGGAAGTTTAGAGCATTGGTCTAGTAAGTGCTGCAGTAGTCGAAAACGTCGGGCGGTTTCTAGTCGTTTCGTTCTGGTATGGGGGTTCCAAGTGAGTCCAGGTGGGAGTCCTAGGTATCGGATTTGTTCAACAGGGATAAGCGGGCTATTGTTGAAGTACACTGTAGGACAGGAAGTCATAGGTTTACGACGAAGAGTAAGGGTAATTTGATGGGAATTATTTTAATCCTCCAGTTTTGACACCCTATTACTCCATTCGTATTATATATTTTCTTTTTATAGAAGTTTCATGCTTGACCCGAGACTCTCAGCTATCCTTCACTATTCTTAGACAAATAACTCCTTTCTCTCCGTTATGAGTTTAGAGAGGATTTCAATTTTTTCACTATTACTAATTTCTGGCAAATGATCATATACAGATATATATATCTTCTTAACCTTTTTTACAAGTATTATTTCAACCTGTGCGTCTTACCTCAGTAAGAATCAATTGGTTTATCTCAGCGCGGGGATCAGCTCGTAGATTGGATTTTATTCAACTATCTTTAGTGGAGCCCCAAAAACTAACATGTAGTTGTTGCAATTAGTGGCTTATAATAACAGCTTAGTTGAAATAGAAGTTGTTACGTCAAGCATAGTAGGTGAAACAACTCAAGAGAGTGCAGGGAACATTTTTGCGTTTGACGACTACGACTGGTTTATCTCTTTTCTAATGTTGCAAGGAGGAGACTGCTAGTGGGGGGGGAGTGAAATCTAGGATGGCACTATCGAGAGATTTAGGATCGATATGGGAGCGTGGATGAGAGAAAGGAGGGAATGGTGATGGGCGGGGGGTGGATGGTGGGGTGCCACAACCTCCCCACTTGCTAACTCAGGTTAGTGGGCTATAAGAATTACCGACCACTTTAAACTGAATACAAATCCATTTTAGATCTAATTGAAACCCTGATGAAGGAATAGAACACGTGTTGGAATATAGATAGCTGCTTAGTATGTACACCGCTCGTATCCGGTGGTTCGCGTGGGAACAGTGAAGCTCCCAACCTTTCACCGCTTCACGGGGAAATTTTATATATATTTACTACCAATTCTGCCAATTCCAAGCCTTTCTACAAAACACCAGCAGCTAAAGAAAGATTAGCGAGGACGTTTCGCATTCTTTCATTAATAGAGTATGCTATGTAAAATACTCATGATGAGATTGGCATCCTCATTCTCACACTTGTATTGGAGCACACATGATCCTTGTTGGACTAGGTCAAAACTACAGCCCATCTGTCTGTTTAAAAAAAGCTTTTATCTACAAGGGTTAGGGATTTAAATATTGTAAATCAAGATATACATCCTATGGTGTTGGATATCGTATATATTGTGTCGTACAACTTATAATATTCCAATAAATAAAAATAAAAATTTAAAAAATAGAAAAATATTATTTTTTCAATATATTGGGTGTCAATATTTTAGTATTGGACCTTATCACAAATTAAAGTACAAATTTATTGAAGAAAAAAATAGAAAGATTTTAAAAAATCAATATTGATGTAATCATTAAAACTCTATTGAAGGATATTATATACCCGTGTTGATAATTTACAACTAAGAAATACAAGAAACTAATATTTTAAGATAAAAAAAAAAAATATATATATACATAAATTTTTGGATGTTTTAGTATTTGACGTTATCAAATTTATAAAGTATAAATTTATAAATATTAAAAAAAAAAAGAAAAAAATCAATTTGTGTGAATTACTAAAAATCTATAGAAGTATATATCTGTGTCGATAATTTTCGAATAAAATATACATGAAACAAGTAATTTCAAAAATCAAAAAATATATATTAACTTTTTGATATGATAGGCTTCGATATTTTAATATTTGACCTTATCATGAATTAAAGTACAAATTTATTAATATTTGGCAAAAGCTTTACTAAAAATATATAAAGTATTAAGAGGAAATTTATCTGTGTCGATAAACAAATAGACATCAAGCAAATATTAAAAAAAAAAAATAAAAAAAGGGAAACGATTTTTCGATATTTTTGGCTTTGATATTTTAATATTTGACCTTTAAAGTACGAATTTATTAATAGACGACATAGAAGATCGCTGTATTTTTGAACTTACGTGTTACATTTCAAAAATGAAAATATGATCAAACAGCAGAAGTATGAGAATAGTTCCGTAAAAATTAACAAACCTAATGTCAAACGGTAAAATAGCAGTTGTCAAGATCATATATATTTAAAAAACCCTTGTATTTAGAATTATATAATGCAGATAAAAATATATTGAAATCTCAAATTAAGGGCTTAGAATGCTAAGAAAATGCGTGACTTCTTGTATACGGCTGCTAGATCTGGGTTCTAACTAGTACTCTACAAAGAAGAATTAAGAGAGTCATATTACTGACGAGTAGCGAAGTACCAATAAAAGACTGCTTACAGAAACTGGTCAATCAATATCTTATGGTATCAAGGCAATGAGGTTAAGATGAGCGGGGCATGTAGCTCGAAGCAATCCATCAGGAAGCTTTTGTACAATTATGAATGGCTCGATAGTAGGTAAGAGACTACGGGGAAGGCCAAAAATCAGATGGATAGATCCAATCAACAAAGATCCTGCAGTTGTGAATGCAGAAAACTGAAAAGTGATAGGCTAAGATAGGCAGAGGTTCACTTGTAGTCTTAATACTTATTACCCATCAATGTGGCATTTTGTGATTTATTATTCAATAAAAAGAAGAAGATAGAGGTGGATAAGACTAGCCAAGGGTCAGGGATCAAAAAAGGTCTGTAATGCCAATAATTATAATGAAAAACATAGTGCACATACATTTTAGAGGTGGGTAATTAATCGATTGATCAATTATTAGGATGAAACAAAACTGTCAGGATTTACAGTCAAGAATTTTTATTAGGTTAGCCGACGTTTCAACGCAAACATGTTGGTCATCCTCAGGCCTTTCGGGAGTCGAGACCAAGTACTGACTTCAAGAAGGAGTTCTTGTGTCGACTCCCAAAAGCCCTGAGGATGACACATATGTTTGCGTTGAAACGTCGGCTAACCTAATAAAAATTGTTGATTGTAAATCCTGACATTTTTGTTTCATCAAGGTAAATTTTAGTTTGATATACATTTTTTAAATGTAATTTAATATATATCTGTCCCATATTGACTTGTCAGATGAAAATCTATAAAACTTTTGGATCATTTCAATACAACATTTAAATAAGCCTTGAGCATTAAGTGTTATTATTTAGTCTGTGTTGTTCTAAAGAGTCAGTTGCCAACTTACATTACCTAACATCCCCAAGGAGGTCTCTTTCGCAAACGCTATCCCACTGACCCGCCAGACGCCCTAACCAACACTAAATGGTAACCTGCCCATAGGAACACCGAAATAAATCTCATTTACCGCTCTTGTTCAATTCCCAAATTGATAATAGATATAACTTTTCCTCATGCCGTATGGCCAAGATGGTCTATCAAATTTATATGTATTACGTTGTCCCATAAGTTCTTTCTCTTTTCTTTATTTGTTGTTTAAGATTGATTTACTGTGTTAAATATGAATCGTTCTGCCCTATTACCTTCTTCCATTTCTCAGGAAGCCTGTTATACCATTCTTTCAAAATTATGGTTAAAATACCATGGTTTCAAAATTATGGCTCTTATTCTCTTTTTTTTTAAATTGTTGAGTCTTATTTGCAAAATATTCATCGAGATGCATTTTTATTTCGCTTTCGGATTTTTTATATTTATCACGGAAAGAATTTTTTAACGAAAGAAACAAGGAAAAATCGGATGGGGCAAGGTCTGGGGAGTACGCAAGATGAGGTAGATGGATGACCTTGGCCCATCCGATTATTACTTGTTTCTTTCATTAAAAAAATCTCTCCGTGATAAATAAACACTTATCCCTGTTGAACAAATCCGATACCTAGGACTCCACCTGGACAAAAGACTCACTTGGAACTCCTATACCAGACTGAAACGACCAGAAACCGCCCGACGTTTTCGATTACTGCAGCACTTACTAGACAAACGCACTAAACTTCCAACTATTTTCAAAGGATTCATATATATTACTAAAATAAGTCCTATTTGGACTTAGGGGATCGAGCTTTGGGACTCTACTAAACCATCAAATTCCTATCGTTTCCAATCCCTACAATCCAAAATCCTTCGTAAAATCCTCAATGCTCCATACTTTCCCACAAATAAAACCATCCATAACGACCTTAATGTACCATATGTTCCCGATTTAGCTCAATCCAGATACCTATCCTTCCATAATAAACTTCTGAAACAACCGAACCCTCTTGTTTCCAACCTCTTCTATTCCTCATAACCCCGTCTGAAAAGAAGATGGTCTCGGGACCTTCTAATATAGAAATATAATTGGAGTGCTACCAATGGGTAGTTTCTCTTCATATTGTACATGTCATGTTACTTGTTTCATATTTACTTGTTGTATTTATCATTTAATACAGTTGTAAATTATAATAGTAAAAATTAACAGAACTCAAACAGTTTGGCAATCTTTTCGAATTAAATTAAAATGTAATGAAATGTTATTTATATGATGATAAACATGACAGACGCTGCTAGGAAGTATTTGAATAAAAGCCCAGAATGCAGGTTGGAGGCTGCTTTAGAGAAAATTAAGCCAGCTCTTGTGGAATCCTTTGTACAAGACTGCTTTTATTTAGTCAGTTATGGATCCTTGCCAATGCACATCCTATTCAATCCTTTATAAATTAATCAACGGCTCAGACCTGAGAAAAACTGATCCCTTTCTTATTTCAAGATATACCAATGTATTAAAATAAATTGGAACCGATATAAAAAAAAGAAGAAAAAAAGATTGTTTGAGAGTTGGTGGACAACTGACGTCTAAGTCTTTGAGGGACAGACAATCCAATAAAAATAATTCAAAATTTGTGCCAATTCAAATAAACACATAAAAAAAAAATAATGTTTACCTTAATTAGATAACAATAATAATATAAGTACAAATCATTTTACAAACGACATCTGAAATTAAACAATTATAGTATTTCCGAGACAAGAAGTTTAATATTAAAAAAAAATATACTGACTAAAAAATAAGGAATTTCACAAAATAATTCTAGTCATTTAAACCCCAAATTGTTTTAAGGACATTTGTGATTACATAAAATGACATCTTAGATACAATTTCTTACTCATGTTAATTAATTGTGGGAAGTGGGATAGCTCAATGGTAAATTCACTGAACTTCCAATGCCCAATGGTCCCAGGTTCGAATCCGAGCTCATGGCTGAAGAATAATTTATTCTGTTTCGTCGGCCGTGGGACGACCTTGGGGTAGGGAAACCCTCCTTGGGCACACCCAGCCTCTACAAAGTGGGCACCCTTAATTAAAATAATTGATTAAGGAGGAAAAACTTGGCGCTTGAGAGTGATCCTGGCCCGATTCTCTCCCTTCATAACCGTTGGCCTTGAAACAGTACTTTCCCTAAACAGTTCTGAACCCAAGACCCTTCATGGGTTGTAGAGTGGTACAGGTTTTTTAAAATTTTATTTCTTAATTGTAATTAATCACATCAAATATGTTAAACGTCAATTGGCAAGAGGAAGGATAAGTAATTGTTTGTTAAATTTTAAGCTAAAGTATTTTACATAATATTAAGCAAGGTATTTTACAAAATCATTGAACTTAATAAGTGTGGTATTGATGGAAAGGAATGGAACCATAGGTGGCTTTGGATTATTTATTTTTTTTCATTTAATTGAAACTTTTATCAGGAAGGGGATTTGAAGTCACCAACAGAAAATATACTTGAAATTGAACCAATAAAAGTTAATAATTTAATCATTAAAAAGTAATAATCGAAAAAAAATTGATTATTTTTTAATATTGCAATTAAAATTTAATTTCATTGATAAATCTGTCACAACGAATGATACAATCCACATATTTATTTTTTATCATACATTGTGACATGAATTTTATCAGTCAGTTGAAGAATCTGTTTACTAAAATGCAATCCTGGTAGCCTTGCGAGGATGTAGCGAACCACACATAATCAATTCCCGTTCGAGGAGCTCAACTGTTTTCCAAGAAACGCATCTATTTCTACCTATGGTGGTGCGAATGGGTTGGTGACCTATAGTTGTTGCTTTCTTGAACTAGCAGGAATACCTGCATAACTTTTTCAAGCAGTATCTATTTCACTTTTCATGATTATTTTAGTGATACTTTATTTTATGATTCGTTATGGAATCAATGGCTACTTGTATAAAGTTTCTTAAGATTTTTGGGAAAGGATCTTAAGCCACCTTAACCAGCCTTCTCCGCCTCTGCATAATAAGGCATATCAAGTTATACACATGTAAAACTCTGCAGGATCCATATGGTTCTTGGCGTTCCACATGGTCTCTTGCCTCCTATCCAGGTATTTATTTTGTGTATAGGATTCCTGATGGATTGCTCCACTCATCTCCTTGGCTTAATTTCAAGCGGCATTGATCGACCAGTTTCTGTAAGCAGCTCTTTATTGGACCTTTCTTCCATTCATTAGTACTCTAATCCCATATAGCTCTGGTTATCGTGCGGAGGATTTCTCTCTTAAATATATCAATATTTCTTTGTATAGTGCTGGTTAATGTCCAGGTCACTCAGCCGTATATCAGAGTTGGTTTTATCATAGCATTGCACACACTTAATTTGAGATTAAAAAAAAAAGAAAGAAATAAGTTCAGAGATCGGTTGGACTAAAAGAGGCGAAGTGTAGTTCAGACGTGTTACATTGCATGATTTATATAATTTTCATATAATTGTAATGTGATTTGGTAGATACATCACAGGTTGTTGGAGCTGATGAGAATTTCTTAAAGATTACTGTATCAATTTTACAGGGTGTCCTGCAAGTAGAGGGAAAGTTTTTATAGGAGTGATAGTAAATCTCAAGAGATACTAAAAAGTACTTATAAACAATGGGCCAATTTACAGCAGAAAAGTAGCAAATCCAAGTTTTGTGTTTTTTAAGTGAGTCATGTTATTAATTTAATCGGAAGCAATAACTAAAGAAATATTTAATTTAAGTAATTAATAATTGCTTCATTGTAAACAAGATGAAATTTACTTTAAATAAACATAGAGTTTATCATTGTTAAAATCGTTTACAGAGGACTTTTGAGCGGCTAAACTATACTCTAAACTAAGTTCTGTTTTATAAAAATCATAAATTATTCGATTTTTTTTTATCAGCGTCCGACTATACTACTGTTATCCCACTTTAACAAAAACGCCTTCGTTTAATAATCTTTAAGTTCGCATTAATTAAGTTGAGGTTTATTAGGGAAACATTTGAAATTCAGCTCAAGTTTTGTAAAAAAAATGATATTTTTTATCCTGTCAAGAAAAAGTATCCCTGTTTTCAGCTAAAATGATTACAATTAATTGTTGTAAAGCTTTTATTTTCTGTTTTTTCATGAATTGAGATATACTACAATAAACCCGATTGCCTAAACACACAGTTTATTTAAAAAAAAAAAAAATTCTAAAAATACTGATATTTAAAATATTTTTCGGATAAATTGGTTATTAACTGTGTTTTTCGCCCAGATCTCTATTAAAAGAATTTATTTGTATTTGTGGGTGACAAAATAAAAGTTTCTAGTCTTATCATTTATGTTTTATGTATTTTAATTAAAACGTTAATATTACGATCAGGAACATTTAATGCGTCACTTATAAATACAGATCAATTCCTAAAATATTTTATTTATTTATTTATTTATACATGATATTTACAACTGTATTAAAAAATTAAATAGATTAAGTAAATTTGTTAACAGAAAATAAAAACATGAAATGACTTGTTGAGAAACTACCCACTGGTAGCACTCTAAAAACAAAATGTATTTACAATAAGAGATCTCGAGGCCTCCTAAAATATGGGTGAAAAGTACAATTTATAACCGATTTATCGGAAAAAATAATTGAAAAATCAGTATTTTTCAAATTATTTTTTTTTATAGATGAAATTTGTGTTTAGGCAATTGGGTTTATTAAAATACACCCAGGAATCATAAGGAAAAACACGAAATAAAAGCATTGCAACAATTAATTGTAGTTATTTTTGCTGAAACAGGAGGGTACTTGACAAAAAATAACATTATTTTTTTTACAAAACTTGAGCTTAATCTCATTTTTTTTCTGTTATAAACCTTAATTAATTAATACGAACTTAAAGCGTATTAAACGAAGATATTTTTGTAAAAGTGGGGAAAATAGTATAGTTAGATGATAAAAAAAATAAATAAATAAAAAAATAAAAGAAAGGGGAATAATTTATGAATTTTCTAAAAACAGAACTTAGCTTAGTTTAACCACTCAAAAGCCCTCTGTAAATCATTTTAACAATGATAAACTCTATGTTCATTTAGAGTAAATTTCATCTTGTTTACAATGAAGCAATTATTAATTACCTACATTTTTTTTAAACTAGTTTATTGAAAAATATTACCATCTGTCTCAAAGGACATTTATAATAGTGTTCAGAGATCACATTCACACTCTATGTACAATAAACAAAGTAAATTATACAAAAAAATAATACATACAATAAATAAGAATAAAATAATCTAAAAATATCCTAAATTAAATATTTCTTTAGTTATTGCTTCCGATTTAATAAAAACATGACTCACTTAAATTTTATAAAGAATTGAAGTTTATATGTACTTTTTTTTAGCTCTTGAGAATTGCTATCACTTCTATAAAAATTTTCCTCTACTTACGGGGCACCCTGTATAAATAGTCATCAATAAAATCAATAATCTAATATATACATTTTTTTTATTCGAGGAGAAATGGAACATGATATTTCTTTTTAAGTGTTGGACGGAATAAGACGTTCGCAATATGGGAAATCTCATAAGACACTTATGGCCATCCAGAGTTTCCACATATCGGCTGATGAGCTTATGGTTCGGGTGGACCGGGAGAAGCAGCGGTTCAAAAGCGACATAGGCAGAGGTAGTTAGCTGAGCGAAGATGGAAGGGTGATTTCAGACTTTAGGGGCAGAAAAGGCTTTTGTCGTCAATTCTAGTATGATAAAGGGGGGTATTATTTAGTAGGACGTGGACCTTAGCCAAAATTGCCTCTTGATTCATCCTTAGTGCCCTACCCTCTTAATTCCCGTCCGGGTTTTTAGATCCTCCTCCATATTTCCTTTTTTTTATATATATATTTTTTTTATAAATCCGCATTATTTAACGCCATTTGTGAAAGCCGTTAGCCCCACCACCTACTTGAGTAGGAGCATACGTTTTTTATAGCCCATTCCAGGGCTCTAATAGTCCTTAAAGCCCGGCCTCCCCTATCTGCCCCCCCCCCTCCCTACCAACCAAACACTCAATTATATGAGATAATCTTATTTCCGGTTCATTGCAAATTCTCAACCCTCCTTTCTTCCAGCATTGCCTATCCGGATCGGCGGGTGGGAGTATCCGATACCACCAAAGGTCCTCTCGAAATAAGCCTCTTTGTTCTGGAACATTACTGGGTATGCAAAGTCTTCTAATTTTAAACAGAGATAAGAAAATTATTTTTAAAAAATTAAAAAAATATCTTGTAAAAAAAGTTAATACTTCTACCAAGATATGTACCTGATTTTATTTTAGCGCATGAAATAGTGGTAACCTCGATATTCTAACATACTTAAACATATATTTTGATTATATAGTGTAAAGATTATGACCGAAAAAAAAACGATAACAAATTAAATGGAAAGACAGAAATCTTACAATGTGAATTTTATAATGTAAGTCAATTACATTTGGCAATACCAACATACTATGTTGTACATATATAGAATTTGTCTGATGATTGCTAAATTGGATATGCAGAAACGCAAAATTTGAATTGTATAGTGTAATTTATTCCAACTTGTCAATATATGTTATATCGTTATGTATTATTATAACATTTGAACTCTATAGGGTAAGCACAGCACTGATGGATATACCTAAGGACATTTTTGTCTTTTTTGGCTTATGCCGCGGTTATAAACTTCTTCGTTAGACATTTAGAATCTCTATGATCTCCTTTTTCTATTTAACACTTCAAAATTGAAAAAATAGTTAGTTATGCAGGTATATTCTCCATTAAAAAAACACCTTTTGCACTAGTCATGGACACTCCGAAATTCAATTATTCTAGTAATGGGCAAGGGGTCGGTACCAATAATAGACATACCTCAGAAAAAAATTTGAAATCTTCATAAGATAAATGTTCAACTTACTCTTAGCAAAACTGTTAGTAGGATATATACACTGGTCTCAAGAGCACTATAGAAAAAACAATGATAGGCATTTTATTTTTTTTTTGGGGGGGGGGGACTTTGTTCATACAGTTGTCAATAGAGGGCATTGTTCATCAATCTAGAAAAAAAAAAACTGGAACCTTTCAATCAACATGGAAGCTTATTATTTACATTTAAAGTCCAACTTGTTCATCACTGGGCCCCCTGTCCATAACTGGTGCCCTACCTTCACCCTACCTTACAATGTGAATTTTATTTCTGTTTCTCTATATTTTATATTTTAGAAGTATAATAATAAAAAAATAATAAAACTTTCTATCAGTTAATAAACGTTGTAGTGAGTGTAAAGAGAGTTTAGGGAATAAAGAAGTTACTGTGGAACGACTGTGGATACCACCCAATATCTTTTATTTTGAAAAAAAAATCGAAAAGTTGTATAGTTGGAATTTAATGGGAATCAATTGAATTTGACTTCGCCATAGTTGAATATGACTTGTAAATGCTTTATAAATACATATTTTATTTTTTTACAGGGCTTAAAACGGAAAGAATTTATTTTTAAAAAGTTTCGGTATCATCCGAGTTTTTATTGCCGATAGCTTTTTATTTTTTTTTTGGAAGTAATAGATAACAATAAAAGAAGGAACTAGTAGAACCTTTTCTCTAAAAACATTTCAAATTAAGCTTTTACAGAACATTTATTTTTATAAATGTTTACGCAGTCATCTAAAAAAATTACTATTAATCATAGCTACTATAACAAACGGTACATTAAAATCACGTGTGATTCATTTATGATAAATTATAACAATAATCTAAGACCAATTACTGTTTTGTTTTTTTCATTTAACGGAACTGTTTTTAAGAACTGGAATAAAAGTTCAACTTTTACATCCAGTCTGGAAGTTTATTAAAAAAAAAGTTCCTTATAACTTTTATTTTAAAAAAAATTCCTAAAATAGTTTTACTGAAACTGTTAAAGTGCAACTTTTTTTCCTACATTGTTTCACAAAAATTTTGAATCTTTCTTTTTTTTTAAGTTTTATAAAAATTTCAATCCCTTATTTTGTGTGTTTTATGATCATTAAAAGCGCTTTCATTCATTCATTCATTCTATAATACTATTAAATCATTTTAGTCATTATTTGGAATCCGGAATTTCTTAAAGAAAACCAAATCTCAATTTGCATTATATTTAAAACCTTCGTAAAATCCTTAGTGCTCCATACTTTGTCTTAAAAAAAATATTCCATAAAGACCTTAATGTTCCATATGTAGTGCCGCCCTTAGACATTCGGCAATCCCTGGCAATGACGTCATCCCTCTAAAAAACTTATTTTTTTTCTTTTATATTTATTGAGGAATATTACAATCTGTCACAAATAAGGAAATTTATAATAGTGTTCAGAGAGCACATTCACGCTCTATCATAAAACTTAAACTTATTTTTTAAGATGTTTTATATTTCTCTTATACAGTTGCTTTATTGATAGGCTAAAATTAATTATTTTAATGCAGTTTGTATTTTTGCCCCGGTTGCTCCACCACTGTACATATGTTTCCTATTTGGCCCAATCCAGATACCTATCCTTCCATAATAAAGTTCATAACCATCCGAATCCTCTCATTTCTAACCTTGCTTCCTCTTCGATTCCTGATAACCCTCCGAGGCGTCTGAAAAGAATATGGCCTCGTGATCTCCTTATGTAGACATATTATTAGAGTGATACCAGTAGGTAGTTTCTCAACAGGAGTTTTCATGTGATTATATTCCTGTGTACATATTTACTTGATGTATTTATATTGTAATACAGTTGTAAATATCATCAATATATACATATATGTATATATATATATATATATATATATATATATATATATATATTTAAAAATCCCGCAATAGACTATTACAAAGAGTTTCCTATCATGAAATTAGACGTAGAGCGTGCCCCTATTATTAAACGACATGGCTAGCTATCTTCCCGTGCCAAAAATGTAAGGTGAATCAACATACCTCTTTTTTTAGCGACACCCCGCCTCCTCCCCACTAGCGAAGCGAGATAACTTTTTAAAGATTGTTTCGAATTTGATCCACAACCTTGGTTTAGCCAGACAGCGTTAGGTTTCGAAGCTTTATGCTAATGGACAAATAAGGAATTAAAATAATATAATGAGAAATAGCTAGTTTGTCAAGATGAACCTTATAACTTTATATCACTCAATAACTATCATATTGAATATTTAACCGTTTATCAGTTGTACATCAAAATTGAGAATTAATTTATTTATTTATTTTTTTTACTTTGAATTATGGAACTAGAGGAATTTCTTCTACCTTTAAACATTAGTGGATCCAGGATTTAATTTTGGGTGGGGGATTCAGCCCTAAAGCTTTTTTTTTTTTTATACATAAATAATATTTATTTTGGAAGAAAACGAAATTAACTAACTACCTATATGAAATTATGTTCAAATAATTGAACCTAGTGTTGCCCAAAACCTACTGTAGCAAGACCAAGATCAGGACTGGTAAAAACATCGATTTGTTTAATACAAATTAATTCAAAATAGTTACTAATACTTTAATAATCTTAGTTACTATATGTTAATGATTGGTATAAGCAATATACTTTTTCATTTAACTCCTCTAATTTTTCATTCGGGCTTAGTTAGGTTTCTCCTATCTAAAAAATTACAGAAATATCTCAACAGTAATAAGCTAATAAGTAACTGCAAGACTCTTGCGCAAGACCAAGCCAATGATCAAGACTGAGTTTGCAAGACCAAGACTCGTCTCGGTCTCGCATTTGGGGAACACTACTTGAAAGCCTATTGAAAAAAATAATTAATGTAATTACACGAACAATAATACTTTTGGAGATAATTTTTTCATAAAATTTGGTTATATTTATAATATGCATTAGAATTTTAAAAAATAGAACGTATTGTGATAGTTCAAGTATTACGTTTAGATCACTCTAAGAAAGCTGCAGTGATTGGTACTAAACCTGAAAAAAAAAACATAAGAAAATGACTCATATTTTTAGTTATATTTTTAAAAATTCAAATTAATGAAAATATATGTTTTTATAATTAACATAGTTATAATTCAATCGGCAGGGGTGCCCAGAAGGGAGTTTCACGCCGTAAGGTGCACAGTAAAATTTTTTGAGGGGGACATATTTTGACGGGTTTTTGAATTTTGAGGGGGGCAAATTTCGACGGAGTTATTCGGAGAATTTTCGGAGAAAAGTACAAGGGGAAAACATGGCAAGTGTGATTGTATAAGATCTACGATTTTTCTAATTCTACCTTGCTCTGTTTTTAAGAAAAGAAATAAAACAGAGTCATAGATCTTGGGGGGGGGGGGAGAGGGGGTGGTACCCCAGTCAATCGGATTAGACCATTTACGCTCGCAAATTACACAATTATTTTGAGAAGGAGTTAAAATTTACTAATTATTTTATTTTTATTTTGCCGACGTTTCGACCCACTTTGCAGGTCGTCTTCAGGGAGTAGGATGTAGCACAGCGGGAGGCAGTTGAAACACACTTATTTATTACACAATTATTTATTTTTCTTTATAGCGATTATGTTGACATTTGTAATATTATATATCTAACACAAGATTTCTGATAATAAGTCTCATTCTCATTGAACTAATGAATTCAATTAGTAATGTTATTTTTTTTGTTTTCATTTAAATGTGATTTAATTTTCTAACCCATAGGTGGGGAACCTGCTTCCTCTAAGTCGCATGTGGCCTCCGTGAAACAAACGTTTTTACACGTTTATTAATCTAGCTTTAGAATTAATTAATATTTAATTATTTAGACTACAACAATTTTAAAATCGATAGTATAAGTTAAATATATGTATAGGTATGTATATATATATGTGTGTGGATGTGTGTGTTTAGTGATAGATAGAAATAGCAACAGTAAAATATAAAAAACTTTTGCGACCTCATTAGCATTACCTAAACTTAATGCGGCCTACAATGACAAAAAGATTCTTCACATATGGTCTAAGCCAATTCACATTTACTCATTTATATAGTATATATAACCTGTTTAGAATAAAGAAATTTAAAATTATTCTTCTTTTTAAGGTTTAAATAATTAATCAAGCATAATATAAATTCATATTAAGTCAATTGTCAAAAAAGAAATATTCTTTTAAAATTACGATGAGTTTGTAGTATTATTATATAAATAAAATAATTTTATAAATTAAAAAATTTAGAAAATACATGAATCGAATAATATATTGAAAAATATAATTTTGCTCAAATGTTTCATTCATATCCTAATTTTTAGCTAAATAATGAGCGAATTACTAAAGAGTTAGTCTACGTTGAACTGTAGGGTAGCCAGATGTTCGGGTAATGAATGGGAGAATTGTGGTAGGTTAAGATTTTTCACAGGGTTCGTTGATGAAAGGTGCGTTGGGCATCAGGATTTTTCATATTTTATTGTTATTAAATAATTAAGAATGGTTGCTGATAGAATTTAGAAACATAGCTGTCAAACTACATTTTAAAAATATATTCTACATAAAGTCACCTATTATTGACATACTACCATTTATTGACAATTCTAATTTACATCTGATAAAATAAGCGTTTAGGTTCTTGTAGAATATCAAAATTTGCGCCCTTGCAAAGGCTGATTAATGTGCCTTTAAAAGGGAGCCAAGTTTGAAATCCTTCATAAACCTAAACGCTTATTTTATCAAATTTAAGTTATAAGTGTCAATAATTGGTAATATGTCAATAATGCCTTTACCCAACGTACATTCAATTTATGCAGTACATGTTTGACGTAAAACGAATTATTACATATGCGAATGAATAAAATATATTGTAATATAAGAATTTGAGATTAAATTAATTTGTTTCAATAGTGCTATATAGCCAATTGTTCAAGAATTATTAAATGAGATCTCAGAAGCTGGCTTTTGATAAATTGGACTAAAGAAGAGCGCATTGGCTAGATACGAGATAAGATGGATATATGCCTTGCCATTTCAGCCATGGTCAATTGAAATATTTCCCTGCACTTGCTCGCAATGGGAACGGCAAGAGACCATTATAAAGAAATGTCCATTAGAAGGGCCGCAATGCAGCTACACACCAACCCCCCCCCCCTTCCCTACCAGCAACAACAACAACAACAACATAAGCTAGGGGATTCTTTGTAAGGCTGGGGCTTCTCTCAGTCTTCCTCTCCAAGCTCTACTATCGCTTCTTATTAAATGGTAAATTGCACATTTCTTTTAGGAGTTCGTCTAAATTTAATTATAATAACTTTTTTTTTTATTCATTGATACTTACAACTGTATTATAAAAAAATACAACTAGTAAATGTGCACACAGTAATTATACAATCACATGAAAACGCTTGTTGGGAAACTATCCATTGGTAGCACTCTAATAATATATTTACGAAAGTAGATCACGAGGCCATCTTCTTTTCATACGCCTCGGAGGGTTATCAGGGATCGAGGAGGAAGCAAGGTTTGAAACGAGACGGTTCGGATGGTTCTGGAGTTTGTTATAGAATGATAGGTATCTCGATTGGGTCAAATCGGGAAGATATGGAACATTAAGGTCTTTATGGATGATTTTATTTGTTACAAAGTAAGGAGCGTTGAGGATTTTACTAAGGATTTTGGATTGTAAGGATTGGATACGAGAGGAATTCGATGGTATAATAACCTTTAAAATGTTTAAATCTAATAAATATATTGCTTTTTTTTCATAGAATAAAACCATCCATCATAACAGCAATAACGATTTTTTTTAATTTTGTGTGATTATGGTTTATGCGATTTTGGGATCAAACTTTAAAATAGGTTTTGGGGAAAATAAAGACCAACTAGATTTTACCAACTATCTAAGCAATTAAAGGTAAAAAATAGAAATATGGCCTTACCAACCTCGAAACATCAAGAAGATGGCATAGTTCTTTTGCATTAACTTTACATTCACGAAAGTGAAAGATGGTTTTCATTTTACGAATTGCTTTACTACTGTTGTAATACTGTGAATTGCCAGAGCTCAGAATCTTTAGAATTTAATCTTATGACTACTATAACTCCTTCAAACTATAAGTTATGATATATATTTACGTCAGCACTAAAGGATGATACAAACGGGAGAAGCAAAATGTCTGTTGGAACTGGATGGTTGCGTTTTATTTACTGATGTTTTCACAAAATCTGTTTAAATTGTATCCAGAACAGATAAAGAAAAAATAGTAAGACTTGGGATAAAAGAAGAGGAATACCTAGATAGGGATAAATACAGAGGAACAGTGAGTAAGATGAAGGTCTTTGGAGTAGAAAAGAGAAGAAAGGAAGGAAGAAAATGGACAGAAGATCGTAAAAAGTAAATGAGTGAAAAAAAAAGAAAGTCTGGGCTAAAAAAGAAAGCTAAGAAATAATGATATACGCGCAGTCTTCAGCTTGCCTATACCGCGCAAAAATAAATAAATAGAATTAGGTGATTTATTCTTCATTGGAAATTAAATTCACTCAAGTGTAAAACGATTATGCAGTAATAATAATAATTATAGAAGACATGCAGAACTCGAAGGCTCGATCCCGATACAACTTCCACGGACCACCGTCTTATATCTGCAAGATTGAGTTACTGCCTAAACGCAGTGCTTCTACATCGTTTCGGTCTACTCCCCCCCCCCCTCTATGGAGGTTTACCAGTCGGTTTAGTGAGTGCTTCTTATTAATCTTTCAAGGATTCGTTTTTTATTAAGTCGAACAAGCTTACAAGCCCATTTTAAACCGTGGCAAACTATTATATTTATTTTATTAATACGGAAAATGCTCCGCAATTTCACAGTGTGCAACCTTCTTAATTGGACTTTTATTCTCCAAGACATTAAGATATCATTCCTTATCTTTGTGGCCGCGTTTTACAACTATGTCGAACATCGGGCTGATTAATTATTTTAGAAGCCCCTTTATAAAAAATTTAAAGTTTCAGGATAATATTTTAAGCACGAGCTAAGGAGGTTACCGACTGATGATCGTCGCTTATTTCTTCACTTACCAATACTAAGTCATCAGCATACCAAAGGGTCCACTGTTTATCTTCCTGTTTCAAATATTTTCGGTACTTATTTTTAATATTAAATTTCTGGGCTATAAAAAGAATATACGGCTTTATATTTAATAAGCCATGAATGTCTCCTTTTTTATCATCAAGGGGAGAACTCTTCCATTTGATAGAGAAAACATCATTCACAACTGCATAGCACAAAATTGCCGTAATTTTCCGTAACCCCTCGGAGAGATTTTAATGATTTTATTAATTTATATTTTTCAGTTTTAAACTTACCATCAAAAAACGGTCTTTGGAGAAGGAATTTCAATAAGTGGACCGGGTAATTATTGACAACACCAATTTGGAGAAACGTCCTTAAGAAATGTTGCAAAGAATAAGATGGTATTGCGGCGAACCTGATGGGATTTAGGTGCGGGACGGTAGATACAAGACAAGTGCCTGGTGGCCTAGTTATCAGTGACCACAATAAAGACGGCTGTAACCGAGCGAGACGGTAGCCATCCTCCAGCGGGACCCCGAGAAAACAGCGATAAATTTAGGCTATGGCCCATAAAACGGTCCTGTAGCCAATGCGGCAAATGGCCTATGTAGGGGCGGCGTACAAACAACGGCTCATGACAAACTGACTCTTGAACCAACCCCTCCCCGGCTTTTAAATTAGTCTAACGTGAACCGGAACAGAAGTCGGCTCTCACCCCATCTTCCTTCTCCTTCCTTGACAGATTTATTATCTCCCTTATTTGTTCTAGCCTTATCGTATTCACTGGGGCCACTGGCAATGGATGCACAATTAGTTGCTCCTTCCATGTTCGACTAAATTAAACCAAGTAAGGGAGCCTTGATTGAAGTTCGTCACAACTAAAACTGGACAATTTCGATTGATAATGATATTTTAATTTTGTAGCATTTGAATTGACTTATAAACTTAACCAAGGTTAAAAAAATTAATCCTCTGATGAGAATATCTGCCTGAAAGAAGAAAGAAAGAAAAGTTCAATTTTATTCAGACACATTTAGTCCAGCATTAACCTGGCTTCATCGATAAAAATTAATTTGAATTATAAAATATGAATGAATATATATAATATATACACTTTTTGCATATTACATGGAAATTTCTTCTTTACATTTTACATGTGTGAGGAAGATTGATAATTGAGGAGATGGATACATAAATGGTGTTTGAATGAGGTTAATAATAAGGGAGCTTTACGGATGGAGGAATTCCAAAATAATGTAGATCGAATTTATCAAAAGAATCTGTTCTGTGAGAGGGTATATATAATTCGGAAGGTTGAGGTCCCGTCTTTAAGGCGTGCACAGAAGAACACATGATGGAGAGTTCATGAATATAGGATAGTTTGTTTGTTCTCAGAGATTGAAATAGGAAGGCTACAAGGACCATTGTATTCTTAAATTAGGAAATGATCAGTCTAGGAATACCGGTGAGAGATGTGAGAGCGTCTGGGAATACGAAAAATGAATAATTTTTTCAGTCTTGCCTCGTGTTCGTCAGATAGTACCCCATACACTAAGCATGCGTTGCCAAAGTGGGGAAGAATGACGGAAGAAACTGTAAGATGACGAGTGGCTCGTAGGAACGAATCACGGAATCTTAGGAACTGTTTAAGGATTTTTCGGAATATGTGAATAGTATATATATTTTTTATTCACAAATAGAACTTTCATAGTTTTGATAGTGAATCATCAATTCAAGAAGTAAATCGTGAATTCAATATGGATACTTTCTTGGGAAGAACGATACCCGAAAAATAAGCCTGATAGAGGAAGAAGCAGCTAGCGTGAAAGTCGATAGAAGTGTTGAGTCGATTTTATCTCTGAGCATATATCGCCTTATCTTGAGCTTCCGGTTGCTTCACATCTTGCGCCCTTTAGCCATTAAATACCTTCGCCAATCTAGAGCATCCTCCAATGCTTCCATCCAACCGTATCTGCCTTCTATATCTTTTTATCATCTATAAGAGAAAACAGAGTGCTACCATCTTGGATCGATTTATCTGTATCATCCATTACTGACGATTATAAAACAATTATAAATAAAATTAAGTTATTTAAAAAAAGAATAAAATAAAAAGCTTAAATGTTTAGGAGAGCTTCTAAGTATATAATATACCTGTATCTGCAATAAGTACCTCGAAGTGTCAAGGGCTCATTTTTTTTTAAACCCAGATTTTTAATGAGATTAAATTATCAAATATCTATCCGTAGTAAACTCATTCCTCCAAAAAATAGTTAGAGTGGAAGATTGCTGTTTTTCTCATTCTTTTTTTTTTGGGGGGTGGGTGGGGGGAGTTGAGGTATATATAAATAAGATATACCTATATTGTAGCAATGGTGCATTCAACATAATATTGATTCTCCACTTGAGACAAACCAATGTCAAGTGTAGTATCGAGACTGGAATGGACAAATGCCTGAGCGACTTCTTGGTGAGAAGCCTGTGCCGGCACCGAAGAACGCTGGACCTGTCATGTGCACCTGTTCATTCCTATTCTCATGACTTGGTCTTCTCTTTCCTATATTCATTGTTTGAAGAGCTATGTTACAAGAACAGGAATGAATATGTCCACAATGTTCTGATTCATTTCGTTTATATCCAGCAATTCATTTTATTTAATTGTTTTTGCAGGATTTCATACGTCATTTCAGTAGTTAGGCCCAGATGTGAATATATTTTGAAAAAATTAAGTTAAAAATACAAATTTACACCACAAAGTTGACTTTTAAGTCGAGACGGATCGACGCAATCACGAGTTGTTGTGTCTCCACCAAATATGTCGAGACCACAACTGAGAATCTCATTCGAGATTTGATCTGAAATGAACACTCAGCGTGATGAAGTTATCCAAATTATTTTTCTTGATACTGATAAGTCAATATTGTGTATGCTTACTCCTTGAATAAAAAACAACTGCCAATTTAAATGTCTGTGGCGGAACAAACGAGTTAAAAATATATATTATTCACATCAATGAGAAAAACTTTAAATGATTTAATATCACTTTCTAAAATGGATTTCAAAAATATACTTTAAAAAAAAAAACTGATGACTTCTGTGAAAGGAAAATTAATAGCTTAGGGTCCCTAAGGGCTGGTAATTAAGAGTGGGGGTGAGCTGGCTCCTCCGCTGCAGCAATCTAACTTATCTCCGGGCTTACCATTATCCTTTGATATAGATACAACCATGGCGATTCAACCAAATGAATGGATTACTAATTAATCTGTCACATAAAAGTCATGTCTTGTTTTCTTTGGGCCGATACCTGCCTAATTTTTATTGTTACCATAATGCCCAAAATCCTAAATATACTCAACTCCAAGTTACCGGGAATAATTTCTGAAATTAAGCAATACTCCTTATAACCGCTTTCGGTGGATCGGAATCATTTAGAAACTAATTGTAGGTAGTTTGAGCGCTAAATATAACATGTTCAAAGTAATTTGTATCTAATAGATAATTAAACAGTTAAATTAAATTTTATATACATGGATAATTTGATTAGCATTAGTTTGAATGCAATGGATGTCATCAGTAAATATGGAATGGCTATCCATGCACTATCTACTGCATGAATGTGGTATTGCCATCATATTCTAGTTTGTTGCTTATCGAGTGAAAAATTTATTTATATACTTTAGCCAATCAAAAATGACTAATTCTGTGCAGTAATATACATCCATATGATCGGTGGTCCAAACGATGACTTGATTGACGGGTTATTTTGTTCTTTGGATTTTTGAAGAAGCAGGCATGCTTGGTTGGATTTTTCCAATCAACCTTACATCTGGTTTCTACCCCTTGGTGAGTTATTACTAATTTATATTGATATGTTTATAAAAATAAATAAAATAATATACATAGCTGTTAAAAAAAAAAAAAATAAAAGAAATACTAGAGCGCACTTGTAACATGATGACAGGAGAAAAAAAAAAACGCTAAAGTTCGGGGGATTCGGTTGGAATGTAAAGAGATAGACTGTCAATCTCTGAAAGCCTCCAATGTGTTGCCAACCTAAATGTCCTGCGTAGCCAACAGACCTGTTGACGTAACCAACCTTCATTAATAACGGTTCTAACCTGTGGCTGCATTCAGTTCATCAGTCACTTCACGCGGCTCCGTTACATTTCGCGATGTTCTATTTGAGAACAATGGTAGAGCATCCATGTCACAGTACCTGAAGAAACTTTATTTTAATCATCTGCACTTCCTTTGGTCAATGAAGCACTTAAAATATTTCTTTCTAATTTCAACATGGGTGTAACTGGGTGAAGGATGCCCAAGCTGGATCAACTGGCCCCCTTTTTAACGTGAAAAAATGTAAAAGTAACTATAAAAATAAATAATAAATTTATGAAACCTTGATTGACAGCAACCGGTTTTTTGTGTTTATACGTAAGGAGTTTAAAGAATCATAAGAATACTTGTATGCATGATCCGTTTTAGCAAGAGCGTTCATTGTACATGAGAATAGAGGGTGAAACGATTCGTGAGAACCATTCGTGAAACTTATTCAATCTGTAATCGTCAAGTCTGAAATTGGACATAAGCCATTTTATTGATAGGGCTCTCAGTAACTCTTTCATAAATAAATTTTTCGTGATGTCTGCTCAGCATTAAAAATATAGTTAAAGAAATAATAAATCAGTAAACCTCGTTTAAATGTCCTAGTCTGGAACGAGAAAGCTAGTTCACTAAGTTAACACTTAAGTGGACGAGACGATTAATTCAGTTTATAAAAAACAAACCAAATGCAAACTGAACACAATAATTAGGTAAAAATGAAAATATAACACAAAAATTAATCTATATTAATCATGGGTATAATATTATATAAAAAATTTTAAATTATTAGACCAATATGAAAGATTAATAAGAGACATAAATTAATTTTTAAATTTCAAACACAAAGCCCCTAGCCTCTAAAATGTTTTGCACAAACATGTCAACGTTTTTTATATTCATGCGGCATCAGAAAAGTTGTCTGTTTAGTTGCTTATCTGTATATCAGAGACCCGAGACTTTTAGTTCGGAATTTTCAAATTATATTCTAATAGTTATTAGACTAATTCATTATAACATCATATGAAGTATTCTTTTTATACATGATTTTATTTAAGTGAACAAACGATCGTTAATTTTTTTATAACATTTAATAAAAAGAGGAAAGTAAAAAAAAAATTACTTTTAATTTATTAGTCATCTAATCAACAACGTAATTAGAGGAGAGTATATGTTTTCACGCCTTATATTCTTGGTCCTAGGATCCGGATATTGAAAGGGGCCGGGTTTACAAGGTTTTATTTTTTAAATTTTGAATTTATTTGTATTAAAATAAAATATATATAACATTACATATATTAAATAATACATGTCTTTACATAATATTTTATTGCAAATATTATGAACGACAAGGTTAGTTTTTAGTAATAGAAACCCCGGAACAATCATCCTTGGGGCCCCTAGTTTCTCCCCGTGACCATGAGAGCGTAAATATTAATATTGTAAAACCTCTACAATAGGGATTCTTCTATTTCTGAAGAGTTTTCTCATATGACAATTTATGGAGATGAACTTAAAGATTTTCAGATTTTGACTCCTTTTTTTTTTTAATTTTTATTATGATATTCACAACTGTATTAGTATAAATACATCAAGTAAATGTGTACAGACGAATTTAACACATGAAACACGCTTGGAAGTACTCTAATAATATGTCCACATGAGGAGATCATGAGGCCATCTTCTTTTCAGACGCCTTGGAGGGTTATCAGAAATCGAAGAGGAAGCAGGGTTAGAAACAAGAGGATTCGGATGGTTATGAAGTTTATTATGGAAGGATAAGTATCTGAATTGGGCCGAATCGTAAACATATGGAACATTGAGGTCTTTACGGATTATTTTATTTGTGACAAAGTAAAGAGCATTGAGGATTTTACGAAGGATTTTGGTTTGTAAAGATTGGACGAGAGAGGGGATTTTGACGTAAACTAATAATTTAATGATGGAAGAATAGAGGTTTTTTTTTCAAGTCTTTTATCTTTTTTTCCCCTATCAGTGGTAAAATTCTGCATGGGAAAGGTTAATCAAGGCTAGGCGGCGGATTAACCTTTGAAGGCGGTCGAGGGGCGGTAGCTACCTGTCCCGCCCCCGAGCGGCGCCGCGCTGCCGACCCTGCCACTGGCACAATCGATACCACAGCCAGTCGGCCACTTGACTCCTCCAAGGCAGCATCTCTCCCAACTTCTTCCTATCTCCTTTTTTTCGTGTGAAAAGATTTTTTTTTTAAATAATAAAAGCCATTCTAAAAAAAGTCTGCTACTTTTAGAGGGGGGGGGGGTGACGGAAAACGAAATATTAAAGATATAACTATATATATTATATTGGTTTTCTAAATATGCAGTTATTTGAGCTGATGAATTACGCAGAATGTATTTCTTTGTTCTCAGAAAAAGAGATCAAAAATACTAAAAAGTTTGCTTCGGACCATGATCGAAAATAAACTTCACAAGGAACCGTGTGTAATTTGCTACTAAAACCAAGACAGAACTAGCAGTTTAGAAAACATTGTAAAACTTACAGGCAGGCAACATTCAGAGGCATTATTAGTTTTCTTATAGGACCGACCAAATCATGACATTTTAAGTTCGTTTTATTGCTCAAAATTAATTGATAAGTACCACAAATTAGTCAGGGTAGTTAGTTCAAGGACCTGTACGGTATTTACTTACAATTTAAGCAAGTGGGTGCCGAAAACTATTCAATATTTTTTCGGTGTTTCGATTTCTAATGTTCAAATCCAAGTAATTTTCTAAATGTATATAAATGCATTCGGGAAAAAATGACTCGAGGTCGAGAGGCAAGATTCATATATTCAACGATTCTTATTTAAATTTCATATTGTATTTTAAATGATATATTTACTGTTACAATTAAATTATTTCGGGTACATTGTTATTTCGTCAAGGAATTAATTTACTTTCTGAGATCTTTTGTTTGATAATTGCCGTGCTCACAGCGCCGTCAATCCGGATGACATTTTATAGGCCAGAAAAAAATGTCAAAATAATTATTTATTTTTTGCACTAATTATGTTATGAATGAAATAAATATTTAGTAAAAGATTTTAGTTATTCTCGTACAAATTTTATGGACTATAAAAATATTACTAAAACATGGTAATGAAAAAACGTACATATTTATTTAAGAAAATGGAACTAATCCTTGGTAAGACAAACCTAATCTTATTTATTATTGGTCTAATCTAATTATTAACCTTTTTTCTAAATTAAAAACAAAAAAAAATCTGTCAGGGAGTCCCGTACATTAGAAAAAAAATTAAATATTTTCAGTTAAAATTACCGTAAATATTTAGTACGATTGCAATAATGTTATGAAGCAAAATTAATTTACCAATAATAATTAATTTATTTGGTTTGTCACAATTTTAAAGAAATAGTTATCTTATTGACTTTGAGAGAACGCAGCAATACAGACATACGATGCAGGATCATGTTAGATCATGTTATACAGATAAAATCTTTATCTGTTTGGAAAAATGTTTTCTTATGGAACATGTGTTTTAGTAGTTACGACTGCATGTGAGAAGTAGCATAAATTTAAACACTACTCAGCACCATCCATGAGCACTTACCATAAGCTCTTCTTTGCAACGCCTCTCTTCTTCCAGTGACATCCTCTTCTCGTGCTTTTTGAAGTACTTCCTCTTCGCCGCCTGCAGATTGAACCAAGTGTAGGAGAAGGACTTCACGTGCGGCAGCAGAGCCTCGATGAACGGATGGAACTCATCCTGAAAGAAACAAAAATTCCGTTTTGAATTTTGAGTCTTCTTCAGGTCCAAAGCGAAGTTAGAAAAGTGTTTGAAAAACTATCTAAAAATTCCTACATGCACATACAAAACAAATATCTATTTAGAGGTCACGTTTTCGAAACGGATGGATAAAGTAAGATACTGAAATTTTGTTTGGCCAAAGGCTTGGTGTGGGGGGGGGGGGAGGGAGGGTAGATGGGTAGGAATTAGAGAGTGGAAACCTTAAACTTCAATCGTTCAAAGACTGTTCAAGCTAGGATCAACAGAAACATTGTTGTTTTTCAATCCTTAGAATATAAAATGTATTTCTTCGCTTTAACTCCCTTGCACATTTCTTTCAGACGAATACTTTGAAACATGCCTTCTAAACTTGTTCTTCAGTCATGAAAAAGCAAGAAATCTAAAATTAAACTACGGTTCATTATCTTTGACTATGTTTAAGGAAACTAAACCGAGATGATTCACGTATAAATCACCCTGCCCTAATACTTAAATAACCATAAACCATAATACTTAAATACATTTTTCTTTTTTTTTTTAATTTAGAGATACTTTAAATAAACTTTATTCTTTATGTAAGAAATAACTAAATTTAATATCATAAAAAATCAAATCATTGAAAAATAAAAAAAATATAATTAATTTGCTACCATACTATTATTATTTAAATTGTTTATTGTTTTTTATTTATTTTTAATCTGATATTATAATTGTTTGAAAAGTAATGAGTTAAATATTTGTTTCGGTTAAAATGGCAATGATGAATGATCTTCATCAGTTTTTTTTCTCATGAAACCAAACAATCGCAACTTTCTTTAATTAATAATCATTGATTTTTATCTTCTCTTAAGGTAACCAAATTATTTCATTAATTTCAATAATGTAATTTCTAATATTGTAAACCTGGCAAATCATAAGCTTGTAAGCTTTTTTAATATAATTATAAACTATAAATAATAATTTGACATATATAAAATATAACGTAATTTGAAATTTAAGTGTTAATTGTGTAACTTTATTATATTTGCTTTTTTAACCTCAACTTTTAGCTACAATTTTAATTTTAATAGTATTTGTTACTTCTTTGTGTTTCGAAACTATTTTTATTTTAACTGTATTATAATTTTGATTGTTTGTATTGGCAATTAATTGTAAAATGTCTTATTGGAGTTTTTAATTTTTTTGTAATTAATTACATCGTATTTATAGTTTTATCGATTTTAATTTTATCTTAACTTTTATACAATTATTGTTGTTGTTGATTAAATATTTTTTTAAAATAAATACTTTTAAGCTTACTGGAATCGCAACTCCAACCAATTTTGTAAGATAGGGCGAAAATGATCCATACGTTCGAAAAGTCCGAAACATTTTGTATATCTATAGAAAATGTATATGATTTGATCTCACCGAATCATTTTGTACTAGTAATGAAATAAAATCAATCACAAAGAGAATATTTTATAGTATAGTTTGTTTAGTTTAGTCTTCACTTAAATTTGTCATACACACTGAATATTTATTTCATTCAATATTAATTGAAAATTATAAATTAAATAAAACAACTTTTTTATGCCAAATCTGGTTTCTGAAAACTTATTAATCTGCATACAAATATTATGAAATAGTTTGGTCTTGGTTCAAAAAGAGGAATCTACTGCAATCCAAACTAGATAACGGAAGTGTAATGCATTCTGTGGTACGCCTTAGTTTATTCTTGACTAGACTTATTGGCTCTAAAAATAAAATCTTTGTCAGTCTTCCCTTAGCTCTCTGGGATCAACACATAAATATATTGTAACTAGTACCGGGATTATTTTATTTATAAAACGCGTTAAATAATATGTAACACTTAAGGAACAGTGACAGGGAAAATTCGATTCCTATAGATATTTTAAGCCTTCAGTAAATTATACGAAATATTATGTTTTTTTTTTTTCAAGTTATAAAAACTGAACTATTGAATTTTTACGGCTTGTTTGAAATTATTTCTGTTCGATAACAAGTATTCTTGTACATCGATGAAAAACGTTAATTTTATATCTGGATGTATTATTGGAATTGAATTTATTAATAGACGACTTCGTAAATATGCAATCAATAATATATGTATATATTTTAGAAACAAAAGAACTGTGTTAATTTAATATGCCTCATTTAATATGGAATATATTTCCATTTTATTCACTCAAATTTGAAGAAAAGATCTGGGCGATTTGTGTTAAAATTTACGAAAAGGCAGCTGAGTTTTAGAGAAATTTCATGCAATCACTGACGGATTCAGGAAGGAGGGGTTTTCGAACTATAAACTCTCCCCCCCCCCTAAAAAAAATTTGAAAATTAATTTTATTTTATTGGTCCATTTTTGTTTCTATGACTGATCTGAGCGAAATACTTAAACAATTACAATATACTCTTTTTTTTTTTCTTTTTTTTTTAGCATAATGCATGTACTTCAGCAACTAAATGAAAGAACATGTCAAGGAAAATATAAAGATTGTATCACTAAAAGTATCGTAATTCCTGTAAATAACATAAACAAATAAAATAATATCCCAACAAAAAATTAAGTCATGAGCCCACTACTGTTTGCTATTATCATAAAAAAGAGAGGGACATATTGTTGACTGGCGGGCTCAAGCCGGTTTTTCAAGTTTCACGCTTAATAAGTAAGTGAAATATTAAATCATTAACATAATGGTAAAAAGATTACGGACCCTCATAATTGATGCAGTATGAAATATTTATATAACAGCCAACAGGGAGAGCTGCAGAAGAAAGATGTGAGGCAGTAACGTTAAGATTCATGACGCTGCAGGTGTGGGGAAAGGGTACCAGGGGCTATCCACACTAGTTGGCACAACTATAAAATAATTACAATAAATTGAAAAAAAAATAGTTTAAATAATAAATAAAACAAATAAACAGTTCATCTTGAAATAACATTTCAGAGACAAATTTTTCAGTAAATCTCATTCATGTTAAATCAAGCAGAAGGAGTTGAAGATAATAAAAGAGAATGAAAGGACTATAAATTGAAGGAATGGCCTATTTTTCGATTGTTCTTATTATGTATGGATTGACTGAGGGAGAGGCGGTACTATATTTCAAGCCAGTGTTTGGTTAGGAAGTGAAAAGAAGCGACAGAAAAAGTCGTTTTGGGGAGGGAGTTTGGGATTTATAGGGAAGGCTCATTGTCCTCGCTCACTCCTCGGGGGACCTCCTCCCCCCCCTGGCACACCATTCCCGATCCTTCTCTTTTACATATCTGTCTTTAATGATCGATTCGCACTAGGCTCAATGGCTAATACCATATTATATATCAAGGATCATTCCGAATGGAACAGATATAATTCAACTATTTGCCATGGTAAGAAAATGATTGACCGTAATTCTAATTTAAGGATAAGTTAGAAGGAGGGCGTGGGCAACAGTCAGACATTGCATGATTTGGTTATGTTCATTCTGTTAGCCTAAGTTTCAACATACATCGGTAAATGGAACGAAGATAAAATGGAAATAAGAGTTAATATTAAACTAGTATAACCATTTCTATCAGTATAATATATTACAATAGTAAAGTATAATATAGTATAGTAACTGTTGGATTTACGGGTGTAGGGATGGCATTTAGACTGAAGCTCCTCTTCCCAAAATGGAAAAATAATTTTTTTTTTTTATTGGTTTTCTCACTGGGTTTAGCCCTAGTGACGCGGTTGAGAGAGGAGTGCAGGGAACTCATGGAGTCATACTTTTCCCTGTTGGAGGGACAAGTCTGGTTTGGAGTTCTCTCGCCAAATTGTAAATATTGTATATAGGTGTGTATGTGTTCTTGTTATTTATTAATTTTTTGGTTATTTTATTCTTATTTATTGTATATATATTATTTTTCGTTATCATTTATTTTATTTGTTGTACATAGAGTGCGAATGTGATCTGTGAACTCTATTATAAATGTCATAGAGACAGATTGTAATATTTTTCAATAAATAAGTTTAAAAAAAAAAAAAATTGGTTTTCTCAGTGATTTGAGCTAAATGGTTAAGCAATCGCAACATACAACGCAATGTGCTAACTAAATGTAAATGTGTCAAGAAAAAATTTTCTCTAAAAGCATTATTGTTATGTAATTGACAGTTTTTTATAACATCCTTCAAGGGCCACTTAAACATAATTTAATATAGTTTTTTTTTCTTCCAAAATAATTACCTTTCTATAAAAAATCCACTCCGAAATTAAATCCTCATTCTGTCACTGATATAGTTAACAACTAAAATATTGCATTTCCATCGATTTTAAAATTCACTTTTTCATCATCCTTCACTATTTCCATTTACGGTGTCTTTTATTTTACTCTGTTTGAAGCCCCTCTAAAATAGAAAATAATTTTACAGAAATATCCCTTTTTTAAGAGAGATTCAAGAACTACTTAAACATCATTTAATATAGTTCTATTGTTTTTTTTGTCAAGTAATAACCACCATAAAAATAAAAACAAAAAAAAGAAGCATCCCAACATTGAATCCGCTATTAGGAGTAGCTTCTTAAAACGTTGGTCAACAGCCCAGTGATAATTTCCAAAGTAACCTTTTTATAGACACTTTCAGAAGTCCAGATCTCCAAATCCTGATTGAATTAATCAACCGAGTTAATCTCCAGTTATCCATTTCCTTTAGTTCGTATTCGAATTCGGAACCTAAGAGGGGGAGGGGGAGAGGGGTCGAAAGCCACAGCCGGCAGAGGGCAGGTAGTTCATCGGTGGCTAGCGGCTGAAACCGAACTCACCCTTTATAATTGGATTAATTTTGAAAGAGTGAATTCTGTTTCCATGCCATTACGTCCCGGGCACAAATCACCCGACCCCCTCCCCCCCCCCTGATAAGGATCCGCCACCTCCATCATCCCCACTCGTCGTCTCTACTTCCTTTCTTTATCTTCCATCTCATACGGCTTCAATGCACTTGCTTCCGTCGCAAATAAAGTGAAAACAGCACATGAAGCTGTTTAGAAGATTCATTTAGACAATCTTCATTAAAGTAAACCCATTGACAACCTAAACAATTTTTACAACCTAAAAGTTTTTCTTCGTCTTACAACCTAAAACTTCTGTACGTATTCGTCCATGATACAGTGCTTTAGAAATTATGAAAAGAGACAGCATAGAATAACAACTAAAGATTTTTTTTTTTATGCTACGTATTCATTCTTATTAAAAAGTATATATATAATTATGCATTTCCTCTGTCCTTTTCCATGCCCCCTCCCTTGGATACTCAACTTTAAGGTTTTTTGAATTATTGAAGTTTGTCGACTGTTCTACATATCATGGGTGATAAATATTCAGGACGCAATCTTTTTTTATAATTTTTTTTTTTTATTTATGCCAACGTTTCAATCCAAACATGTGGTTCATCTTCAGGGCGTGGTTTGAGCACTGAGGGTGTTTAAGTCAAATGTTGGCATAAATAAAAAAATTTAAAAAAATGTATAAAAGAAGACTGCGTCATGAATATTTATCATCCATTTAAGGTTTTTGTATACGTTACTTCCGGTCTAGAAAAAAACTGAAATTCTGTGCCTAAGTTCATAAAATTGCGGTTAAAAGCATTTTGTGTCTCAGTCGTCAAGTTTGTGCCTCTGTTCTTTGTCAAAACTAAGAGTTGGTGGAAAGAAGGTACTTAATTAATTGTTCGGATGTGTAAGCGTTGATATCACTATTAGTTCCAGCCTTTATATAGCCTTTATATGAGAAACGTAAAATTCAATATTTTTTTCAAATACCTCCTGGTCTTGAGAAAGATATCAACAATAAAAATAACATATGATTGTGCTTATATGAATATATAACTTCATTTTCTCTGTTCGCTTTTTCACTAAAAGTCTAGCAGTAAAGTAAAACCATTTTTTTTTACACATAAAAAATAATTTTTACTATGTATTGAAGGTATATTACAAAGAAATATACCGTCCAGCTTAAAATATATTCTTATAAAAATATATATACATATTTCTAAATAATTATAGTTCGTGTAATTAAACTTAATAGGATTCAAGGATCACTTAAACGCCTATTTAATTCACATAAACACCAAGTGCTAATGATTAATATGATAATAATAATCGGCTTAGCGAACCCGAAGGCTCGATGCCGATACCACCAATCGAGATCTTCCATCCAACGGGCACTGTCTAAACCCAATCCTGCCAGATCAGATTTAGCGCAATCATCCCACCTTCGCTTCGGCCTACATTTCGGACGCTTGCGAGTTGGCACCGCGCATATTAACTTTTCAGGAATTCTTTCATTACTAAGCCCGGCGATTTTACATGCCCATTTTATTCACCTCAACTTAATCATCTCAATTATATTGACCGGGTACAGTTCACGCAATTCAGCGTTGTGGAACCGCCTAAATTCTCCGGTTGATCCATCCGTCTTCGGTCCGAATATTTTGCGCAATACTTTATTTTCAAAAACCATCAGACATTGCTCATCCGTTTATGTAAGAGGGCACGTTTCGCATCCATAAAGAATCGTATATATACTGCGTTCCTTTCTAATTTCATTAACTGATTATTATGCTATTGTTTTAGCTCCAATATTGTAGTACTGAACCCCTATTACCCAACTGTTCTCGTTAATTTATCCTAAGAGCTTAATTAATACTTAATTTATTACTAGTATTTTGTTATTATTCATTGTAATAAGTCTTTTGGCCAGATTTATGGTTAATTTATATGAACAATACTGTTATTCTAAAGGGACCTAGTCTCAGAATAAAGATGATTTTTCTATTTCTATGTATATATATATATATATATATATATATATATATATATATATATATATATGTATAAACACCAGTAGCTAATCTAGGATTAAATTCTAAAGGGAGGGATGGCTTCAGCACGATATATATATATATATATATATATATATATATATATATATATATATATATATATATATATATATATATATATATATAAATATATATATATCGTGCTGAACCTCTCTCTTCCCGTAGAATTAAATCCTGGATCCCGCTGTTGGCACAGGAGAATTGATTATGATTGTAAATTACGTTAGATTTCTGGAAGGTTTCCTTTATCGATTACAACAATGTCTCTACATTAGATAATTGACGAAATAAATAATATATTTTTTATTAACATTATTTTTTATTTATTGAGTATTACAACAATCTGTCTCTTGGACATTAGTTACAGTGAGGTTTAACATTATTAAAACTGTAATTTTTATTTGATAATATTATTTTATGACTTTCTAGATGATATCTCCATTCCTTTGTGTTTTGACAAGATGTGAGCTGGGTAAACAGCAGAGCTACCCCCCCCCCCCCCCATTTGTGAAACTTTCCTTTCTTCGCAGACCTCGACTCGTATATCATCTTCCTTTTCTTTTTCAGACAACAGCATCAGTTTTCATCCTTATGCAAAACCTCACTATTTTATAGAAGGATCGATATTAGTTTATTAGAAATGAAATAAGGTGTTTAATTTCCTCAAATTCATATGATTATATAAGCATATACCATTCAATAATTAATCCTTTATTACTCATAAAATTATAACAGTCGATGGAAATAAAATTATAATTGTTTATCAAAATAATATAAAAAATTAACGAATTCCTTTTTTTTTATTTTTATTATAATTCATTAGATAGTGAAACTATTTCTGTAAAATTAATAACGAATAAGATAAAAAAAAAAAAAAACTACGTATGAATCGTTAACGAGAATCGTAACAGTTATACAACAAATGGAAGAAAAATCAGGAATTTCAACAGCATTATTCTTTTTGTCATATAAATTAACCTCATTAACCTTGAATATGAAAAGTAATGAAGGAACCTGTTCAACGAGAAATAAACTTTATAACTGGCTTCGACAAACAAATATGTTATTAAGGATATATTTAAAACGTTATCTCGATACAGTGATACCTCTTGATAAGGGTATCTCTCTCTCTTTAAAGGACACGCATATTTACGGGATAATTTTAAATATGTACCGTCACCGGAGTATACAAAAACAATACAGTATAGAACGTACGGAGCTTCTCTTTAAGGGACGCTATAGGTTGAGGACGTGGGCAAAGCCGAAAATAACCATGAAGGAGGGTTGGTCATCGATAGTCGATAATATTTTACTATCGATTGCATTTGCTTCGATATCATTGACTATCGATATCGTTCCTACGATATTTTAATATGAAAATAAAAATTAAAACTATCGTTTTCGGAAAGCTCTAAGGATTGTATATGAATTTTTTTTTTTTTTTTTTTTTTTTTTTTTTTTTTTTTTTTTTTTTATTGAGAGAAAGAAAAAATACATTTTGCCTCATTGTGTAATTGTGTATACTTGGGCATTGAGTATTTATGATGAATGAAGTACAATCATACCATATATACAATAAAAGAACAACAAGATTATAAGAAAATAAAATAAAATAAAACTTGGAGTAACAGAATAAATCAAACTGATATAACATTAAATAAAAACTAAAAAAAAATAAATAAATAAATAATAAATAAAAACACATTTATAACAATATATGAATCTGATCGATAAAAAAAATATATATATATATACTCTCTTCCCTGTTTTCATGTAAGAGTGTACAGTCCAGTCAATGAATGCTCAAAAAGCGGGTATAGAAGGAAATGGCGGGGAGACAATTTTTGACTTTGAGATATTGTTTGGACTAGTAAGGAGGTAAACATACTAAAAGTCCCCACTCCTAGGTGGAGAGCCAGATGTGAGGGGCGCCTAGGTCACTTTTTTTGGGTTTCCACGTATATCAGAAAAACTATCCATCGCATCGACAAAAACGTCTCATACAAAATTAAAGCTGATAAAATTTGCAATATGATTCATTATATACTTTTTTTGTCACTGTTTAATTAACTATGCCAATCCCTTCCAAGGCTGTCTGGGATATTGCCATAATAATTCTGCTTTCAGAGCTGGTGATAATTTATTGCTGTGGACTATAAAATTAGAGGAGTTAACGGATTAAAGAAGTGAATATGTAAAATTGATTACTTTATTTTATTACATGTAATTTTATACGGATGTTAAATATTGGTGAGTTGGGATACTTGCATTTTCTCTTTTCTTCTATTTGCCAGTCTTCCTGTTCATCTTTTCTCTCTTCCTTTCTTGGCCCCTTGCCGGCCGATGTAGTTTTTTTACTCCATTTTCATCAAATCAGTGGAATAACGAATTTTCTAACTGGCCAGTCTCGTGAATCTCTCACGCTAAGTGAGCGTCTACGCTTGAGTCATGGTGGCGTCACAATAACAACTGAGGTATATATGCAGTATGTTCGAGATAACAGCTGTGATGTGGTTTCTTGATTTAATTCAAATTAAATTTAAATATGAATTTTCATATGTTCCCTAAACAGTTACCTTGCTTAGTTTCCGAGATATCCGTCCTCAACTATAGCTGATATTGAAAAAAAAAAAAAATTGACTCACGATTGTAGCTGTTTTTCACGTTTTCACTTACATCAGGAAAACTATCCACCGCATCGACAAAGACATTCTATACAAAGTTAAATCTTATAAAATTTTCAATATGATTAATTATATGTAATTTTTCGCTACCTCGCTTAGTTTCCGAAATATCCGTCCTTAACTAATGTAGAAAAAAATATATATTTACCTCATGTTTTTTACGGTATTTTATTAGATAACTCTTGATCGCTACGAATTGAATCAGGGGTTGAAACCGAAATAAAACTTTTATTTTTAAAAAGTTTCGGTATCACCGTTTATCATAGTTTTTCAGTTCTTTTGGAACTTTTATTTAATAGGCGATTTAGCCAAAAAAGTCAATCTAAAGATGACTTCTATTGATAGATATTCAAACGAACGACACATTAGAACACGCGTAAATAATTTAAGACAAATCTAAGACCAATTACTGTTTATTTTTCATATAACTGAACCTTTTTTAAGAACGCAAGTTAAACCTTTTACCATAAACCTGGAACTTTATTACAAAAAAGTTCCTTAGAACTCTTACTTTAAGAAATTTATCCCTAAAATGATTTACAGGAACTGTTAAAATAGAACTTTCTAAAAAACTTCCATAATAGGTTCAACCCATGAAACAAACTGATAGAATATTCAAGGAAAAGGATCAGAAGAAACAAATCTGTCTAAAGCTAATTGTTCTAAAAAAAATTATGTTTTGAATTTATGAAGATTTTTGTGTATCTTTGCCCTGTTTAAGACCTTCAGCTACGTCCCGATCTGGGATATAACGTTTGATTTTTGTGATGGAAGTCACTTTAGCGAATGATGCCATTTTTCGTTGGCTGTATCTATTAGCTTTTCTGTTTCCTTCTGTCAATCCCTCGTCCATTTCTTCCGAATACTTGTATTTTCCAAAGTTTTAAATTATCGGGTACAGAATTTCAATGACCTTATCCTATAAATAATATAACTTTTATTTTGAGATTTTTTTTTCCTAAACAAAATTCCAGAAACTGTTAAAATGGAACTTTCAACAACTTATGATTGGTGGTAACTTGTGAAAAATACTAGGATCAATCTTAATGAAAGATAATAATCAATCACCCATTTTTAAAACGACAGTATTTGCGAGTTACATCGCAATGAACGGGTAAATGGTAATACTCATGGATGGACAGGTAATGCCATGTTCCTATGCAAGTATCTAAGAGGCTACATGTGTAGATGAGAACGGTACACGAGGTGACGTCATGAAACAACAAACAGGCTGGAATGTGTTCTGTCGCGTATGTATGGTCTGGCCGAGGTACCGTTCGGGAGGCTATACGCGCTCCGATTACATAGTCACACTCCCGTGCTCGGAATAATTCTGACCAGCTTGGTTTATGGATGATGGAGGTGAGCGTTAGCAACCTGGGGACCGAGATTACGGCCCAATAAAGTTGAAGAGTTCATTCCCATTCGAAACAGTTGGAGTTTGCAAACCACCAAAGAACGGAAACAGGGCAAATTTATAATAAAGCGAAACCTCTCGATAAGGACCTCTCTTTTTAAGGAACAACTCTACAGGATAATTTCAAATGTACTGGCCCTGGAGTACAATAATACCATCCTTTTGTACATGTAATCCTTTTTTTAAGGAACACTTTATTACGGCAGACAAAGTAAATTACCCGAAATTGGTTTTTAAGACCTCTCGACAAACGACAGTATAAAATTTCCCCTCCCCTCCCCCCCTACATAAATTAGTTAATAAATAGTTCAAGTTTGAGGAAAGAAATTTGACAGTAAAATTGAAGGAATGAAAAGAAAAAAAATATTGAATATTTATTAGTTGACCGTTGCATTATAAAGAAAGGAGATGGTCTGGGGTGGCGGTCATAAATAGGCTAAATAGTGGCAAAATTATTTCATTAAAAGCCAACGTTTCGACCCGACTTTGCAGGCCTTCTTCAGAGAGGTGTGTTCAGCTTGGAGTTTCACTTAAAACTTACTTACTTCACTTAGACTTGAGTTCTAAGTAAAACTCCTAGCTGAACACGTCTCCCTGAAGATCTGCAAAGTCGGGTCGAAACGCTGGCTTTTAATAAAATAGTTTTGCCACTATTAAATCTATTTATGACCGCCACCCCGGACCATATCCTTTCTTTTGAAAAAAAAAAAAATGTTTCTAAACAATACTTCTTCGCACTCGATCCAATGACAGCTTTAAACTGTCGATCACTGGATCAAGGCATAAAAAAAATAATTAAATGTTTATTACCATAGTAAATTTTTGAACTACTTGATATTAAAAAAATATATTCCCATGAAGGTTTTTCATTACTGAAACATCCATCTCAGCGATTGATACGATTTTTTTTTAGCATAGTTTGCAACTATTTTGTAAAAACTGTATTTAAAATGATGGTGGATTAAGTTAATATTTGTTTATATCAAACTACTATTGGTTGGAAAGTTAGTTGGAGCTTGGAATCGCAGTCAAGTTTTTTTACTGTGAATGGAACCTTCAACTAACTTCTCAACCAATAGTAGTGTGATTTAAACAAATAACAGCTTTCTACATTTCTTTTAAGTATATATGCTTGTATATGTACGTATTTATGTAAAACGAAAAAAAAAACCTCTACAATAGAGATACCTCTTAAGGACAAAAAATAAGTCACTATGACTGTCCGGTGAACTGAGATTTCACTGTAAGATATCTGAAAAATGGTGTACGATATAGTACAAACTATATTGACCTCATCAAGAATTGTGCGCAATGATGAAGTCTTTCGCAGGAATATCCGGTTTGCCACACTATGCATGTAATCATCAGTATTTTTAATCAGTTTGTGTTAGTAGTCTGCTCCACATTTTATTTCGTAATATATAGTAACCCCTCATCATCGAGCACTCGGTTAGCATTAAAGGTCGAATAATACATATTTCTCAAACATAATTTTAGCCTATATTTTCTGGCATATATTTAAATAAATCTCTAGTTACGCACGAATATTGAACTGTTTTTGGCAACGATGGAGTAAGATATTCGACTTACATGAGCTTATTCTATGTCGTAGGCATATATTTTTCATTTTTATAGAGAGAAGATTAGAGAAAAAAAAAGTAGCGAGAGTTAATATGTATAGAAATTGTAATATGTGTCACAATCAATACAGATTTTGTATAACAACAAGAAGTATAATATCATATTTTTAAAAATAATATAAGTATATACGTATAATATATAATATATATATATTATATATAATATATATATATATATTTTTTTTTTTAATATGTTATAATATGAAATATGTTACTGATTCTACACATCAAGCATAGAAAAAATAAATAAAATGAAATTTGGGCTTTGAGGCGTAAAACCCTAAGGTCATCAACGCATGTTTGTTCTTTATTTTCGCTCTCTGGAGCTCAGAAACTCCTTATATTAAAATATATATATATATATATATATATATATATATATATAATATATATATATATAAATAAATATATACATTTCTATATTCTGGTAAATAATTTATGGGTTTTAAGGAAGTTTATAACCCATTTTATATTTGATTCGTCATTATTTAATATAGCTGAAATATCTGGTCTAAGAGATGATCTATTTAAGCTTGTGGTGTGATTCCTGAAAAATATGGCTGATAGTGAGAGAGGGCTATTGCAATATTGGCACGTTGGAGGTGATTGTTTGTTGATAAGGTATAAATGAGTCAAATTTTTATGACCTATTCTCAACCTAGTCAAGGCGAATTTCTCTGCGATTAGAACTCTTTGATGTGGTCTAGGGCTTCAGTGATTTTTTGATAACTTTTAACATAAATAAA
The DNA here is from genome assembly GCA_928085145.1 of Nezara viridula. NCBI lineage: Eukaryota > Metazoa > Arthropoda > Insecta > Hemiptera > Pentatomidae > Nezara > Nezara viridula. The sequence goes on along the minus strand of OV725078.1, from coordinate 107,294,852 downwards.
ATGTTCTATAACGTATGTGTATGTTTTTCATATAACATATGTATGATTCCTTAGTTGGTACATCCTTCAAATGAAATTAAATAAAACAGCTAAGAAGCAACTTCGATGGCATCCTACCAAGCTAGTTGCCGTTTCTTGTTTCGTTCATGGATTTAAATTAACACATTTTTTTCAGAAAGTAAAATAGATACTAATGCTAGGCAATTTTAGTTACTATATTCCTTCATGTAGATCATATTTTATTGAGTATATATATATTTTTTTCATAAAATTGTTAGGGGAGAGACGAAAGAATTATTCCTGAGCACTTACCCTTCTAACTTTGTATTTACTTTCAACAGCATTCCTTACATAATACATCCGTTTCCTCCAAAAAAAAATTAAAAATTTGTATTAAATTCTTTCAATCAATTGAGTTTCCTTATACCAAAGACGAACATCAGTCATTAGATAGTGGGGAAAAGGTCAATTTTTGTATTATAGGTTCAAATAAAACTGTTTCTTATGATTTTATTCAAGAATTTTCCAGTTGGATCATGAAACAAAATCACTAGAATTGGTTTAAATCGAAGCTGTGTTACAAAAATAGGGTTTTTCTCGACTGTCTTTCATAAGAGGCAATTCCATTGGTTTTAATAAGTATATGGAAACTTCCAAGTATAGCTGTGATTCTTTATGATTATCCATTTTATAGCTGATTCTCCAAATATTATGAGGATTTTTTTATGCGCGTTCGAATAATTATGTCTTATACAAATCTAAAAACAAAAAAGAACTACAGATTTAAAAAAATTATGGTATGATATCATAAATTCAAGTTTATTAAAGTTTAATGTTCATTAAGTTATAAATTTTATTTCACGTGTATTGTTATTGTTTTGTATGTTTCAATTCCACTTTTCGCTTATATATATCTATAATATTCGCTTATATTAATGTATAATATTATATAAGTCCCCAATAGTGTTTACACTTAGCAAGAACTAGACTAAAAATGGCAAAAAAAAAAATAATAATACAAAAATAAATAAAAGCATTTTTGTGAATAATAATGAAGGCAAAATAGTTACTAATACTCGACATAACCATATATAACCAATATACTTTTGCATTTAACTCCTCTAATTTTTCATTCGGACTTAGTTAGGTTTCTTTTATCTAAAAAAGTACAGTAATATATATATAGTAATAAGCCAATAGGTAACTGCAAGTCTGTTACGAGGGTCTTGCGCAAGACCAAGACCATGACCAATACTGAGTTTGCAAGACCAAGACTCGTCTCGGTCTTGCATTTGGACAACACTAGCAATAACAATTTCTTCTATGTATTTACTGTCCTTCAGTCTTTCCTGAATTAAACAAAATATATATTTTGAATGATTCATATATAGGCCGAGTTTAGGAAATATTGCTTTGATGGATTTAAGCCTGCACTTCAAAATTCTTAATTAATTAATTTGGAACACACAAGTGGCAATATTTATATGAGTATAAGTCAAAGCAGATAATATAAAATTAACACCATCGATCCACTGGTATTTTTATAAACATTAATTATTTCTTCGACAAGCATTTATTCAATATGAATCTATCTCGTACCTGATGATTTTATCATATAAACCTGAGATGAATCAACATACTGTTTCATTGTAAGAGGGGCCAGAAATAGTTCTGCTTTCTATCTGTAGTTGCTTGGAGCCATATGGTCCTTATTTATAGATTCAACACAAAATTATACAAGGATTTTGGGTAGATGCCGGAAAATATCGAGGATATGGTCATCGGGATGTTAGCCAAAGGATAGCCGGCAAGCTGTCTGAGGCTCCCGGCCAAATCTTTCTTCTTCCTTCCTAGAGGCGCGTCATGAAGAATTCAATCCTCCTTCCTTCCAGCTACATTGAAGAATGCATTTATATGAGGACTTAACATAGAGAACATGGAAAAAATAAATTATTGTGAATTTGATGCTTAATTAATTTTATTCTTTGTCCATTATAGCCTTATATAGTATAAACTATTTTATTTATCTACTTATTTTTCTGTTGGCGCTAGAGACCTTGTAGATCTTTTGCCGCCTTAACCAGCATTTTCCGTCTCTGTTTATCTGGGGTAGAAACTAATATATATATATATATATATATATGTGTGTGTGTGTGTGTGTGTGTGTAAAAATACCACCTGGTATCGGACAGACAGTGGTTTTGTTGGTTACAAGTTGTAATGTTTGTTTTCCGAAATTTCCACCAGTTAATAATTATCTTCTAACCTCATAATATTTATAATTATTTTTCATCCGTTTGTACCATCCATTGTATGCACTCTCATTTTTTTACTCGATACATGTAATTTAATTTTTAACTTTTGTATAATAAACAACTGATTTTATTAATATCTATATATTACAATGGTATTACATAACAAAATACATTAATAAGTACAATTTAAATAAAAGAAAACAAACCTGTAAGAATTAATAAAATTACAGGTTATTACTTATGCGTTTACAAACATAACTTGTAACCAACATTGTCTGTCCAATACCAGCTGGTGTATATATATATATATATATATATATATATCAATATAAAGCAACAAAATATGTATAGCGATAATTTTAAGAAAAATTATAATTCATATTTCAATGCGTTAAGACTGACTGGTTGTCACCCGCAGAAACATACTACTGTTTCCATATAAGGAAGACCGTTTATTTCATAGAAAATAAATCATTGTTTTACAGGAATACTTATTTGTACTACAGTTAAATATGTTACATGAATATCATTTACTGTACCGATAAATAAAACATTTATTTTTCTAAAATATTAACTAATAAATAATCAACAACTAGGACCACATTTTTTTCATCTTAAAGACATAGAATAAAAAATAAAATTCTTTAATAACAATAAAAAGATCATTAAAAACCTTTATTTAGTTATATCACACAACTATCTATATGTAACGTTTTGGTATTTTTTCAATTTACGTCATCTTTAATACCGTTTACTACCTATAATAAGATTGGTATTTTATTTTGTATTAATTCATCTTTGTTATTCTAAGGGGACTTAGTCCCAGAATAAAGTTCTATTTTCTATTCTATTCTATTTTTCTATTCTATAATATATAGGTATAATTTTGACCATATAATATATAGATATATTGTTGACTATTCCCAAACATATCTTCATATACCTTCTGCCACCTATAATATGAAAAATAATTATTTTTAGTCTTATGTTTTGAAAATAAATGCCAGTTTTTTTCTTTAGAGATAATCTTCTTTTTGTCAGTCAATCCTTCGTTGTATTATATATATATATATATATATATATATATATATATAGCAATATTTTTTTTTAGTTTAAAAATAAAAATAAAACGAAAGGTTGAATGACAAAGAGAAGATTTTCTCTAAAGAAAGAACTGGAATTTATTTTCAAAACATAAGACTAAAAATAATTATTTTTCATATTATAGGTGGCAGAAGGTATATGAAGATATGTTTGGAAACGCTTAAAAATCCGAAACGTTACATATAAATAAATATGTGATATGACTAAATAGAGGTTTGTTTATAATAATGAATTATTTTTTTTTAAACATTTTTTTTTGGAACGAAAAAAGGGTCCTTATTGATTATTAATTAATTTATATCTCAGAAAACAAATTATTATATCTCATTTTTATATAATATATTTCAGTTTGGCATCTGGCATGCTATTTTCTTTTTCCAGATCTTCCATACACTTCATCTTAATCACTAATTTCCTAATATTAATTATTCTATAATTTATTTATTTAGTTGTCTTAATCCTTTACTACACAATCGTTTAATTAATGTTCAAGAATGGAATGAATATTATGAACGTTATAGGCTGTAACTGCTTCTGGCATCAAATAAATAATTTTATGCGTTAAATTATTTAAAAAGGTAATTTTACAGCGAATTCAAATTCCATATACATAAAGATTTCAAGCATTTTACACTATCAAAACCCAGTTTAGGTTTTTGTCTTGTGAAATACATTTATTTAAGTCACAAGTATTAATAAAATATTAATTAAATCCCCCCCATGATCCATCTGATTAAAAAAATTATATATTTATTTTATCTTCTTTGAGATAAAAAGTTATAGCTCCATGGAATGTGAGTTAGCAAATGTTACCTTATTTTATAATAAGGATAAGAGAATTACCAAGTTAAGATTATCAACCATTAATCTAATACAGTGAAACATATAGGACGTTTAAAGCTGAGCGAATGGCGCCCAACACTTCGGGGCTGGCACTTATTGCTAGAGAAGTTGCTGGTACTCGATCTAGTAGAGAGATAGCAGCACCAACTTGGTCTGGCCGCTTTCGAGGCAATTCCGACTATTTCATTCCAGTCTATCTCAAAGCTTAAATACATTTGTGGAACACCAAAGCATTATCGCTATATCTTATAGGAAGGGCATAACCAAGAAGATAGTTATAACCCACAAATGCTTCATTTTTTTTTCTCATCTATTTTCGAAAAATAAGTTAATAAAATATAATGAATGGTTTTTAATTTGATAAAAATAAAAATAGAAACAGACAAATTGACTGAATGTCCCTAATAAGGAAATAAGAATAGGAATGAAAAGCATCGATTGGAACAGATAGGATAGAATTCAGAGCTGGAAGAGAGATTCAGTTAAGGCATTTAAAGCAGATTACTGGATTAAGACATGACTGTCTGCTTCGACTGATTCACTGCGGCCCACCCCCGCCCCATTAACATAGAAATAATCCCCTTCCCTTCCCCGTGTCACCTCCTTTGACTCCGACCAGAACTGGTGATCTAATCCCTACTCCAAGTTTTCCTTCTTCTTACTCTTTTAAACGGATTATTTTCCGATTTCGTGGCATGCGTGTTGATATGGAGGTTCTCTAGCATGTTTAAGGTAGGGTCTCATTTGATCCCAATTTCGAAATAAATACAAAATGATTTTCGCAACATTTAAAATGCAAAGGTAGAAGAGGGTATGCATCAGGTAGATGACGACTCAGACTGGGAGGCGGAAGTAGGAACGCTGATGCAGGAAGGAAAAAACTGCCAAACAATAAAAAATGGCAAACCTCCAAATAAACAGATGCTAGTGCAGCCAAGACTTCGACCATGTTTTCATTCAAGTGCCTGGGGGCATCCCGCCAGCGCTCCGTTCCAGCAAACCTGACCCATTCTCATATCTGTGCCTTCCTGACCTTGGCTCACCCTACCTTGGATGTTTTCTCTTCATGAGAAGCTTCAAACTCACTTTTGGTGTCTGGATAAACGCCTACTAGGCTAGGGGGGAGTTTTTATTCTATATATTCTCTTACCTTCTCGATTTGTTTACTCCTTGTTCCTCCGTCCATTCGTTCAACACAAGATCCCAGCCCTCAAACCTGTTTACTCCTTCTCATAGAACTACTTCCTTTGCCATACGTGTTACCTTGTTTTGGAATTCCTTACCGACTTCCATACGCAAATCCTCATCCTTGACCTCATTTAAACATAATTTATCTATCCATCTCCTCAGCAATCATTCTTCCGAATATTTGTAAAATAAAGTTCACGTTTTTCAGACCTGTCAGTCGCATTTAACATTATCCTACAGATAATTATATATCATCCACATTGTTTATGTGTACAAATATGTCAACTCGTACATCAGAATTTATCTATAATTTCATATGTCCACCAGTACCTTTTCTTTATTTTAATGTTAGATCTAGATAACCTTGTAATTTAATTTATTCCTAATTATTCCTGATGCCAGACAATTGTCATTAAATTGTACATTGTAGTGATTCTAAGGGGACTTAGTCCCAGGATAAAATTAATTTGTCTTCTTCTTCTTCTTCTTCTTCTATATGAGCTTCTGAAATCGGGTCTGATATGCAATTAGCTCTATACTGACCAGATTAAATAATCACAGATATGTTTGTAGGTGTTTTAGTGTGTTTGGGTCAATGTATTTGTTTGGATAGATTAGTAATGGAAAATAATCATATTTTATCTTATGCAATTATAGTATATATTTCAATAAAAATAGCTTCAGTGAACAATGAAATCTTCAAATAATTATAAGTTATAAATATAGTGCCAGTACCGCTAAAGATAAGGCCAAAACCTGATGATGCAATTTGTGAACAATATCAGTTTTGTCTAACGATAGATGGGTGATTGATAATCATAGTCATCAGACTTATCTAATCGCGATTACTAATAAAATGCTAATATTAAACTGATATCACAATCGATCCAGATAGCTTTAAAAAGGAATTAATTTATAATGAATAGTTGATGTATACGATTGAACCTGAGGGAAAATAATCAAGAGGAATAGATAATTTATTATTCAAATTATAAAAGCTAGAGCTGACTTGTTCTTAAGTATTATTTTTACTATGTGCCAGAATCAAACAGCTGTAAAGCAGTACAATGTGACAGTTGTCGCCATTTTTTTCTGATATGCGAACACGGCCCTCTACATTGGAACGGAAAGAAGGGTTACGGAAGGGCGTACAGAATGGATAAGACAGAAGATGCGGTAGGGGTAAACAAGCGTGACATTTAGGGTCAGAGATCGGTAGGGGAAGGAATGAGAGGGGGGGATCCGGAAGACAATATTTTAGCGTTTAATTAAAACATGGGCGTAGACAATGGTCGGGCTGCAGGACACCGTTTGGGAGGAGCCTATGTCCGTCCCTCCTTTATTTATAGACCGCAGCGATCTTGTCTGGCAAAAACACTCTCGGACACACGTCCAGATATATGGGCTCTACCTGCGTCCTTAGTCCACCTGTCCGCTCACCTTTAGCTGTCCTTTCGAAAAATATCCCCAATAAGAAGTAAATTCCATTCCCTGTTTATCAGCGTTGAGTCATACTGATGCGTTTTAATCAGTGGTTCAGACCCCTTTTTATCAAATAATTAACATCTACCTAAAATTTCGGGAATAGCTTCATCTTATCGTAACCTACAACTTTTTTATTTACAAAAATTCTCGGAATTGGGGCGTTTATCTTAAAATTTAATTAGATACTAAAAACCCATTAACACCGTCTAATTGCTTTCAGCTTGAATCGTAAGATAATTTGATTTGGTCTACAAACATATTTGGCTGTTTGGCGTGACCTACATCCATAACATGCCAAAATAACGAAGTTATATAGGCCAAACAGCCCAATATTTTTGTAGAACACTTCTCGATTTTGTGATAAAATTATCTTACGATTCAAGTGGAAAGCAAATTCACGAGTTTTTAGTATCTCATTTAGTTTAAGGTTTTAGGAAATTTTAGGAGGATGTTAATAATTTAATAAAAATGGGTCAGTACTGCATACTGTTTCAGTAAGACTGAATTTTAGATACTTCTTTCTTAATAGTATGGATGATCAAGTTATAAGTGCTACTGAGCCTCAGTTGCAGATCCATTATTTAATTTTTTTTTCTTACGGTAAAAAAATATATTAAATTATGTCTAACTGGTCTGTTAATGGCAACAATTTTAATTTTTTAATTATAATGGAAATGATAATAACTAATCAAATAAATTGATTTCATTCAACCAATATTATTTCGGCAAAAAATGTCCAAAATCTTTACCGAGACTGAGCTGTCTCTAGTGTTGCCCAAAATCGGTCTTGGTCTTGCATTTTGCAAGTTTAAAGCATTTGTCTACTTATTGTTATAGCAGCCGAAAACGTTAAGCAGTTTCTTTTAAAGGCCCTTTAAAACTCCAACTTAATAAAGTAACAATGAGAGATATAGATGTGTTATTTTAAGTTTCACTCGTATTGACTTTAATTCTATTTCTAAATATTTGGTTTGTACTAGAGTTTCCCAAAATCGGGCTTGGTCTTGCACTTTGCAAGACTTAGACCAAGACTGCCTAACTGTTGCAAGACCAAGACCAAGACTGGTAAATAAAAATCGTTTTTGTGAATAAAAATTAAGGCAAAATAGTTACTAATACTTGACAATCTTAGTTACTATATGTTAATAATTGGTATAACCAATTTACTTTTGCATTTAACTCCTCTAATATTTCATTCGGGCTTAGTTAGGTTTCTCATGTATAAAATAATTACTGTAATATCCCTATAGTAATAAGGTAATAAGTAATTGCAAGATTGTTGCGAGACCCTTGCATGAGTTTGCAAGACCAAGACTCGTCTCGGTCTCGCATTTGGGCAACACTAGCTGTCTCTAAGATAGAAGCCACTTATATCCTGGAACATGGTTTTTGAATTAATTTTGTGTAGCTTGGTTATATTATTATTAATTCTGTCCAAATATCTGCTTCGTTTTCGGATGCTTGGTTTGTTGCCAAGGGCTGCGACAGTCATAAGTGGAAACACCCTGATGGACGTTCTTTGCTACATTTCTCACCTATCTTAGCGTCCTCGCTATCTTATTAGAGACAGTATATTACATATTGTGTTTTCAATGTGAAAAATTTTAATTATATATGAAAATCACGGACGTTTATATTACGTATACAAAATATGGGTGATAATTAACATAATCAACATAATTATTATAAGAAAAATAATTTATAAATATAAGTTTATATATTAGATTCTTTGTTCTTTTAAAACATTGTTGTTGAAAATATATTAACAAAGCAATTGAATATAGTACATAGGTATGTTTCTTTAAAGTTTTAGGGCAGTGAAATTCTCCGATGCTTTAAATGTGTCACAGAAAATGTGATAAAATCCTAGAATTTTTCGATATATATATATATATATATATATATATATATATATATATATATATATATATATATAAATAAATAGAATATATATATATATATACATATATATATTTACATATATATATATATATATATATATATATATATATATATATATAATAATCTTTGAATATCAATTAAAATTGAAATAATAGGAACACAGGGTGTGATAAAATACATGCGTACCTATGTCTAGTCCTTAGCCGTCTAGTCGACTTTTTCATATTTTCTTGATTTATTTTATTGAATATTTAATAGCTGACCGTTGCATTATAAAGGAAGGAGATACAAATTAAGGAGGCATTATAAAGCCTCAATAAATTGGCTTTCAATAAAATAGTTTTACCACTAATTAGCCTATTTATGACCGCGACCCCGGACTATCTCCTTCCTTGATTTATTTTAGTTTACATATTTTATTCATTCTTGTAGATTAATTGTTATTGATTTTATTTTTATTTTCGCTCCCTCTCCATGTTTATTAGGGAAAGAAGGCGATTGCCTCCCCTTGCCCCCCCCCTCTTGAAGTTAGCGCCTGTACTATCAATGTCCCCAATTGCAATAGAATATAATATAACTCGATAAAGAAATGTCAAAAATAAATGTTTATCGATTCATTTAAAATCAATATCTAGTAGAATGGTAAATGAACGTTGTGTGATGCGCGCAACGGACCAGATTTTTTTTTTTCTTCGAATCGTTTTTTAGCCATTTGATACTGGTTTTATTTTTGCACTATACGAGAGGGGGGGGGGGGTCGCTTTGTTTCCGGGAGGCCGAAAAGCTAGGAAAGCATAACAGTTATTTTTGTAGAAGTTGTATAATATATTGGGGTGATTTAAGGCGAGGGTTGTGATTTGTGTTGCGGGAGCCGGTAACCGAGTTAGTGGGGGCCTCTGTTTACCCCGCACTACCCACCGCAACAACAGCCCACGATTTACGTTCCTCTGTCTTAGCCTTATCTTCTTTTGTTCAACATTTGCTCAAGCTCGTTGTGTAAAAAAAAAAAAAAAATAATAATAAATTAATATACATTTTTATTTAAACAGATCATTTATTGAAGCGATCAATGGTAAATTTTACACGATATGCGATTTCGCTAAATACGTCCCAAGAAAAAAAAAAAGTTCTGACAGAAACAACATATAATAACAATAATCATTAAATACAAAAGGTATCACATTGGACCTCCTGATTTTCATAGAAATATTTATCTGTACTATAAATACCACAATTATAACTATAATCACGGGCGGATCTACAGGGGGGGCTTTCGGGCTGAAGCCCCCCCCCCCATAAAATGGTAAAGTATAACCATGTTTTATGGAAAAAAATATTTAAAAATTGTCTCTTAAATTATTATTTTTCGTGTAATTACATTTAAAAGGACTTGAGGAATCACTTGAACACCATCCCATATAGATAGTTAGTTTCTTTCTTTTTTTCCAAAGTAATTATCGTCGTTTTTATGAAAAAAAAGCTTCCGGGCTGAAGCCTCCCCCAAAATTAAATCCTGGATCCGCTAGTGACTATAATAATCATAATTAACTATTTATCCCATTCAATAATAGGTGTATGTTTTCACAAAAGAATCTCTCTTCACCTTTGCTCCTTTTTGACCGAAATTGAATTTGAAAATTAATTTTTCAACTAAATCAAAATTAATCAAGTCTTTTCTTTTTAATTTATAAAAAAAAGGTAGTAAATGAAATTGTAAAGTAGTAGTAACTATTTTTCCTTAGTTTTTATTAAAAAATAGATTTTTTTACCAGTCTTGGTCTTGGTCTTGCAACAGTTAGGCAGCTTTGGTTTTGGTCTTGCATTTTGCAAGACCAAGACCGATTTTGGGCAACACTGTTTGTCAGTATATATTATTGAAAAATATATACCTGTTATTGAATGAGGTGAATAGTTAATTAGTATCATTATTATAGTAGTAATATTATAGAAAAATATATCTCTGAAATCCAGGAGATCTAATGTGATAGATATTGTATTTAATTATGCAAAACAAATTACTAACTTACTATTACTAAATTACTATTTGTTAGTTCTTTACGATTGGAGATTTCAACGGTCGGCCTTGTTCCATAGTATTTGCGCCATTTAAAAATATTAAAGACCAATTTCAGCATATAAAATAAAAAAGATATAATATATGAGAGACATGGCACGGTCCAAAAATTGACTGTTTCACTATAGCGCATGTAAGTGAATTATGCACTGATTTCCAAACAACGTCAATATACTTAATATTTTCACAAAATTAAGCAAATATAAAAATTATCGTGGGCCTTTTGTAATATCTACAATAGAAGCAGTTATCCAGTCGAAAATAAGTATCTAATATATTGAAGTGGTGGTAGCCATAGAGTACTTAATAAAAATTCAATAATTATTATTTAATAATTCAATTTTTATACCAATAAAAAAAAGAAACGCTTTTAAATAATATAAGGATTTAAATACAACATTTATCAAGAAATAGTGTTTTAAACATAAAAAGTAGTTAAGAAAATAAAAAAATTGAATAAAAAAATATGAAAATTAAAATTATTGCAGAGATAAAAAGTATCAGGTATTTGTAACTGTAAACTCAAACCGAACTGTAAAATTCTCACAAATTAAAATAGTATTATTTTAAAGTACAATATGTACATAGAGAATATAATCCTGTGCTGAATATGTAGAAATATATAATATATATATATTATATATATTATATATATATATAATTTATATATATTTATATATTATATATAAATTATATATATATATATATATATATATTATTTATATTATATATATATAAATATATATATAATTTTTTTTTTATATATATATATATATATACAGCTGTTTTATGAATTTCGAATAATTAAAACGTTAAGAATTCATAAAAATTGTATTTGGGTTCGGACAGCTAAGACTTGGTGATAAAATTGCCATTCAATAAATCAAATCAAATCTGGAACCGTTGATTATAGCGATTCCTTAATAAAATGATCAACAAGTTCCAAAAAAAAATATATATAAATTACTTATACCTCTGCAACTTAATCATGACTATTTTTAATTAATAACTTCATATTTAAGTAGAAATGTTAACCAATAGTTACCTAGAACCTAGAAGAACTATAAGACACTTATATTTATTAGTTATTTTTTAATTATTCATTCATTGTAATAGTTCTTATGACCAGAATTAATGTTTATTTGCTTGAACAGCATTATTATTCTTAAAGGACTTGTCCCAGAAAAAGTTAATTTTTCTATTCCATTTTAAGTTTTTCTACTCAAGAGAAATTTAATTTGTTGGTTAAAAGTGCTATATATAATGTATAATAAAATAAATCCTGGTGTCATAAATATATTTTTAAATATGAATTTACACTTTTAAATTCATGTAATTATAGATAAAGCAAAATAAAATTTTCAATGGGAATATGATAAATCATGGCCATAATTGGTTTTACTATGAAAAAAAACTAAAGCTCCCAATTTTAGGCAATGCTTCAACAAATTTAATATTAGTTAGCCTTTTAGATATTTGTTTCAGTATATTCATCTCTTGACTGTTAAAAAATTTAAAATTATTTAAATAAATAATTTTAAATTTTAAATAAAAAGTATAAACATTATTTTATCAAATGTGTTTTTCATCCCTTAACAGTGTTTGTGTGTGCCCATGGTAATATCAATGATATTAATCTAATGGATTAATCATGATATTCAGACAGAATGATACATTAAAATATAAGCATACTGTTTTTATTTTTTTATTTATTTCGAAATACAATATGGACAACAATTATAGTGAGATATGAACACTTTAATGCATACTTTAATACACTTTAATTGTATGAAAATATTCAAATATAAATAATATTTATTTATCACTATAATAAGGCACATTGAATTACAGACTATTAATAAATAGCACATACTGTGAGTTTTAAAAAGATATTTAAACACTTAAAAGAAAATTTCATTACAATTTGTAAAGTATATATTTAATTAAATGAGTGTGCTGATTTACCAAGCCTTAACAGTGTTTATGTGTTTCCATTTGGCATTATATACAGACAGATTATGTTAAAATATAATCAATCTATAATCTATAACCCTAATTTAAATGTAACAAATTACAAAAATATCAATAATAATTTATTTACCACTGTAATAAGGCACATTATATTAAACACTATTTGTAAATGACTCATATTGTAAGTTATTAAAATGAATACTTAATCACTAATTAGAAAATTTTTTTTTTTACTTCAAGAGGAGCACTCCACTATCATAATAAGCACTACATATAGTCTATAGTTGTTAACTTATTCTTGTGATTAATTAGATAATAAATATTAGTGTAAAGGAATGTATATTCAAACTAATAAGTAGTAAATTAATTCATGAACTGGCTGATACTTTATGCATACTTGCAGAGGACAAAACTTTAATTAATAAAGCTGAATTAATTGAAAATACATAAAATGTCAATCAGGTGAGTGCATATTCTCTAAATGAAAAAAGGAAAGTAAAATTATCAAATACTCACAAATTTCTTAACATTCTTGGAGAGGATAATTTGCTTTTTCTTTTATATATACTATTATAAGTTCATACTGTAATTAAAAAATAGGAACACATGTATAAGGAAATAAGATTATTATAACTATTATGGAATACAAACAATTTATGAACTTTTACTAATTTTTTTTTAGTAATCGCACTTCTCACTTGAAAAAATTACCGAAAGTAGGTAAAAATAGCTGATTATGTATATCAGCAACATATTATTGACATACATGATCAACTAGCACAAACATAATAGCATGTTCTTCCATTAAATTATTAATACTAAGAACATTCTCACGATAGAGCCTACAGAAAATGCAAATTACCCCTCGAGTTCCATTTATGTGGATAAAACCCAAAACAGCCAAAGGTCGAGGATCAATCAAACTTAACCATCCTTTGAATGTGGCAAGCCTAGTTTCTGGGTTCAACATGTTGATTTTTTCAGCGTTCTTCATTACCCATTTTTTCACACAGTATGAGTTAAGTCTTGCACAAGGCATTGGCCAGTCCAATTGGTGGTAACGACAATATGCAGCTTTATTTCTGTCTTCAATCAGAAAAGTGCGCTGAAGCTCTGCTATAGTTGGGCAGCCATGGTACTCCAAGTTAAAAATCGGAAATTTAATGAATCTCTGCAGGAACGCACTTTTCTTCCCCATGGCGAAAAAGAAATTGTAAGGACCGTGATTTCTTTTCATTGCTTGCTGTATGACATTAATTACAAAAGGTCGATTTTCACACTTACTCCAAACTCCTTCCAATTCTTCCATAGTCAATTCTCGGGAATTACTTAGGATTGGTATATGAAAGATATAATGTGCTGTGTTCCGTGAAAACAAATCAACAATTGACACTTCTCTGAAATAAAATGTATACGGATAGATCCCCCTGTAGAGAATGCAATCCACGAAATAGTAAGATGGATTCCTTGATGCAGGATTAAACGCAGCATTCTCCAAAACGTTCTCCATCATACTGGACTAATATCGCTTCCTATAACGACTAGATCAAAGTGTCATTCTATAAACGACTCAGTGTTACCACTCCAGCGAATAAATATTTGGTCTACTCAATAATATAACCTTAAATGTTTGAAAGTTTCTGATATCGTAAGTAAACATTGGGTCGTTTAATATAAACAATGTTTTTAGAAACTGCTGAAGTGTATACATTTTTTTAGTAAGCAATATATTGTACCAGACTATTTTATTGCAAGCGCAACAAACTACTTTATTTATAAATGTAATCTGCTATTTATATAATGGTTATTTATGTTATATACGTTTTGCTTCAGTAGCGAGATTGGGAGGCTGGTGAGACAAAGAACTCTCTTGATTCTTGTCCCGCCTAGAGCATGGTTCAGACGTAAAAGAGTGGTTCGAGATAATATACGAAATACGTCAGCATTACCATTACCGCTTTGCCTAATTCAAAAACCCAGTGGTTCAGCAGAACTACAAAAAGATTTTAAGTCAAAACTAAAATATTTGAAAATTATTTTGAAATAAAATAACTTCCAAAAAGAAGTTCTGCAGTTAGATATCAACCTAAGTTAGATCCTAAACGAAAACATAGATTATAAACAAGGTATATTTAGAATTTTCTGCATTATGATGTGTAAGTTTCTGAACTCAGCGCCGCCCTCATCTATTACTTTGAAGAGGGTAATATCAATAATACTTTTGTAATTTAATCCGTATTTCAAAGACTCAAAGGGCCAAATACAGCAAAGATAATAATGAACGTAATAACTTTTGTAAAAGTGAATACGTTTTCTAATGTACAAGCATACCAAGTAATTTCATCTGTAATTTTGAGTCGCTGGGAATTACAGATGAAATTACTTTTTTTCGATCCAGGTTTACAATAGTAAACTATACGGATATGATCACCCTATATTTCGAGTAAGCCACTTTGTAATTTCAAAACATGGAAGAGTATAAATAAATTAACGACATTAATTCTTCAGACTATATTTATATAAAAATACAATTTTCAATTATTGTTAATCTATTTTGACATTTGGAAACAAAACCATAAAATATAAAAAAAGAAAAATGAATTCATTTATTGGTTTTAGAACAGTTTAAAATCAATGATAATAAGATGAGGATACCTCAGATTGAATGACATAATTGAAAATATACCCAATCATATTCATTTTACAATTAACTTCTTCAACAAAGCATGCTCAAACAAATCGACAATTAATAGGACAATGAAAGGATAATTATGTCATCGGCAGACACAAATACTACCATGGTTCAAAAGGCCTTTGTATCGATTTACAAACCAATCGTACGAAATCAAATACACACCAATCGGTTTCTCATTGACAGAGGTTCGCTCATTGAATGTCTTGTGTTTTTATTTGGTTTATCATTCTTGTTTTTCTCCTCTTTTTAGTTTTGTTATGCCATTTTTTTTAATTAATAGAAACCAAAATCATAATTGTTTACTTATATATTGAACAATGCAACATTCTGTCACTTGGACAGTCGCTGTAGAGACTTAAGATCACATTCACACTACATGTACAGAAGCAAAAAAATAATAAAAAAGTAGATACACTTAAAATGATGTTTTGCATGGAATATATATATACCTTATACATAGAAATATCTTGCGTAAATAAATAAATAAAATATATATAAGAATATCTCTTTATTTTGATATGTAAACAGAAAAATAATTCTAATTTTTATGATGCCTTTGTTATATGACTGTGAATTAGATTCTTCGGTATTTTTCTGTAGACATATTCTTGTGAAAGGAAATTACCCGAACTAGCATATCTACAATTAGAATAAACGTATTTTGTATGCCAAATCTTCGGTAACAAAAGCCAAATATTTTACTCACGATCTGTTAGCTATAGGAGAAGAAGAAAAATAAATTTTATTCTCGGACCAAGTCCCCTTAGAATAACTACAATGTATGATTTAATGACAATTGTCTGGTATTGTATATAAATTAGATTACAAGATTGTCTAGATCTAAGGTTACAATAAAGAAAAGGCACTGTTAGATATATGAAATCATAGATAAATTCATATATGCGAGTTCTCATATTTTTACACATAATCAATGTGGGTGATATATAATTTTCTGTCAGATAACATTAAAGCGATTAACAGATCTGAAAAACGTGAACATTATTTTACACATATTCCGAAGATTGATTACTGAGGAGATGGTTAAATAAATTATGTTTAAATGAGGTCAAGAATGATGATTTGCGTGTGGAGGTTGGTAGGGAATTCCAAAACAAGGCAGCACGCATGACAAAGGATTTTTAAAGGAAACAGTTCTATGAGAAGGAATAAACAGGTTTGAGGGCTGCGATCTCGTTTTGAACGAATGTACAGAGGTATAAGGAGTAGACAAATCGAGAATGTAAGAGGTTTTTTGGTTGAAAAGGTTCGAAAAAGGAATACACCTAGGAAGTATTGCCGTCAGAAAACTGGATAGAGCCAATTCAACTGAGCATACCAACTAGAGACAGGGGAGCGTCTGGGGACTTCATAAATGAATCTAATGAAACAATTCATTAGTCCCTTTAATCAGATTTCAAGCCCACCAGACAGTTCACCATATACGAGGCAGCCATAATCGAAATGAGTGAAAATTAGTGAGTAAACTAGGAGCTGACGTATTTTATGGGGCATGGAATCACGGAATCTTTTTTTTTTTTTTTTTTTGTTTCTTAAAGACATTTACAACTGTATTAAATAAATATATTTAGTAAATTAGAACATAATGTATATAATGACATGAAAAACACTTGCTGAGTAACTACCCAATGGTAGCACTCTAATGATATGTTTACATTAGATCACGGGGCCATCTTCTTTTCAGACGCCTCGGAGGGTTATCAGGAATTGAAGAGGAAGCAAGGTTAAAAACGAGAGGGTTGGGATGATTCTGAAGTTTATTATGGAAGGATAGGTATCTGGATTGGGCCAGATCTGAAACAAAAGGAACATTAAGGTCATTATGGATGGTTTCATTTGTAACAAAGTAGGGAGCATTGAGGATTTTAAGAAGGATTGGATACGAGAGGAATTCGATGGTTTAGTGGAGCCCCATAGCTCAACTCCGTAAGTCCAAATAGGCCTTATTATAGGCAAGTATATGAGTCTTTTGTAATTACTTGGAAGATTAGAACGTTTGTCTAGTAAGTGCTGAAGTAATCGGAAACGTCTACGGAATCTTAGGAACTGTTTGAGGGTAGCAATGGATTTTCAGATTATTTGGGAAATATGATGATTCCAGGAGAGATTCTGATCAAACATAACCCCAAGGTTTCTAATGGAAGTGTGGAAACGGATAGGTAGTTCATTGAGGTAGAGTAGGGGAAAATAAGGTGTGGAATTAATTAGATACTTGGAACCAATGAGAATGGCTTCGGTAATAGTAATTATCCTAAATTCTCGGAGAAATAATATCTGCAATAAGAATACCTCATCTCTAAACAAATACACATTGTCAACCTTGTTCTAATTATAAATCCTGAAAGGAACTTTCAATGGGAACAATATTGTAATTTAATGCTTAGTTTTGAAGTAATCTTTTAGGTGTCCGTTGGATAGAAATGGGAGATATCCTTCAAAGGGTTGTTCGCAGTAAACAGAGATGACGTGCATATTTAACTGTTGAGGTGCAAAAGAAAACGTGAAATACACAGTAAAAGTTTAAAATACCGAAAAACGTTTTCAATTGACTTAAACTGAACCGTTTAACAATATACCGTATAACATTGACGTCATTTATCTTCCTCATTTGCGTTTTGAGTATTTTAATTTATCTGTAGTGGACTTCGTTGGCAGCGAACAAAGAGGTTGTAGTTAGGCTTACTAAAAAAATGGTGTATTTAAACTCTCAAGTATTTTAACTTCAGTTTATTTTGGAGTAAGGTTATAGTTATTCAAGAACAGTTTGTATTATGCAGTGTATTAGATAACCTTATTTAAATTCGGCATAAATTCTACAACCCATACGATGCACTCAAATTCTAACTAGGTTATGTTAGAAATTTTTTTATCAAATTATCATTTTTTTTCTCTTTATTTAAAACAAATAAAAAGCCAGTTTCTTAATCTTAACAAAGCAAATAATTATATTTAAATATGATGCAGATAATTTTAAAATAATTTGAAACTATAACCAGCGATAATGTAGAAGTAGCTTTTTTTTTTTTAAACTTGTTTATTGAGAAATATTACATCATGTCTCAATTAAGGAAATTAATAATTGAGATCAGAGAACAAGGATAGAGTTATATAGAAATCGTGAGCTATTCGGTAAAAGCGTTGAAATATAGAAGCGTTTTGTTGAAGCGTTGTGAATGAAATGCTAATTTCTCACTATAATCTGATATATCAATGAAAAAAAAAAATTAACAATACGAAATCTTACAAAATAGTAGCATAAAAAAGTCACTATATTCTATCAATGATATCATATTGCCAATTCATTCTTATTTGTGATTGATGTAATTAATTAACACAGTTATAAACGACCCATTGTATTTATGATATTATATGTACACAGTGAAAAAACATAAACAATAAAAGAATAGGATCTTTTACAAAATATTAGCATAAACAAGTCCCTATATTTTATCAATAATACCATATTGTCAATTCATTTTTATATATGGTTGATATAATTAAAATGCTGTTATAAATGCCCTTTGTATTTATGTTACTCCATGTATAGTGTTATCGTTAGATAAATACGCGATTTTTGGAGACCTGGATGTATTTGGTACAGATCACTAACGGATCCAGGATTTAATTTTGGGGTGGGCTTCAGCCCGAAAACTTTTTTAAAAATAAAAATAACGATAATTACTTTGGATAAACAGAAAGAAACTAACTACCTAACTAACTAACTCCTTAAGTCCGTTTAAATGTAATTACACCAACAATAATACTTTAAGAGGTATTTTTAAAATTTTTTTTTCTATAAAACGTAGTAATATTTTACCATTTTTTTGGGGGGGGGGCTTCAGCCCGAAAGTCCGTAGATCCGCCCGTGGTACAGATTAATTCCTGACTCATTTTGGTAGACAACATATGATATAAGCAGATAATATATATATTTAAAATATATTATTGAAATTTACAACTGTATTACATGAAAAATAGAACAAGTGAATTGGAAATCAGTTAAATGACATGTACAACACGAAGTGAAACCACCCATTGGTAGCACTCCAATTATTGTTCTATATTATAAGGTCCCGAGGCCATCTTCTCATCAGACACCTCGGAGGTTTATCAGGAATAGAAGAAGAATGAAGGTTAGAAACAACAGGGTTCGGATGGTTCAGAAGTTTATTATGGAACGATAGGTATCTGAATTGAGCTAAATCGGAAACATGTGGCACATTAAGGTCGTTATGGATGATTTTATTTGTGACAAAGTAAGGAGATGGAGAATTTCGGATTGTAAGAATTGGATACGAGAGGAATTTGATGGTTTAGTTAAGCCCCAAAGCTCTATCCCATAGGTCCAAATAGGCCTTACTATTGTCATCTACATGAATATTTTGTAATTAAGTGAAATCTTAGAGCGTTTGTGTAGTAAGTTCTGGAGAAGTCGGAAACGTCGAGCGGTTTCTAGTCGTTTCAGTCTGTGTGGTGGTTCCGAGTGGTGTGTTACTGAACAAGAAGGAATAGCTTAAAAACTGTCAAAGATACGTAAATTCTAAGTACACCTTCGTAAAGTAGACAAAATTTACTTTTAGCAAACAGTGGCTTTATTTACGAAGTTCAATTGATAAAATGGCTTTCACGAAGTCTAATAACGCAAAGTCTAGCATTATGCCGAATTATTTCACGAATGGGGATTACAGAGATATGCTATTCAGGTGTGGGTACTATAACTGCAGCAGTACAGCAGCCATATTAGACCTCCTGAAAGTCCCTTTTATGATCGATCTTAGTAAAAAAAAATTCTAGCTTACGATGGTGTACATAGAATTTTTTAAAAAATAATTTTATTGAAATTTACAACTGTATTACATTAAAAATACAACAGGTAAATGTGAAATTGGTAACATGACATGTAAAATATGAAGAGAAACTACCCATTGGTAGAACTCAAATTAAAGTTCTATATTAGAAGATCCCGAGACCATCTTCTTTTCAGACGCCTCAGAGGGTTATCAGGGATAGAGGAGGAAGCAATGTTTGAAACAAGAGGGTTCGGATGGTTCTGCAGTTTGTTATGGAAGGATAGGTATCTGGATTGGGCCCAATCGGAAACATATGGAACATTGAGGTCTTTATGGATGATTTTGTTTGTGACAAAGTAAGGAGCGTTGAGGATTTTACGAAGGATTTTGGATTGTAAGGATTGGATACGAGAGGAATTCGATGGCTTAGTGGAGCCCCAGATTTCAATTCCGTAGGTCCAAATAGGTCTTATTATTGTCATATATATGAGTCGTTTGTCTAGTAAGTGTTGGAGTAGTCGGAAACGTCGAGCGGTTTCTTGTCGTTTCAGTCTTGTATGAGGATTCCGTGTGAGTCGCTACATAGAATTTAATTATCTTAAACAGTTTTTGAGTAATTCGTTCTTATTCAATAAAAACCGGGATCGTCTTTAAAAAAACAAAACACAAAACTTACTTAACTCCTTTCTGTTCAGAATCGGCCCATGCATCGAATGAACTATTTTGTTGGAAATTTAGTTGAGAACCATCCTCCAGAGTTTGGCCATTAAGAAATGAGACACCCTGTATATATATTTTTTTCTTGATAATTGCATTCCTAGTATTGACCCCAGTTGGCATAATATTTTTGTTTTTTTTAATATTTTTGTTTTTAATTTATAAAATTTCTGATAACCCTCCTAGGCGTCTGAAAAGGAGATGGCATCGTGATCTTCTTACTTAAAATTATTTAGAGAGTGCTACCACTGGGTAGTAACTCTTCAAGCCTGTACATGCCATTATTTATATTTGCGCATATTTACTAGTTTTATTTGTATACAGTTGTAAATTCCATTAAATAAACAAAAAAAATATATATATAAAAATTTCATGATTTGAGTATTTGATAAAATATAAATAAATAATTATAGATAAATATGCATAGATAGCCTAGATATGTACGCTTCTTCTCGCCGAATAGTAATTTAGCGTAGGCGCGAGCGTGGTAGCCACGTGCCGGAGCTAATATTACACTAGCTCTGTTGGCATTCGACCAGAGGAAGCCTTGCTTTTACCTCTTCTAGCTCTAGCCCTATACTGCCCTCATTAATCAAAAATGTCCCTTTATTTCAATACGGATTTTACAAAATAATTTCATAATAATTATGCCATTCCCACGAAAAATGGGGCTATATGAACTACGTTCATACGTTATCCCATATATAAACATATGTTTATACCCATGACATGTTTACGTCGTGCGTAAACAGCAATGGTCAGTTTTAAAAGCTTTTACAAAACATAAGAAAACAGGAGATCAAACAAAAAAGATAAACAATAAAAAATCTGGTGCACGAATCACAGTATTTACTAACCTACTTTGAGCAGATATGAATTTTAAATAAATAATTACTTCAACTACAAATATAAAGCATTCTATGCAATATATATTTTCTGATTGCTAAGCTGAAAATAAAATTTTCAATTTAATTATATTCAAGTGTAGGGTATATTTGGAGTCGGAAAAGACCATAGGGATGTGTATTTCCGTTGAAAACTCGTATTTGAAATTTTTAGCTATCGTAATAGTTTCTCTTACTAAATACTAAGTAAAATAAAAAAAAAAAAGAGCCATTCAAATATATTGTATTTAATGTAACATTTCACTTACACGCAATAAGATAATTAAAAGTTTAGAATATTTTTTAAAATTAACACCGGTTACACATTATGAATTCTTTAAAAAAAAAAAAAAGAACGTATTTTTAACTGTAAAATAAAAAGAAAATTTGCAGAGTAAAAATAAATAAGGTAACTAAATAAGAAAATGGTTTTATTTTCTAGAGAGCAGGTTCTATTCTCAGCAAAGGAGACTGATCTAGCCTTCTCTATATGTGCTGCAAAGGAAGCTTTACGGAGGTCTGATGGACCCTAGGGGGGCTACAGAATTCTTCATTTTTATTTCCTGACCTAGCCATCTAAGGGAAGAAAGCAGAAGAAGAAGAAATAATTTTATTATTTCTAATACGGGTTTGGGTTTTCCACTTAAGACATGAGTGTATGTGGCCAAAGCGCTCTCGCTCAACCTCAACTAACTTTAGCACCAGTAGCGTGGATGAGAGAGTAGCGCTGGGAACCCTTAGAGTCCTGCTTTTTCCTCTATAGTTGGAAGGACAAGCCTAACTTGAAGCCTCCTTGCCAGCTTTTAAATAGCGTATACCGTAAGATGGGATAACTTTAGGAGAGCGGGTAATATTCAGTTTGTGGTGATTCCGTGGTGGATTCACTGTGTTGGTTCAGTCAGCATGGATAGCGCATGTACTGCGCTACTTCCTTGCGGCACACTAATCTTGAGGCAGCGAAAGTTTCATGAAAACAAGAATTTTGAAAAAAGCAATGGAAATAAATAAAACCTAACTGTACTACGAGTGTAGTGAACTAGGGTTCTCAAACTACCGCAAGGAATTAGGGAAGTACATGTCTACACAAAGCACGTTTTTGCAGATTGAACCAGAGTGCAACAACCACGGAATTACCAGAAACTAAATTTTACTCGCTGTCCCAAAGTTTCCCACCCAGTACCAAAGTTACCCCATCTTGTGGTACAGGCATATCTGTTTTTTTTTTTAAGTTTTTTTTATTTACTTATCTTTAATTAATTTTTTTTTTGTTTACTTTATATATTTTATAATTATTATTTATTTTTTCGATTTATTTTATCTTTATATATATTATATATATATATATATATATATATATACTACCACGAAACTACATGAAAATAATTGTAGGTGACGCGAACGCAAAGGTAGGAAGGGAAGAAGTTTATATTCCGACGATTGGTAAAGAAAGTTTGCACGAATATAGTAATGATAATGGGATCCGTCTGATAAACTTTGCCATCTCGAAAAACCTGATAATTAAAAGTACGACGTTTAAACATAAGGATATTCATAAATATACTTGGACATCACCGGATTCGCAAACACGAAATCAAATCGATCATGTCTTGATACAACACAGCTGGCAAAGCAGTATAATTAATGTACGGTCTTATCGCGGAGCAGAATGTGGGTCGGATCATGAATTAGTAATCGCGAAACTTCGACAAAAACTTAATATAAAAAAGAGAAAAGAAAACCGTTTCGATTTTGAGAATTTTAATTTGGAAAAATTAAAAAATCCATCAATTAGAAACCAATTCGAGCTAGATGTTAAGAATAGGTTTGAAGCTTTAGAGCTTCCTGACGAGGACCACGAGGATATTGACAAGTTATGGATAGAGATCAGAGATAATATTAAAGCGGTCGGTAACTCGTGTCTAGGAAAAAAGGAAAATAAGAATAACAAACCGTGGTTTGATGAAGATTGCTTAAACATGTGTGAAAAAAGAAAAGCCGCTAAATTAAAAGCTCTAAATAATCCTAGCGAAGACAATCTGGAATACTTCCGAATCTCAAAGAACGAAACGACAAAATTGCTCAAAAATAAAAAAAGGGAGTATCTTAAAAATAAAATAATTGAAATAGAAACTAATAGAATCGAAAATAACGTAAGAGACATGTACAAAGGTATAAACAGATCACGTAAATATGTAGGGCCCGTAACGTCTGGAATTAGGGATGATAATAACAATATTCTGACCGATCCGGTTGACATATTGAATAAGTTTAAGGACCACTTTGACAATATTTTAAATACGGGAAATTATGATCTGTGTCCTCCTTCTGAGTACCAGAGTGCTGAACCGTTAATAGAAGGACCAAGTAAAGAGGAAGTTGAAGTAGCTATCGGAAAATTAAAATCATATAAAGCAGCGGGAATCGATAATATTCCTACTGAACTAATTAAGGCATGCGGGAAGCTGGAGTTTCTAAAATACATCGGTTGGTTAAAAAGATCTGGGTGAACGAGAAATTACCTGAAGAATGGAAAGAATCTATTCTTATTCCGATTCACAAAAAGGGTCCGAGGACGGATTGTAATAACTATCGAGGAATTTCACTCCTTCCGGTATGTTATAAAATATTCACTTTAATCTTAACCAGTCGAATCACGGAATACGCCGAGGAAATTATCGGAGACTACCAATGCGGATTTAGACGGAATCGTTCGACTATTGATCAAATATTTTCTTTACGGCAAATATTAGAGAAAAAATTGGAGTATAACGGTATTGTTCACCAGCTGTATATAGATTTTAAAAAGGCTTACGATTCTATTGACCGCCAGAAACTGTATAATATTCTAATCGAGCAGGGGATTCCAAAAAAACTAGTAAATCTAGTCAGGATGTGCTTGACGGAGACACTCAATAAAGTTAGAATCGGTAATAATTTGTCCGAAAAATTTGAGGTTCGTTCGGGCTTAAAACAGGGGGATTCTCTTTCGCCTGTCCTGTTCAATTTGGCATTAGAACATGCCATTAGGGAGGTAATGCGAACCGAGAAAGGGTTGGATCTGGGCGGGACAACATCCGTGCTGGGCTATGCTGATGATCTGGTACTGTTAAGCGAAGACGTTGAAACTATAAAACTAAATACGACAACGTTAATGAAAGCCGGTAAAGAACTAGGACTCGAAATAAACGTGGATAAAACAAAATATATGGTTAGCTGCAAAAATGGCGATACTACTGGTGATATCGATATAGATGGTAATATGTTTGAACAGGTAGATAAATTTAGGTATCTAGGTTCTACGATAACTAGAAAAAACGAAATTGAAGAAGAGATTAAGGTTAGACTGAAGGCGGGGAATGCTTGTTATTTTTCTGTGACAAAACTACTTAGTTCGCGCCTCTTGTCCCGAAACTTAAAAATTAGAATCTATAAAACAATTATCTTGCCTACAGTTCTTTATGGATGCGAAACTTGGCCGCTTACATTAAGGGATGAGCAGCGTCTTAAGGTTTTTGAAAATAAAGTATTGCGTAGAATATTCGGACCGAAAAGGATGAGTTAACCGGAGAGTTCAGACGGTTACACAACGCCGAATTGCGTGAGATGTATCCGGGTAATATAATTGAGGTAATTTCATCGCGGCGAATCAAATGGGCTTGTAAAGTTGTTGGGCTTAGTAACGAGAGAATTCCTAAAAGGTTAATATTTGCTGTGCCGAATGGTAAGCGTCCGAGGGGTAGACCGAAGCGAAGTGGGAAGATTGCATTAAAGCCGATCTGAAGGGACTGGGTTTGGACGGCGAACGGTGGAGGGAGGTGTGTAACAAGCGATTGGTGGTGTCGGCATCGAACCTTCGGGTTCGCTAAGCCTATATTATTATTATTTTATATATATATATATATATATATATATATATATATATATATATATATTATATATATATATATAAATTATTGTCTAAGTGACAGGATATTATATTAGTAAATAAATACATTTTTAATGAATATGGGTTTAATTAATTAAATTACAACAAATTTTATAATTCGTTTCTAGTCTATCGTCCCATCTTCAGGTAACTTCAATGCAACGCATCACATTTACCGCCCATATGAAATCGAATCATCAACATTTGTTTCAACTAAAAGGTGTTATAGTATTCATAAATATGTGGTAACATATATTTATATAGATCCTATTTTACACAAATATATGCACAAGTGTTGGAGAAAACGAATATGATATTAAAAAAAAAATCTATTAGAGCATAATTCCGTTTATAAAATATGATTGACATGATTGCTATAGAACAGGATAGCTACACCATCATTAAAATAGAAATCGCCGAGAAAATTAGCATTTCTTCATTGCTATTCACAGATTGTATACAATTAGACTTGAGAAAAAGAAATATTCATGCTACTGTCGTTATCGTCATAAAAATGAAACAGTGAAAGTAAGAGTAAAAATTATAGGAGTAGCATCAAATTAAGATGAATTTACCACTTATCCCAAAATCTATCCGTCCAAAAATCTTAGCCAGTCAAATAAATAATTTTAAATATTGAGTTTAAATTTGTCTCTTAAAAAAATGGATAAAAGATGTATTAAATAAACAATTTTTGTGTATCCTTAAATAAATTGATGAATAAATATGACCATCATAGTGATATAACATATAAATATAAATATGTTAGGTTAACTATTCTCTTGTATGTTACAGACTTATGTTTTTATGGTTTGGATTTTTTTTTTCATTTTCATCCTAATTAGTTTATGTTCCTTTTGAACAATATGTTCATTTACGGTAATATTACTTGTGGAGTGGGCGTGTGTCGTATAAGGCTAACACTTGTTTGAATCTACTACAATTCTTTAGAGAGTGGTTTTATTTTGAACAAACACACATTTATTTACAAACATGTTCGATTTTTTACATACATACATATAACTGAACTCAAACTCAACAAGAGACATAGTGGCTTGGATAAAAATATAAATCCATAAAGTCTTGAGTTTCTAACATACAGGTAAACAGTTGACCTGCCAACGATTCGCCAAATCAGGCGCCATCAAGACAGAAAAAACATCACATATATACAATAAAAAAAAAATTACTAGTGACATCCCCCCAAGCAATCAAAATACTGAAGAAAACGGGAGGTTCCATAAACCCAGTAGACGAAGGTTGTATTAAAACAGCTGATTAGAAGAAATTGTGAGAAAAAAAATACGTATACCAAAAACTCAAAAAGATAAAAAGTGTTAAATAAAAATAAAATAAAAAAGTGTATATCTTTTTGAGTTATATGTTCATTAGTTGTGAAATGGCCATGTGTTCGCTGTGTCTTGTTGAGTATGGATGTTATATAGCATTTCCAAGTCAATTTCAATCTTTTCCAAATCAAATTCAACCTTTTCCAAGTCAAATTAAACTTTTTACATTTCAAATTCAACTTTTTCCAATTCATATTCAACCTTTTCCATTTCAAATTCAACTTCCGATTTTTTATCAATTTTCGATTTTTTTCCACTTAAGACCACTTACTACATTATCGAAGGCATAGTTTTTGAAAAATACAAACAAAATTATGATAACGCAGTTGCTTATCCATTTATTTTAACTTTTTAAATTTTTTTCCAACTTTTTCCAATTCATATTCAACCTTTTCCAATTCAAATTCAACCGATTCCATTTCAAATTAATGTTTTGATTTTTTGTAATTTTTTTTTTGTTAAATGAGGGCCATCCCTCCCCCACTCTACAATATGAAGGTCTATTATTATGCGCCCCTAAGCAGAGTTTTTCAAAATACTATCGATTTTATGTTACACTTACGGCTATTGATTTATTCTTATAAACGCATATTGATTTATTCGTCTAGTACTATGCTGTCGTGTGCCTTGTTTTTGAATATGACTTCCGTTTTATGATTACGCCACCGCGTTTCGACTTATTTAAGTTTTTTGGATTTACTCGATATAAGGGTGTATTCTTATGTTTCTGGAGCCGTAGATTTTGAAAATGACCTCGATTTTGAGATTACGCCACTATATTTCGACTTATTTACGTTTTTCGAATTTATTCAATATAAGGGTCTACTTTTATGTTTACGGAGCCGTAGATTACGAAAACTTAAATAAGTTAAAACCAGGTGATGTAAACATAAAATGGAGGTCATTTTCAAATTACGGCTCCGGAAACATAAGAATGCATCCTTATATCAAATAAATCCAAAAAACTTAAATAAGTCCATTTGCATTATATTTCTCAAAATTATCCCTCATTGACGGAGTAAGAGTTCAAGTGTAGTTCGAGGTAATGTTTCTACTTTATTCCTGTGAATTCTTATTGGAAATTTAATGACCTTTTAAAGATCCTCATTTAACATCTAATGACTTAATAACAATATAACTAATAACATCATTAATTTTTTTCCTACCCGCATCTGCAAATGGACCCTAACATAAGATGTAATCGGTAATATTATGATTGGGTTTATTACAATTAAAAAAACAAAACATTTTACAAACTTATATTGACTAATTGTTTTCTGTGGAATTTATTAGTATTATAAATATTTAAAAAAAATATTGAGATATACACTATCTTAAAAAAGTGAAATTATACCAATTAAATAGGAAAAAACTCATGAATTTGTTTAATGACAGCAATCATTATATAAATAGGGAAAATTAATCAGTCTCGTTTTCTCCTCTGTCTGTTTCCTGCTCGAGATTTTTTTTTGTTAGTTTGTTGAAAATCGCTAATGTTGTTGTTTGTTTCACTGAATGCTTTTGATACATATTGATCAAAATTGCAACCAAATTCAGAATTGTTTTTTATATACGTCGCATTATCATCCTGCCTTTCGTTTCGAAATGTACATAACATACTTTCCTGGAATGAGAAGTAAAAAAGTTACGACGTATTTAGAATTTAATTTTCGAACAACTCCAGAAATAAAGAATTGTTTGTTCATTAAAACTTTGAGTATTTGAAAACTTCCTGAATGACTTACAAAATTAAAAAGAAAGTATCGAAAACGAAACAAATCATGCCCAAAATTTATTACATTTTTTTTTTAGATTTGTTTCGGTTTATATTTTTTAGGTGAACTCTATCATGGTTATTATATTTGGCACATAGCTATAATAAAAGTACATTGTTGGAATGAAACAGTTTTTGCTGACCAAATAAGCATAGTGGGTTCAAATATTTTTTTAAGGAGAAAAAAAATTGAGATTTGTATTTCGCACTTAAAAAACCCTAATATACGAATTTTCATAGAAATAGAAAAATAAAAATTGTTTGCCTCATATTTTCACCGAATGAGCTAGGTAAGTTGAATTTTTTTTTTTTAAAGTAACGATGAATTCTAATTTTCAATTGCCAATAACTCAAAAAGTACACAAATGGTACGTACTGCACTGTTTTCTTTTTTAAGTACATATAAAAGTGAATTTGCGCATATATAAGTGTAGAAAACAAATTCTTGAAAACATTCAAATTCATTTATGTTTTCCACAAATGTTCAATAATGAGTATGGTCAAATTTGGCGAAAGAAGACCTCAAGATCTACAAAAAAGTTCATAAAAAAAAAATGACAAATCATCAGCAGAGAAGTAGGAAATCCAAGTATGATTTATTTTTAGGTAAGGCGTGTGTTGAATAGAAACCGATAACTGTAGAAATATTTAATTTAAGTAATTAACAGTTGCTTCACTAGAAATTATATAAAATTTATTTTTATTATAAATAGTATAAACATCATTATTTTAAAACCTTTTTGTGTAAATAAAAAGTGTATTTAGGCAATTATGTTTGTTATACTACATCTAAGATCATTGAAAAAAATAGAAATAAAAGATTTGCAACAATCCATTGTAGCAATTTTTGTTGAAAAAAAGGGTGCTTTTAGTTGAATAAACCTCAACTTTATCAATATGAACTTAAAGCTTACTAAAAGAAAAAGTTGTTGTTAAAATAGGGTATCTATAGTTTAGTTGGATGATGATAAAAAAAAAAAAAATGTGAATAATTCATGATGTTTTTAAAAACAGAACTTAGCTCAGTTTAGTTGCTCAACAATCCTCTTGAAACGGTTTTAAGAATGGCAAATTTTGTCTAGTATACAGTAAATCAATCGTTAATTACTTAAATTGAATATTTTTCTAGTTTTCGGTTCCTATTCAACAAAATACACGACTTATTTAAAAATACACAAAATTGGATTTCCCACTTTTCTGCTGAAAATTGGCCCATTGTTCATATGAACTTTTTTGTATCTCTTAAAGTGTGCTATCATTCCTATAAAAGTTTTCCTCTGTTCACGAGACACCCTGTATAAGAATACCCAATCTGACTTAATCTACACTGACGGCTCGAAGAGCTCCGCAGACGTGGGAGCATCAATTATATGTAACGAACGTCAAAATATTTTTTCTCTTTCACCACTATGTAATAATTATACTGCTGAATTGGTTGCAATACGTGAAGGTTTAAATGTTATACATCGCACTAAACAAAAATTGGCCATATGCACAGATCCTCTATCCGCTCTAATTAGTCTAGGAAATGTTTCCTCATCAAATATCATAATATAAAACATTCTGTACTCAATAAAGTCCGCAAGAAGAATATATATATATATATATATATATATATATATATATATATATATATACATATTATTTCTATATATATATAGAAATAATATATCAGTAATTTTTGTCTGGATTCCTGGGCATTGCGGAATAACCGGTAATTAAATGGATAATCGAGCTGCCAAAAAAGTCATTACTGATGGAATACCTTATAGGGGAGTACCTGTAGAGGATTTTATAACTGTCATCAAACAGAAAATGAAGACAAAATGGGAACAGATATACGGTTTCTCTTGGGAATCGTCAAATAGGAATAACCGTAGAGAGGAAGTAATTCTTACGTGCCTGTTTATAGGCCTTACCCATGGATACCTGATGGCCCGTGATTCTTCGCCAACATGCCAAAATTGTGGGACTCCTCTGACAGTGTACCAAATTTTAACAGAATGCAGAGCTTACGAAACATTTAGTCTCTCTTGTGACTTGACAAACGATTTACACTCCATTTTACAGGACAATACGATTTAGGTTGATAAACTATTTCTCTTTTCTGAAACGTTCTAAGCTTGAAAATAAAATATAATTCTCAGTGAAAATAAGGCAATAATGACCCAAGTGGTTGAAGCCTTAAAATATAAAAAAAAAAAAAAAAAAAAGAAAAGAAAGAATACCCAAGTTGCAGAATGACCAAGCGCCTTAATATCATGCAAGCTGCAGCCGTCATTACACTTCTGATCGGCGGGTTGCCTACATCATTTGGGGGAGCATGATTTTATGTATTATGCAATCATATTTAATTTTTTATGATTTCATGACATGGAATAATAATATCGGAATGGCTAAAAATATAAAATGATCATACAATGATCCATTTAAATAAATGCTACTTGACAAAGAGGAATGGAAGCTTTGCGTCCAACTACTTTTGGTCAGAAATATTCGCCAGCAAATCTCTTAAGAATTTTGAGGAAATATATTTATTTATAAATTAGATTTCCGTTAATCAGATCGGCTCTATGAGACGCGATTGAAGAGATTGCGCAACTTGGAATGAATGTTGCTTCAACGACGTCACATGGCGGATCGCGTGCTCTAGGAGACAGATGGAGCTTGCACGCCAAGAATAAGTGGTCGTGGGACACCTGGCCATGCCTAGTGCACATTGTCATTGATCCCACATGTACCACCGCTATTAATTTCTTCCCCTCCTTTTATCTAATCTTGGAAGTTGAAGAGCGTTACCGTACCACAGTGAGCTGTCTAAGCAATCTAGTCGATACAAAGGAATTAATTGTCTGGTTAAAATCATTTCTACTGAGCACGTTCGCTGCGTTTTCAAAAACAGTATCACCACGTCCATCCCCAAAGCCAAATATACCTTCAAAGAACATGAAAATAATAATAATATTATTTTTATCGCATGTGGCGTAGATAAAACAAAGACATTTTACAAGATTACTCGTTGCTCGCAGATAAAGTGTTGATTAGAAACAGGAATTTTAATTTTTGAAATGTTTTTGAAAACAATTAAAAGATAAATTTCACGATTTTACATCGTAAATTAAAAAATCATATTTTGTATACAAAATTAACTTAGTATAATAATAAATCATGTTACTAAAACTGAAACATAAACAAACATTTATTACTCCTGAAACAAATAAAAAATCATGAATATGCCCAAAAAAAGTTTGATAAAAAAATTATTTTTTAGATTATTTGATTATTAAACTAAATAATACTAATCAGTGATAAATAATCCTCAAGTAAAGGATTATAATAAAAAATATCATAATTGTTGCTTGAGTTATTACGTTAAATTAGCTTAAGTTTAAGTTTTAAAAGACATGAACTTACCCGACGATACGGCCAATTATACAAACTACTGACTAGAAAATCTCAACTTTCAATTGACAAAAAATTACTGATCTACATGACAATCCTGAAACCCATTTGGAACTACGTACTTGAACTCTGGGGGACAGCAAAATTTTCTAACATCAAACGCATCCAATCCTTTCATTCCAAAGTCCTCCGAACAATAGCCGATGCTCCGTTCTATGTAACCAACAAAACCCTACATCATGACCTTAATATCCCATTTGTCCTCGACCTCATCCCTAAAATTTTTTCCAAATTCCATCAGAACCTTATAAATCGTCCAAATCCCCTAGCACAATCTCTATCTAGTTCCACTCATCCCTAAAATCCTCCTCGAAGATTGAAGCAGCAGTGGTCCACAGATCTTTTGTAGTATATATCTTGGAGTTCTGGCAATGCCAGATTCTCCACTCAACACATGAGTGTATGTGGCTAAAGCGCTCTCGCTTAAACTCCACTGACTTTAGCACCAGTGACGCGGTTGAGAGAGTAGCGTAGGGATCTCTTAGATTCCTGCTTTTCCTTCTATAGTTGGAGGAAGAAGCCTGGCATGGGGTTCCCTGCCTAATTGCATATATTGTATATAGGTATGACTGTGTTTTTATGTTTTTTAATTTACTTAACTTTAGGTTATTTTATTTTTTTATTGTACATAGTTTTTGATTATTATTTTAGTTTTGTTAATTTCATATTTTCTGTATATATAGTGTGAAAGTGTTCATATATCACTATAATTATTGTCCACGTGACAGATTATTATCTTTCTAAATTTAAAAAAAGTTTAAGTTAAATTGTTCCTTACGTCATTATTTATTTATTAAATTATTACGTCATTCCTGGATTGTGAAATTAATTACTTTTTGTTCCAATAACATATTTAAATCACAAGTTGTCCTATTAAGAAGTAAAATATGATGTAACTGATTTCTATGGAACATTATAGAAATTGAAATAGGTAAATATGTAAAGTACATGTGTTTTAGAAACTGGACATATACATTTATCTTAATGTTCCGATACACTTACAGAATTTACACGATGCGAAAATATTAAAGCTCAACTTTTTATGAATTCAGCTCAAAAATTTATTAAATCCATATTTTGGGGAGAAAAAATCTTATTTGTTTTTCACTCTGGCTGTCATACCAGTACCCTTTATTATTAAATATTGGTTCTCAATTCTTAATGTTTTCGATAAATTTTACTTGTATTATTTACTTTTTTTAGATTATTCTTATTTTTCTAATTAAACTGAAGTATAAGCGTACGTTTAGCGTCATTTTCCATAATAATACTCACTTTTGATATTTTAATTTTTGTCAAATGGATGATTGTAATAATTGCGGGATAAAAGTCTGAAAATAAAGTTTTTGAACATGATTATGATGAGAAAGTTACCATTAGGTAAGATGTCAATAAACAAAAAACACTTAAATAATCCAAGGAAAGTGTTATTTGAGCACTTAAAAAAATAGCTAACTAATACCTTTCAACTCTTTCATGTTTTAAAGATACGTTACTTCGTTCAATTTCTTAGTATTGAACAGTATAAGGATAATTTAATTTTTTTTTACTAATTAATGATGTAGTGCAATAAATAAGTAATTCAATAACGGTTTTTTTCACGTTCATCTGAACAGACAAACTGTTCCACCTTTTAACCTGTAACTTTTTAGATACACCAATGTGCGCCCTAAATTTTGATTACTCATGTCTAGTAATACGTTACCTTATTAAATATGCTTAACTTAATAGTAAATATGCTCGCCAGTTTAAAAGTAGCACTAATAATTTGTTTTAGATGGAAAAATCGTGTATTCGGAAAAATAATTATATTAGGCATTAAGGGAAGAAAACGTTGTTGTTTATAACTGATCCAAGAAGAAATGCTTGTAAATTAATAATTTAATTTCATCATAATTAATCAATGTTTTAAGAGAAAATTAGGCGTTTCAAGGCAAAGCTTTTTGTTATCATTAACAAGAAATAGAATCTTAGCAATAAGGCACTGAATAGTTCATATAGTAAACATAAACTCAGATTAGTTGGTAATATTGAAATATTTTAATGCTGTTATCCATCTTTTTTTTTATATTTTTATGGATGGTGGACATAGAACTTCAAACTCTTGTCACTTTGGCCGTAAAGTGCTTGTTAATACGCATCGACGTTATAAAAAAATAATAATAATAATTTCGTCTTATTATTTCTTATAAATAAATAAAAAATGCATTATGATAAGAAGAAAAAATCATGCATTCGTTTCTACAGGTCACTACACAAAAAAAAAGCAGAACGTTAAATGGGTTTCCTGAATATAATATAATAGAAATATTTTATTTGGATTTTAAAATTTTAATGAATTATAATTATTGATTTTAGACAAGAAATGGTTAACAGATCATTCAATAACTTTTTTTAACTATAACAACTTAGCCCGGTATGAGAATGAAATATTTCACTGCCAATAACATGGCTTCTAGGGTTTTGTCGCGCTGAAAGTGCACATCACGATAGGACAGATGGTTGCTTATGCTAAATCAAGGTTAACTACATACCACAATCTTGATTTAATAAGTTAATATCGCGAGTAGTGAGTTGAAAAAAAAATCGTTTCATCTAAGGAAAAATGATCTGACCTTTCCATCCAGCGACAGTCTGAAACTTCGCTTTTTAAACTGGTCGCGTGGTTCGACTCAGTGTACAAAAACTCTTTGAGGAACGGAATGCAAATTGAGAAAAATTTTCCTGATTGTATATACCCAACGAAATTTATCATAGCAGAAAAGCTTCTAGCTAAGCCTTTTTTTTTTTTTTTTTTTTGTATTATTAAAAACATTCATTATATTGTATTTATCGAAAACATTCATAGATGTTTGAAGGAAAAATAGTTGTATTTGACACCACGGCTAGGTTACTTTTAGGAGTAATAGGATTGTAGTGGATTTACGTTATTTGTATATTCGGATTTCCCGCTAATATTATTCCTATCACTATGCCAATCGAATAGAAATTATCAAAGAGTAGAGATAGAGATGGTGAATGATAATGAGTGAATAATGGAGAAGCTGGAATAAGTGTATGTTGGGTCGGCCTCAGACAAGAATTATGAATATCATGGATTCGCGGCTAATCTTTGAAACTGATGTTGCTCGATCCCAATTAAAATGTTGAGGGGGCGAGAATATCGTTTCACCCTCTCCCCAATCGTTTTAAGTAAAAAAAAAATTATAAAAAATAAGCTACATGAATAAATAAAATATGTACACTAAAATATATTAAGAAAAGAAAAGACGACTAGTTGGCTGGGCTAAGTCCTTAATCACTGCCTAAATATTTCTATTATTTAAATTTTTATTTATACTTATCTCGACGCTACAGGGCCTACTGAGAATGACGTCAGGAGGAAGATGGAGCAAGCCGGTAAGGCTACCTGAATCCTACATCCAGTTCTCTGGAACACAAAGCTTTCCACCGAGAATAAGCGCAGAATTTTCACAGCAATAGTTGAAGCTATTCTTACATATGCCTCATAAGGCGGATGGATTACTGGAGAAGGTGTCTTCGTCTTACCAGACTGGATAATATTAAGAATGAGATAGTTCGACAAAGAATGGATGTGGGTACAGCGGTTAATGAAAAGATCGGGGCACGCAGCCTAAGATGGTATGGGCATGTGAGAACAATGATGGAGGAATGTTGGCCGAGCCGAGTCCTGGATTGGGTTCTGCCAGGGAAGAGAGGACGTGGACGACCCAGAAGCAGCTGGATGGAGAGGGTACAGGAGGAAAATTCAGATCGAGGTCTGGAGGAAGATGATTAGCGAGACAGAAGCGCTTGGAACTCTGCGCTGACAATGTGAGGCAACCCTTAGATGGAACGCCTATAAAGTAAGTATTTATATTTAATGATAATAATTTTTCTCTCATGTGGTCTACTTAGACTACTACCATTACTACTTAGAATTACTACGATTTTCATGTGATTATCTTATAATTTTTTTGGAATTGGAATTTTTGGCGAATTGAAATATAGAATAGAATAGAATAGACGAATCAACTTTATTCTGGGACAAAATCCCTTAAGAATAACAACTTTGTACATAAAAATTAACATTCCATCTGGCCAAAATACATATTACAATAAAAGAAATAACTAAAAACTAAGTGATAGCAGAAGTATTTACCTTATTACATTTACAATACAGAACGTGACTAGACATCTTTTCCATGCTCAAAAAATAATACATATTTATATACAAATGATAAATAGAGAAAAATGCAATTTTGTTACATGATAAATGGCTACCCAGCGTATATATATATATATATATTTTTTATTTGGAAGATTTTAGTAGTTTTTTTCATGTTTTAATATTATTCATGTATAGCTGAATAAATTCTAGAAATGTATCTATGTTGTGAAGTCTCCCTTTCTCCCTTGTTTAATCAATATAAATTGTAATATATCCAAATGGTTTGTTCAGATATTTTCTAGTATATCCATATATACATAAAAATCTTACAATTGTCCAAATATATATATATATATATATATATATATATTATTTGTTTCGCCTTAATTTTTTTTTGTTTTTTTCACCTTCCCCAAATCAAAGTGAAAAGTCTGCACCTATGCTGCTAATTTTTGAAAGACTTCGATGTCTGCATGTAGCAAAACATAGTTTGAACTATTTTTAAAAGTAACTAACTGGTGGCCTATATTCTAGTTGAAAGAAGTTAAGCCTAGCAATCACTGCAGTGAGATAAAAGGGTCAAAAAGTTGAAGAAACTTTATATAAATTTTATTCAATATTAACATTTATTTCTGGATACTGTAATTTATTTTAAAAAAAAGAAATATTGTATTTACATTTTTTTAAGTAGTCAGTTTTAACTAATATATTTCAACGTGTACGCCTCCTCTAATTAAGAGGGTAAGGTCCAACTTCCCGGAGGAACCAGACCTACTGGGATGTAGAAGCCGGGATTTGATCCTATGATCTTCAGTTTACAGCGCTCTAATCACTCTGCTTTATGAAGCCGCGGAACCGGCCTCATTATTATCAGTAAAATTGCATTTTTCGTTTCGAATAATTGATATTTACTTTACTAGTTAATCGACATCCCAACAGGATAAATCAGACTTTCTCTAAATCTAAACCCTATTGAGCACATGTGAAATCCTGCTTAAAGTAGGCTTTCTAACCAAACGCTCGCACCCTTTCTCGCTTCGATAATTACGGAATTCCCTGATGACTCCTTTGCTTAAGTTTGCTATAGAATGGTGACTATTGTTTACTTCACCAGATAGTAAAAATAAAAAAGCTTTTTTAGACGACGTTAACTCCAACAACTTGGGCCGGTATAGCAGAGTGGTTAGCGCACTACACTAGTGAAGTAAAGATCATTGGATCGAATTCCGGCTTATTATATTTCTATGTATTCTTTTGTATAAATGTTTTATTTATATTAATAATCATAAGTGTCTGCGGCTTTAGCATTCTTACTCATCCTCCGCAGGTTTTAAATATCATTGAAGTGGTTAAGGGATTGTGGGGAGACATGATTCGGTTCGGAGTTTCCCTGGCTGATTGTAAATAGTGCATATAGGTATGCTTGTATCTAAGATGTTTGTTTTACTTTTATTTTTATTTTTACTTAGTTATGTATATATATCCCATCATAGTATCACAACATACTATATATGTAATGAGCTTCCAATGCTAAAGGTGCCAGGTTCGAACCCCGGCTCATGGCAGAAAATTTATTTTTCTGTTTCATGGGCCGTGGGGCGACCCCGGGTCGGGAGACCCTCTTGGGGCACACCCAGCCTCTATAAAGTGGGTACCCTTAATTAAATAATTGATTAAGGGGGAAAACCTGGCGGTTGAGCGTGATCTCTGTCAAATCACCTCCTTGCACAACTTTTGACCTAGAAACAGTGGTTTGAACCCAAGACCCTTCATGGGTTGAAGTGGTACAGGTTTATATATATATATATATATATATATATACATTCACACTGTATATACAGAAACTTATATAAATAAAGTAATAACAAAAGAATACATAGAAATAAGAACACAATAAAATATTATATACAATAAACAAATAAAATAAAATATTATACTTTATTTTGTTCTTATTTCATTGTATTCTTTTGTTATTACTTTATTTATTTATGTTTCTGTATATACGGTGTGAATTTACTCTCTGAACTCCATTATAAGTGTCCTTAACTAAAAGTTGTAAAAAATGATTTTAAAAAATAATTATGCTATAGTAATTTAAAAAAATTAACTTTTTGTGGTGTTTTCACTGTGAACCTAGATATATATTCTTCGGAACATTACATCAAACTGATATAATTGTATATATATTTATATATAAATTTAATTTATAAAAGGGGAAATATTAAGAAAAATGAATACACTTTAGTAATGTTACTTAGAGTTCGCTTACTATAGCAAAAAAGCTGACCAAGTGACTTGCGAAGTACTAAGGCGCCACGCCTTCAGAACAGTTTTACGATATAGCTTCTTAAACTAAACAAGTTGGAACGTGTGCAGGGGTTAACGGCCATCAGTGCATCAGTCGAGCCTATAACACTCCATTTGGATGCTGGCAGAGTTTCTGTGGCAACAACGCCTCCAAGATACGACAGAACATAACTGACAACATAACTCTGAACATAAATCAACAAACAACAGGAAAACGGTCCAATGGTTACATTGTAACTTATAGAGAAATTGTAACAAATAATGAATCCCAACTCAATAAGAATTTCCTTTTCCACAGGTTGAATCAAACAGAAACCTGCGACCGTTTTAACCGCCAAAAAAAATCTACTAGTGAATTTGAAGGATCGAAAAACGTAGTAAAATATTTTTTCATGGCTACTACTTAAGGCATCAGGAGATAATTAAGGAATAAAGGCATCATATAGGATTACAACACCTCAACCTGAATTTTGATTAAACATGAGGCAATTGAAGAAATATTTAAAACTGAAGGAATTCATATCAATATGGCATTAATGGACAATTGTCCACAGCTCGAACTAATAATATAATCATATCATTGTCAAAGAACAAATTAAGAGCCCCTTACACGGTCAATATTATTGAGCCAATACTATTGAAGTAATATAATTGAAGGCAATATTTTGAGGGGGTACCTCACACGGGTCGATTATATTGAGTCAATATTAAAGCAGTTAGAATCTTGCTTCCACTAATAAAGGAGGTTTCCAAAGAAGAAATCTTTCTTTTTTGTGGAAATAATTAATAATGAATTTCCTATTACTTTAATTGCTTTGCTTGAGCGTTAAAAAAAAAAAGTGTTCTTTATACGTTTATATTGTTCCTAGACATTAAAAGGTATCTTGTTTCAAATTGGTTCTGTTATTGTTTCCTAATTATTTAACATTTAAAAGAAAGTTTAGTAATAAAAAAAAAATATATATCTGGCCAAAAACTGCATTAATAAAAATTAAACAATATACAAAGTGTCTCTAGTGACAATATATAAATAACAGAAAGTAAAAAATTTTGAAAAAACAAAACAAAAAAATAATTGAAATGAAAAGAAAAGTAAGAATCAGGAAAAATAACGAACAAAACGTTCGTTTTGAGTCGATACTTAAAATTAAAACTTAAATACTTTAAACAACCATTCACTTCAATCCAAATTCGATTTATTAAATTTATTTCATGAATTTTGGGACGTGAGAATATTTATATATATATATATATATATATTATATATATATATATATATATATAAGGTAATTGAATAAGGACAAGTAAGAGATATGGCTGATATCAGATGGAATTTCAGAAGGCAGTGGATCGGGCAATAAAGGGATGTTCAAACGTTTTAGTTCTTTGGGAAGGAGGTATAAAGGTCGGATAAAAGTAGAGTTTCATTTTGAAAAAAAAAATAGTGTATTCAAATATATGTGTATGGTTTTTACTCCATAAGAAAATCTAATTTGCCTGGTTTTAAAATTAATCTTGTAAATTTCATTTATTCTTTATAAAATTGTTCACCAAGTATATTATCTGTTTTTTAAATATGTTTATGAATACACATTAGGTTAATTATAAAGATGTTAATTGCCTAATTTCAACTCAAAAATTACGTTTTAATTTAATTTAATACATCTCAATAAAGAATTTTCGAAGAAAAATACTCATACGCTGTATATTTTTGTTTTATTTTGAGTATACGCTCTTAAATGTTTGAATGATGTTGAAGAAAAACTTCGAAAGTTAATTTATCAATTTGCACACATTTTTCTCCGTTTCCTAACCAATATGAAATTCAAAGTTTATAAAAAAAAAAAAGCACATTATGATTACAATAATTTTCGTGTTTACTAAAATGTATTTATTATTGTTTATTTATATTTAAGAAATTGTTTTTTTTCTCGATCAGATGACAGAAATTTGAAGGCTCTCGTAGTTGCTCGACTGACTAATTTTCGGTAAAACCTCTTGAGCCCCTTAGAGAATATGCTCTTTGAAATTTACCGACACTCGAAACACTTAAGAATGGTGTCATGTTCTTCCAACAATCTTAAAATCTAGACTCGTTGTATAAAATTTCATTTATACAAGAATTCGTAATATTGCTGATTAAAAAAAAACAGATAAAAATATTACTTATGGTAGAAATCCAAGATATACACTATAAATGGTTTTAAAAAAGAGATTTGCTCAATATATGGAACTAAAAATAAAAATCGTACCATGCTAATAGCTTTTTTTTTTATAAACTTTGAATTTCATATTGATTTGTTACTCAAGAGCGTATACTCAAAATAAAACAAAAATATACAGCGGATGAGTATTTTTCTTCGAAAATTCTTTATTGAGATGTATTAAATTAAATTAAAATGTAATTTTTTAGTTAAAATTAGACAATTAACATTTTTATAATTAACCTAATGTGTATTCGTAAGCATATTTAAAAAACAGATACTATGCTTGGTGAACAATGTTATAAAGAATAAATGAAATTTACAAGATTAATTTTAAAATCTGGCAAATTAGATTTCCTTATGGAGTAAAAACTATATACATATATTTGAATACACTATTATTTTTTCCAAATGAAACTCTACTTTTATCCGAACTTTATACCTCCTTCCCAAAGAACTGACACATTTGAACATTTATTGCCCGATCCACTGCCTTCTGATATCAGCCATATCTCTTACTTGTCCTTATTCAATCTATATATATATATATAGATATATATATATATGTATATATATATATATATATATATATATATATATATGTGTATGTATGTATATATATAAGGAATATATATATATATATATATATTCCTTATATATATACATACATACACATATATATATATATATACGTATATATATATATATATATATATATATATATATATATATATATATTCCTTATATATATACATACATACACACACACATATATATATATACCTTCTCTCGTCCCAAAATTTCGCTCTACAATCATGAAATAAATTTAATAAATCGAATTTGGATTGAAG
This sequence comes from Nezara viridula, assembly GCA_928085145.1. Lineage (NCBI taxonomy): Eukaryota > Metazoa > Arthropoda > Insecta > Hemiptera > Pentatomidae > Nezara > Nezara viridula. Next base: position 107,252,883 of record OV725078.1, on the reverse strand, counting down.
TGAATGGTTGTTTAAAGTATTTAAGTTTTAATTTTAAGTATAGACTCAAAACGAACGTTTTGTTCGTTATTTTTTCTGATTCTTATTTTTCTTTTCATTTCGATTATTTTTTTGTTTTGTTTTTTCAAAATGTTTTTACTTTCTGTTATTTATATATTGTCACTAGAGACAATTTATATATTGTTTAATTTTTATTAATGTAGTTTTTGGCCAGATATATTTTTTTTTATTACTAAACTTTCTTTTAAATGTTAAATAATTAGGAAACAATAACAGAACCAATTTGAAACAAGATACCTTTCAATGTCTAGGAACAATATAAACGTATAATAGCTTTTTTTAATATACAGAGTGTCCCGTAAGTAAAGAAAAATACTTAAAATATTGATAGTAGACATAATTTCGACAAAAATGTTCATATAAGCAATTGGCCAATTTCCAGTAGAAATGTAGAAAATTTATGATTTGTGTTCTTTTAAGCGAGTCAAGTCTTTTTTGGATACGAAGCGATAATTTAAAAAACATTTAGTTTAAGTAATTAAACATTACTCCATAGTAAACAACACTTTCTATTTTCGAGTTATAAAGCATATAGGGTTACTCAATGTAAGCGAGTATCAACAAATAATGTGAGAAATTTATCCATTCAAGATTTTCTTTTCTTAAGGTTTATTATTTTCAATAATGAACCATTGCAATCGAAAAAAAAACAACTTAACCCGCTCTAAAAATTTGATGTTTTACGTTTCAGGATACGTAGAATTCGTATAACGAATACAGTTTTTTTTCTCCTTCCGCCGTCCGCCATCCGCTCATTTTCTCCGAAACTACTGGACCAATTTTTTTTTTTCAAATTTGGATTTAAAATCAGAGGTCACCCGAGGATGATCCTCCTTTATCGACGTTACTATCCGCCTTTTACTTTCAAAATGTCACCCGAAAAACCTGTGTTGCTGTAGACTGTAGCGCCTAAACGAATGCGCCGATTTCAATAAAACTTGGCCAAAGTCTTCTCCTTGATGCCCATTAAATTTATCTATATAACATTCTTAATACCATTAATGCGGCTGAGTGCAAGGCGCTGGGATCTCCTAGAGTCCTGCCTTTCCTTCTACGAGTGAGGAAAAAGGCTTGGCTCGGAGTTCTTCTGAGTGGATGGATTCCGTAAATATTGTACATTATGCATGTGTTTTAGTTGTTATTTTGATTATTTTGTTTATATACATTTACTTTTATTATTATTAGTTTCTGTATTTATTTTTATTTATTGTAAATAGAGTGTGAGTGTGCTCTCTGAACGCTATTATAAATGTCCCTAACTGTGACAGATTGTAATATTTCTGAATAAATAAAAAAAAAAAAAATCTATGCTCTATAAAAAAAATATCTATAAAAAAAATAGTATACTTCAACGAAAAGAAGCTAGAAAAAAAGTTACGAGGGATGGTAAAATTAGATTCCGAATCAATCAAAAATAATACATTTTTCGTTGATTTTGTATTCTAAAAGTTTACGAAATTTCCTTAAAAAATAAGACTACAATCGTTAAAATTAGGCAATTAGGAACAAAGATATGGTCTAGGATGTTTTTTATGTTCCACTGTAAATCTTTTGTTTTGGATTTTGATTTTTGAATGTGTTACTGAAGTAATGATATTTTTTTTTTAGCAAATTACTAATGTTGAAAAAAAATGTTTGATCAAATAATTGGAATTAATTTATTTTTTATTATATTTTATTATTTTTTTTATATATATTTTTTTTTTTTTTTTGGACAGATCTTCAAGGCACCTACTCAAATATTATATCATTTAGTTTCTTTATTTTTCTTACCGATTAATTAGGGTTAGAAAAAATTAATAAATAAAAAAGAAGCTCATCCCAAAATAAATACTATATTGGCTCCATCTCCTGACTATCTAATACCAAGAGGATAGCTACTTTTTTTATAGGTGAGATCTGAAGAAAATAAATAAATAAAAAGGACAGAACACATTGATACTATTTCCTAGGCAGTGCCCTGCTTCGTTATTTTCTTTATTTTTTTATCGAAGGTCCCCTCGCCCCATTCCCGAGCCCTCCCGAAGTGACTTCGGGCAACCAGCCAACCTCTTTGTCATAACTCCACGCTAAAGGACTTCTTTAAAATGAAACATGGCGTAATGATTTATAAATTGGAAGAATGTTTAATCCTTCTAGATGGCATATTACACGTTATAAAAAGCACCACAGCATTCGGTGAATTTATAATAACCAGAGTATATATATTTCGAAATTGTTCAGAAAACAAAAACAACAGAAAATGGCTTTTAACAGAGCTAAAATACGCAGACTTGGAAGAAAATTGAAAACAATAAGCAAGTTTTCAGAAAAATGTAAGAAACGAATGAATGAAGTTTCCAAATTTAAAATGGGTATTTTTATCCTAAGAAAAATGATTTTTGATCGATTTCCTTAATTATTCCTGTATATTAGAACTGTACTTCAATTAAAATATATACAAAAGTTTTGTATTATTATTTGAAGTGGCGTAGCTAAGATTGTCTGCAAGTGTTTTCTTTTGTGCCCTTTCTCTCTTCCCCCGCCCATCGCACTATTTTTCAAATCCTCCCCCCTCCCAAACATAATTAATATAGCTATATTATTCAGATAAATCGTTTTTAAGAAGTACATATTTTTAAATTATATATCCCTCATACCAGACTGCGACGACAAGAAACCGCTCTACGTTTCCAATTACTTCAGAATTGCTACACAAACGCTCTGAACTTCCAATTAATTACAAAAGGCTCATATAAATGACTAAAGGCCTATTTGGACTTACGGAGTTCAGGTATGAGGCTCCACTAAACCATTGAATTCCTCTTGTATCCAATCCTTACAATCCAAAATCCTTCGAAAAATCTTTAATGCTCCCTATTTTGTTACATATAAAACCATCCATAATGATCTTTATGTTTCAGATCTGGCCCAATCCAGATACCTATCTTTCCATAATAAACTTCAGAATCATCCCAACCCTCTCGTTTCTAATCTTGCTTCCTCTTCAATTCCGGATAACCCTCCGAGGCCTCTGAAAAGAAGATGGTCCCGTGATATCCTAATGTAGACATATCATTAGAGTGCTACCCTTGGGTAGTTTCTCAACAAGTGTTTTCACCTTATGTTCAAATTTACTAAATGTATTTTTTTAATATAGTTGTAAATACCCTTGTGAAATAAAAAAATTATATATTGAACATTTGTTTGAATGAGATTTCATTTCTTAATAGTTTTATAAGCGAAATGTAAAAAATAAATAGATTGAGAATCACATTAGTTATAATTACTTCATGTTCTTACAGGATGAGAGACATATACTCGTAATATAATTATTAATATTAAAAAATGATATTTTATATAAATATTAATTTACTGAGTATTACTGAATAAGCTAATTTGCCAGGGCATGAAGCGGAAAAAATCTTATTTAACAGTTTCGGTATCACTAGAATTTTTATTTTCGATAGTTTTCAGTTCTTTTTGGAATTGTACTTTTTTTTAGCGATTTTTCAAATCGGTTTTACACAACGTTTATTAAAAAAAAAACTGTTATTATAAATTCTGCCTATTTCGCATGTAACATGTAACATGTAGACCTAAAATATGGCTTTTATTCATACCTACTCAAACTAACGACACATCAGAATCATGTGTAATTCAATATAAGACAAATTATAACTCTAATCTGAGCGCAATTACTGTTTACTTTTTATTTGACGAAACTTTTTTAATATATGTTAACTTAATAAATATAAGTTAAACTTTAACAATATACTTGGGATTTTATTCTTAAAAAAACTATTATTAAAAAAAACGTTTTTCCTGAACAATTTCAGGGAATCTGTTTCCAAAAAAAGTTTCACAAAAACTGATAAAAGGGGACTTTTAAAAAAAAATTAAATAAAAGTTTCAACCCCTCTAATTTGCCTCAATATTCGTGTTTGACATTTTCATTTAGATGAACATAATATCAATCGAGCGATTGAGTTAGGGTATCTATAGGTTTCCTTTCGACATCAAGTCTATGTATTATTGAGGATTATATGAGGTTCAGCTGAGCTGTTTTTTGAGATACATTAACAATTTATATTATAATTATTGAAATTCTTCATTCAACATAACGCGTGACAAAACCTGACAACCTGAATAAGACGCTAAGACTAAGACGCGTGACAACCTGATTAAGACGCTCACCACAATATAATTCTTAAAAAAAATGTTTTGTTTAGTGATAAATTTTTATAATGAATATTTATTAGTTGACCGTTGCATTATTAAGGAAGGAGATGGTTTGGGATGGGGTCATAAATAGACTAAATAGTGGCAAAACTATTTTATTAACAGCCAACGTTTCGACCCGACTTTGTAGGTCTTCAGGGCTAGAACGGACAAGATACAAAAAGATATAGAGAATTGTGGAAGTTACAAAATTTAGACAAAAAAATATAAAACAATGTGAATAAACTTATTAAATTTATTAACAGTAGGTATATTAAAATATAAACAGAGTAGGCTTAGTAACAAGACCCTAAACTGAAATAAATAGATGGTAACAATTGTTGAAGTGTAATATATAATAAAATAAATGCAATTGTGAATATACTCCTACAGATCTACAGGATAGATTGGAAGAAAAGGAAAATGATATAATATGAAATAATGGACATAAAGGGGCTGAAAAGACCGCAAAGTCGGGACGAAACGTTGGCTTTTAATAAAATATTTTTTCCACTATTTAGTCTATTTATGACCGCCACCCCGGACCGTCTCCTTCCTTAATGATTTTTTATGATTCAGTAGATTAAAAGAATGCGTTATTTTTAGAAATAGGGATTTCAGGTACAACTGTCGAAATTAATAAAAATCCAAAATATTTTAGGGTGAGGAGGGGTGGGTAGGACGAGTAGGTATTGTTGCACATTCTCTGCCTTAGACAGGTAAGGCTGCCTTGCATCAGCCAGTTGATAAATCAGGTGGTTGAAGCACAGTGATGTCTCCAGTGTCGGACAAGAATACGGAAACGTCCGAAAATCAGGCATTTCTACCAGATACTATCCCTCAGGTACTTAAAGACCTGTTAGGAAACTGACTCGGATTATTGCAGATTATTACCAACAAATAGGCAACCTGACGCAGTGCAAGTTTAACGTTCAGTAATCACCAACGCGTTAACAAATACGCCGTTTCCACCGTTTTACCGCAAGTTTCAGGAAGGCAGCGGAAAACATATTTTGCTTGGTTAGGACAGTCGAATGTGAAAACAAATAAAAAAGCAAGCGGGGAATCCGACTGAGTGTTTGCCCCCAGACATGGCTTTGTTCTCGAGCCATTGTAGCGCCGCTTTATTGTCAGAACTTTACTCGGCCTTCCTTATTTACAGCTAGGCTAATTGGACAACAGTATTGGCCCAGGCTACTGTCCTCCACGAACAGCTTCCACGCTTGTCGGAGATTCTTTCCCTTTCGTAGCACCTCTCCAGCACAACTAGAAACGACGCAGAGTGGGTAGGTAATCAAGCAGGACAAAGACAAAATAGCGATGATAAATAATTTAATAGAAAATGACTTAGAAGCTGTGTTTATGTGTCAGTGTAGTTAGAAAAAGAGGAATTATTCGAAAAAAAACACAAACAATATAAGTAAAATCGAAGGCAAACATTTAATTAAATCTTAAAAATTAAATAAGGACAGAATAATTAATCAATATTTGATTGTAGCCTTGATTGGTCAGACTGACTGGATTTTTGAACCCCTTCAAATTTGAATGATTTAAAAAAAAGCTAAAGGATTCATAAAATGGTAAACAATAATATAATTTTGAACAATTAAGCTCCGATTTTGATCAAAGGTTCGAGAATATCCATCATTATTGAAATTAAGCAAAATATTTACTCTAATTAATAATTAATAAATGTTCCGACTTAAATATAATCTTTTCTCACAATTACAATTTTCCTTGATTGAAGTAGCTCGTAATATCATTTAATAAAAACCGTTTAAAGAAATGATTTTCACATATTTATTCTGTTTTATTGGACAATGGTCTGATGATTGATAGAATTTTTGATTTTCTAAGACAGACAGAGATGTATTTCAAAATTTAAAATATAACGATTGACGCTATGTTGCTCCTATGGCTTTAGCACCGGTGACGCGATTGAGAGATTAGTGCAGGGATCTCTTAGAGTCCTTCTTTTCCTTCTATAATTGGAGGGATATTTATATATTCTATGAGATAATTTTTCATTCATATCTAATTTATTTTTTTATGTTTCTTATTTTTACAATTTTTTTCTTATTAATTATATACATTTTTTTACTTGACCAGATGAATTTTTGAAACTTAGGCCGGAACGTCGGCTTTTAAAAAAGACTTCTTATTTTATTTGTGTGTCACCTCACCAATGACCAAGTCCATCTAATGCAAGTTTTAAATTCAAAAATATTTCCACCATCATAAATATTTTTTTTTATTTAAATTTAAATTCAAAAAAGTTAAATGATATGAAATAATTATTTCACAATTTATTTAAAAAAAACATTTCGGATAAGATTAATTATTCGTTATATAATCATTGTTTACAAATATGGATTCTTTGAGAATTTATTAGAGGTTTATGTTGTGTTCCATCAGCAAATAATGCATGGCTTATCGGTGAATTTCGGCTATTTAGTCGATATGTAAACAAAACCTTACATCATGACCTTAACATCCCTTATGTCCTTGACATTATTCCATCCCGATTTTCAAATTTTCAACAGAACCTAATCCATCGTCCTAATCCCTTAGCACAATCCTTATCCAGTTCCAGTCATCCCTACAATCCTCTTCGAAGGTTGAAGCGGCAGTAGCCTCGAGATCTTTTGTAAAGACGTCATTGGAGTCCTGGCGATGGCCAGCTTCTCCACTCAAGTCATGAGCGTATGTGGCTTTAGTGCCCTCTCTTAGTCTCCTCTGGATTCGGCATCCTAGTGATGCGGCTGAGAGAGAAGCGCTGGGATCTCTTGGAGTCTTGCCTTATCCTCCACACGTGGGGGAAAAGGCCCGACTCGGAGCTCCCTCGGCTGACTGTAAATAAGTATGAATGTGTTTTTATTTATTTACTTTTTTATTTAATGTTGTATCATGATCGATTTATTTTGTTACTCCAAGTTTTATTTTATTTTGTTATAATCTTGTTTTTCTTTTATTGTATATATGGTATGTTTGTGTTTCATTCATCTCAAATACTCAATGCCCTTAATTGAGGCAAAATGTATTTTTTCTAAATAAAATATTTAAAAAAAAAAAATAAGTAAAAGGAATAATGGCCATTGGATATTTTTAAGGAGTTCCTATAAAGAAGTCCATTTCCTCATACTTCGGTAATGGAAATATCTTGATATCAGTTATATAACAAAATAATAAAGGAAAGAACGGTGACGTCAGTGGGCCATGACCGATATCCAGGTTTATAACCAGAAGCGTTTGTAAAGGATTTGGCACAAAATCAATGCGAGCCTCTCCGTGTATTACTACCCAGTTCCAGCCAACACAACTAAACAGATCCCCTTCCTCTCTCGGGGTCTTTCATCAGCCAGGCAGTCTGGGATCTCCTCTTCTACCGCCATCATCGCGAAGCAACTCCCAGTTGGGCTTCCCCGCAACCTTGTCGTACTCTGGTACTGTTTCGACCATGCTCCACGTCGTTCCGAAACAATATGAACAAAAAAAAAAATACTCCGGGTACTTCATATTATATGTTTACGTACTAACTTAAGAAAAAATGGCACTTGTATTTTTACATAGGTTTAAATTCAAACATTTCTTAAAACTGTAGCAGTAGGATTTAATTATATATACAAACAAATCAGTTGAACAAAAAAAAAAATTATTTCGTTGAAGTGCATTAGATGGTATCGTTCCCTATACAAATGGATTACGGCGTCTAATCAAATATCTTCAATTTAGAACAGTGGATTCAAAACAACTCACCACCCCTCTCTACTGAAATCAGTTGGATAAGATCGTTAGAATTAATCCCACCCCATGCCATAACTCAATGCTACTAGAAGGGATGCCTCTTGGTGAGTCCAATGAACAAATACTCTACATCTACACGTCCTGCCTATACACTCGGATTCCTAAGGGGATGGTGAGCAATTTAATCTACGTATGCCATGTGAAATGTTTCCTCCAGCACTTAGCGGTGGGGAAAATTAATTTCCAGATGCATGGGCTTGATTCCGGGTACAAATAAGCATTATTTACATAGAGACCAGATTTGGAACATAGTCTGATAAGGTCTATAAACGAGCAACAACATAAAAAAAAAAAACGATTTAAATGGTCTTATCATATGCATATGTTTACCATAATTAAACAAAGGTCTTTTTTGTTGGTTTGCAGTTTAAGGCTCCTAAGCACTGTTTAGAAAGGCAGAGAAAGTTGTATGTTCACGAGTTTTCACCGTGTTTTTATGCAGCGAGGGGATAGTTTCGTCAGCCAAATGCGAGGATACACAACCAGACTATCGTAGTAGCCTGTCGGAATAGATAGTAAATAAACAATAAAAATGGATCCATAATAAAATAAGTACGAAACACGTAAGAAGGGACCCCCTCGCTGGAGGCGGTAGCTAAATATGTTTTTTGGGGAGTCGAAGAACGTCAGCAACCGGAGCGGTTCATTACACTCAATGGATCACTGAACCACGTTGAAGGATTCAAATGGAATTCGGTATAAGCCTAAGCCCCAGAATATTGAACAACTGGACCCCATCATTTACAAGGTGTATTTCAATCTTATCTCCGTAGTTTGGTACCATTAACGATAAGGATACCTCAATACAGTCCACCATTGCCTCAATCAACTAAGACTTCAGGAATACCTTAGCAAAGTTCTGCCACTATATTGTATAAAATCAAAACATTAACAACATACATAAGAATTCACAAAAAAAAAAAAGATATCTCAAAAGTGGACAATTATACATCTAGATGTCATAAAACTTATTGTATTGACTCTAATGAAATAAATAAAAACGGGTACCGAAGAACATTATTTAACTTAATATAAATAAAAATCAGACGTCTCAAGTAAATTATGATTTTACACGTAGTGAACTTTGCTCCCTCATGAATATATTCGGGTTTTAGGAAAAAGATACAAACCAAATAGGTTCACTAAATTCTTAGAATAGGTACACTGTTTATAAAATTTTCTAAGGGTTAAATTTTGTTTTCCTTTTTCTTTTCATTCATTTTACACCAAAAGCTAAGAGAATACTTTACAAAGATTTTGTATGTTCTCTTCAGTATTTTTTTTCCAAAGACCATTTCTATTTTCCAAGCCTACACTTACCATTACAAGACAAGAGCTTAACCGACGATTTGGTCAGCTATATAGACTACTAAACAGAACATCTCATCTCTCAACAGAAAACAAATTATTAATCTACAAGACCATACTGAAACCTATCTGGACCTACGGTCTTGAACTGTGGGGGACAACTAAATCATCGAATATCAAACGCATCCAATCCTTCCAGTCCAAAGTCCTTCGAACAATAGTCAATGCTCCATATTATGTCACGAACAAGACCCTACACCATGACCTTAACATCCCATATGTCCATGACATCATCCCATCCAGATTCTCCAACTTTTACCAGAACCTCATTCATCATCCCAATCCTCTAGCCCAATCCCTATCCACCTCCGAACATCCATACCATCCCCCTCGAAGGTTGAAACGGCAGTGGCCTCGAGATCTTTTGTAAATATACCTTTGGAGTCCTGGCAATGGCCAGCTTCTCCACTCATGTCCTGAGCGTCTGTGGCTCTAGTGCCCTCTTTCAGTCTCCATTGGCTTCTAATACTAGTGATGCGGCTGGAAAAGTGGCGCTGGGATCTTCCGGAGTCTTGCTTTGCCTTCCACGTGTGGGAGAAAAAGCCTGGCTCGGAGATTCTTGGGCGAATGTATATATTGTATATAGGTATGATTGTGTTTAGAAGTTTTTATTTTATTTTATTTGTTTATTTTATTTTTTTTTTTATTTAACTTCTTCACCAGTATTATTTATTTACTTCTTATATTTATATTTATTTCTTTATTATTTGTATATATTGTATGAATGAGAACTTTAGCCCTAATGCTTATAGCCCTCCAGCAGTGGCTGATTGTATTATTATTCAATAAACAGATTAAAAAAAAAAAAAAAAAAACACTTACCATTGTTTCCTTAGGCATTCTTTTTTAATTTACCATCCAATTGAGGGATTTCATTCTTTCTTCGTGATTTTTTTTTTTTTTTTTTGTCTCTGTCTCTAATTCCATTTTCCTTTGCACTGTTTCATTTATTATTTTATCCATTCAGGATATTCTTGCCGCTCGTCACCAAAACGAGATTCATGTTCGCTATTTATGGTACAGGTTTCCGCTCCATTTCTCATAATGTTCAATATTATACTTATAAATATATATTTTTGTTTTAGTTTTAGAAACAATACCCCACTTATCCCTGTTGAACAAATCCGATACCTTGGACTTCACTTGGACAAACGTCTAACTTGGAATCCTCATACCAGACTGAAACGATAAGAAACCGCTCGACGTTTCCGACTACTCCAACACTTACTAGACAAACGCTCTAAGCTTCCAGTTAATTACAAAAGACTTATATACATGACTACAATAAGACCTATTTGGACTTACGGAGTTGAGCTTTGGGGCTCCACTAAACCATCGAATTCCTCTCGTATCCAATCCTTACAATCCAAAATCCTTCGGAAAATCCTCAATGCTCCTTACTTTGTCACCAATAAAATAATCCATAATGACCTTAATGTTCCTTATGCTTCCGATTTTGCCCAATCCAGATACCAATCCTTCCATAATAAACTTCAGAACCATCCGAATCCTCTCGTCTCTAACCTTGCTTCCTCTTCTATTCCTGACAACCCTCCGAGACGTCTGAAAAGAAGATGGCCTCGAGATCTCTTATTGTAAATACATTTTGTTTTTAGAGTGCTACCAGTGGGTAGTTTCTTCACAAGGTCATATCATGTTATTATTTTCTGTCATCAAATTTACTTAATGTAATTAATTTTTTAATACAGTTATAAATATCATGAATAAATTAAAAAAAAAAAAAGTTTTAGGAACAATATTGCTGCTTATTAATACTGAGTTGAGACTAGACATGATCTTTGTTCACATCACTTATCCTTTTTTTTATGCCTTATCTATGAGCAACAATAGAAATTGTGATCCGACTAGATCAAATTAAAGGGGAAAAGGAAACACTAATTAAAAAAATAAAATACATCAGTATAACTGTTCAAAGGTTTAGACCAGATATGTTTGACAAGCAAGGACTGTGTAAATTAAAGTTGTATGTTGCTAACGAGTGCGGCATAAGAGCGAAGATTGCCAATAGGTGCTGCAGCCGAAGGAATTATTGTCTCTTAGGAAAGTTTTAATTTATAGCTCCTGTAATGAAACGAAAGAACTAGTGAGATTTTGGCGCAGGTCCAGCGAGGAGGGGGTTCGGGGGGCTTTATTCACCATTTTCCAGTTTTACGGTCGAGCAGTTGGAAAACACAATGCGGAACAGTTAGCGCTTACGCCCTAGAGTTTTCGGCTAATCATAACAGCCTTCTTTTTCAGAGGCGCCTAAGAAGTTTCCACTGTCTTCCAACAAAACTTAATTACTCACATCTCATTGGGCAGAATTTTCTTATTTTTCCCCTTTAGATTGCAGGTGGCACAGATTGACACTCGATAAACCACTACTGGGCGGTTTTGATTAATCCGAACCCATTGTTATCCGAACAAGAGAAGGAAAAAGTCGAAGTTGGCTGACGAGAGAGGGAATGTAAATAACCCTGTTTCGCAGTACATATTATTGAAATTGCTTTGTGCTGTAGTATCGAAATCCTATTATGGTGTCTCTAGACAGAAAACATTATAACTAGTCCTCCAGCAGTTGAGGAATCTCTTTGGCATAAGAGATCACGCGGGTGTCCAATTTCCGAGGAGATATTAGCTGAAAAATCAAATTTTTTTCTTTAATATATTTTTTAAGAAGCATGACAAAGCAGAATTTAATGCCCCTAAACGCAGCCTTGATAATTTCAAAAGCATATATGGTACAAGTCTTTCATATTAATTTTTATTTCGCTCGAATATGTCACCGGGAAGAAATGCCGTGAATGAAATTTGAATCAATACTTGCTTGGAGTGGGCAAATGGATACAACGTCGATTACTGTAGAGCCTGTTACTTTTAAGAAAGTTACGAGATCAGGCGTTTCCTTCAGCAACAAAATCACAGGGGTACCCATCGCCCTCCCCCCAAGGCCGATAGCGCATGAACTCCCCCTCTTCTCTCTAAATATTTTATTGCTCTCCTCTTTTTAATAACAGCTAAAGTATAATTTTAGAAATCATAGTTCATATAAAATACACTTTCAGTGCGATGTTCTATGCTTTCCTCTTGTCCCTAGGTTTAAACTTTTCGTTTCGAAATTCATAACTCCCTCGAAATCTGCCCCATCAAAAATTAAAACCCTGTAAAAATGCGACCCCTCAAAAATTTTGGTGGTGTAACTTGCACCATAAAATTTCCTTCTGAGCACCCCTGGACTCACCGTACATTAGATGATCAATTTCGAAAATAATTTTTTTTTGTTTGCAATGTGTTTATATTCAACTGATAATACATATATATATATTCGTAACCTTGTGAAATTTTCCGATCATTTTAAATTTAACCTTTGGTAATCCCAGTAGGCAGTGCATTTTACCTATTGGGATTATCAAGACCTTCGTGTAATAAGGGAATACAGTGGTCGCTTTTATAGTATGACAATAAATGTCCATGTTATAGATCAAATATCATTAATATTCACAGCGAGAGGGGAGCTGCTTGGACTTAATACTACCAAACACGGAGGAGCAATATGGTACTTAGTCGTGTAAGTTACCACTTCCTTAAAACATGACCAGTTTTGAAGGAGTTCTAAAAAGGCAGCAGGGTAGCTTAACTCTGGGAGAAGTGATGAATATATTATATGGGTCTGATTGAGTGAAAGTTATATAAAATATTAAAATACAGAAAGTTTCTAATTGAGCATTTCGGTCGATAATCTGGAGAGAAATTGTATGTTGTAACATCAGCAAATATTGCAATAGCAATAAACACATCTAACTCTATTCAATATATATTATCAAATCTAATATGATGCTCTGGTACTCTGTCAGATTTAAGAAATAATTTACTGAGAGGATTCAGTTAATCAGAAAAACGAAAAATGACACTAAAATGTGAATAATATTTTCGACCCAGTGTGCCAATGTCGTTTCGAGAAAGACTTTAAGATTTATGACATCACACTACGACTGACGGGAACGGTGCAGTAACCGTACACGCAAATTAATATAGAAAACAGTTAAACAATAAAGCGAAGAGGCAATCGTTTAAGCACATTGGAGTCAACATAAGAGAAGAATATTTCACTCGGACTTCTATATGATGACTTATCTAGTACACTTCTTATATAAAAGCAGTACGAACTTAGACCACATAAATGTATAATAAAGGGATGAAAAACTTAAGAATAACTATAATACAGAATTTACACTGAAGTAATGTTACTTCAAAACCTTCGTGTTAGTTAAAACTTATTATAAAACCATCACACCGAAGCCGGTTTCCGTCTTGTTTGAATGATAGTTGTGATTGGTTCCTTTCGTTAGGCTTCATAGACTTGGGGTTGGTGGGTCCTCATTTAATTGCTAAGGGAACGTCTTGAGAAGATACTTTCTCCCAGAGGATGTCTTCGACAAAACTGTCCTAGAAGATTAGCTCTTAGTTCATAGTTTATTTTAATTAACGTCGGAAACCTTAAGGAGGAGAAGGATAGCTCAGTGAGTAATACCCTGCGCGCCCATTCTCACGGCCATGGTTTCGAGTCTGGCTGCTGTAGATAATTATTCATGCTGTTACATCAGCTATGGATCATTCCTTCCTTGGGTTGGGAGAACCTCCTAGGGTTAGCGTGATCCTTACCTAATCATCTTGCCCCACCGTTGGTCTGTTTTTTAAAAATTCGTTTACTAGATGTAATTAATTATCTCCGTATTATTCTATGTGGTTGAGAATGATTTATAATGACACTATTATAGGAGAAATTTGCATTTCATTTAATATGTTCATTTAATACACAAAGCATTGTGAGTAGATAAAATTTGTTTTTTTAATTTCAAATTTTTCTATTCATGAGATTGTATTTCTTAGAAATGTATTTTATTTTCTAATTATCTTCGACACACTCTATGTGCGCACTCGCACATATATACACTTATATATATATACACATTATATTATTATATATATACACACTCGCTATGTGTATACATATATACACTTTATTTTATTTTTTTCTTCTCCTAATTTTTACGTTTAATCACTTAAACATCTTAGGGAACATATGTATATCATTTTTTTTTTTTTTAATTTATTTCTTTATATATCAACAGTTATTTTATTTACTTTTTTAAATTTTTATATCCCATCACTACAATGTTTTGCCTATAAAATTGATTTTGCGTTCCTTTCTAATTTCATTTAATGATTATTATGCTATTGTTTTAGCTCCAATCACTAACGGATCCAGGATTTAATTGTGGGGGGGCTTCAGCCCGAAACCTTTTTTTTCATAAAAATAACGATAATTACTTTGGAAAAACAGAAAGAAGCTAACTACCTATATGAAATGGTGTTTAAGTTATTCCTTAAGTACTTTTAAATGTAATTACACGAACAATAATACTTTAAGAGGTATTTTTAAATTTTTTTTTCCCATAAAACATGGTTATATTTTTCCATTTGGGGGGGGGGGGGCTTCAGCCCGAAAGCCCCCCCCCCCCGTAGATCCGCCCGTGGCTCCAATATTGTAGTATTGAACCCCTATTACCCAACTGTTCTCGTTAATATATCCTAAGAGCTATTATACTTAATTTATTACTTGTATTTTGTTATTATTCATTGTAATAGGTCTTTTGGCCAGATTTATTGTTAATTTATATGAACAATACTGTTATTCTAAAGGGAACTAGTCCTAGAATAAAGATGATTTTTCTATTCTATTCTATGTATGGTTTTGTTTTTTGTACAATTCTTTTTTATATAAGAAAAAGTAGCATATATAAATGTACATGTGGTATTGAAATCATGTCCAAACTCTAGCATCGGCCCGGAATTAAAATTCTGGTCCAGTATCTGTTTGGCAGTCCAGTGGTCTCCTGTTTACAATAACTTAGCTCCAGCAAGAGAGGGGACGACGTCTTTAAGTCAGGGTAACAAATGGATTGGCTATACGCTGAACTGAGGTTTTCATTTAAAAACCGGCTATGGTTTTGAGGTTTAAATATAAGAGATCTATCCCCCGTAGCCAATGACGCAGCCGAAGTAATGACGCAATGCAGGCGACCATCCTGCCAATTCTAGACCTAACGCAATTAGATCTTCCACCGGCAAGAAGGCTTGACGGACGCGTTAAAAAGAAATAAATAAAGAGAAAAGACTAGAGCGTGGCTGGTGGGAGCTGGCTGCTTGCTCTATCTATAGACGTCGGCTTCTACTAAATATAGTCCAACTGAGCCACTCTCCTCCTACAACCTCTCATCACCTATCCTCATCCTCTCAGCTGACTCAACCACCAAATCCTTCCTACGAAAATTACAAAAACTAACTTCAAACAATGCGCTTTACGCTGTTCCAACCATGCAATTATTTATCAATCCAATCGCTGAATCTGAAACCCTTGACACTTATGTCTCGATTTAACTCTACATAAATAGACCACGGTAGAGATCCCTTTTTATGAAATTATTAACATCCGTCTCGTCTAAAACTTTGTGAATGCCTCCATAACTGACAACATTTTTATTTACGAAAATTCTCGAAATAGGTAGTCTTATATCTGAAATTTGGTAACCCTGCTGGCTTTGGGTGAATATTTAGGGGTATAAGTATCGACTTGAGGTTTATTCTATAACATAAGAAGAGTTTTATAGTACCGACCTCTTTGTATCTAATGCTTAACATCCGTCTAAATATTCGTTAATGATTTCATTTAGTCATAACCTTAAACTTTTAATCAATAGAAATTCTCAGAAATGGGTCGATTCCTCATTAAATTACTAGATACTAAAAGCTCATGAATACTTGAATCGTAAGACAATTACATCACAAAATTGAGAAAAAATATGGCCTATAAAAATATTAGTCCGTTTTGCGTGACCTCCATCCTAAGTTAAAATTACGAAGATATACGGACGGCCCCATGAGTCCATTATTTTAGACCACTTTCTCCCTTGATTTTGTGATTAAATTATTTTACAGATGGAAAAGAAATTGTTATTTATGAATTTTTAGTATTTCATTAAATTAATTATTTTAATGTGAAAACGCCACGTTTCTGAAAATTTTCATAGATAAAATGGTTATGATGGCGGATTGATAGTCGAATGTCGTGGTTATGTTGAAGAGTAGTTAGAGTGTTCAGTCAAGAATAAAGTAAAAATAAATAAATTATATTTATTTTTATTTCCTTAGTGCCGTTATCTTATATATTCTAACTTTTCTACCGCTATTTTATGATTACTAGCGTTGTTACCGTTACTTTATACTCCTTTTATTTATATATCATACATTTGCCATTCCACATATTTCATTACTATTACCGTCTACTTGGTTTTCATATTATTCTTATCTTGTCTTTCATTAGCACTGATGAGTGCAAGAAACTTAGGCCGCAGTGTCGGCATAAAGGAAACAAAAATGAATAGAATTTATTTATTTTTACTTTGTTGTTTCTTTGAGTGAATAAGTCCACTTCAATTTAAAAAAAAATATAGGTTATGACTAGATGAACCCATCCGCGAAGTTTTAGACTGATGATAAGGATTTGATGAAACGTCGTCTGTACCGCGTTCTATAAAGCCTTTCTTGTGTTACAGAATTAGACTCAAGTCGATACCTATACCCTTTAATCCAAAGCCAGCGGGTTTGATAATAGTTCCATAGTTTTGACTGGATAATTTCGAGCTACATACATCCATGGATGTTTTTATTATTTTTAAGCAAATCATACCGCGAGTCAGATTTCTTATAGGATGTCTTAAAATCCTTTCGCGACAAACTGCAATTGGCTACTTTTATAACTTTTCTCTTTAAAATAAAACATAAATTATTATTTTATATGAATAATGTCAAGTAACAGTTTACTCTCCAAAAAAATGTTACTTCATTTTATAACGTTTCGAGATTACTTTATTATCCCATCTTCAGACCTTATCTCATCCTTCTATCATCTAATATTTTTTTTAAAGAATTTTTATAATTTTTATTTTTATTTTTATAAATCATCCCTTAGTTATGTTGTGGGCTCTTCAAGGAACAGTATCTGGACTAGGCTCTAGAGGAGCCCACATATGTATCGTATACTCGTATGTACAAAAAAACATAAAATAAACAAAAACAAAATAATGATCAATAAAACAATAAAGTATTAAAAAAACAAACAGAAGAATTTAATTGGAGTAAAGCATTACTCATTTCGTTGGCAAACAAACTTCATATACTCACTTCTTTATAAATTCTCATTTCTTCTTATTATTTTTTTTAAATATGTTGTTATGCTACTAGGTACAGGTAAGTTTATATGAATTTCTTTTCTATTTTAATTTATTATTTATTGAATAATAATACAACCGGCCATAATCAAGCGTATTAAGTATTAGAGCTAAAGGTACCTATTCATACAATATATATGTACAAGAAAATAAATTAAAGTAATTAAGAACAAATTAAAAAAATTAAAAATTGACAAACAAAATATAAAATAATAATTAGTAGTAATGAAGACATTAAAATTACAAAAGTAAAAATATACGACTTCACAAATAAAAGGTATATCAATTAAAAGAATTGACTCAAACAAGACGAGAAAAGAAGTAGAAAATTACCGATATGATGACAGAAATGCAGATATATAATATACCATTAGAAAAACAAAAAGAAATTAATAAAGAATTAATTCCTAACACATAAATTCTTAGGTAATGGAGAATGACGAATAACTAAAAAATAATAACTGTTGTAGTTAATAATTTTTTATTTTATTTTATTCAATAAAGATTAAAGGAAAACTTTAAAAATTATTTTCAACCAACTACTCTTCATTTATTTTTTATTTAAATCTGTTCCCAGTTACACACAGAAAAATGTGTTCAACTTCACTTCTTTCCTTTTTCTAGTTACGTAATTATCTTTTTTTAATCTCCATTTTTATTTGTTATATAAATATAATCTTTGCTCGTTTTTTTTTTTTTTTTTTTTTTTTTTTTTTTTTTTTTTTTTTTTTTAATTAATATACAACATGTCATACAGATAAGTTACAAGTTTATGGTTGTAGTAACCTTACACTTGACATAACAGTGGTTTGAATACTACTTAGAAAATTGAAATTTTTTACAGTAGGAAAAATCTCATAAAAACCTACATAAAATATAAATGAAAAAAAATTATGTTACAATCATTAAAAGTGCAAGAAAACTTAATATAATATAAAACTAAATTTAATAGAAAACTAAATATAATAGAAAACTAAATATAATAGAAAACTAAATATAATATGCCCGTTTTTATAATTATCGTTTATTTATTTATTTTTTCTGAGTATAAAATTATTATTATCTACTGTTACAAACCTAAAACCAGGGTTTGAAATCGATAATTATTTTACCCATAAAATCATATAATAATTATTATATTTGATTTTTAATTTAAAAATCATGCCTGATTTATACTTAAGAATTTTAAACGATCTTTGATTCGATTAAAAAATAATTTTCACTCACTAAGTGATACGAGTTTACATAAACAATAATGATTAAATTGTGATTAAAAAAAATTTGTTCCGAAAACAAAAATCACCTTTTACATACAAATTAAATTTATTATTAATATATATGTAAACGTTATAAATGTAGACATTCATTATATTATATTTCTGAAATCGCTTCAATTGTACACCTGTACAATATATATGTATATATTTTTTTTTTGGGAGCCAAAATTTCTAAAGAATTTAGGAAATAAAGTTGTTCTGTTGTTAGGAAACTATTTGTAGTTAACAACTATATTCTCCACCTACTATTCAGACTCAAAATATATCATTGAGATTACAATATATAATATATATATATATATATATATATATATTATATATATATATTTCTGAATTTAAAAAATAGGTAATACTCAAGAATCATTATTATTGTTGATTGTACAAATAGTGTTTATAAATGATGATGAGGATATGATTTGTATCAATTATGATTATAAATAAAAATCATCACACCATATGATGTGAATGTGTTCATATATCACTATAATTATTGTCCACGTTACAGATTACAAATAGATAAATAAAAAAAAATAAAATAAAAATCATCAAATGATTTTCAAAAATTTTGGTGAATTTAATTTAATTTTTTTAATTATCGATTTCAAAATCTGTTTATAACTTAACTACTCATTGATCTTGGTTGTCGCTACTTGTATTATTTCTGAATAAATATATAAAGACATTTTTGTTATCTGACGTAGTAAGAAATGTATTCGGAAACGGAATGGAGACAGCTTTAGGTGGTTTTATTACGAATAAGAAAAAACTTCAATCAATCCAGATATGTTAAATTATTCGATAAAATATATTATGATCGTTTGAACCGAATTTATACTGTTTCGACAAAAAAAATTAAGTCAATAGGAACTAATTCTACCTTCATACATTTAAATAGATCCAGAAGTGAACTCAATTGTTCATTTGTTTTCTTTAACAACCTCATCTGGCCTTATTCCAATGAGGAGGTTCCTCTATGTCCCCATCAAGGTGAATCATTTATCTTGAAAGTCTCGACCGTACGAAAATAATAATAAAAATCCAAAAATATTTCCACGGAAAACTAAGAAGTTGAGCTGAGATTATTTAAATATATAATGTAACAGTTAGGGTTCTAAGAGAAGTATTTTCGCCTAATAAACTGAAGAAGCAACCATAATGTATTATTTATATCTTTTAAATATAGGTGAGATGTAGTCAACAATTAAGACAACAGTATATGAAGCAGCTGAAAAAAACTATAGGTTTTAAACAGTTCGAGAGAAGATCTCCATGGTTTGATGAAAAATGTAGTTTGACCACTGATCAAAAAAATGAAGCATACAAAAGTATGATTCAAAAAAGGAGGAAAGAGAAGGTAACACACAGCCGTAGAAAAAGGGCATGGGAAAATAAGGAATTGGAAGATATCGAGACCTTGAGAAATGCTAATGTATTTTGGAAATTCTACCGAAGAGTGAATAATAGCCGGAAGCCATTTAAACCACCACTGTCCTTATGCAGAGATCTCGATGGATCATTACTCAGTGACAAGAATCAAATTTTAAGAAGATGTAACTGTCACTTTGAACGAATGCTCAATGAAAACCACAAACAGGAGGACCTACTGTAACAGAGTTAACCCGAATATCAGAAGATGAGCAAAAACCCCCTGACGAAGATGAAGTTCAAGAAGCAATGGATAAGCTTGAGAATAACAAAGCCCCAGGCTCTGACGCAGTGTCTTCTGAATTCTTCAAGGAAGGTGGAAAGGAGCTCGCAAAGCTGTTACATAATCTTCTAGTTTTGATTTGGACTAAGGAAGTAATACCAAAAGTTTGGAATAAAACAATTCTCTGCTCTACACACAAGAAAGGGAGTTTGTTTGCAAAAACTACCGAGGTATTTCGCTGTTCCATGCGCCTATAAAATCTTCTCGAACATTCTTTACAAGCGCCTCCAGCCACATGTTAAAAAAAATGTTAGGGAGATATCAATTTGGACTTCTCCTTGGTAAGTCTTTTTAATTAACCTTTTATAATGAAGAGAAGAATAGTTGGGGTGGTCAGTCAAAAAGGAAGGCAAAAATAAATGATAATATTTATTATCATTTTATAATTTTATTTTAATTTAATATTATCCTTTAATATTATCATTTATTTTTGCCTTCCTTTTTGACTGACCACCCCAACTATTCTTCTCTTCATTATCCACGACAGTCCACCATTTACCAATTATTAACCTGTTTTTAATATGTAATTATTATTACATAAGTGGTTGTCGCAGTAGATGAAAGTATTTCTTTGAGATTGTCTTAGGTGAGATATTACGATTTCATTGACTTGTGTTTTTTTAGATGCTATATTGATTATCGTTTTTACTTTTTTCCTAAGTTGGGTGCCATGTAACATTTCTGGTTCTAAGAGATGTATTTTTGCAAAACAAACTAAAGAAGCAATCACAATATATTATTTATATATTTTAAATTAACCTATTTTCAATATGTAAGTATCATTAATTAAGTATATATTAATTATAAGACTCAAGCACTGAATATTCTGTATTGAATCTTAGATAAACTACTACATGGTAGAAAAAAAATCTTTTTTTTTTTTTTGTTTTTACATCTATGTTTACAACATTGTTGGTATAAATTATTATAATGTTTTAAAAGGATGTTTGAACTGCCTGATGCTATTGTTGATAGAATGGACTGAATACACAAACAAATCTCATCAGATTTACATTCTCAACAAAGTTTTGTATTTGCCAGAGGCATTGGGTAACTGGTTTGTTGTAGAGCTGTACATGTTTTCCTCTTGCTAGATCCCGACAGGTGAGGATGAAAAATAAAAGATCACTCCAGACATAAAACATGCGTCACCATTTAAATAAATCTTTCTGCAGAATTGGATTTTTAAATCCATTCTCGATTCAAAAATTAAACGAATTGTCACAGAAATCTGGTTAGGAATGTAAGAAAAATATTGATATATCGATATTTTTACTTTAAATTTGGTATATATTGTAGAGATCATATAGAAATCGACTTTTCAACAGAAATACACGTTTTAAAGTCCCCTGAATCTAAATAACTACAGGCGCAGACATATCATTCTGCACAGGCGGATCTACGGAGGAGGAGGTTTATGGATGAAGCATGTATCCCCCCCCCCCAAAAAAAGGAAAAATATAACCATTTCTTATGAAATAAATATTAAAAAATTATCACAAAAGGCATTATTGTTCGTGTAATTACATTTAATAGGTCTTAAAAAATCACTTAAACACCATGTCATATAGGTAGTTAGTTTCTTTTTTTTTCAAATTAATTATCGTTATATATATATATATATATATATATATATATATATATATATATATATATATATATATATAAAAAACCTTTCGGACTGAAGCCTCACCAAAATTAAATCCTACATCCTTAAGTACTATTCTGGTAGTTTTTATCATATACAAAAGTTATGAGTGATAATCATGTAGTAATAATTATTTCATATAATTATCTTTGAATATAAACTAAAATTTCAATAAAAGGAACATAGAGTGTGGTAAAATACTTGGGTAGCCTCAGCCATCTAGTTGATTTTCCTATTTAATTAATTGATTTTAGTTTACGTATTTTATTCATTCGTGTAGACTAACTGTTATTTATTTGATTCTTGTTACGGCCCGACGTTTTCGACTACTGCAGCACTTACTAGACAAACGATCTAAGCTTTCAATCAATTATAAACGACTCGTATATATGACAATAATAAGACCTATATGGACTTACGGAATTGAGCTTTGGGGCTCCACTAAACCATCGAATTCCTCTCGTATCCAATCCTTACAATCCAAATCCTTCGTAAAATCCTCAACGCTCCTTACTTTGTCACAAAATAAAATCATCCATAAAGACCTAATGTTCCATATGTTTTCCGATTTGGCCCAATCCAGACCTGTCCTTCCATAACAAACTGCAGGACCATCCGAATCCTCTCGTTTCAACCTTGCTTCCTCCTCGATCCCTGATAACCCTCCAAGGCATCTGAAAAGAAGATGGCCTCGGGATCTTCTAATATAGAACTTTAATTTGAGTTTCTCTTCATGTTGTACATGTCATGTTGCCAATTTCACATTTACTTCTTGTATTTTCTATGTAATACAGTTGTAAATTCCATTAAAATAATAAAAAAAAAATTCTTGTTCTTCAAATTATTGGGGTGGGGTAGAAAGTATATTTTCGTCCCTCTTTTTTTTTTATTACAGGATGAGGCAATCGCAATATGCATTTTTATTTTTGTAGATATTAACACAACTACTTCTAAAATAATTTACGTAACTATAAAATATAAGATTTTTTTTTTTAATTATGATACTTCATTTATTCTGGGACAAGTTCCTTTAGAATAATATACAAAGGCAGAAATGTGGCCTATGGAGGCTCAGAAATATACTACAATAAACACAAAATAAATAAATAGACATTATTATAAAAAAAAAATATTAAAAATTTTATGAGGACTGAGTGGATAGGGAGTGATTGAACAAGCGGGATTTAAAGAAGGGAAGATTATTGGAGCGAATGATGTATAAAGGAATAAGGATTGAATACTAAAATATCTGTCGAAATATAATCTACAACTCAACGTGATATTTTTCGTGACCGTTTGATAATTACTGTATCATTTCTAAATGGAATAGATTGAAATAGGGATCAAGTTCCGTCGGCCATTTTGAGCAAGAACAATACAGTAAGCAGTGTTTTCGATGACAAGAGTCATTGATACTCTCTGGACATAAATAAATCATTAAATGGCAGAGGCGACATGACCTGACTGCTGAAGGTGACTTTAGTTTTTGTCTCCTCTGCTACGACATTTTATTTAGGGCTTCAGCAACTTTATATAAATATATATGTATGTTAATGTATATATATGTATATATATATATATATATATATATATATATTATATAATATATATATATATATATATATATATATATATATATATATATAAACGATAATTACTTGGAAGAAAAAAAAAAAAACTAACTACGTATGAAATGGCGTTTGAGTGATTCTTGGGGTCCTATTAAAATATAATTACACGAACAATAATACTTTTAGAGATAATTGTTTTCATAATACATGTTGATATTTTTCCATTAAGGGAAGATATCAGCCTGAAAGTCTCCCCTTCCCCCACCGTAAATTCGCTCGTCAGGGCTGTCATATTACCAATAGTTCGATGTTAAATCATAATTATTAATGCAGCCTATTTTCTTTAAAATTTAACAACTACTAATTAAATTAGGATCTGAAGTGTGTGTTAATAAAACGTTCAGAGTACCGTAAAACTTTGTTACTTTGCAACATTTTTTTTTTGTGATTATATGCGTTTTTAGCTACTTATAAATCTGAACTTAATACTTCTGTATTGATAATTGAGTGCTTATTTTTATATTATTTATTTGTATATCACCTAATGGTTTGGTTGGGAGAATTCCTAACAATGATAAATCCTAAGAATCAAAAATATAAATATACATATACTTTTATTTATTAATTTACGAGGAAGCAGTGGATCAGCTGATGAGAGGTTGTCTCCTCAACTCCTCTCTCAGTTTTTACCAATTTTATAGCGGAATCTCTCTGATTATTCACGTGATACAGTTAAAGTGTATATCAGAGCAGTTGATATTTACTGTTGGCATCTTTTTTTTTGTTATTTTAAGAAAAAAAAAAAAAAAAAATTTTTTTTTTTTTTTTTTTATTTATTTATTTATTTTTCTCTTATGATATGCGGTATGATCAGCAAGTGATGGCCAGTAAGGTGCCCAAGAGGTCTCGGTCAGACGGAGTTAGCTCACCAGCCAAACAAAGGACTCGTCGCTGCCTACGAGAAATACCTCCAGTGACCAAAATGAACACTTCAGAACCAGAACCTCAGCCCCAACCAGGTACGTCTGCACAAGAAACGATTGAAGAATCACCTTTCTTTACTCCAAACCCCTACCAAGTGCTTCAAAATGACAAGAAGTAATGGAGTCTGCAGCAATACCCAGAGAACCAAAGCCTCCTCCGATATTTGTGAAAAATATAAAAAATTTCCAGATGTTCTGCACCCAACTAAATAAAATCTGCTCTGGCAGTTATTCATGCCTTAACAGGACCAATGACACCAAATAACACCTGATTCTGCAGAAGCCTACCGAAAAATAGTGAAGTACTTATCAGAAACAAATGCGAATTTTCACACTTACCAGCTGAGGCAGGAAAGAGCTTTACGAGTGGTGATAAGAAATTTACATTCCTCAACCCCCACTGAAGTTATTAAAGAAGAACTAACGACGCTTGGTTTCAATGTACGCCAGGTAACAAACGTTTTGAAGGAGGACAGGGAGCAGCCAGGATTACGAAATAGGATCCCACTACCATTGTTTTTCGTGGACTTGGAGCCATCACCAGGTATCGAAAAAATATGATATCACAAGAATATACTACACAATGGTGAAAGTTGAGAAGCCATATCCCAAGAGAGACATCGTGCAGTGCCATAATTGTCAGACCTATGGCCACACGAAGACATATTGCCACCATCTGCCGCGTTGCGTGAAGTGCGGTGAACAGCACAAATCTGTAGAGTGCACCAAACCTATACAAGATCCAGCAGTATGTGCCCTATGCTTGGAGGGACACCCGGCCAACTACAAAGGCTGCCAAATTTACAAGAATCTCAAAACCAGACACCAGAAAAACCGGATTCAAGATGAAGCACTAAGAACAAGAAGAGAGAGAGAGCCTTCCAGAATTGTAAACAATGATGTATCATTCTCCCAACTACTTAGAGGTAAGACTTTAACCGATAAATGTCAAGCCCTGCCACAACAACAACCTCAAACCCAACCTCAAAATCCTCTTCATCCTAATATACCTAACCACCAACAACAAATTCCTCATATTCCTCCTCCTTCAAATGCAACAGATCTCACAAGTTTGTTAGCATCTTTCCTCACCGATTTCAAATCCCTTGTTACTCCACTCATATCACTCCTCACGAATCTCGTATCTCACCTCATCCCTCCTTTGAAAAATCCTTAAATGACTCACATCCCTAAACCCATATCCATTCTCCTTTGGAATGCGAATGGTGTTAGAAATCATACAGACGAACTATCTACTTTACTACTTGACAAGAACATTGATGTGGCACTAATTACTGAAACTCGACTAACCACTAAACAGCACTTCAATATACCACAATACCTGACATATCGTACTGACCACCCTGACGGAAAAGCACATGCCGGTACTGCTGTAATTGTACACCAATCCCTCTCCCATCACGTACTCCCATTACCAATACATGATTTCCTACAGTCCACCGCTATCGTGATAAAAACCTTCTCCTTTCCGGTCACTCTTGCATCAGCGTATTGCCCTCCTAACCGATCCATATCCAATGCCCAATTCAGTTCTCTCCTCGACTCCTTAGGACATCACTTCATCTTGGGTGCAGACCTAAATGCCAAGCACCAACAATGGGGTTCCAGAACCACGAATTCTCGTGGCCGAACCCTGCTGTCTGCACTCAATTCCCAACGTTTTCACCTCCTTTCCCCCAACTCTCCTACCTACTGGCCCACAGATCCCAACCGTAATCCTGATCTTCTTGATTTCTTTATCCACAGCGGCTTAAGTCCCCTCAATTGTTCCATTACACGTCTAAATGAACTTTCCTCTGACCATAGTCCTCTAATCCTAATGTTTCACTTGAACCTGTTCCCAAACCTTCTCCACCGTCATTCATTAGGGGCCCAGTAAACTGGGACCTTTTCCGCCAAATAATCTCCGATAATATTGATCTCAACATATCCCTCAAAACTCCCGATGACCTTGATAGTGCCGTAAATTCCTTTACTACCACAATCCAACAAGCCGCCTGGACTGCCTCCTTTCCAAAAGACTCCTCCAGAATTCCTATAAAGACCATTCTACCCCAACACCTCCT
The DNA here is from genome assembly GCA_928085145.1 of Nezara viridula. Classification (NCBI taxonomy): domain Eukaryota; kingdom Metazoa; phylum Arthropoda; class Insecta; order Hemiptera; family Pentatomidae; genus Nezara; species Nezara viridula. Next base: position 107,225,886 of record OV725078.1, on the reverse strand, counting down.
TAACCTAATCCGCACCAAACGCCGTGCCAGATTATTATGGCAACGTACCCGACATCCTACCGACCGCTGCTCCTATAATTACTACTGCAAACAATTAAAACTGGAATTAGCCACCTTCAGATCACAATCCTTCAACTCCTACCTATCCTCCCTCTCTTCTCGCGACAATTCCCTTTGGAAAACCACAACAAAAATCCTAAATCCTCACCGCATTTCCCATCCTCTCCGACGAGGTGATGGCTCCTGGGCAGCATCTGACGAAGATAAAGCTGAGGAGTTCGCCATTCACCTATCCAATACATTTATTTCACATCCGGAATCCCATCCTGCCCACACCGTAACAGTAGAAGAACTCCTTACATCACCAATCCCACTTTCCTTGCCCCCAAAAGCTATTCATCCTTCCGAAGTAAAATTTCAATTAAAAAAACTAATCCTCCGTAAAGCTCCTGGACATGATCTCCTTACACCTCAAATCCTTCGACAACTTCCATCCAAAGCAGTCATATTCCTTACATATATCTACAATTGTATCCTACGCACCACCCACTTCCCTCTGTTATGGAAACACTCCACTATTATCCTTTTCCCAAAACCAGGAAAACCTCTCAATAGCTCAACATCCTATAGACCAATCAGCCTACTCCCAATCCTTTCAAAAATTTTTGAAAAGATCCTTTTGAAACGAATCCTACCCATTATAGAATCCCAAAATATCCCTTCCCATCAGTTTGGTTTTCGCTCTCAACATTCTACTGTTCAACAAGGACTCCGAGTTGTTGATCATATTTCCTCAGCCCTAGAAAACAAGGAATACTGTTCGGGTGCCTTTCTGGACATTGCACAGGCATTTGACCGGGTATGGCACTCCGGACTGCTCTCCAAGCTTAAAATCCATTTACCTCAGTCCTTGTACCTAGTCCTCCGATCCTACCTCTCTGACCGCTCCTTTCGAGTTCGCTGTGGAACAGAATTTTCCAATATCTACTCCGTTAAAGCCGGTGTTCCCCAAGGCAGCGTCTTGGGTCCCGTGCTTTACATCCTCTTTACTGCTGACATCCCTGTTCATCCCGATACTTTTCTTGCAACATTCGCTGACGACACCGCAATCTTATCATCCAACTCTGATCCCGAAATAGCATCCTTAAATCTCCAAAGTCATCTCACCTTGATTGAGCACTGGTGTAATAACTGGCGCATTAAAGTTAATGAATCTAAATGCCAACATATTACTTTTACACTCCGACGCAATTCCTGTCCACCAGTACTCTTTAATTCCATCCAGCTTCCTTATTCAGACACAGTCCGGTATCTTGGCTTTCATTTAGACCGAAGACTAACTTGGAACCCGCATACTAGACTCAAAAGACAAGAACTCAACCGACGATACGGCCAACTATACCGACTACTAAGCAGAAAATCTAAACTTTCCATTGAAAACAAGCTACTGATCTACAAGACAATACTGAAACCTATTTGGACTTACGGACTAGAACTGTGGGGATCAGCAAAATTTTCTAACATCAAGCGCATCCAATCCTTCCAGTCTAAAGTCCTTCGAACAATAGTCGATGCTCCTTTCTATGTATCCAACAAAACCCTACATCATGACCTTAACATCCCATTTGTCCTAGACCTTATCCCAGAAAAGTTCTCCAAATTTCACCAGAACCTTACTTACCACCCAAATCCTCTTGCACAATCCCTATCAAGCATCTCCCATCCCTATAATCCTCCAAGAAGGTTGAAACGGCAGTGGCCTCGCGACCTTTTGTAAATTATATAAATTGGAGTTCTGGCAATGGCCAGATTCTTCACTCAAGACATGTGTGTATGTGGCTAAAGTGCTCTCGACCAATCTCCGCTGGCTTTAGTACCAGTGACGCGGTTGGAAGAGTAGCGCAGGGTTCTCCTGGAGTTCCCTCGCCTGATTGTATATAGGTATGCATGTTATTTTTTTTTTTTTCCTTAGTTTTAATTTTCTTATTTTTTAGGTTATTTTATTTTATTGTCTATTGTATATACTTTTGATTATTATTTTGTTCTATTTATTTTATTTTTTTGTACATATGGTGTGAATGTCATCCTACCTCACTATAACCAATGTCGAACAGACAGATTGTTATAATACTCAATAAAGAAATTTAAAAAAAAAAAAAAAATATTTACGAAATTCATGCATTCAGGAGAACTCTGAACCAAGCCTTTCCTCCCACTTGTAGTAGGAAAGGCAGGACTCTAGGAGATCACACAGCCCTCATTATTGGTATTAAGGACCAATAGAGGCTGGACAGAGACGCTTTAATCAGAGACATACATGGCAAACCGAAACTGATTAAAAATTAAATTTAACTATTCATTTGAAGCCTTGCTTTCAATCCCTTCTTGTTTGTAGACGTCTAAAGTACAGTCACGGTCATAAAAACAGCACCACTTAGTAGAAATTTGGTTAATTTCATTTGGTTTACCAAATTGTTATCTGCATGATCTCCGGACATTTCTGTACCAGTTTTGAAACGATATTCTAAAAACAATCGCACCATTAAGTGGTAAAACTGTTCTTTTGGTTTTCTTCTCCTAGTTTTTACTTTCCTACCTATACTAAGTAAGGAAAGTATTGCGATCGGGTCAAATTTCCGATATGCGGTTTTCGACGGATCTATACGTTTCAGAGCAACCTGAGTCCGAAAAACACTTTTTTAGCTATTGGTCTGTCTGTCTATGCCAAGATTTTCTCGGGAACTACTGAACCGGTATTGTTGCTTATTTTTTTATTTTGTAGGGTTCTGACTACTGATGCCTTTGAGAGAAATCGGGTGCTCCATGCGCAATAAATAAAAACATGTTTTTCTATAGATTGTAGCGTGAAAACGGCTCTAACGATTTTGATGAAGCTTTTCTATAATGTTCCTTTCAATTTTTGTAAATAGACTAAATTTCCGAAAAAAAATCAGGAAAAAAGTTACAGAAAAATGTTCTGGGGCCTAAGTCGCTAAGTATATATTCTATTGTAAAATTTATAATGAAAATTTTGAAACGTAATGAAATTCCCTACAAAACTATATAAAAATCGTTTATTTCGGACAACTATTAACGAAATTATAGCTATTCAATTTCCAGTGTAAAAATACAGGTACATACCCTGGTATCAGAAAGGGATGAATGAGAGTAAAAAGATAACTTAGTAAAAGTAAGAAAATCTGTTGCCTGCTCACACAAGCTTCAGTATTATCATTACTTTTAACAGAAATTAGTTTTTGACAAAATTAGGCTATTTTTGATGAGCTACATTATAGGGTATTGAAAGTTTTACACTGATCTACCTTAAGCCAGTTTGCATTGCTTTAATTTATCAAATAAATCTTTTCTTTCATCAATTTTCAGAAAAATAAATCTAATTCAATTTTTTGTTTGTTTCTTGATGGACATATGTAAAGATACAAAAACGTTTCTGAAATAGGTAGGAAAGTCGTGTTAGTGGACACACCAGATTTTTCGTGATGTTTTTTTTTTTCTTCTCAAATGACTACTTTTGATTGGTGGTACCCTATTCTCGTTACTATTTCCCGTGAAAATTTTAATATTTTTTGAAAACAGGTTTTGATATACAATTGCAGCTTTCATACTGACATTAGTTAAAACTCAACTGAGAAACATTGTTAAAGTTTTCTTGTAACCTTAATAAGTAGAGATAAACAAAAACATTCAATGGAATCAGTGTTATCAATATAAAAATCAAAAGAAATAGGTGATACAATTTCTATGACCGGGACTTTATATTAATACTTTTTTGAGGGCGGAAGGGGAGGCATTTATAATCAAATGAGTTTACAAATCGGGGTGGGATGCAGCCATTCGGGGACAAATGTCTATTGTACCTTAATATTGCTCATAAACCAGCCGCTCTGCTTCTGACTAATAATTCAGATATTTCGGGTAGATCATTTATCTCCTAATTTTTGTTAGAATTGGGTCGCTGGCAAACACACAACATCAATTCACCACAGCCATCGTGTTTATAAAGTACCGTTGGTGTTAGCCGGACCGCGGTACAATTGTACGAATATTGAGTTTAGATAAAGAGGCTAGGGGAGGACACAGCGATGACGCTAATAAATCCAAAGGGGACAACATTGGCTGACAGGATGTGACATAAAAGCCCGACCGCCCGGACATCGGCCACCCTCGCCCATCAAACCAATCCAGCCCTCTCTGATAGCTGATGATGAAAGATGGATGTGACATTAAGAAAGGTCTCGTTCACCGATTTCACGCTGTGTGCCCTCCCCGCATCAGTTCGTTCCTCTCTGATTTTTGGTCAAGTTTATTGATTTCCAATTCAAACTTTACCTAAATGCTACACGTACCATCAACCTGTTTAAATGGGACGAAGAACCAGTAATTATTATGCACAAGCTGATCAAAGGGAGGGAAGGGAGAGCTTTCGGGCTGAAGCCCCAAAAATAATATTTTTTTACTTTCCTACCTATACTAGTTACGGAAGTATTGTGATTGGGTCAAATTTCCGATATGCGGTTTTCGACGGATCTATATGTTTCAGAGCCCCCTGAATTCGAAAACATGTAGCCTGGTTTTTGAAAGGTAATGAAATCAACTACAAAACTATATAAACATCGTTGATTTCGGACAACTTTCCAATTCAATTTCCCATGTAAGATTACGGATTCATATCCTGGTGTCAGAAAGGGTTGAATGATAGAAAAAAGAGAACTAAGTGAAAGTAAGAAAATCTGTTGCATCACACAAACTTCACACTATTTCCGCTACTTTTAATAGAAATCATTGTTTGACAAAATTAGGCTATGGAAAAAAGTTTTTGACCAGCAATATTAGGGTATTGAAATTTTTACACTGATCTACCTTAAACCGGTTTACATTGCTTTAGTTTATCAAATAAATCGTACTCAAATCTTTTTTTTTTTTTGATAAATTTTCAGAAAAATAAATCTAATTCAATTTTTTTTTGTTTCTTGATGGGCATATGTAAAGATATAAATAATTTTCTGAAATAGGTAGAAAAGTCGTGTGAGTGGTCACACCACATTTTTTTTTATTGATCTGTATTTTTTACTGTGGGTGATTTAAGCTATATACTTAAACAATAACGATGATGCATATAAAGCTACTGAATACAATCATGTTTTATGAAAAAAATATTAAAAACTATCTCTAAAAGATATTGTTCGTGTGATTGCATTTTTAATAGATCTTCAAGGATCGCTTAAACAGCATTTCATACAGGTAGTTAGTTTGTTTCTTCTTAAATAATTATCGTTTATATATATATTATATATTATATATATATATATATATATATATATATATATATATATATATATATTTTAACATAATTATTTTATTGAGAATAAGGTCACTTATTTCTTTTTTTTTTTTTTTTTGGTGGTAATAATTCATTCATTCATTCATAATAAATTCATTCGAATTAAAAAATTATATTGAAAAACAAAAGATACCAACTGATAACAAACTAATATCACTAGACGTGGTTTCACATTTTACAAATGTTAAAAAAGAGGTAGCCATAAAATCAATCATAAAACGGTGGAAAACAATCACAACAGTTACGAAAATTCCAAAAAATGTATTTATTAACGCAATAGAATTATGTCTGGATTCATATATACATTCATATTTTGTCTATAATAATTATTATTATCAACAAAAAACAAAAAAAAATAATAATAATAATAAATGACCTTATTTCCAATAAAATAATTATGTTAAAACATAATAATCAAAGGTCTATTGAAGAAATTTGTAAATATGTGTATACATAAAATTTGGGCTGAAGGCTCCTCCCTTAAAAAAATAAATCTTGGATCCGCTACTGTTGTTATGCCTTAATCTCTATTACAAATATATTGGATTGTTTTGTTTTTTTGCCAAGAAGATAAGTTTTGTGATAACAGCCAAAAAACAGCAGACTCAGAGGCGGTCACTATGCAATGGTCACTTAAAGTATTGAAATGTTGAGAAGCTTTCCTTACTAGTGTTGCCTAAATCTTTCGGGCTAGCTCGGGTGCGTTCGTATTTAGTGTTGCCCAAATGCGAGACCGAGACGAGTCTTGGTCTTGTAAACTCAGTCTTGGTCATGGTCCTGGTCTTGCGCAAGAGTCTCGCAACAGTCTTACAGTTACTTATTAGCTTATTCCTATAGAGATGTTACCGTATTTATTTAGGTAGTTGAAACCTAACTTAGCCCGAATGAAAAATTAGAGGAATTAAATGCAAAATTATATTGGTTATACCAATTATTAACATATAGTAACTAAGATTGTCAAGTATTAGTAACTATTTTGTCTTAATTTTTATTTTAAGAAATCGACCAATTTGCAAGACCAAGACCGATTTTGGGCAACATTATCCAATACCTTGTCTCTGTTATTAGTGATAAATTCTTTGATGGAGAAGAATCTCATCAGGAGATAGAGTTTATCTCTCTATATTAAGAAACATTAAGAGCAAACTTATAAGCCGTACCACCACGTTTAGGCTTCACAAAACGTTAAGAAGACCAGTTTTAACAATAGAAGAACCAACCTGCAGGATTGGTTCGAAAGTATGATACGATAACGGTCACTGACGATGAAAAAAAAAACAGGGAACTGAATCGGCTCTATAATCACTTAATTGCATCTCCTCTTACATCTAAATAAAATATTAAAATGGCTCGGCCGTGCTATTACGTAGAGAGTATAATTGCAATAATCCAGTATAATTGTGAATGCGGTACACATCAATGTCCCGGATGGTGTGCGCTCACTTGGTGAACCGAAGGGTCGATGAAGGGATAGTGTAAGGCATCTTGGAGAAATAAGGATTTCTGTTACCCATGCAGGAGATGAGTGAGATGGTCAGCAGCAGTCGAGCAGGCCCAGTTGTGCAGATATGAGAAGAAGAAGTTGGCCTGAAGATGTTGATGTACCAATTACCTAAAGATGAACAAAAGTTATGGAACGCTAGAGGGACAGTTGTGCAAAAAAAAAGACGAATTAGCTGGTGTTTATTTATCAATCGAAGTCATTGACGGATGGAAGCCGGGAGAGGAGTTGGCGATATGCCTCAGCTTACAGTATACACATCATTATTGCACTGGGTCAGTATCCAACTGCTTAGCAAACAGTCGCCTCACTACACATCATCTTTATTCATATGGCTAGAGTAACGACAATCATATTTTTAATAACGTTGTGAGGCCAAACAGATTTTTAATTCTTGATTTAATCCAAGCAACGCTAAGCCAATTGGGCAGTGTTTGCTTAATTGAAACAATATATTAGTTTTAATCAGGTGTTGAACAACGAGAACGCGTACAAATGAATGGAAAAATATACGTAATGAAAGGGAAAATGTTAATACATCTTTTAATATAATACATTCAATGCAAGAAATCTAGGGGGAAAGAATCACAATTTTATATTTGAGCACAATTTTCGTTTTATCATCGTTCACAAAAAAAACTTAATTTGTTGATTAACGATTTTGTCTGAATAATGCATCTTTACATATAACGGATCCATTTAATTTTTAATATTAAACTTTATTTATTGAAACATGCTTTTCCCTCCACAGTTGGAGAGACAAGTCTGGTTTGGAGTTCTCTCACCAGATTGTAAATACTGTATATAGGTATGTATGTGTTCTTTTTATTTATTTTTAGGTTATTTTATTCTTATTTATAGTATATATATTATTTTTCTGTATAATTTATTTTATTTATTGTACATAGAGTGTGAATGTCATCTCTGAACACTATTATAAACGTCCTTGAGACAGATTGTAATATTTTTCAATAAATAAGTTTAAAAAAAAAAATATTGAATAATAATAAAATCATCCACTGTTGGAGGGCTATAAGTATTGAGGTTACAAGTTCTCATTCAAACAATATGTACAAATAATAGAGAAATAAATCTAAAAATTAACTGCATAATATATATTTAAAAAAAAATAAAAATAGCAACAAGAGTTTTCCTTTTTTTTGTATTATTTTCAATATCCAAAGTTTGTGGGTTATCAATGTGAAATTTATACAACGTTCGGTAAGCGCTGCTATATTTATATTTTGGTCACTTAAAAAATTGCCATATACTGTTTCATTGTGGTCTGTAACTGAGATATAAAGCCAATGTGATTTTCCTTAAAACAGGGCACAGTTTGAAAAAAAAAATATTTTACTTTATCTATTACGACTAAATATTTTATATAGACTTAATATCTGCGAAAACTCAAAAAATAGTTACTCAACATATTAGTTGAAAGAGTTTAAAAAATACTAAGTGGGCTATAGTTTCATAGTGTGTATTTATTGGTAGAGATTAATTTTGTTGTATTTTTTTCTTAGAATGGAACTCTGATTATAGAGAATATTTGCAGAAAATGGGATGGGGAATGTTTTATTAATAAAAATTTGGTGAATAAAAAGCGCGCATCACACAACTTTCACTTACCAACATTAGAGTAGATATTTTCATACTAAGGGAAGTCAAAGCGAAAACGACGGTATAGTTTAATTTAAAACAATTAATTATTATGTTTTTTCTGCCTATCAAATCTGTTAAATTTATACGTTCGCATCATTTTCCATTTCCTTTTACTACTGTGTATAGTAAAAAACAATGCTAATGATTATGATTAATGATTATTGGGGGAGAGGAAGATCCTTTAGAAAAATACTAAGTTTCATCGAAAACATTTATGAAGAAAAATAACAACGTTTGTAAATATTGTATATTATAAGGTCTATATTAGTGGATTCTCAACACTTCGCTTTCCGTTTCAGTAAGTTATGGATAAATGAAATATAAAAGTTAAACTAACAATATGAAAGATAATTATAAAATTCTTTAATATTTTATATTTAAAAATTTTATATAGAAGGTTACAATGTGAACTGGATGATTATTTCAAATACAAAAACTTAAAGGTACTTTAGAGGAAGACGTTTTGAAAATTAGACATTTAAGCCCTGTTAGAGAACATCAATGAGAATATGACTTACATTATATTAAAAACTGCTTAATTTTACATTGATATAGAAGAAGAAGAAGAAGAAGAAGAATCAACTTTATTCTGGGACTACGTCCCTTGAGAATAACAATATTGTACATAAAATTAACATTACATCTGGCCAAAATGCATATTACAATAAAAAAATAAAATAAAACAACACTTAAAAAATAAGGGATAAAAGAAGTATTTACATAACTGTACAGATATAGTAAAGACATAATATGAGCAATAAGGTCCTAATACTGCAAAATAGTTGCTATAAACAATAAGCTATGGAATTATATATGAGCGACAAAAAACTTTTGTCGTCATGCCATTGTATTAATGAAAAAAAAATAAAATAAAATAAAAGAGTGGATAAATATTTACTTTAAATGATTTGCATATGTATCTTAGTATGTTCGAAGAATACAATAATAGTATTTTAAACATTATACAAGTTCTATATAATCTAAATCCTATGATGTTGATTGATTGGAGAAAAGAAAAGATAATATACATATAGACGAGATTATATACACATATAATATACATTATAAATGGCTACCCAGCGTACCCAGATATAATGAAGTTGATCAAAATCGTTAGAGCCGTTTTTGATGAAATCGTAAAAATTTATCATCGTTTTAACACATAAAGTGCCACATCCGGTTAGACGATTTTGGCGAAACGTTGCTGAACATCCACGGCTTATACAAATCTTAAATATGCAATTTAACTTTCGTACGACTTTTCATTTTTTATCTAGACTGTTAACCTACACATATACACACAGACACAGACCATTTTGCGACATTTGGTTATTTGGACTCAGGGGACCTCAAAACGTGTTTTTTTCGTTGAAAACTTGGATTCAAAAAGTTTCACGAACGCAATACTTTCCCTTACTATATGTTACATATACAGGTGAGAGAATGTAAAAATAAAAAACAGTGAAAGTAATTATTTCACTATTTATATAGAGAACATCTGAGCGTATTTAAGCTTTCTTAAGAATAGTTGATAAATAAGTAATTTTACACTACATTGAAAAATACTTCTGAGAACTCTGAAAAATTTATTCAGCTTGTGCCATGAATAAGTTCTTGTCAGGGTTTTGATTATTCACGTTCATGGGCCTTCCTCTGAACGATGAAAAACCAAAACTTAAGAAAAAATCTAAAGTAAAAAGTAAATTAATCTAATAAAGGAATTTGTTTACAAATGCTGATCATGATTTACATTACCTTGCTTATCACAACAGGTTTCCTCATTCGGTAACTAATTGTTACGTAATAGTGAGCAATACCAAAGTGAGATGCAGGGATTTAATAACATGTACTCAATTATTTACAATCGATTACTTTTTCGTCAGCTATTATGGTTTTTTTAATTTAAATTATTTTTATAAAAACATCTCCTATTGTATACATATGACCTATATGCCGAAGTATTCTATGTGTAATCCACATATGTAAGCTAGGGCTATTTATTAATATTATCATTATATCTTACAAACCATTACATATATATATATATATTTATATATATATATATATATATTATATATATATATATATATATATATATATATATTACACACATACATACATGACCTCATCATTATAAATAAAAGCGAGAGGACATAGTTCTCATATTTTCTCGTTTCTTTTTCTTCAATTTATGAAAGCAAATAACAATTTAATTTCTAATTAAAGAAAACAATAACACCCATCTAGCTTAGAAAGTGAAGTTGTAGTCCTTCAAGAAAACTCAACTTCTTTTTTTTTTAATTTGCATTTGCCGTCAGCTCTAACGATATTGGAATAAAAATGCTATTTTATAAAAACAAACGAGAGGTAAGCGTATTCTACGAGAAATGAAGATAATAAAATTAATGAGTTTATTTCTTTTTTTAATCTTGCAATCTATATCTATAAAAAAAAAAAACCTGTAGTACTGTATAAGACCCATGAAGGGTATTGTGTTAAATTTGTTGGGAAACGACACGGTTTAGTTTTGTCAGGCGACGCTTAACGGGTAACGTGAGTGTGGCTGAATATTCGATAATGAGAAATTTCACTGCTTTCACCAACTTTACATTTCAAAAAACTTATAGTTTTGCCTGTTTTCTGAATGCACTCAAAGAGTTTTGTATTCCTGCAAAATCTCATATCTTTTACTCAAGATACCAGATGTCTCGTTTTTGCATAATCAAACATTTTTTTATATCAAGTGCCTTCAAGGGCGTTCGCAGCTTCCATATTAGGAAGGGGGCATGGTGATTTTTTTTTTTTCTGAAAAGTTTATTATTATTACAATTTATAAACATTTTTATACGAAATACAGTATGTACATAGAACATCAACTTTTAAAAATTAATTTACTCGAAATTTTGGTAAATCTATCATATTATGTTATTTTCTCTTAAATTATTTAGGGGAGAGGGCAATCCTCCCCCTCCCCTCCCCAGTGTTCTCTCTTTAACTACTTTCTTCTTAAAGCAATGAAAACAAATGTTAAATATTTTCTCATTTTTTGTTAAATATATTATGATTATAGTAAATAAAAAGTCAATGTTTTACTCTATATTTTTAATACATTTTATTTGCTTACGATATTTGTTTAAAATAAAAATAAAGAAATTAAATGATTCTTGAAGTCCTATTAAATGTAATTACACGAGCAATAATACTTTTTGAGGTATTTTTAAAATATTTTTACATGGTTATATTTCACCATTTAGGGATATTCTGCTACGTTGATTCGCCTGTGGCTAAATGGATATTTCTCCTTTAATCCTCTCCCCAAATATACCATTCATACCTTCAGAGGCTATAAACAGTTATATTAAACACAATGGTTTTTCTTTTGATTAAAATATTCAAATATCCCCACCACCCAAATGAAATAAATATTAATAAAAAACATGCGTAGAACCCACAAGCCTCTGAAGGTATGAATGGTATATTTGGGGAGAGGATTAAAGGAGAAATATCCATTTAGCCACAGGCGAATCAACGCATGGGGGTTCTACGCATGTTTTTTATTAATATTTATTTCATTTGGGTGGTGGGGATATTTGAATATTTTAATCAAAAGAAAAACCATTGTGTTTAATATAACTGCTTATACAACGAAAAAAAATTTTTTTTTTTCTTAAATACTGCATTTTGTTTTTAATTCTAATTTTGATAATTATATATGATCAACGTTATTCAAGTTATCAACGTCATACTACTGTGGGGATCACAATTATTAACTGAAGGAACGAATAACAACTGCCTATATTTTTTTTTCATATGAGTGCAGTTCGAATTTCTGTCAACTATTGAAATGGGAGGGGGGCGACCTTTGTTGGAAATAAGGTTTCACAACAAGATGGCAGATAGAATTTCCTTTGCGAGGCATGTGAGCCCCTGAAGGTGACTGCTGGGCAAATTTAACACGGCCAGGGAGGAAGGATAAGAAATTTAAATTTAGATGACCTATTAGAAGTGTACGGTTTGATATTTTTACAGCTGCTGATCAGTGAGCCCGCTGTAAAGGACACCCAGCCACATAGGCTATCGTTATAAATAAAAGGCTAGCTAACAACTCTTACAAAAAAATTATTTATTGTCTAATAAATATGTATAATAATTATGAATAAAATATTGTATATCATGTAATGTATGTGGCTCACAGTCAAAATGATAGTCCCGGATATTGATAGAAATCATAGAATAAATAAATAGTTCAATTTATATTGCATTAAAAACAATATTTTTTTAATCAATAAACTTCTCAGTAGTGTGTTATTTTATTATGTTCTTTTTCTTTTTCATATGTTCTATGTTCTGTTTCTTGGCAAGAGGGTTTATGGCGGCTTCTGGTCTAGGAAATCTTCACTTTATAGTGGAAATATTCACACGGTATAGTGATTAAACATGGTTCCATAGACATTTTGAGAAGAAACTTTTGATAAATTTGGAATAAAAAAAACTGTTATTATTATCAGGATAATAGCCTCGAACACTATGCCATAATAGTTAAGGAATGGCTAATTTATAATTGCACCAAAGTTATAAAAACTCCATTACAGTATGGGAAAAATCGGACGTAGAAATTTGATAACACGAAATTTTAAGCGAAGAAGACTTAAAAAAATATTGACTCGAATAATGGAACAGACTAAGCCCGGAATCACCAAAAAAATTGCCCAATTCTATTGATAAATAAACTAAAATGAGTGGTAAAAAATAATGGCATGCCTGCAAGGTATTGAACTAAATTAATAGTATTTAAAAGTTAATAAGAAGTGAGATGTATCATTTTTGACTGTGAGGTAAAATTATACAGTTTTTTATTTTAATATTTTAATGTTATTGAGTTCGCACATATTTAAAATGAGATTATAAATAAATCTAATTTAATAAATAAATTTAATTTTATTTTATATTTTTTTTTCTATTTTTCTACCTGGTGTATCAATTTAATTTTGAGCCACTGTGTATTGAGCTAATATTGGTGGTAAAAAATTATATAATGATTCGCATAAATCAACAGTATATTATTCAAATTTTAGACTTTAATTTATCATATAGTTAAAAAAATATATATATAATGAATAATATTGCACAACTTGAGTGCAAAATGTGCAACATTAAAGAAAAGAAAACACTTCATCATATATTATTCAAATGCCCAATTTATAATAGTTTAAGGTTAAGAATTTATCAGGGTATGGAAAATCTTGATAGGATAGAAATATTTGAGCCAACCAGTGCAGAAGATATGATAAAATTATAATTTTTTTATCTCAATTATATCAAATTATAGAATTATTGGGATAATCTTGAATATTGTCCTCCGCTTATTATGAAAAAAATTCCATATTGCACATCGCCATGTAATCTGCCCGGGTATTTTTCTTGTTTGTTCTCTTAGATATAGGGATAATCTTTTAATTTAATTTTAAAACATAGTTTAAAATTAATATTTTTTAAAAATGTGTATTTATTGCTATTATTGTTTTATGTGTATTTATTTATGTATATTGTTGACAATTTTGGATTTTATATTAATTTAATAATTGAAACAATTTAACTGTCTGACCTTTACTGAATATAATTATTAATTTATGCTCAAGAGTGTAGTAATGTCTGTTATGTAGTATAAAAAGGAATTTGTATTTCCAGATGGATAATAATGTTTGTTATTTTGTGATAGACTCCATTTGTATAGGGTTCTTCCCTCAAAACAAATAAAGATTGATTTATTCATAATGAATAATATTTATTATGAGTTTAGCAGAAAAACTTCCTTTGTGACATTTAATTTGTATATTTGTCACAATTTACGCTTAAGTTTCGGGGATCATGGGAAAATAATCAGGACTATTTATGGTATTTTATTACAATTATTTTCTAGAATACAAGGATAATTATAAATGTATTGTTGTCATGGTTAAAATAACTATGGTTTACTATTACATTTACCTGTTTTGTTTGTGTGCTACCTTGTCAGTGACCTATTTTTTAATATTTTGATTTAACATTATCAGGGGCAAATAAAAAAATGGAAAAAAATATATCACCCACACAGGAGCCACTACAAACAAAACAGGTGGATGTAATTGTAAACTGCAGTGTTTTTTAACCAGTCTGACAATGTATTTATAATTATACTTATATTCTATAAAATAATTACAATAAAATACCAAAAGCAGTTCCGATTATTGGAAAACGTTCCCGAATCGTTAAGAAGTAAAAATATGTGATAAATATACTAATTATATGTCACAAAAGAAGTTTTCTTCGCCAAAGTCATAATTAATAACCTAGAGCTACTTGAATAAAAAAGAAAAAAATGAGATAAAAAATATTTTTTTTTTTATGATGTTCACCTTATATTAGGGTTCACATTTTCCTATATATATATATATATATATATATATATATATATATATATATATATATATTATACACAATTTCCAACAAATAACAGTTGAGATCAACTTTGTGTTTTTCTTAAGGTGGTTTTTTATTGGATAAGAAGGAATTACTTAAAAGTTATAAAAATATTATTAAATTCTAATTACACCATTGTAAAGTAGACAAAATTTTCTTTAAGAAAACAATGATTAAATTTACTAAGATCAATGATAAAAGGGACTTTCAGAAGGTCTAATGCGACCTCTGTGCTGCTGCGTTTGAATCGAGAATACACTGATGCTGCTCGTCGTGTACGGGTAATGTAACATCAGTAGTTAGACCTCCTTAAAGTACCTTTTATCATTAACCTTAGTAAATTTAATCACAGTTTTTTCAAAGAAAATTTCATCAACTTTACGATGGTTTATATAGAATTTATAAACCATTTATAGAATTTAATTTAAATAAAAATTATAGGTTTATATAGAATTCAATTATCTTGAATAAGTTTTTGAGCAATACCTTCTTATTCAATAAAAGCGTGACTACCTTAAGAAAAACACAAAATTGGTTTTGGCTCCTATTCCGTTCGGCTTATGCATCAACTGATCTTTTTGTTTGATTTTTTTTCTAGGATCATTCCCCCAAAGTTTGGCCATTAAGAAGACAACCTGTATAGGCATTGAAAAAAAAAGTACACATTTACTTGGTCAACATTACATTAATGAACAGTATCACTGCTGTTATTAATAAGTAATACCTATAAAAATAATTTCGAAAATGGTTGCCCATAAGAAGGTAAAGGTCCATTGCTTTAATATAATATAAGCCTAAATAAAATAATATAATTTTAGTTGTTGAAATAATTTATGTTTTAATATATACATAGTAAGCACTTAACATGGATAATGTTTGATGTAAAAATTTAATTATTGTGATTTTATATTAATATATATTATTTCGGCTAAGTATAGGCTATAAACAAATCTAGAAATATAATTTATTTCTATGTACAATCAAATTAGTACATAGGGGTTTTTCTAATATATAAATATAAATTTCCTAATCATGATTAACTGTGTTATATGTCAATGCTATTGTATGTATTTTAATTTACCTTTGTTGCTAAGGAACATATTTTCACTCTTCTTCCTTGTTGAGCCAGAAAGAAGTAATATTTTCTTTCTTCTTCTTTCTTTATCCAGAAAGAAATATTCTTTTCTTTCTTCACTCTTCATGTTTCTTTAGCAAGAACAAAATATTTTTCTTTCTTTTTTTTTCTTCAACAATATTTTTTCTTCTTTCTTTAACGAGATTAAGGTATTGTTTCTTTACTAACAAATTAAGTAATGTTTTTCCTCTATAACAAATTTATTAAAATTAAATTGTATGTAATTGAAATGAATGAATTTCGAGCTAAATAACGAATAATCTATGTGTAAAAAATATTGATATCTTAATTATTTGTTTTATGATTGCTTGATTATTACTCAATTTATCATTTTTAGGTAAAAGCTATTATTACGTATTTTGATGACTGTTCAATATATTATTCTTTCTTTCATATGAATCGCAGGATATTCTGAAATAATTTGAAAACCAATATTACGCCTTATGAGTTTGATTCAGTATCGTTGTTTTTTTTTTCGGAGTAGATAGATATAATAAAAGATATAAGTAAATTTATAATTTTTAACATATTTCATTCAATATATTTTTTTTTTCTTCTTTCTGTATACACTTTTAAGCCTCAAAGATTTCAGGCTTCATTGGTCATATGTACAAATGGATAGGTATTAGCAATAAGGGACCCATTCTCAAAAGTTGAAAAATTAGTTAAATTCCTATCCCTTGGTTCAGGTAACAACAAAAATATATAATGCAAAATTTCTATTAAAAAAAAACAAACAATAAAGTTTTGATCGATTTATTGATATTATAGCTATTTTTCGTGGTGAATCAAATATAGAATAATTTTTGTGAAAAAAATAGGAATTACATAAAAGCTTCAGGATTTTCCAAGGTCATTTAACTTCGACTTGAATTTATTCAAAACATATACAATGTGGTTTTCCCTTCTGTTAAATGCCGTTTAAAAAAACTTTATCCTTGTAGAATATAACGGCATTTGTAAAAGTGTATACAAACCATTAGTAAAAACTGTGTACTTTTACATTTTTTTTTATTATTATTTTTTTTTAATTCTTGTGTGAAAGTTTACGTCAATCGCTTGTCTAAAGAACATATTTATTTTAATAAAATTTAAATTTGGAATCAATTTGTTAACATATTATTAAAAAAAATTTAAATTAAAGAAATTGAAAAATAAAATTATTATTATGCTATGAATTTAAAGTTATTTAACCTTCCAGATATTTCTTGTTTTTTTTTTATTTAAATAAGTACTATCTTTGGATATTAAATGAGATAATTTAAAAAAATAAAACACGAAAGAATAATTAATAGGCTGGAATTTATAGGAACGGCGAAGACCCACGCTGAGTACCCCTGCAGCATTGGTACATATGGTGAACAGATTAACCAACGTTGGTAGGAGATCTCTGTGTTTTCATAATTAGATCATTTACTCCTGTACGCGGCATATGTCAAAAATAATTTTGGTGAACAATAATTTCATTTCAGGCTTACTTAAAAAAACCAAAAAAAAAAAACTGATAACAAAATAAGTAACAATGCGTTTCATTCTGTAACCATTGCAGTTTTGTATTTATCGATTGTCCTTAGCAATAAAAGTTGTTGATGAATTAAATCGTTTGTTTCATTTACCAACGTTCTGATTTCTTTTTCTTTCTAATTCGTTAACCATTTTGTTAAAGGGTTTTATTTTTCTATTTTTTATATATTTGTTTAAAAAAAAAAAAATATGAATTCAATATTCTATGCTTAATTAAGATTTAGAATAATAAACCTCAAGAGTTGGCAAACCGAAATTTATTTAACTAGGCAGCAAACATTTATTTATATTTTCTGTATTGTAATTAATGTATTTAAGTATAATTGTTTAAACATATATGTGAACGTTTTATAACTTATAAAGGTACATCGCATTTTATTTTTATTTTAACCATTTTTTCAATAAATTATTCCGGATTTTTTTCTTTGTCCTTAACTTAATAAATTCATTCTAAACTTTACTCCAGTCTAAATAAAACCAATAAATGTTATATATTATCTCCACAAAACCAATAATAAACCAGTAGATGGGTTGAGATCCGGCTGAAACGTGATAGCAAGTCTATGAATAAAAGAGTATTAAATAAATAAAGTACAATATGTGTTGATTATAAATAAAAAACACTGGTGATGTGTTAATGAATTCGTTAACATTAATAGATAAACTTAAAAATCGAGACAAATTAATTAACTATTTTTTCATTTTTCCCCTACCTCGGGTAGTAATTATCTAGTAATTGAAAGTAATAATTATTCATGGAAAAAAAAACCCGATGTGTGAGAGGACTTGTTCGTAGTATGTAAATTTAATTACACTAAATTAAGTCATTAAATTTAATTATATTAAAGCATATCTAAATTCTATAAAAGTGGAACAGTTTGCTTACTTACTAAAAGGCCTGGGTATAAAAAAAAAATATAATTTTAGTATTTTGCAATTTAAGAAGTAAAATATTAACTACATTGTTTGTAACTTTATATTTTTTTAATACAAATGTATTTTATTTTCAAGATTAATAAAATTCAAAAAAATAATTTTATCTTGTACTTTAAATACATTAAATAAATTACTGATTTTTTTCATGTTTCTTTAAGTATTCTATTAAGGCTGGTCGTTTGGACCTATATTCTCCCTTGTGAAAATCGAGTTTAGAAATTTTTAATTATTAAGGTCGATTGTTTTAAATTTGAAATACAAATATCTTTGGTCATGAAATATATTAGGAATTTTAAAAAATATCAAGGACTTAAGCCAAGAGTTTTTTCAAGGGTAGAAAAGTCAATTTCGTCAAATATGGACCTTAAGTAAAAAAATAAGTTAAAAAATGATTTTTTAAATTTTATTTAATGATATATTGAAATATTTTTTATCAATGTAAAAGGAAGTGTTTCCTTTATATAATACATTAGAGAATATTTAAAATGAAATAATTTCACAAAGCGTAACATTTATTATAAACTTTTCAAAAATGGTATTAATTAAATAAAATAATTTGTTCCCAACCAATTATATTAATAGTGTACCCACTGTCTTCTTATCTCATTATCATTTTTATCTAACTCGTTTCTCAATAGAATAAATCTATTTTTTAAGAAATCAGTTGTAAAGCGCCTCTTAATGAGACGCATGTATTTTGTAAAATACTTTTGGTATTTTGTAATTAAAATTCTTTTAAATGATTTAAACCTATGTTCTAAAAATAGTTTAAAATACTTTAAATAATTTAAACCTATGTTATAAAAATAATTTAAATACTAGGCAATTAAAACAAGTTATTCACTTCAAAACAAGTTAGGAGGGGTTGCGGTCAATATAGGGTGTTTCTGGGTTAAGTGACCAAACTGCAAAAATGAACTAAGGAGCTCAAAACAAGAAAAAATTTCATCTGAAGGTATGTCCGCAAACGCTTTGTTTAGGAGATATTCATACCTAAATATTTTAGTTGTTATAAATTAATTACGTTATATGAAATAAATAAAACCTATTTATTTGTTCTAACTACTTTATTAATTAAATGTGAACATTAACATTCATATTAAATGTTGTTCAAAGTGATTTCCTTGAGCATTAAGACAGGCTCGGCATCTTTCTTCAACAGCATCAGTGGCAGAACGGAACTGGATATGTGTTATTGTTTCACAAGATCCAATTATCCTTCTTCGTAAGGAATTAAGGTCATTGACCAGACTTGCAAAGACTTTTTATTTAATGTCATCCCAAAGATAAAATCCAGTATTGTCAGGTCCGGAGAGCGTACAGGGCAAGCCACTGGTCCTGCACGGCCAATCCATTGATTGGGATATGATTGAGCATGTTCGGTCAATGACCTTAATTCCTTACGAAGAAGTATAAATGAATCTTGCGAAACAATAACACATATCCAATGCCGTTCTGCCACGGCTGCTGTTGAAGAAAGATGCGGAGCCTGTCTTAATGCTCAAGGAATTCACTTTGAGCAATATTTAATATGAATATTAATGTTTACATTTAATTAATATAACGTAAATAATTAATAACAACGAAAATATTTATGTGTTAATATCTCCTAAACAAAGCGTTTGCCGACATACCTTCACAGGAAATTTTTTTATTGTTTTGAGGTCCTTAGTTCATTTTCGCAGTTTGGTCACTTAACCCTGAAACACCCTGTATAAGACTGATACTGATGAGTCGCCGTACTGCAGTGCCAGACAGAATGCTCTGAAGAAGAGCTACAACGTAAGTCAAAGCGTTGGACAATGTAATAAATAAACTATTATGTAATAGATTATTTTATATATTGACCTCAATACTTCTTGTGAAAATATAATTAAAATAAGTTTTGCCCAGATCTCCTTAATGTAGCATGGGAGTACGTAGCATTCTCCGGGGGAGGCAAGTCTGATTTTTTTTTTGTCGGAAAGTTTTCAATATTAAAATTTATAAATATGTTAGTATAAAATACAATACATGCATTCTCGAATTTTCGGCAAATCATTTTTATCATAATTTGTTTTATTTTCTACCAAATTATTTAGAGGGGCAACGCCCCCATTCCATCTCATATGTATGCTTATGTTCCGTAGAATAAGTAAGATGTACGACGCATGTAGCGATAAATGGGGCTCGTAAACTATAAATGCCCAGAGAGACAACCCGGATATAGGTGACCTCACAGACTGACAAAAGCGACTAGCATTTAGGAGTGAGAAACGAACCCGATAAGAGCAATCCAAAGGCTAATGATGTGTATTTGTACAGCGGACGGGTCCGGTACCAACACTCCTGGGTCACAATAAACCAGCCTCCTCCCCGTGGGCTCTCTGCCAGGAGGTCCACTTTCCAAGTCCCTCCACGTATCGCTCCACCAAGGCTCCAACGTGGTTCCAATATACACCAATAGGAGAATAGGCTTTATCCAATAGCCTTCCAAGGACCTACTGCATCCTCACTCTCTCTCTTCCACCCAAACTTCTTCAAATCCAGTAAATAGGTCATATATATCATGCAAAATTAACTTTAGCATATTTCTGTACCTCCGTCACTAACGGATCCAGGATTTAATTTTTATGAGGTTTAAACCCGAATGCTTTATATATATATATATAATGATTATTACTTGATGGATATGAAAGTACTCCCCCTCACCATAACTTGGAGAGGAATATGGTGCCGAAGATCTTTCCAAGACATGGATATGTTGGGCATCCCCAAGAGAACGATGAACGCCGTTACAATGAGAGTCCTTAAGGTTCCCGCATGAACTACAGTAATTGGTTCAGGCTGCTTCCTCGTTGATAGCCCGATGATCAATGATTTTATTGTTTCCATAATTTACGTTTTTACGTGTTTTTTTTGTTTGTTTTTTGTATTCATTCATTTGTTTATTTTATTTATTTATTTTGTTATTTCTATTTATTTTTTATTTACTTATCTATTATAGTATTGCTTACTTATTATTTATATTGTGAATGGGTTACTACTTCCGTAGTTTTTAAAAATACTTTATATACAGTGTATATTTTATGTATTTATATGAAAATATTTATATATTTTTTCTTTTATATTTTTATCAATGCAATTTGTATGTAAATGCAATGCTCAGTTTATTATAACGTAGTGTTAGTATGTTTTTGTTTTTTTTATATCAATCTTGGATTCCAATATCCAAGATAAAACGTTACGATGGCGAAGGTAGCACCAAATTAAATTAGAAATTGAGAAAGTTGCTGGAATTTTGTTGTGTTGTGAAATGTATGAAATGTGTATGAACTACTAAATAAATAAATTAAATTAAATCTTCTACCCAAACTGCTTCAAAACCAGTAAATAGGTCATATATATATAAAGCAAAATCAACGTTTGCTTATTTCTGTATTTCCGCCACTAACGAATCCAGGATTTAATTTTTAGGAGGATTCAGTCCGAAAGATTTTTTTTTTTTATAATGATCATTACTTGAATGAATGAATGAAAAATTAAGAAACTATCTAACTATCTATATGAAATGGTGTTTAAGTAATTCTTGAAATCCTAATAAATGTAATTACACGAACAATAATACTTTTTGAGATTATTTTTTAATATTTATTTCAGAAGACATCGTTATATTTTCCCTTTTTTGGAGGGGGGGGAGGGAGGAGGTTTCAGCCCGAAAAGCCCCTCCGTAGATCCGCTAGTGATCACCACCTGTGATCCTTCAAAGTTGAGCGACTAAACGAAAAATAACCACATAATTACCACAAATATCTTTTTTTATTTTATGTCCTCTTATCGTAATAAAGATAAAAAAATTATAAAACACAGGGATGGAACGCGAGAGGTTGACTAAGGTGATGGCAAAAAATTTCCAGGTCTTCTAATGAAGACTAGAAAAGCAGGAAAACTATATGTTTCAGTTTTATCAGACAACGTTTAAAGGATAATGTTGTGAGTTTGGCGAAAGTGAAAAATTTAATCCCTTTCGAAAGTAGTGGATCCCGGATCTAATTTTGGGCTTCAGCCCGAAAGTTTATGTATACATATACTGTTAATTATTTGGGAACAAAAATAAAAAACTAACTACACATACGAAATGGTGTTTAAGTAATCCTTGAAGTCCTATTAAAATGTGTTCATACGAACATAAGTACTTTTTGAGATAATTTTTTTTTTCATAAAACACGGTCATATTCAGTAGCTATATAGACATTATAATTAAATAAATAGAACATACTGTTTAAGTATTTAGCTGAGATAATTCACTGTAACAAATATGGGCCAATGAAAAATAAATTTCATTTTGGAGGAGATTCATCCCGAAAGCCTCTCTCCATCCTTGTAGTTATGCCAGTCCGTTCAACAACGTTATATCTCAAAAATCAGCTATTTAAGGTGTTGCATGTTTTCCTATTGTTCTAAAAGAGTTTCATATCCCTGCTTAAAATAAATCTTTTACTTAAAATACCAGATGCCACGTTTTTGTATAATTAGTTATTTTTTATATTAAGTACCTTCACACTACCTTAACCACTCTCGTCAGAAATAAATTAAAAAATGTCAAATATTTTCTAAATATTTGAAGATCATAGTAAATAAAATGGCATCAGTTTGTTTTATATTTAAAGTCAATTTTATTCTTTTTTCACATTTTAAAATCACTCTTTCTCAAAATTTACGCCTGCTCAATCACCCCTTATCCGTTCAGTTTTAAAATTGTAAATAGATGTTGTAAATATGTATATTAATAATGAAGAGAAGGATAGTTGGCGTGATCAGTCAAAGTAAAAATGGAAAAAAAAAATATTTATTTTTGCCATTTTTACTTTCACTGATGACGCCAACTATCCTTCTCTTTATTATTCACTACAGTCAACCATCAACTCACAATGTATATAAATAATTAGTTTGTTTTAAATAATATTATTTCATTTTTTCCTCTTAATTGAAGTTTGAAGGTAAATAATATTCTTTTCTTTTATTTATTCATTACATAAATCTGTTTATTCTCCCTGCGACACTTAAGGAGACAACCCTGATGAAGGCCTGAACTTCAGGTCGAAACGTCGGCATATGTAAAAAATAAATATTGTCATTTATTTTTGCCTTCCTTTTTGACTGACCACCCCAACTATTCTTCTCTTCATTATCCACGACAGTCAATCAATTACCAATTATAAATCTGTTTATTTTGTGATTATTCTCTGAGGCTCCCAAGCCCACATTTCCATATCTGTACATTATTCTAAAGGGATTTGTCCCAGAATAGATAAAGCATTATTATTATTATTTCTGAGAATTTTCGTAAATAAAAACGTTGTTGCTTACGACAAAATTTGGTCGGATTTCATAATTTGATAAAAATTTGGCCTTACCGTGGACTACTCTAGGTTTACTGATATGAGAATAATCATTAAAAATTTCAAATAAAATAAGCTCTAATTATTATTATAGGAGCTGTGACACCAATTGACAAATCGTTGGAAGATATTTAGGTATTCAACTGCTATGGGTATCTTAGCGTTCGACTTATGAAGCAAGTCGCAGATGTAGACAAGATACTGGTTCACGACACCTATCGATAGTTTCTACAACCGATAGTGGCTAAATTTATCGTATGATAGCAGCTAAAGCAGTCGCGAACTGGCGCTTGTCAGTTGGAATCTGGTTTACCCTGAGCCCTAATGCATTGCTCTTACTGTGTCCACTCCGGACAATTTACTGCTACTCGTTAAATTCCCACTCAATTATCACACCTTAGTCCGACATTAGTTCTTACAACTCATACATGACTAACGGTTGGGATATCGTTCATCGATACGTTGGTCCCTCATAACGTTCGTTCGTAAAATCACGTTTTTTTTTTTTATTGTAAAAAAATACTGGAGCATTGTAGCTCCATCCCGTAATTTCTGGTTTAGAATAACGGTGATTATTCATGCATCTTTATCATTTCTTATTTGTACTATGTTTAGTTATGGCCGCTTACACTAAGGGATGAGCAGCGTCTTACAGCGGTTTTTGAAAATAAAGTATTGCGTAGAATATTCGGACCGAAGAAGGATGAGTTAACCGGAGAGTTCAGACGGTTACACAACGCCGAATTGCGTGAGCTGAATCCGGGTAATATAATTGAGGTAATTTCATCGCGACGAATCAAATGGGCTTGTAAAGTTGTTGAGTAACGAGAGAATTCCTAAAAGGTTAATATTTGCTGTGCCGAATGGTAAGCGTCCGAGCGTACCGAATGGTAGACCGGAGCGAAGGTGGAAAGATTGTATTAAAGCCGATCTAAAGGTGGGTTTGGACGGCGAACGGTAGGGGGAGGTATGTAATAAGCGATTGGTGGTGTCGGCGTCGAACCTTCGGGTTCGCTAAGCTTTTTATTATTATTATTATTATTAGTTATTGGTATTTTGCAAATAGTTTCTTCAGTTCGGTTTTGTATATTTTTTTATTTTTATAAGTTTTTTTTAAAATTTATTTAATGTAACTCTTTTTATTTAATTAATCTCTTCTGGCCGGAAGTATTTCTTTTGTTCCGTAGTCTTTTGTTATTCTTAGGGACTTCGTCCCAGAATAAGGTTAATTTTCTATTTATATTTATATTTATATATTATACGATAGTTTTTCGCAGTGAAGAACCCTTTTCCGGCTTTCAGGAGGGATGAATCTTGATGAGTTAACAAACGAAAGTGGATTTTACGGAGCAGTGACGAATTATAGTCTCATCCTCCCGAAATTTCACGAAAAAAAGTTATGAAGGAAAAGAAACTTTATTTGCGAATAACTCAAAAAGTATGCGTTTGCATGATCGTTTGCCAGTTTACTAAATTTCCTACAAAACAAAAGAATAATCATCGAAATTCGACTATTAACCCAGTCTTGCAGTCACCTAGTAGCCTATTACCATAGAGATATTACTGTATTTTTTCAAATTTTAGAAACCTAACCAAGCTCGAAGAGTTAAATGAAAAAATATATTGGTTATACCAATTATTTCCATATAGTAACTAAAATTGTCAAGTATTAGTAACTATTTTGCCTTAATTTTTATTCACAAAAACGAATTATTTTTACCAGTCTTGCTCTTGTTCTTCCAACAGTTGAGCGATCTTGTTCTTGGTCTTGCACTTTACAAGACCAAGACCTATTTTGGACAATACAAATAGATACAGCCTATATGAACGTGTTTGGGTTTATTATTTTGAAGGAATACACATCACTAATTTATTTTTACATTATATTGTCAGTTGTTCACTGGCCAATATCCTATGCAAATTATTCGCACGGGACAATTAGTAACCTTTATTTAAACGTAAGAAAATCTAATGGATTTGTGTAAAGCTCTAAATAACGATAAAACTAAAGCTTTTAAAATATTTCAATATAAACATACATAACGAGATATGTTCATCAGATGAAGAGAAAAAATGAAGGTTCTATCGGATATATGTCATGAATTGTCATTTAAAATAGAGCCTCATATCAGAAACATGGTTCGAAAAATACGAAATTACCTTTATGTAAGGCATTTATATTTATACATTCTTGGCTAAGTACACAATTAAACAAAATTTTGTATATTATATTATTTTGTAATTAATAATCAGGAGTTGAACTATAGCTGACTGGAAAAATTATTCAGAGAAGTAAATAAATGGGCTGTTGAAATCGAAAAATCCAATAAAAATGGATTTTTATCAACCAGTTAGACAATTTATTTTTAAAAAACATTTTTTTTTACATTAAGAAATACTATCATAAAATAAACAAAATATGTAATAAAAAAAAAGCCAAGCGAAATAAACACAACTACTATTTTTTTTCAAATCTATTTTTATAAGCATATGTGAATGAACATGTATATACACATATATAGACACACACAGGTTTATGCATATATGAAACGTCGGCACCCAGTGGAATAAAATATATTAGGTGTTCTTTATAACAATAAAGTAACATTTCAGTTTATCATTTTATACAAGGAGTATCGTTTAAATATTGTCAAAGAATTAATCGATTGTTTACTTATAATAAGGAATTTTTATTAATCTAATATATATATATATATATATTATATATATATATTGGAAGTGATTTCAATGACGAAATTTCGATAAAACTTTTACTTCCGAGGTTCCGAAACGGACATGTGACATTTAAGTCGTCACTTGTTATGTAATGCAACGTGGGCTACTGAAACATCTTTGTCAAAGACATCATGTTTTGAAGCATTAACAAGTTCGCAAAAACTAGTAAAAAAAAGAATTTATATGTGTATGTATAATACATACATCTCTCCCTCTCTCTCTCTCTCTCTCTCTCATATATATATATATATATATATATATATATATATATATACACACTTAAAAGGTAAAAAAAAAATTATTTATGCGGTACTCTCATTGAATTATAATTAATTACGTCAAAGAAATCCTTATTATTTCTATTGGGTACATTACAAATTAAAAAAAAAAAAAAAAAAAAAAAAAAAAAAAAAAAAAAAAAGAGACATAAGTGTGACAAAAATTAAAATTGCTTATATAGAATGTTTGAATCAAGGATCTCAAGTGTCCTTTACTTCTAATGCAGTTAAAAAGAAATCGCTATAATTATTATATATATATAATATGTATATAAACATAACATAATTTGTAAAATATAAACATACATAATAAAAAATCATTGATGAATTATAAATAAGCTATTATTGCAGATTTTTATATTTAAAATGCCATTAAGATATTTATTTTCTTTTTCTTAATTTGTTGGAAGAATTGTGCAAAAGCATATTTCGGTTAAATAAAAATACTATCCAAAATTAAAAAAAATAAAATAAATATACCTATTAATAATAATAATATGTAAAAAAAAAAAAAAAAATCGTACACCAGCCAATCGGAATATTTATGCCACTGATAAAATAAATTATATTTTTAAATATACAATGTTTCATAACTTCTTATTACTTGTTTATATTAAATACGGATAATTTAAAATGATGTAGTTTAAAAAAAAAATAAAATAAGTGAAAAAAAGCTTTACTTTTTTTTATTCAATAATATATTATAAAATACAACTGCAAAAAATTATTATTGTAAATTATAACACAGCATATCACTTAAGCACAAGTATCAAATATCTAAGTTATTAACAAAAATTCATGCAAATTTCCATTTTAAAAATTGAAACTATTGAACAAAAAATAAAATTCATAATATTTCATATTTGAAATTCGAAACTATTTCTCTCTTCAAGTAAATATATATCATAGCAAAACTCTTAGTAATGTTTCAGCACTGTACCTTGTCAAAATGTTACAGTGCTCAAGGTAATCCAAAAATCAAATATTTCAGAATGTATGAATGTGTAAAGATATATTTACATAGACTTTCACAAAACATTCAGAAATTAAAATTTATATTCTATCTGCGAAGGCGATGGAATTATAGCATGTTTTTTTTTTTTATCTCAAAAGTGGGAATTACTGGAATGAAAAATTAAAAAAACTGTGGTATACCATCCTTAAAACGAATATTTACAGACAAACTTCACTTTACAACAAAAGATCCCATTATTTAATCAACAGTTGTATAAATTCACTAAGAATAAGAAAAAAAAAAAAAAAAAAACAAGATTCCTATTAGACTTCGGCGTGAACTTGGCAAATCGTGTTTTAGCACTTACTTGACATGGAAAAAGCTTCACAAAAATATAAGATGCATTACCTGAAAAATAAAAGAAAAAAGAAAATTAGAATTGTCGATATATACAAACAGTATAAACTGCTAAAAGTAACATAAAATGACAATAATTTAAGTATATATGTAAAGGAAATCTATTCCTTTAATATGAATAATGTTAATTGTTAATTTCTCACGTGTTAATTATGTCATACGAATTCAATTGTTGGAATTGGGAACATAAAGTTACAAATAACTGAGAATTATTTCTAATAAACAAACTCAGTTTTTTTTACTTTCACTTACTTATATATATATGATATATATAGTAAGGGTAAGTATTGCGATCGTGAAAATTTTTGAATCTAGGTTTTCAACGGAAACACACGCTTTGAGGTCCCCTGAGTCCAAATAACCAAGTCCCGAAAAATGAATATTGAATATTTAAAACTAATTTGTTTATATGTTGTATAGTTGTAAGTATTTTTTTTTTATTTTAGTTATTATATATACTTGAAAATATCTATAAAAAAAAATATACAATTGAATATATATTTATTTGTTTAAATTTAACACAGGGGGAAGAGAAGACAGCCTTCGTAACATTGGTACATTTCTAGAACTTTTTCAGCTAAAAATGGATAATGTAAAAAAAAGTAAACATTTTTTTTATCTCTTAGTGTTTACAACCTCAAATAAAAACACAACGCTTTTCACAGTCAAGCTAGTTTGCCACAGAAAATGTGATAAGAATATCACGTGAAAAAAGAGGGGTGATGGGAAAACTATTTAAGGAGGATTATTGAACGAACAAACACAACTAAGTTCTATTTAAAAAAAAAGTCATAAATTATTTGTGATTTTTTTTTAAATCATTTTTCAACTGTACTACATTTACCACACTTTTAGAAAAAATTCTTCGTTTAATAAGTTTTAACTCCATATTAATTAAATTGAGGCTTATTGGGAAATATCTTGAGATTCATATCAAGTTGCGTAAAGAAATGACGTGATTTTCTATTCATTCTCCTAGAAGTACTCTTGTTTTCAGTAAAAATTACTACGATTAACCGTTGAAAATCTTTCTTGTTTTTTCCACGATATGCGATATAATTTAATAAACATAATTGACTATAAATACATTTTATTTATAAAAACAATGAGTTTTCAAATATTTTTCATGTAAGGTGGTTTCAAAATTGTGTTATTAAAAAAACATAAATCTTAAATTTCCTACTTTTCTGCTGGAAATCGGGTAATTGTTTACATGAACTTTCTTGTAGATCTTGATGTCTACTATCAAGCTTATATATTGTACATAGGTGTGGATGTGTTTTATTTATTTTTTTATTATTCGGCAAATCTGTTTTTTTACTTATCTTGTATATTACTTTATCTTTTTATTTCTATATATATATATATTTTTTTTTTCTTTCTTCCTTTCTTATGTAAATATTGTCTGAATGAATACTATAGCCCTAGTAACAATGCCCTTCAGTGTGGCTGACTGTATTAATACCCAATTAAAAAAAAAAAAAAAAAAAAAAACCTATCAAGCTTTTAAATATTTCCCTCTACTTACGGGACACCCTGTATATGATTCGGTGTTTCAACCATTCTACAATTTCAAAATAATAAATTAACCTCTCTTTTTATTTGTAAAGATGATCATGTAGTGTTTACATAATTTCTTGTTACATTTGGCATTTCTGGAAAAAAATATAGGTTGTTACAATGAATGCATACGATTCAAATTAATATGCTTTTCTTTTTTTTTTTTTTATCTCCACATATCATTCCCATTAGTTTATTCTCCAGCCCTTGCCATATGTCATACTCCAGTAAGATTGAAGTCAATATTTAAAGCTACGGAATCAGAAGTAGTTTTAAAATCTACGAATGGCCTCTCGATGAGAACGGTTGTTTCAATTTTAAAGTCTTTCGGCGCGATGGGGTGTTGATAAAATTTTCGAACATCAACAACGGTGGGGGTGCTAGAAATCTGGGCGTGCCCAACTCGAAATTTCCTGGTCCTAAATTTATCCTTCTTGTTCTGCTAGCCTATGGGGGCGTTGACCCCGCCACCCGCTCCAGCGCTAATGAAACCATAGGACACAAAATTAAAAGCGTCTCATCTATTTTCACCCATAGGCTTTTTTTTTCTTCTACCCCATACCTATCCTGTTCAGGTTCTGTGATCAGAGATAAATCTATCGAATAAAATAAATATTAAATAGCCCCTAACGCTGTAGACATAATATTCTTCCCGCTCTGATGACTTCATTAGTTAGTAGCAACTAATGATACAGATTTATATATTAATTAAAACTGATTATTTATAGTCCCTTTGTCATGTAGATACCGTAAAATAATCAACGTGGTCATAATGAGAGATTTTTATTATTATTTCTTAATGATATTTACAGCTGTATTAAATAAATACATCTAGTAAATTTGAACATAATGGATATAATGGCATGAAAACACTTGCTGAGTAACCACCCAATGGTAGCACTCGGAGGGTTATCAGGAATTGAAGAGGAAGCAAGGTTACAAACGAGATGGTTGGAATGATTCTGAAGTTTACTATGGAAAGATAGGTATCTGGATTGGGCCAGATCTGAAAAAAAAGAAACATTAAGGTCATTATGGACGGTTTTATTTTTAACAAAGTAGGGAGCATTGAGGATTTTACAAAGGATTTTGGGTTGTAAGGATTGGATACGAGAGGAATTCGATGGTTCAGTGGAGCCCCATAGCTCGACTCCGTAAGTCCAAATAGACCTTATTATAGTCAAGTATATGAGTCTTTTGTAATTAATTGGAAGTTTAGAGCGTTTGTCTAGTAAGTGCTGAAGTAATCGGGAACGTCGAGCGGTTTCTTGTTTCAGTCTAGTATGAGGGAGAAAAAAGTAAGTGAGAAAAGGTATACAAAGTTTTCCAATCAATGTGAATTAATTTTTTTTTTTAATAAAGCTCATGCCTATTGGCTACTTCACACACCTAAATAATAATTGAAGGAAGTCAGTCGACTGTTCAACATATCATGGGTGATAAATAGTCTGAACGAAGTCAGCTTTCAAGATTTTTATTGTTGCTAACGTTTCAATCCCATCTTATGCGTCATCATCAGGGCTAAAAAGATGTTTATCACTATCAGAGATATAATATTATACACTAGATAATAGCTAATAACGATAAATAGTGATGGATAATACAAAAAAATTTAATTTATTTTTATTCTCACTATTTATCATTATTAATTATTAACTGTGATAATAATATAATGTAATAATATTATATCCCTGATGTTATAAAAAAAATTGTCAGCCCTAATGACGACCCACAAGCTTGGATCGAAACATTTGCAACAATAAAAATCTTAAAACTTGGCTGCGTCCTGACTATTTATTACCCATCATCTAAATAACATTGTTAGATATAGATAGATGAACCTTGGTTGTTTAAGGAGTAAACGTTAGCAAAGCCAGCATAACTCAAAAAAAAAAATCATATTATCAAAAAGTAAGATGGTTCAATCAGATACTTTACATTTCATCTAATTCAAAATCGTTACAATATATATATGGTCCTAATGTTGTAGAAACGAAGAATAGAAGAATAGCGTAGAATTCACTTATCGAAGTCTTAAAAAGACACAGCACTGCCGTATCTAAGGGGAAAGAAACAAAAGGATGGAATAAATGGCTTTTGGGTCGAAATCTCTCTTCCCCCCCACCCAAAAAAAAAATATATGTCTTCTTCTGTTCATTTTTCCTACTTTTGGTGTCTTGAAGTTTTTTTTTATTTGTCACAATAAATTATGCCATTTTTCACCAACTTTTTATTACTACGCATCAATTTAACGTTTCGACCATACTAAGGGTCGTTTTCAAAACTTGATGAGTCCTCCTAATATGTTCATCCTTAATGTTCTAATTAATATGTTCAGTGAACATTAACTTTTCGATTTTTATAGTGGCTTCGCCCACGTCATTTCTGGAGGGACTGACTAAGTCCTAGTAATAAAAAGTTGGTGAAAAATGGCCTAATTTATTGTAACAAATAAAAAAAAAAATAAAAAATAAAAAAAAATATGGATTTTTTTTCATTGTCTGATATTTGTTTATGTGAGTGATTTAAGCTAAATACCAAATTAATATCAATATATTATTTTTTCCAGGAATGTTAGTCTATTGTCCTGCATATCATAGGTGATAAATAGTCCTCACACAGTCATTATAAGTTTTTTATTGTTGCCGACGTTTCAATCCACGTTTTACGTTTTCATGAAAACGATTCAAGTAATTGGCTACTTTAATTATTAGCTGTATCATAGGTGATAAATAGTCAGGATGCAGTCATTTTAAGTCTTTTTATTGTTGCCGACGTTTCAACCCAAGCATGTTGGTCATCGTCAGGGCATGTTACCAGCATTGAAGGTGTTCAAGTAATGGTAAGTACTTCATGTTAAGAGCTTAGCTTCAGTGCTGCTAACATGCTCTGATGATGCTGCAAGTTTAGAGCGTTTGTCTAGTAAGTGCTGAAGTAATCGGAAACGTCGAGCGGTTTCTTGTTGTTTCAGTCTGTTATGAAGAAACAATTTAAATTTATTGTTTGTGAATTAATCATATGCATTCCAAAATTTCCAATTCAAAAGCATTTATGTAGACTATTAAAAAAAAAAAACTATTAATGGTTTATTAACTAGTATTTAGTAGGTACTAAATATTTTTTTTAATTTTCTAAGTTTTTATAACACATATATATTTCAATTTTGCCCAAGAGTTTTACATTGTAAATGTAGCGTTATAGAGAGAGCCTTTAAAAATATATCAAACATAAAAAAAAAAACTTGCTATAGAAATAAAAAGAAGAGAAACGCGCAGACCAAGGGTGTCCAGAAGGGAGGTTCATGGCGCATGTTTTTGAGGAGGCACACTTCGACAGCATTAGAAATTTTCAGAGTAAAACGTAAGGAAAAACATGGACGAGACCACAGAAAGTTTAATTGTGTATGATACAGGATTTTTCTAATTCTACTGCCACTTGAACTGTTTTTAAAGAGAGGGGGTCAATAAGATTTCTTGGGCTGAGATGGTGGAGTTCATACGCCATCAAGCTTGGAGGGGAAGGACGCGCCATCAACCTCTAGAACAGAGTTTGTTGACACATTAGTGTAACTATGATTACAATAGATACTGTCGTGTCATGGTGAAGTATCAATTCCGCAACATTTTGAAAACCTGGCGTTAAAAAATACCGTTTCACAATAATAAATAAATTAAAAATAAATCGAATAAAATTAAATATAGTAACAATGAGTGACTAGTGATATGACGCAAACCACATATCAGGCAATTGTTGTGTCCCATTCCTACTTCATGAAGTCAGTTTATCGCTTATTTTTTTCCGGAGTCATAATAAACCATGAAAGCTGATGTAAGATATGTGCCCTACTCCCAGCTACGAGGGAGCAGTAGTAAATAGGCAAACAAGAAATTTGGACTAGAGCCCAGAGTGGGCAATCCTGATGTCATTGGATTTGTAAATACTATCGCTATGTTTGGCAATCCGAGCACACTTCAAACAGCGACTCACAGCTACTGTATCCACACTGAAAGCTCTCCTTAAGTGCATGTCTAAATATTTTCTGCAAATTCAAAACAGTTCCATCTACCGCACATGGAGCTTACATGTGAGTTGTTGGGACAACGTGATTTCTCTTCATTAACTAGTGAAAATTGCATAATTAATTAACTAGGAATAAATAGACATACACACACACAGTATATATAAAAAAAACAGTACATATTTGGATGTCGTGGAGTGATGTGATCTAATTTTTTAGCCCGAATTGGCGAAGCGTTGACGAATTATTTATTTATTTTTTACCTGTATTTTTGAGGTACAAGTTGTTTTGGTAAGATTTTTCCAAGCATAACCTAATTATATATGAACAATTATATATCAAAAATACTGATCTAGCCATTCTTACAGATACCATGTATCAGCCACTTTAAAAAACAGCTGTTTTTCTTTTTAAAATTGACGAAAAACAAACGTATTTATATGTGCTTAAAAATAGCTGTTGAATGTTTTAGTCAAAAGGGATTCGTTTAATATTTTATTTCATTTTATTCATGATATTAACAACTGTAAAAAAAAGTTTAAAAAATTAAAATAATCTATTAAATGAGAAGAAATCAATATGATGACATGATAACACTTGTTGAAAAACTAACCACTGGTAATATGTCCATATCAGGAGACCACGGGACCATTTTCTTTCCAGAGGCCTCGGTGGATTATTAAGAATCGAAGAGAAAACAAGGTTAGAAACGAGAGGGTTGAGATGGTTCTGAAGTTTATTATGAAAACATTGAAATTTCGATTGGGCCAAATATGAAAAATGAGGAACATTAAGGTCGTTATGGATTATTTTCTTTGTAACAAATTAACGATTCAACGAAGGATTTTGGATTGTAAGGATTGGATACGAGAGAAATTCGATGGTTTAGAGGAGCTCTATTGCTTAACTCCGTAAATCCAGATAGGCCTATAGTCATGCATATGAGTCTTTTGCATTTAACTGAAAGATTAGAGCGTTTATCCAGTAAGTACTGAAGTAGTAGCGTCGAACGGTTTCTTGTCGTTTCAGTCTGGAATGAGGATTCCAAGTTAGACGTTTGTCCAGGTGGAGTCCAAGGGATTTATTTTAACTCTCCAGTTTTGGCACCGTTCTTCAATGTTTCGTTTAACAATTAAATTTAAAATACATTTATGATGTTTATAAAAATAATTAACACGGCCAACTATGAAGTATTCGATATATTTTTTGATTAGATTTAATTTAACTGCGTAGAAGGTAATTCGTTTCCGAGAGTAGATAGATTCAGGTACCTAAGTTCGACAATAACATCAATGTATGACTAAAGTTTGGAAATAGACAGCGTGTAATAAGTGAACTCTCTGCTCTCTCTTGCAAAAGTATTGAATTCCAGAAAAAAATATATATAGAAATCTCAAATTATGGGTGTACAATGATATAATAAAGGCAGTTCTGATATACGGCTACAAGACCTGGACATCAGAAAGAAGTATTCAAAGGTTTGAAAGAAAATTCCTCTGCACGATAACCGGAGGGCTCAGAGTACTAACATATGCTTGGTATTTTATTTTGTATTAATTCATCTTTGTTATTCTAAGGGGACTTGGTCCCAGAATAAAGTTCTATTTTCTATTCTATTCTATTCTATGCAGGAGAAAGACCAATAAAGAGCTGCTTACAAAAACTGGTCAATCAATATCTAGTGATATGAAGGGAAGGAGGTTATGATGGTAGCTCGGATCAATCCATCAGGAAGCCAGTAAATAACAATGAATGCCTCCATAATCGGCAACGGACCACGTGGAAGGCAAAAACGCAGATAGATCGAATCAATATAGATGCATGCAGATAACTGGAAATAGATAGTTCAAGATGGAGAAGGCTGGTTAAAAAAAAAAAAAAAACCTGTACCACTACAACCCATAAAAGGGTCAGGAGTTCAGTACTATTTAGGGAAAGCACTGTTTCTAGGTCAACGGTTGTGCAAGCAGGTGATTTGACCGAGATCACACTCAACCGGCAGGTTTTCCCCCTTATTTAATTATAGGTACCCACTTTATAGAGGCTGGGTGTGCACCAGGAGGGTCTCCCGACCCAGGGTCGCCCCACGGCCAATGAAACAGATAAATAAATTTTCTGCCATGAGCCGGGGTTCGAACCTGGGACCTTTGCATTGGAAGCTCTGTGCCCTACCACTGAGCTACCCCACTCCCCAGGTTAAAGCGGCAAAATATCTAGGTCTTTAATACCAACAAAAAAAAATATCCTCGATAAAACGCATGATGTGAATAAAGGCGAAGATTATACAAACAACTTTTATTTCTGAACATGACAGGATCATCTTAAAAGTGATTCTGCAACGTGTAAAATCGAGAGAAAAAAATTAAAATAAATTTCTTTAGACGGAAACATAATTCTTTTCATGATTTTTCGTTTTGGTAATATTTGTCGAGGCAGTATGCTGTGCTTTCTTTCGGAGACATTAGATATCAGATGTGATGGCATTAGCCGTTGGGCCACTCAAGCGATTGGTATCAGCTGAAGAAATATGTGATCGTAAGTCATCCGCCAGCGGAGAGCTCCTCCCCCTGTTTACATTCTAACCGTTCCCGCAGTTTGTCGAATATCGAAGAGAGAAAAGTAATGCAAATGCCAATGTCAACGGGGCCCTCATAGTTGATGCCATTCAGGATAGTTTTGATATTGATCCTTACAATCTCCCCGATTTCTACAGTAAAATACTTCAACTAGATCAACATCGTTTTATTCCATCGGAGTATATTAAGGATCGTCATCCTACTTCTTGAGTTGACGTACAGATTCTAATAAGTTGCTAGAAATTTATAATTATTTTTTTTATTTAAGGAAAGGTACCAGTAATAGACAGTATTCAACTGTTTGACAGATAATAATCTTTATACGACAAAAAGTGAGTGAAATTATGAATAGATTTGGAATTAAAACACTTAGGAGGGCGATACCCTCAAGTGATATCGTGCCACAATAATCGATTGGCAGTTGATTTTTTAATAAAACAAGGGTTTGTCTTAAGTAGGTTTCCTGATTACTTTTCTTTAATAGATAGATTTGAAATATTTATTCATTCGTCTGTGGTTTGCTATTTCTTAGTTCAAAACTGCGAAAGATTTATTAATTTTTTTAATTATATAAAAACCTATATACTCGAAAACATGAGTGTGTATTACAGGCACAAAATACGCTGTCAGAATTTCTTAAGTTTTTTGTGAATAATTTACTAATTGACAGTACATAACAAAAAAAAATCTGGTGCGATGCGCGCATCACATAACATTCACTTACCACAATCTTCTTAACAGAAATAACTATTTTCAGACAAGGGAGAAGTGAAAGTAAAAATTATAAACGAGTTATTGGTTTATATTTCATTGTGAGCATTTTTACTTGTATAAGTACCCTATTATATACAAATTTTAATGTTTATGTCGCTGTAATCTATACAATTAAACATAAAATAAAATCACATATGTATATTTACATAATATTGTCGGAGTCCGTATTATATTAAGCTCATGTTACCTATGGAAACATACGTAAGCGTGTTCTAATCTTTCGGGCGAACTCGGGTGGACTCGTATTTCTTCGGTTCCTCAATTACAACTATTTTCCGGTACGATTTCTTGTTTCTCCTTTAGTCGATTATCAAAATTATTTCATATTTTATATTTAACTATATTTTATATAAGAGAATAATAATAAATGTTCAATTGTTTCAAATAAAAAAAATAAAGTTAATATTGAAATTTATCCATTTAAGCCCTGTTAGAGAACATCAATCAGAAAAAAAATTACATTATATTTAAAAGTGCTTAATTTTACACTGATATGATAAATTTAATCAAAATAGTTGGAGCCGTTTTCGAGAAAATGTGTTTAGTCCATTATATAAAGTGTCACTTCCGGTTAGCCGATTTTGACGGAAAAGTTGCTGTAGAATCCCTAGCATATAAAAACTTTAAATACACAATTTCACTTTCGTACGAATTTTCTTTTTTGAGCTAGACTGTTAACACACACAGACCATTTTGCGGGACTTGGTTATTTGAACTCAAAACATGTATTTCCATTGAAAACTCAGATTCAAAAATTTTCACGATCGCAATTCTTACCCTTACTATATATTTAATGTATAGGTCAGTGAAAGTAAAAATGCGATAAAAGACTAAATTTGCTTTCAATTAAACCCATTATCAAATGTCCACCGTTAGAAGTAAAGCTGTGGATCACATTAATGTTTAAAATTCATCTTAAAGTTTCTATCACTGGTGCGTTTACCTTGAATATTTTATACTAATATTTATATATTAAATATTATTTGTTACTGTAATTCAATATTAAATTTTCGTATTAACTCATAAAATGAGCTTGAAAAAGATAGATAATGGAAAGTGGGCTAAGCAGTAAGTTTTTCAGTTAATCTATATTTATGAGGAACAAGACTTTTTAACAACGGGAAAGTTATGGTATAAGTATATATAGGATAAGACAATGTATAGCTGTCCTAAACCCTCCCCCCCCCAGAAAGATCCGCCAGTGGCAGGTATTACATTTTGTAATTTTGTATCCGATGTTTGAATACATTAAAAAGCAGTTTACATTAAATTAAACAGCACTGCAGACATCTCAATAAAAATTCAAGTGTTGAAAAAGCTCCCAATGCAATTCGGTGATTCATCCATTTCTTTCCTCAACGCTCCTTCTCTCCCTTTTTTGGTCCACTTTCCTTATATTATACGCCATTAGAAAATTATTAAATGGTTCGAATCCATTCCGAAAAAAAAAAATTAAAACATAAATTTGCTATGGTCACTCAGCCGACTACTTATTAACTCTTAAGTTGTTAGAAATAGATCAGGATAAAGAAATTACTGTACATAATCCTATTATGTCATGTCAAGTTTAAGGTTATTTTTTTAATACTTGAACCTTGTATTTTTATTCTTCTTTGTTATATGGATAAGTCATTAGATTGAAATGTAATGGCATTATCTATCCGAACACCTTAACTTATAGAATATTTATTTATTATTATTTTTTTTATTTATTTTTTTCGTTATGTTTGGTTTAATTTCAACGTCGAAAAAAAATACTACGTATACGCACATAAGATACAAACAAGTTTCGCTAATAATCAATAAAAATCTACAATAATAAAAATGGCAAACATCAGTACTTCAATTTAGTGTGTAACTACTGGTGGGAAAAAGTACACCATAGGTTCATTAGGTTTTTTTTTTTCTTAGTTAGAATTATTTTAATTGAATATACGGAGCCATAACAGAAATAAACTATATATCGTTTCTTTACCTCGTAGATTCGACTGTGTTTTATTTATTTTAGTTTTACTCAGCTTCAACCTATTCTGTTATTTCACTTTATTATTATTATTTTTATATTTTTATATGTTAATTATCTTTACCTTATGTATATATTTTTATTTTATTTTTTATTTAAATGTAAATATTGTATAAATGAATTCTTGAAGCCTTGATGCTTATCGCCCTTCAATGTGGTAGATTGAATTATTACTCAATAAACTTGTTTAAAAAAAAAAAAAAATATATATATATATATATATATATATATTAACTGCTTACAAATGATAAATTTACACTATCCTGAATTACATACACACACAAAAAAAAATCTTAAATACAATATTATTATTTGCTTTTAAAAATCGATCTCCATGATTTTTCAAATAATAACAAATTTCTGTCAAATGATATATATTTCTATTGGATTTCTTAAAACTAAAAGTTTTGTGGTATTTCAATTTTATTCATACTCCATTCTTTGGACTAAATTTGAGTTAATCCATCGGTAAGGTATAATACATACTATTATACATATATAGTATAATACATACGAATAATGCCTAACGATTATGACAAACATTCATCTACCTGATAGAGGTATAGGTTTGAAGGAACCAGCTCAAAAATAGGATAATTTGTAAACTTGTCTTCAACCCACAAACTCTGAATAAAAGCCAGTTTAGGCTATACCAGTCCCTCGTCCCAGGTCCGCCTCATTATAAACTTTATCAATTCTTAATGATATATTCCTTTTATACATTATAACATAAAGGAAGATATTCTATAGTTTATATGGGATCTTTATAATCTAAAACTGATATATTTAATTTTGAAAGAAAAATGCCAATGCAAAAAAAAGAGGGGAAGAGTGGATAAGGAAAGAAGAGATTCCGTCGTGTGCGAGGATCTCCCCTCCATCTATTAGCTAATTAAGGAGGCCGTAGGAGAATGACATAATTCCAGAGGACGATAAGGTTGCTGGAAAACTGGAGGGAGCTTCTTCACTTAATCAGCCTCCCGATGGCCCCAAGATCCTTCCTCAATGGCCCCTATTATCATCCACTTCTGCCTCTTATAGCCGCCCTGTCTCCGGACCAAAAATAATATAAAATTTAAATATCCTCACATAGAGCAGACTATAGAAATTGTTTCTCTGATATTAAGTTGGAATGGGAAGTCTCATTTCGAGAAAAGAGATGAATGACTCACAACCACTCTGTTATCTCCTCTTGGCTGTTGTTAGAGCTCTCTTAAATTTATTGTTGCTAACTGAGAATGTTACTAATATGAGTGTACGCACGGAAGGGCCATTAACCCTCCCTCCCCTCCCCCTAAATGATTTGAAAGATAATTAAGCATATTATATTACAAAAGATTTGCCAAAAATCTTATAATAAAAAAATTATTTTTAAAAAATTTTGTTTTATGTATATATTGTTTCAAATAAAAATATTTATGAATTGTAATAACAATAAACTACTTAGAATAATAAAATAGAGTTTGAAATAATTTATCTATCTGAGGTTAAATTTCTCGAATGAAGTATCAATAGTATGAGAATATCACGTATAATGAGCAAATCATTATTTTGATTCTTAATTTTATACTTTCAAGTATACATAGGTATGCATGTATTTTTTGCTGAGTTTTAATTTTATTATTTTTAGGTTATTTTTTTTTATTTATTGTAAATACTTTTTGATTATTATTTATTTTTATTTTGCTTCTATTTATTGTATATCTTTTGTACATATAGTGTGAATATTATCTTACCTCACTATAACTAATATCAACGTGACAGATTGTTGTGATACTCAATAAATAAAATTTTATACTTTTGTTTCAATGATTTTATTGATTATTAATACAGTCTGCCACACTGAAGAGCATTGGCACTATGGCTATAATTTTATACTGTAACTTAAATAAATGTGAATGTAAAACTGGGATGAATCGATGGATCAACGAATCGAGACGTTAGAAATGAATTCATAATTTGCGAACAATTCAAAAAGTACAAATTTTAATCCATTATACATGATCCTTTGAAATCTTTCTAAATTTCCTACGAAACGTAAAAAATTCACCAAAATCGGACGATTTATTGAAGAGTTATAGTGTTCTGAACATATAGTATTTGTTGTCCTGCAAATATTCTGTTACATATGGGAATTTAAGATTTTGGAAATCGGCTCTATTTTTCTGGGGTACGGTATACAATGTATCAATCAGTAATTTTTTTTTTTTATTTCAAAACATTTTATTTTATTAAATTAATTAAACTTTTAATTTCTTTTTTATTTATATAAATGTGTCTTCCATTAAAAACTCTTTGGAATGTTTGTCAATGTGCTTTAATCACATTAGCTTTTATTTTTACATCTTTATTATTTAAGTTTATCATTTTGAAAATAAACTTTTTTAATGATAAAATAACATACATCCTGATTGGTCTAACTATTCCTCCCTGAGAATCGGAGCCTTCGTAGTAAACCTATTCTTTTCCTACCGTATCTTTTAATAATATTTCACTTATTCGTGCTGCAAAGTCCACTACTTAGGACTCCAGCAGGACAAATTTCTTAAATGGAATCCTCAATCAAGATTGGAAATAAAATAAACTGTTCGACGTTCCGGGCTGTTTTTACACTTACTAAACAAAGGCTCTAAGCTCCTTGTTAATAACGAAAGGTTCATTCAACTGACTATAATAATGGGACTATTTAAACTCACGTAGTTGAGCTTTGGAGACCCATATAACCATCAATTTTGTCTCGCATCCACGATGCACAATCTGTAAAATTCACAACCATTCTAACTTTGTTAAAAATAAAATAATCCATAATGGCCTTGATATTCCACATGTTAGCGATTTTGACAAGAAATGAAAATTTGTTTATGGGATTTTCTTTGTCATACACAAATTCAAAATAATCATACACAAATATTTATAGATAGTAAGGTTGTAAATATATTTTGAATAATAGCTCATAAATAAGTGTCTAATATTGAACAATGAGAGGCATAAATTGACTTATAATCTTTTTCTTGTTATATTAAAGCCAGAATAATGAATATTTATTTTTAGGTTTTTTACATTACTGTTTAAGGTAATCATCGTTGGTCAATCGAGTAAATCATTTTTTTTCCATACAATAATTTAAATTATTTTATCTTATTACCTATTAACTTAAATATAATGTCATTAGTAATTTAAGGGGTAATGATCCGACGACCACACATACTAGGAAGTACGACATTCTATATCACATAATAATGCAAAATGCATAATGCATTACGACTGCCAGAGACTGCGACCATCATAGCGGCGCTCCACGAATAAATAATTAATTATTAACTTTAATAATTTTATTAATATTCGTTATATTGTTCCTTAATGATTTAAGTCCCTTAACACTGATGTTATAAATTTATATAATAAATATAAATTAATATGAACGGTATGAGGAAAAGCTCATTCCAATAGTTTTCTTCTGAACTTAATATTAAAAGAATCGAAATTTGAAAAAAAAAATAAAAAAAATCCTGCATTTTGAATAAATAATATCAAGGATAGCAGCCCAATATTGATTATTCCGGTTTCTGTTTTCCTAAAATAGATATTTTTTAGTCGGCCATCAGACGAAGATTCACCTTTTGTACAAAAACCTTGTTACTGCAGGTGATATATGATGAGATATCTCGTATCTAACACAGTTGTAGAGTGGACAATACAATCCCATTTGGGAACTGTATTTAGTAACAAAAGGTCCTTAATTGGGAACCTTCAGCTACCAAATGCAATTCAGTAGGTTCTCTAAATTGCTACAATGAAATAATACACAATATGGATAGTAGAATATCAGAACAACCATGCATCAGAATATATCAGCATCCATGGTAAATCAAGAAGAAATCGTTACCAAAGTCATCAAGTTCCTGGATAGTGAAAGACTTAAAAAAACACATTTGACAGGCTTTTTTTTATTTATTTTTTTTATTTATTAACTTTTTTGTATCTATTTATTTTTATTATATTTTCTCTTATTATTATTTATTTATTTATTTTTTCACTTGATTTCATTTCATTTTAAATTCGTTTGTTTATTAATCTCAATTCATTTATTGATTCTACTGCTATTTTCTAAAGTTTATTTATTTATACATTTTTTATATATCTTATTACCTATAAATGTCTATTATTATCCTTATTTATTTATTTTATTCTATCAATCCATTTCTCTATTTATTTTATTTTATTTTTTATTTTTTATTTTTATTTTATTATTATTTTTTTTTTTTTGTACCAACCATCCAAATAGTATTAAATAATGTTATTTAGTTGATCGGGCGCTTATGACCTGGATGTTTTGCGCCTAGACATCAAAACAAACAAACAAACAACCATACAGTGATAATTTTTTTATCTATTGAAATTTACAACTAAATTAAAAATAAAAGTACTATAACTAAATGTGAACAGAACAAGAAGAATGA
The DNA here is from genome assembly GCA_928085145.1 of Nezara viridula. NCBI lineage: Eukaryota > Metazoa > Arthropoda > Insecta > Hemiptera > Pentatomidae > Nezara > Nezara viridula. The sequence continues at coordinate 107,182,129 of OV725078.1, read as the reverse complement.
CATGAACAGACCTGTAGAGAAACTATCCAATACACTTCTTTAATAGTTTTAAGTTACAAGACCCGAGGAGGAAGCAAGCCGGAAAAATGTGTGTTCGGATTTGTCTTGATTTTAACATGGAATGATTGGTATCTGGATCGACCCAAATTAGTGACACATAGAATATCAAGGTCATTATGAATAATTTTCTTTGTGACAAAATAAGGATCATTAAGAATTTTTGATAGTAAAGATTGGATACGAAATGAAATCGATGCTTTGATGGCACAACTCTGCAAGTCCATAAGGCACTTATATAGTCATGAAAATGTGCATTTTTTTAATTCATTGAAAGCTCAGTCATTTGTCTAATAAGTGTCGAAAGAGCCGGAAACTTCTAGCTGATTAACGTCGTTACAGTCTTGTATTAGGTTACAATGTCGTTTCTTCAGAAGTCCTACGTAGTTCATCTGATAAATAGGGATAAGTGGAATATTATTAAAGGAAACTATAAGACAATAAGGCATAGGTTTATGACGGATGATTTGATAGGATTTATTTGAATTTATATTTATTCTCCAGTTTTGACACCATTCTTCAAGATTTGTGATGTGTGATTGGAGGATTCGGGACGATATTATATTAACGGTTCATAATTACCTAAAGGTCATTATAGTAATAGTTCATAATAGTAAAGGTCTGCCATAGGCGTACGAGGATATATAGGCGTGGTTGAAATATCAGCTGTATAAACTTTGTTTGAGGACTGTGCAAAGAAGGGTGAACTAACATCATTGTGATTTAATTTGAGTAATCTGCAAGTGAGGTAGGTGATAATAATAGGGTGTATAAAAAAAAAAAATGACCGTTTTTCAACCAAATACTTCTATTATTATTTCTTTGATATAAAATACAATTAATGATCAAAGTTTAGTCCACTGTTATCTGCCGTCATTAGCCAATTGCTCGATCTCATGAAATTTTGAACCGAAATTACAACTTCCGCAAAGCTATCAAATTTTTTCCCTTGAAGAAAATGGGGCATGGGTCTAAATAAGTAGTAATCCGATGGTGCGAGGTCTCGTCTGTATGGTGGATGAGGCAGGAGTCTCATATCAGAAGTTTTTTTCAATAAATTTTCTAACCTCTTAGCTGAGGAGTAAGTTAGGGACCACAGTCTACTGCCCTTTTTCACCTTACCCATGGAGAATAGATGCCGCTTAACAGAATCTTTCGACACACCACACTCTATGGCAAGTTGGCGAGTACTCGTGGACGGATTTGACTCAAAAGCTTCCTGCAGAACCTCATCAATGGTCAATCAATGATTAATGGTCCCACCGAAGCCTTTCTTTCCGGAGCCTGATAAATTTTTCAAACCAGTGCGCTGGTCAAGGACACCTTCCCCTTCATATCTAATAATTTCACTAGTAGCTTATTAAAGTTCAGCGGCTGTGAAATTGTTTTCCAGTAATGCCTTAAAATTACGAGAATTTCGTAGGACACTGCCATGTTTCTTCTTTCAAACAAATAACTAAATGGAGGCTTTTTTTTTTTTAAATTCGAATTATATTAAACAAGCTCAGAGAATGCTCTAAAGAGATTATTAATTATTGGTAAGTATTAAATAGGGTAAAATATTTACAGTCCTTTGAAATCTTGAATTTTATAAAACGGTCATTTTTTTTTTTATTCACCTTATTACAACGCAGAGGCGGATCGGGAGAGGGGCTTTCGGGCTGAGGTCCCCCCTCCCAAAAAAATGGTAAAATATAATTATGTTTTATTGAAAACAATATTAAAAACTATCTCTTAAATTATTATTGTTTGTGTAATTACATTTAATAGAACTTCAAGGATCACCTAAATACTATTTCATATAGGTGGTTAATTTCTTTCCTTTTTTTTCAAATTTATTATCGTTATGTATATATGAAAAAAACTTTCGAGCTGAAGCTCCCCCCCCCCCATAAAAACATAATTAAATCCTGGATGCGCTAGAGTTATAATGAGAATGAGAATTTACGTAGCTGTTTGTAATTAATCGAGTTTTGTATAGCTGTCCCGTGTTTTAGAATGTTTAAAATAATGTAAAATTTATTTCACATAGTTCAATGTATGGTCGGTGGTTAACGGAGCCATAATCATTATTAAAATGCTCCCTTCACAAAAAATTAACTAAAATATAAATTATTAAGGAATTCCTTGTTTTTGAGTCGGGATTATTCTAAATGCTAAGAGCGAGAAAGTGGGTTAGAATTGATATGGATTATAAGGATAAGTCGGCGAAGCATAAACGCCCACGGGCAGGTATCACTGTCTTTTGTCCTTCACCTTCAAACTGAACGTGCTAAACTTTATCTTAACACAGAAAAGAAGTAATTCTATAACCAGTCGGTTAGATAGGCAATTGAAAGCAAATCTACAATTAAAAATCCTGTAAAGTGCATCTATTAATTTTATTATAAATGGGAGTACAATTTAAGAATGCTTAGCTTTGGTTAATTTTAGACATGAAAAGTCACGAGAAAAAAAGAAGTAACCATCACTACATATCAGAGGAGGCAATACGTTGGAGGAGAGGTTTTGGGGGTAAATCCCTCCCTCCCCCCCAAAAAATAATGGAAAAATTACTTTATTTTTATCGGTTCATATTTGTTACTGTGAGTTTTTAAATTATAAGGCTTACACAGCTATTAAATATGACCATGTATTAGGGGGAAAAAAATTATCTCTAAAAGTATTATTAGGTATGCATGTGTTTTTTGCTTAGTTTTAATTTTCTTATTTTTATGTTATTTTATTTTATTTATTGTATATACTTTGTTATTCTTATTTATTGTTATTTTGTTTCTATTTATTTTATATTTTTTGTACATATAGTGTGAATGTTATCCTACCTCACTATAACTAGTGTCCATTTGACAGATTGTTGTGAAACTCAATAAATAAAAAAATAAAAAAAAGTATTATTCATGGAATTAATTTTCTTTTTTTTTTAATCTGGAATTAAGAATCATTTGAACATCTTTTCATTTAGGTAGTTAGTTTCTTACTAGTTCTTCCATAGATCAAAGTTCATATAGTTTCTTTTATCTTCCAGCGTAGTTTTCAAAATTAAAAAAAAAAAAAAAAACTCCTCTAAAATTAAATAATGAATCCGTCTCTGGATAGCACAGATGTAGGTTTTAAGCAAAACAAATACAAACCTTATGCAATTTGACCATTAATTGTCAATAGATAGGGTTTTTTTATTTTATTTTATTTTATTTTTTTTTTTTGGATACTCAACTTCTTGGGTCTTTAGTGTCCTTTGTAAGAAGGTTGTCTAAATGGCCACCCTTGTGTATTTATCATCTATATGAAAAATAATGCAATCTGAATTTAATACATATAATTATAATTATGGTTGTCACCATATTATCAAACATGTACAGCACCAGTTTGAACTAATAGTTTAGCTATCTATAACAATTTCTCTTATGTGGAGATATTATTAAGTGATCCTGTGTATTATAATAATTTTCTAGCCATTTTATGCTGATGTTATCAATGAATGAAAGTGTCATATATAGTGGATGAGGGATAGATAATATTTTCCGCACTTTATATTTATTTTTACGATATAAGTTATACATTATCAGTGATCTCACACATCAATTATTTTCTTTCTGCTTTGTGATTGTATTTTTCCTCGGTTCATATTTGTTTTCTCGGTTCACTTACTGTGAGTTTTTAAATTATAATGCTTGCACGGCTACTAAATATAACCATGTCTTATGAAAAAAAAAAAAGCCAAAAATTACCTCTAAAAGTATTATTGTTCGTGAAATTAACTTTTTTTTCCTGGACTCAAGAATTATTGGAACATCTTTTCATATAGGTAGTTAGTTTCTTTCTATTTCATTCAAAGATCAAAGTTCATTTTATTTAATTTTTTTCTTCTAGCGTAAATATCATTAAAAAAAAAAAAAAGCACTCCTTAAATCCTGAATTCGTTTCTGGATAGCATAGGTTTTCAGCAAAACAAATACAAATCTCCTGCAATTCCACCATTGGCTGTCAATAGATTGGGTAATTTTTTTTTTTTGGATTCTCAACTTCCTAAGTCTTTGTGTCCTTTGTAAGAAAGTTGACTAAATGGCCGCCAATGAGTATTTATCATCTATATGAAAAATAATGTGATATGAATTTAATGCATATACTTTTATTGTATACTACTGTCGCCATATTATCAGACATGTACAACAGCACAATTTTTTACTAATATTTTAGCTATTTATAACAATTGCATTTATGTGGAGAATCATTTGTAAATAATTGATATGAGATATTATTATTAAGTGATCCTGTGTATTATAATAATTTTCTAGCCATTTTATGCTGCTGTTATCAATGAGTGAAATTGGTTTTACAATCATTGGCATTGTATTACTTATATTTATTTTTACCATATAAGTAATACATTATCAGTGATTTCATACATCAATTATTTTCTTTCTGCTATGTTTTCTGTTGCCATTATTCTGTCATTCTCAAAGTGAATTCTGTATCATACTCCATTACCAGTGAAATGTAATGAGATAATAGGTTCCTATTCGTAGTATACTGTAGTTTCGCAAACCCTAGATTTTTTTTTTTTATTTCTAAATGATATTTACAACTGTATAAAAGAAATACATTTAGTAAATTTTAACATATGGATATAATGACGTGAAAACACTTGTTGAGAAACTAACCAACGGTAGCACTCTAATAATATTTCTACATTAGGATGGTTATCAGGAGTTGACGAGGAAGCAAGGTTAGAAACGGGAGGGTTGGGATGATTCTGAAGTTTATTATGGAAGGATAGGTATCTGGATTGGGCCAGATCTGAAACATGAGAAACATTAAGGTAATTATAGATGGTTTTATTTGTAACAAAGTAGGGAGCATTGAGGATTTTACGAAGGATTTTGGATTGTAAGGATACGAGAGGAATTCGATGGTTTAGTAGAGCCCCATAGCTCAACTCCGTAAGTCCAAATAGGTCTTATTATAGTCATGTATATGAATCTTCTGTGATTTATTGGAAGTATAGAGCGTTTGATTGGTAATTGCTGAAGTAATCGTAAACGTCAAGCGGTTTCTTTTCGTTTCAGTCTGGAATGATGAATCCTAGAATACGTAAGTAATATAAAAGTTACCGAAATTTTTGTATATTAACTAATAAAAATTAACAAATTGAGTCTTTTTTTTTTAAACCTACAACACTTTCTTTCCTACTTCTGTTTCATAACCTGTCAATCCACAGCATAAAAAAGATCATTCGCACACTCATCGAGAAAGCAGCTAAAATAAGGACAGAAATACTATAAGAAAGCGAGAGGGAACTGGCTGGAGGTTCCAGAGGCTGGGAGTAGAGGAGTAGTAACCGAGAAGGATGCGGAGGCTGGTTATCAATCGATGAACTCCCGATGGGATCTTTGCCAAAGTCTCCTCCTTCCCGTTAGAACTATGAAAGAACCCGTTTTCCGCTTTGGATCTGTCACGAGTCAACCGATTATTTGGGCAATAGATCAATCTTAATCATTGATGTCTTCTTATTTGGTTACATCGCAAAGCCGAGTATTGTCGAGCCTCTGAATCCCTTTTTAGCCGCAGTTGTTAACGCTAACAGCGTTAATTTAATATTCATTCATTTCCATTATTTAAACCTTGTAAAATGGCAATCCTTACTCCAGGCCATGGTTACTGTTACTTACTTTAACAAGAGATTCTCAATAGGCACTTTTTTTTCGTTCTCGCATTGCTTACTTGGTTTGTAGAAATCGTACAGAAATAGAAAGATAGCTTTATTCCGGGACAAAGTCCCTTAAGAATAACACAACGATACAGAAAAAAAAAGGATTACTTCTGTCCAGAACTATTACATTAATTAATTGTGGGTTATTGGTTGACTGTCGTGAATGATGAAGAGAAGAATGGTTGGGGGTGATCAGTCAGAAATACGAAGGCAAAAATAAATATAATTATAATAATAAGCAATCTCACCCATCCCTTGCTACCATAACTTCACCTAGTTCCTGTCAGTTACTGGAGTAGGTTGGTTTTTCTTTCTTTTTTCAGTTTTTTCTCCTTCCTTTCATTCCTTTTTTCTGTTTTAACTCTTTATTCTATTATACGTTGTCAGTACATTTTGATAGACCTTACAATATCTCGATTTTCTATCTAACTTTTCTATTTTTCAATATTTTAATTTTACTATTTATTTTCATTTCTTATATAACTTCATATTCCTTTTTTCTGTTTTACATTTTATTCTAAGATTACCATTTTAATACTTATGTCACCTTTTTTGATTATGTTTACTTCATCATTCTACACTTTGTAACGGTTATTATTATTTATCTCTTAGTTATTACTATTGTCATTATTCTACCCACTTCATTTTACTTTATTTTTTTTACCTACATTATTTATGTTTCTCATACCTCGTTATCTGGTTCTTTTCTTAGCCCTGATGAAAGTCTGAACTTCAGGTAGAAACGTCGGCAAATATCAAAATAAATATTATTATTTATTTTTCCCTTCTTATTTCTGACTGACCATCCCAACCATTTTCCTCGTCATTATTACATTAATTAATAGAGACATAATTCAACTTAAGTATACTAATAATATCTGGAAAATCAAACAATGAAACTATTTACAAAATACGTAGAGCAGCATACAATACTAATAAGCAATGAAACAAAATTATGGCTTCTTAGCTTTAAAAAAAAATAAAAAAGATAAGAGAGAAAACAGTAAATGAAAGATATATTTCTCTGATAGATGGGCATAAATTAAATAGATAGAGCAAGAAGTGAAAGATAAAGAAATAAAAATGCATGTGTTATATCTTAGTAAACATTAAAACATACATAAGAAAAATAATAAGAAAATAAATAAATGAAGTTTAAGAGCAAAAATTCTTGTAGAAAGAATCGACACGACATGAAAAATATAAATATATACAAGTTCCCATGAACAAGTAAGTATCTAAAAGCTCCTCAGATGGATATAAAAAAATAAAATAAAATATATATATATATATGTATGTATTTTATATTGTATGAATTTAATTCCCGTTAATAATTAAGTGACTTTATTCCCGATTATATAATCATGCTAAAATATGATACTCAAAGGTCGATTGAAGAAATTTTGTAAAAATATATATATATTATATATATATATATAATATATATATATATACACATGCATCCATGTATATAGTCATGACAGATTTTTAAACAAGGTACTGTTATTTGACACAACGCTTAGCCAATTTCTGACTGTTCAGGACCTAATAGGAATTGGAATATTAGGGTTTTGAAGGTGGCTAAGGAGGGTGCATGCCGAATTTTTAAAGTGACGGAATTCCGGATGTATAGTGAACAATTACGAATGGGAATGCCTAAAAAATCACCTGAGAAGTGAAACAAGCTTTCTATCGTACCGATGAGGCATCATCTCCTAGACACCGAAGTAAATGGACAGAAGTCCAATTTATTTTCAACAACAGTAATGTATATGTATGTACATATTCTGTTTATATATAAGTATAAATTAATGGAACATATTTATATTTTTTTTGTAGCAGGTGTCTTAGTTTCTCTTTTCCAATAAATAACGTATGACTAAGAAATATATTAACTTTCATTGTTAATCTGGTCATAACCTTTTTTTAACTATTATTATGATATTTACAACTGTATTTGTATGAATACATTAAGTAAATGTGTAGGTCATAATCTTCAAGATGAAACCCTTTATTAAGTGGAATTTCATTAATATAATAATATTAGGGTAATACAGTATTATGTGTACAGAATATACTAAAATTACGGATATTCTCAATTTGTTTACGTGGCTGTTTATGAAAAAAAAAATGACTTTTATTCTTAGCTACTCAAGCAAACGACACATTAAAATCATGAGTAATTCATTTTAGACAAACTATAACTCTCGCACAGTTGTTGTTTATTTTATATTTAACGAAACTTTTTTTGAGAACTTAAACTTTGAAATTTACTAAAAACAAGTTCCTTAGAACTTTTATTTTAAGATTTTTTTTTTTTTAAAGCACTGAAGTTGTTAAAAAAGTTTCTAATTTCCAGAGATTAAATTCAAAAATTGAAAACACTTTCCTTAAATAATGCCTTAACTCATCATGAATGAATAACTCATATGTCGAAGGTTCATTAAGAAATACATTATGATAGCTACCAGATTTTTACCAACCCTTAATTCTACATCCGACCGTAAGGTTTTGAAGTGATGCACTTTATTGCAATAGTTCGCCATTTTATGGGGCAGCTATCTGCTATGAGCAATGATTGTGATAGCCGTGGAAGATAGTTTTGATGAGACAGTAGATGTGGACACAGGGTCAAGGGGAGGCAGGAAGGACCGATGGCACGAGCATACCCGATGAGCTACGCCCGAGGAATACCCGAGTCCTATCTGGCCACTGCCCTCCATAGCTCTCTCCTTTACATGCTTTTCTCTTTCATCATATCAAATCATCAGCCACAGTGAGCCTCCAAGCACTGATAACGAAAGAAGCCAAGTTAGTCAACAAAAATCATCGATTAAGTCATTGAAAGGTACTTAGTTTCCAATCCGTAAAAATATATCACTATTTTTAGTTATGTGGACAGCTTTCAGACTGCCAAAAGTATTTTATTATTATTATTTATGAAATTTAAAATTGTATTAAAATAAATATACATCCAGTAAATGTGGTACAGAGAAATATAATGGAATAAATGAGATGTAGAGAAACTACCCATTGGTAGCACTCTAATAAGGTATCCGCGTCTGAAAACCCTATTATCCGAACAATAGGAAACTATGACAAAACATCTTTGAAACGGTATACACACAGACGGACTAAACACATACTACTAAATGACTAATTCAATCTGTTTATTTGTGAAAATTTAACGGTTTCTTATCAATCACCTAACACGTAACAATAAACTCAATCACCCCAATCAACAAATTGTATTTATATGATGTGTGTGTTTGTATATGTGCGGGTATGTGTGTGTGGATATATATGTGTATATGTGGATATGTATATATATGTATGTTTGTATATGTATATATATATATATATATATATATATATATATATATATATAAATATATATATATATGTGTGTGTGTTTTCCTATTGCACATAAATTATATTTAGTTTTTCTTGCACTTTTAATGATTGTAACATAATTTTTTTTTTTTCCTTTATATTTTATGTAGGTTTTTATGAGATTTTTCCTACTGTAAAAAATTAATTTCAATTTTCTAAGTAGTATTCAAACCACTGTTATGTCAAGTGTAAGGTTACTACAACCATAAACTTGTAACTTATCTGTATGGCATGTTGTAATATATAAAAAAATAAATAAATAAAAAAAAAAAAATAAAAAAAAAAAAAAAAATAAGGTATCCAAATCAGGAGATCACGAGTTCATTTTAGACGCCTCGAGGGGTTATCAGGGATCGAAGAGAAAGATTAGAAACAAAGGCTTAGCTGGTTGTGAAGGTTATTATTGAAGAATAGGTATCTGGATTGGTCCAAATCGAAAACATATGTAACATTAAGATCCTTGTGGATGACTTTATTTGTAACAAAATAAGAAGAATTGAGGATTTTATGAAGGATTGGGTACGAGAGGAATTCGATAGTTAAGTGGAGTTCCTAAGCTCAAATAAGCCTTATTATAGTAATATATATGAGTCTTTTGTAATTAATTGGAAGCTTAGAGCGTTTGTCTAGTAAATGCTGAAGTAGTCGGAAACGTCGAGCGGTTTCTTGTCGTTTCAGTCTGGTATGATGAATCCTAGAATACGTAAGTAATATAAAAGTTACAGAAATTCTTGTGTATTTTATTCATCATATGAAAAAATTAACAAATTGATCATATTTTTTTTTTTAACCTACAACACTTTCTTTCCAAACTTCTGTTTCTTATTGTTTCAGTCTGGTTTGAGGATTCCAAGTAAGCCGTTTGTCCAAATGGAGGGCCAAAAGTAGAGTTGAATTCCAAATTTTAGTATGAACCGATAAATGAATGAAGTGGAGCAGTTCTTCATTCTATTTAATAAGAATGCTTAATAAGACCTATTTTAACCTTAAGTAGTTGAGCTTTGGGGCTCCACTAAACCATTAAATCCTTTTCATATCTAATCCTTTCCAAATCTTCAATGCTCCATTCTTTGTCTCTAATAAAATGATTCATAATGACCTTAATGTTCCATAAGTTGTCGATTTAGTCCAATCCAGATACCTATCCTTCCATAATTAACATCCGTCCCATTCAAACAAAGGCATCTGAAAAGAAGATGGCCTGGGGACCTTCTAATATAGAACTCTACTTGAAGTTCTACCAATGGGTTGTATTTCTTCAAGTATGTCCGTGTCATTAAATCAATTCACATTCACTTGTATTTTTAGTTAATAGAGTTATAAATTTTAATAAATAAAAAAATATTATAATGCTTCCCGATAATACCATGATAATTGGAATATGGAGTACATTGGAAAATTACAACCTTTGGAAAAAGGCCGAAATAAAATGGACATTAAAACAGTAAGGACTGATTATGACTATGATTATTCGGTTATTATTGGGCATTATTGGAAAATAAAAAAAGCCACAATTCTCTAAAATTTATGTTAACAACATACGACATATATTTCATCAATATTAAAAAAAAAAAAAAAAGACACGCTAAGTAGAGATATTGCTTTAAAATAATGAATGTATCAACAACAATACGATTACGAGAATATTAACAGGAAACAGCTTAACACAGCATTTGCTAAGTATTCTAAAATATTTAAACTTTATTTTTACTATGTATTAGTTATGCAAATCTAGTGGTAATTTCACAAAAGACGTTTGAGAGTATGCATATTACTCACAATCTAGTTACAGCTGTTAATTAAAAGATTGTAGAAATTGAATCATTTTTATCAAAAATGTTTAGCATTTTGGAAAATTATAATTAATCTAGCTATACTGCCTTTTGATTTTGATTTGTTCGCAGGTGAGATTATTTTTTTTTTAGTTTGTTTTGTATTCATTTTTATTTTTATTATTTGACTATTTTTTTTAATGAAAATACCTTTATATATTCTGGGATTAATGTCTCTTTAGAACAAATTATAAATGCAGAATATAAATAAACATATTAGTGTATCCATAACTTAAATTAAATATTTACAAAATAATTGCTAATATAAAGTAATAAGATATGTAATAAAAATAAATAGACATAAATAAATATAAACAGAAAAATATATGGGGGTACGTAGAGAGTCTTACGTGAATTTAAAATGATCAAGTGAATGTTTTATCTTTTTAATACTTTTTTTTTTTTTCCTGTTCGATTATAATCTTTCTCAGATGTTATGATACCTAATTTTTCATTCTGTGCCTGTTTTATACTGTTGGTGAAAGATGTACTGTATTTTTTTTGCTTATTTGTGCTTTTGATTCTTTATATCCTACTGATGCTTGAATTGGAGAAACGTCATGGGTTGAATTTTTATCTGCATTTTAGAGACTCAAAAATTGGTATTCAAAATTTTATTCTAATAATTAGTCTCTGAGTCCTTTTAAGTTTTTGCTGTGTTATATAAGCAAGGTTTGTAATCAATAATTTAAAAAATAAAAATAAAATCTGATCAAAATTTTTAAAAATAATTTAATGATTTTGATTAAGAGATATTTTTTTTTATTCACAAGTGATAAAAATTTTTACAATCAACAAAAATAATAATTGTTGAGTAATACTTTTTTTTAAATCAGAAACATAAATTATTTGTAATCTCTATGATATATTTGAGTCTGGAGTAGTAGGTGGAGAATTTTGTTTTAAATTTTCAGCAACAGAACATCTTTATTTCCCAAATTTATTAGAAATAGTGTCTTAAAAAAAAAATATATATACATATATATTGTGCAGGCACCGCGTGCACAATTAAAGCGATTTTAAAAATATAATATTTTAAAATGTGTACATTAATAACGTATACATACATATTATTATATTTATGGGTGATAAATATTCAGGACGCAGTATTTTATTTATTTATTTTTTTTTTTTTATTTGTGCCAACGTTTCAACTCAAACATGTGGGTCACCTTCAGGGTATGGTTTGAGCACTGAGGGTGTTCAAGTACTGAGCACAAAAAAAAAAATTAATTTTTTTTTTTAAATACTGCGTCCTGAATATTTATCACCCATGATATGTAGAACAGTCGACCAGCTTCCTTCATTTATTATATGTAGTTTAGTTTGTACGTAATAGATGATTTTTATTTTCCGATCAAAAATTTTTCATCACAATTTAATCATTATTGTTTATGTAAAACCGTATGACTCGGTGAGAGATCATTATTTTTAATCGAATCGACACACATCAAAGATCAATTTAAATTTTTATTTCTAAATCAGGCAAGGTTTTAAAATTAATAACCAAATATAATAATTATTATATGATTTTGTGGAAAAAATAATTATCGATTTCAAACCAGAGTTATAGGTGAACAAGTGACATATTCAATTATAGATAAACTCAATAGAAAAAAATGTTTCGTGATAGGAAGCTAAAATCGTGGGGTCCAATTCGGCTTCCTTTAAAGGCCCAAAACTTGGGATCATCAACGCCTATATTCCATCTGGGAGAGAATAGGAGATAAGCTAAAAAAAGAAACCTTATCGATCCAATCCATCCGCAAAAATATCGAATAAAAGTTTTTTTTTCCTTTCATTCAAGGCCGAGAGGCAACCCAACCGGTCTGGCTTACATAAACAGAAGTGGGACTGCTGGAGGAAGGAAGTGCTGCCTAAGCTACCGGACACCTCTCCAACAGTAACGTCTAAACGGCTGTCCATAACGATCCCTCAATCCCGCTAAGTAAACCAGGCCTAAATTTAACTGTTGGATCAGGAGAAGAATGATGAAGTGTAATGCGTACCCTGCAGTCAGTCAGGAATGACAGTCTCGTGACTGATAAGAATCACTTCAATTATATAGGTCCTCACACGTATCAGTCAGGATGAAGTCATTTTAGCACTGTTTATGTTGAGACACAAGGCTGTTTGGACCTGGTGAATTGTCTATTAATAGAGTGTTTCATAGAAAAAAAAACTTGTTTGGCCATTATACTTTGTAGCATTGGACATCAAGTGAAAAGCGGAACTATAATAACTACTTCTTTGGAAATAAAAGAAAAAAACTAACAATTATTATACTCAACAAATAAAGTTTTTTTTTATGAGTAAAATGTAAACAGTTAACAGTTAAAAAAATACCCTTTTTTACTATTAAAAAAAAATTATTATTTTATTTAAATACGGTTTACACACACATAGAGATGGTTCATACATACATGAAACAAATGTTTATTTTAAATGACAATTAGGAATAAACATTGGTTGTGAGATCTAGGTAAACAAACTTACCTAGTTTTTAAGTAAGACTTCCCTCCACTTCTCGTGATTGAAGCTTGGATTTTAGGATTTTTGGATATCCGTTAGTACAGTCCATCAGTACATGAATTATAATCTTGCATGATCAATCGGAATGTCATTCCAGTTGACCGTGTGATTCAATCTCTATATCCTGGCCCGGGAAAATTACGTGTAGCCTAAAAGGCGAGGAAGGAGAAAAAAAAAATATAGACCAACAACGTTCTTATTTAATCATAAGATGTAACGCTTATATAAAAATTTAAGATTTGGAACTGTATAATAACGATAAATAAAAAATTTAAGTTTTTCTGCAAAATCTTCGATTTAGTACGTTAAGTTATAATTCTTATAACTTTTTAAAGGTTGAAGAAAAATAGTAAATTATTTATTTATATATATTTTTTTAACGGAATTTAATGTCCTACAACTTTCTTACCTATGACTTTTTCGTAAAATGTAAAATATCAAGTCCGCTATATTTTGAAGATAAAAACGGGAGGTGACATTTTTTTTTTTTTTTTTAATCAGTGAATTATATGGACGGATAACACGAAAACTAAACAAAAGAGCAACTCGTGTTAATTTTAATTTTATATTCAACATCATCATCGCTAGAACACTTTGTTACCCTGATGCGGGACCCAGAAAGCGGAAAACCGATCAAATTAAACTGAAATTCAAATTTTGGACTTGAAATCCACTAGGAGTTCCAGGGTGGGGCGAGAGAAGACTCCCCTGGAAGGTGAGAAAAATTTAATCTTGTAAAAAATTACACCGAAATGTTTATTATTACTGGCCAGTGTTTCAACTGCCTCCCGCAGTGCTACATCCTACCTGCAAAGTGGGTCGAAACGTCGGCAAAAAAATTAAATAATACTATTTCCATAATTTAGTATTTATTTGACCGCACCCCCCCCCCCCGATAAACTCCTTCTCAGTTTATTAATATTGTTTTGATAGAAATTTTTTTATTTATTTATTTTTTTATTGCGTGTTAATACACTCTGCCACACTGAAGGACATTGATACTAAGGCTGTATTCATTCACACAGTATGTACATAAGAAAGGAAAATAAATAAATAACCAAAGTAAGAAAAAAAAAAATATATATATATATAAATAAAAAGATAAAGTAATATACAATATAAGTAAAATTACAGATTGAAGCCGAATGATAATAAAATAAATAAAACACATTCACACCTATGTACAATAATTTGAAAAATTAATGGTGTTGAACAATTAATTTTAATTGATACTTTTTGCTCTAAAACAACGAATAATTTTAAAAATCTGGATATTCATACTAACAATTCATTATTAATTAGCTAAATATTTGAAGACTTTAGATGAAAGTAGTTACTAGATTGCTTTGATCTAATACTAGTGATGCGGCTGGCAAAGTGGCACTGGGATCACTGGAGTCCTGCTTTGCCTTCCACATGTAGGGAAAAAAAGCCTGGCTCGGAGATTCCTGGGCGAATCTATATATTGTATATAGGTATAAATGTGTTTAGAAGTTTTTATTTTATTTTGTTTGTTTATTTTTTTTTCCTATTGATTTACATTTTTTTATAAGTATTATTTATTTACTTTTTATACTTATAGTTATTTCTTTATTATTTGTATATACTGTATGAATGAGAACTTCTAGCCTTAATACTTATAGCCCTCCAACATTGGCTGATTGTATTATTATTCAATAAAATATAAAAAAAAAGAAGAAAAAAAAAAAGAATGTTTTGATACGTTGGAAACTATTTTTAATTGAATTTGTGGGAAAAAAGATTAAGTAAAAATGTCGTATTTCAGGTAAAAACTAAAATACACATATCTTTATAAATTTAAAGGATTGGAAGCTTTACTCCTTCCGGTTAAATAAACAGGACGTTGACTCTGTATCTATAAAAAAGCAGTCGATATGAAATATTAAAACGAATCACTGCTTATCTACATCATCAACTAATCGTGAAAGATCCAATCTAAAGACACTCTTTTACACCACTAAGTTTTTTTTTATAGATGTAAATTGTAAACTTGTAAATTCATATTTAAACTCCTGGAACATACGGGATGTGCAGAAATAACCCAGAGTAAAAAAGATGGCTCGCGACGGAGCTGATGTTGAAGGAAGGAAGACATTATTCGAATGAGACTTGAATATTTGCCCGCTAACGACTAGGGTCGGACAGACTGATAAAAAAAAAAAAAAAGCGGGAGAAGTGAATAGTGTGATGGATGTCTGGAGCACAACTCAGCGGCTATCGGGTGATTTATAATCGGAACTCTAATAGCTGTCCAATGGTTTTATAGCGCTTCATCCGTTTTTATCATGAGGCTTATCCCGACCCCCTTCGGTTTATAAGCCCCGATTGAAACAAAAACAATCCCGTCAGGCAAATAAATCGGAACGTGACGCCACTGACAGCCGAATTTTTGCCCTAATTGAATCAATTTCTTGATCAAAACCCTGGATTTCTTGGCTCACACCTCTTCATTGCGATATTATAAATATAAACAATTTATTTTTATTATTTAATAGTTACTTTAATCAATGGAAAAAAAACTTGTCTTACGCATGAAATAACGTAAAACAAATACTATATGTATTTTTTTATTGAATGTATAAGAATTATTAAAAATCTGATGGACGCATTACGTTTCTTTAGCTCATCATTTCACTTTCAATAGAAATACATTAAAATGAAATATAATAATAAGCCTTAAGAATATTTTATGGCTGCTAAGTTAGTTGAGGATACAGACACAATAAAAAGCACTAGTGTCGCCCAAATGCTAGAACGAGACGAGTCTTGTTCTTGCATACTCAGTCTTGGTCATGGTCTTGGTCTTGCGCAAGACTCTCGCAACAGTCCTGCAGTTACTTATTAGCTCATTAATATAGAGATATTACTGTAATTTTTTTAGATAGGAGAAACCTAACTAAGCCCGGATGAAAAATTAGAGGAGTTAAATGCAAAAGTATATTGGTAATACTAATTATTAACATATAATAACTAAGATTGTCGAGTATTAGTAACTATTTTGCTTTAATTTTTATTTAAAAATTCGATTTTTTTTTTACCACCTCTGGTCTTGGTCTTGCAATAGTTAGGCGGCCCTGGTCTTGGTCTTGTAAAGTGCAAGACTAAGACCGATTTTGGGCAACACTAAAAAGCACATATAAAATAATTTTTTTTTTTGTTTGGTTGTCATCTTGTCTTCCCTAAGCCCTGATGAAGGTCTAAAACTGATGCTAATAGTTCGACAAAAAATCAAATCGTTTTTATTTTGCTTGTTTTTTAGGGGGATATCAGTTTTCGATAGTCAAATTTTAATACTAATATAATGATGTATCGAAGTAAAACTATCGAGTTAAAAAAAAGAGGAGCAGTATAGCGAATGAAAAGCACGCCTTGCCCGGCAACTCATAAGCAGATAACATGATACAATAAATGCGAGTTCGAGTCCCGTTGCCGGAGGAGGGAGGAGGGTCTTTTAACTCTGGAATTAAAGATCGAGGAAGAGGTGGACCAAAAAAATATATTCTTTATAAAAATCTAATGCGCGGTGCAATAAGAGAAGATTAATTATAATTTGCAAGGGTGCCCGTAAAATTTTTGGCGTTTTTTTTTAATTTTTGAGGGAGGCACATTTCGGGGGGGGGGTAATGAATTTTAGGAACGACATGTTTCATAAATGTAATTATTTACAATCTATGATTTTGCCTTCGCTTGCTCTATTTTTAAGATAAGGCGAACAATAAAATATCTGGGGAGTGGAGGGATAGGTTCTTGCGCCATTGATCTTGGGGGGATGGGTACCTCTGATAATTGATATACCAAATAAGTAAGATTAGTACGTGAGAGGAAGAAAGTATAAAAATCTGGAATTCAAGCCCGACTATTTCAACGAGGATAAGACCTGATACATTATAGATAATTAAATTGTACATTTATAAAACGAGTTTAAATCGTCAGAGCTATTTTTCAGAAAATTGTAAAAAAAAAAAGGTGTAAAATCAATGATATAAACTGACTTTTCTGGTAAGTTGGTATTATAAAATGAATGTGGTGACATCCAAAGCATACACTTAAATACGTTGTAATAATAATAATAAAAGGCTTAGCGAACCCGAAGGTTCGATGCCGACACCACCAATCGCTTGTTACACACCTCCCTCGACCGTTCGCTGTCCAAACCCAGTCCCTTCAGATCAGCTTTAATGCAATCTTCCCACCTTCGCTTCGGTCTACCCCTCGGACGCTTACCATTCGGCACAGCAAATATTAACCTTTTAGGAATTCTCTCGTTACTAAGCCCAGAAACTTTACAAGCCCATTTGATTCGCCGCGATGAAATTACCTCAATTATATTACCCGGATACAGCTCACGCAATTCGGCGTTGTGTAACCGTCTGAACTCTCCGGTTAACTCATCCTTCTTCGGTCCGAATATTCTACTAAATACGTTGTATCAGGACTTATATTTTTCGAGCTAGGATGTTCACGAAGACATGTACAGAGAATAATTTGCTAGATTTATTTGAACAGAGAGGACCCTAAAACAAATATTTTGCGTTGGAAATTCGGATTTAACAATTTTCATTATCCCAATACTTCCCTTCAATATATATATTTGTTATTTAAGCGAAGTAAGTCATAGTAAAAAGGCAATTTCAAGAACTAATATTTTTAATTCTATTTTATTAACATCCTATAACATAACATATGTAACATACAACTTTTAGAACAGGCTAGAATAATTATAAAAATCACCGACGTAGCACCAACACCTTGACATATATGATACAAGATGGGATCAAGATACCGGCGACTGATACACGAGCAGACGTTTGGCCTTGCTTTAGCAAACAAATTTTCAGGATAGGTTCATTACTACCCCATTATAGTAGGATCTTTAACGTCTTAGTCATGCAGGGAAACTAATACTGATTCGGACAAATTAGCGAAAGATCGGATGTAAAAATCGAAGGCTAACGAACATTGTTTACTCAAATAACAGGGAGAGCGATGGTAAGGGGGAGTGAAGACAATAGCTCACCAACTCACCAGGCGAGGAGGGGGGTTCGCGGCCCCAGTAATATTTTACAAGGGGGTCCCCCCCATTGTTTACCACCCACCTCCAACTTTTAGACCAATATTTCGATAGTTAGTAACTACGTTTTTTAACACATTTTTTGTTGCATTCTTCGGAACGGATCGATTCACTGTTGTTTGTGTGAACTCCTAAAAGCACTTCTGTTGGAAAAAAGGCATTTACACCCTCCCGATCCCACTTCGAAGGGCTGTATAAACTGCGCCTAAGAGGCGGTAAAATATTTTATAAATGACAAAACCAAATAATTGGGTACAAATTGGCAAGTACCAACAGTATACTGAACAAATCTATAGCACGACATAACTGATTATTAATTATTGCATAACAAATGTTCATTTCTTTAATTTCCTTTAGCTCCCTTTAATCCGCAGTACAGACCCCTTTTTATCAAATTATTACCATCCATGTAAAACTTCGTGAATAGTCTTTATTGTAACCTAGAAATAGAAATAAAAATATAAAATAACTTTATTCTGGGACAAAGTCCCTTTAGAATAACAAAATAGTACAGAATTAAAACACTACATCTGGCCTAAGTAAAAGTATAACAAAAAAAGAAAAAGTTTAACCTACAACTTATTATCTACGAAAATTCTCAGAAATAGTACGTTTAATAAATTAATTAATTAAATGGTACGTAAATTAATTAATTTAATGAGGTACTAAAACCTCATGATAGCCATTTTCTTTTCACTTGAATCGTAAGATAATTTGATCACAATATTGTGACTTATTTATTAAATGGATTCTACTATCATGTACAGTAAACATAAGACAATGTTTAAGAATAATTATGCAATAAATAATGAGAACAATAATGTGTGCAACGTTCATAATGATATGGAAAGAAAGTTGTTAAATTATAGATATAAAACAAAATATTAATCCTATATATTATTTCTAAAAGGTGTTTTTTGTCGGCACGCCATAACTTCGTCAATTCTTCATCAAATCCAATGATTGACCACTCATTCTGAAGATATTCTTCTCCTTCACATGCGAAAAATTGTCCCATCCCCCCGAAATTTCTGGAAAACAAGTTAAGGAGGAAAAGAAACTTTATTAATAAAGATACCGTTATTAATAAAGAAACAATTATTAACAAAGATACAGTCCATTAGTTTTGGTATAATTAATAATGTTTTCCCGCTTAAAGATATTGTATTTAGAAGTAGAATAGTCTACTTCACTTTTTTTCCTGGCTGATATATTAATTTTACTATTTTTAAAAAACATTTGGTTGTTCTTACATTTTATTTTTTTAATAATTTAGAAAATCCCATGATCGGGGAATTATTTTTCCTTTATTACTTTTATTATCTTTCCATTCAGTGTTTACAAATAGGTCCTAGCAAAGCAATTTGTACAAATATTTTGGTCTAGTATGTTTAATGGAAATATTGTAATCGAGCAAGGAAAAAATAATAATTCCTTCCTTACATAATACATACAAACTATTTATTTCCATATTGTTTTGCTATTTCTTTCAGTAAACAAAATTTTCTGCGATTTATTCGCACGGGCCAACTAGTTACATATATTTGAGGTTAACTGCTCTTGAAAATGCCCATAAAAAGCCCAAACATCGAGCTAATAAAAAATATACATGAAGACCTTCTCAATTAATTTAAAAAAAATATATAAAAATGGCTTATCCTTCAAGTATGATAAATCTTTGAAATAAGCGAACATTAAAACGCTGGTCATATTATTGTTTTCCTGACCTCCTAAACAAACAGGTTTTATTTCAGTAGCAGGAAAACGTAGATTTTCTCTGATGCAATCAGGTTCGGAATCGAATCCACACCATAATAATAAACGGGTAGACTGGATATGGCCAGATATTGCTATCTCGATAAAAAATTATGGCTGAGGACTTACTTATGGGGAAGGATCATAATCCATCTATTTAAGCGCATTAGGTAGTCAAATCACCTATCCTCATTGGTGCAAGTTGGGCCTGCATTTATAGAAGCTGTAATTCGGTCAAGAGCCTTTAGGGGGAAGAAATCCATTACCTGACAAGGGGAGGTTACAGACGTGAAATCACGGATTTCAATTAGTTTTTTTTTTTTGTAATGCTAGGTCGAAAAATATTAGACACGCTTCCGATGTTGCTTGCAAATCTAAATATTACAATATTAAAACAATTTGTACCTATCGAAGGAGAAAAGTTGAGTAATTTTTTTTTTTACCCTTAAAAAGATTTTTTTTTTTTTTAATCACTAAAATTATGATAACTTTAACTTAAATCCACAGCAGGGATTTAGGAGTCCTGTTAGTGCTTATAGTTTTGGAAAATTTTATTTTAAAAAATATAGTATTTTTCATCTTATTTTTTTTATTGATTTATACAGTGTGACCTCAAGACATACAAAAAAGTTTACATAAAGAATGGGGCCGATTTTCAGCAGAAAAGTAGTAATCCAAGTAAGTAAATACAAGTTCTGTGTTTTTATTGAAAAGGAAGCGATAACTAAAAAAATATTTAATTTAAGTAATTAACAATTACTTCACTCTAAACTAGATAAAATTTCCTTTAATTTAAAAGAAAGTATATCATTACTAAAACCATTTAAAGATGACATTTGAGCGACTAAACTAAGGTAAGTTTCGTTTTTAAAAAATCATGAATTATTCTCAATTTTATTTATCACCATCCAGCTATACTACAGTTACACTACTTTTAGAAAAACTACTTCGTTTAATAATGTTTAGGTTCATATTAATTAAATTGAGGTTT
The DNA here is from genome assembly GCA_928085145.1 of Nezara viridula. Lineage (NCBI taxonomy): Eukaryota > Metazoa > Arthropoda > Insecta > Hemiptera > Pentatomidae > Nezara > Nezara viridula. Next base: position 107,160,767 of record OV725078.1, on the reverse strand, counting down.
ATGAGGCAAACATTGCTTTTCTATCCATCTTCTAAAAGTACCCTTGTTTTCAGCAAAAATGACTACAATCAACTGTTGCAAACCTTTTATTTCTTGTTTTTTTATGATCTGGCATGAATTTTCATAAAAATAATCATCAAGATATATATTTCATTTATTAAAAAAAATGAAATTTAAAATAACCATTTTTAAAATATTTTGCATGTAAATTATTTATAAAATTGTGTTTTCTCCCACATTTCCATCATAGGAACCGATCCGCATTTATTAGTGACAAACATAGTGTTTCTATTTCTATAATTTAGTGTAAATAGGTAGGCCTGCAACTAAGATGTTATTTTAATTTTATTATTACTATTATTTATTTACTTATTTTATTTTCTATATTTCTTTTTCTTTATTATTTCTATTATTCTTTATTATTCTCAGTTATTATTTGTATGTACATATTGTGTGAATGATTCATGTAGCCTTAATATTAATGCCCTTTAATGAGGCAAAATGTATTAATATTCAATAAAAAAAATCTATAATTGACGTTTAAAATAAAGAAACCTACTGATTATTTATATTATTTTATGAAAACGTAAATATTAGAGCTAGAAACATTAATATTGTCACTTATAAATACAGATCAACTCATATTATGTCTTTTGTCTGTTATTATGCCTGTGGCTTTGAAGATAAGGTTATTTAAAGTGTAAGTATGACTTAAGATTCAGAAACTTCGGAAACTAAAGGGAACAAAAATCCACATCACAGAACTATTTAAAATTCCATGGACCATGGACTAATTGTACCATCGACGATCCATGGATTCCCGGAATCGCAGAATATGGTTATTTTTACAAAGTAAAGATAAAAATAATGACTGATAATTCCAGGGTTTGGATTGGAAGTAGACCACTATACACCTACATATACGAATCACCATAATGATGGTGGCTAGCGATTTAGTATGCCATGTACCCTTTGAGGGATGTCGGGCCTCGAATTAATCTGTATTTTACAGCCCGTCCTGGCATCCTACCAAACAGTTTCTCGCTCTTTCCTTTTCAAATGGGCTAGACCTATTTAATTTTTCAAGTTCCACTTTTAGTTTCGGCTAAATAATAACTTGGAATTTTCGTTACAAAATGAAAATGTACACATTAAAAAAAAATCCAATTAATAAAGGTGGTCTTTCTGAACCAAAAATATAAAATTATAATTATTACATTTAATCAATGCACGATTAACGTGTATACAAAAAACTACATATTTTAATCTCGCAGTTTTTATTTTTTACATAAAAAATCTTTTTAATAAGAATTTTATTTTCCTCTTCATTTTAACGTTTCAGCCCTAAAATTCATTTTCAAAAACACTAAAAAAGAAATCATAAAATTGACATTAAAAAAAAAAAAATATATATATATATATATATATATATATATATATATATATATATAAACTTCTTTATTGAGATATTACAATCTTTCACATTTAAGGACAATAGTAATAGTGATATAGAGTAGCTCATTCATACCATACAATAAATAAAAATAATAAACGGCAATATAATAGGCTTGAGTGGAGAACCTGGTGATTGCTATAACTCCTATATATTAAAAATATTTAATGAATGAAATAAAACTTTGGGTGGAACAGTGAAAATGAGGATGGAAAAAAATTGCAGGTACGGATGTAAATAGAATGAGAAAAAAAAAAACTGTACCACTACAACCCACGAAGAGTCTTGGGTTCAGTACTATTCTAGGGAAAACACTGTTTATTGTTCTATGGTTGTGCAAGGAGGTGATTTGACCGAGATCACACTCAACCAGGTTTTTCCCCTTAATCAATTATTTTAATTAAGGGTACCCACTTTATAGAGGCCGAGTGTGCCCCAGGAGGGTCTACCTCATGGCAAGTGAAACGGAATAAATAATTTTTCTGCCATGAGCCGGGATTCGAACCTGGGACCTATAGCAATGGAAACTCAGTACCCTACCACTGAGCCACCCCACACCCTAAATATAATGAGAAACAACAATAAAATATTTTCAATATAATATGTAATATTTTCAATGATGATTTTATGATATATCTTTTTCTTTTCTTGGAAGGTTTTTGAAAATGGCTTTTAGGCCGAAACGGTAAAATAAAGGGAAAATAAAAATTCTTGTTCAATAGATTATTTATTTATAAATAATATAATATATAATTTAAAAACTTTAATATAATAATCATACAAAGATTTCACAAAACAAAAAAAAATGAATTACCTAAATAAAATTGTTTATCAAAAAATTATAGTTTTAAAATTGAAGGTTACATTTATTTATACATTAGTTAAGTTGTACGCTATTTCCATCCCAAAACTGTTAAGTTGAACTTACGTAAATCATCTTAAATATTATAAAACAGATAATAATGGTATGCCCATTACTCTCATGTCTTATTTTCGGCGATTTATTTAAGTAATAAAAATAGAATGAAAAAAAAATTGCACTGAAAGTAATTGTTTATTGGCAAACAAATATCAGAATATCTTAACATAGTATACATCTGGATGATGTAACTTACAAAAGTGAGTTATAACTCACAACCATGCACTACAATTAAAATATTTATATAAGTAATAATATTTAAAATAATAAAAATATTAATAATATTCAGTGTCTAATCTATTTAATTAAAAATAATATAGTACAAATGGAAACTATGAAACAGACAAACTATTCATGCTGAAGCGACTAAAAAAACAAAGTTTTGGAACTGGACTTTGTGGAAGAAGAGAACATACAAACCTAAAAAATTTCATGCGATACATGACTATAACAAACATAAATCATAAAAATGTTAGAAAAGGATGATGAGGATGAGAGTGGGAATTTATCATGTTATTTTTAACTTAACAATAACTGTTATTTAAAAAAAGACTGTTACTGAAAAAAAATGTGACCATAATTTACGCAGGTTGTTTCGGATAAGTACAAACAAACAAATACCAGCAATTCTACATCCGATCTCCGACTAAAAAGTTACTAAAACCTCATGGTTTATCTCTCCTTTGTTGCTCTTACTAGCGGTTTTTGTAATTCCTCGATTAGTTGTTGTTTTGTTTTTTCTACAAAATATCTTATTGCGTTTGAACAAAAAGGATGTTTCCAAAATTTGGGAAAAAGAAAACATTTCGAATAAAATATCTCAAAATTTAAATACCACGCAGAATTAAGAAACCAATTTTCAGAAGTCAATATAAATATTTTTTTTTTATTTGTGAATATACAACAAAAAAAATTATATATTTCATATTATTAATCCCGCCTTGTTGATCGTGTGTTCTTAAGAACACATCTTAGTTTTTATTTGGAAATTTGATGTGCATTTCGGTATTTCTTGTGCATGTTCTTATCCGGAACATTCTGTGAATTCAAATAATATGGTAATGGGTATTGTGTTTGTACACTGATTGACATTTCGGGAAAATGGATATAAAAAATATATTTACATAAGAAATTTAATTACATTACAAAATAATAAGCAATTAGAAACGTATGTACATTAGAGTAAACTGAGCTGGATGTTGCCAAAGTCATTTTTATTTTTATTATTATACATTGAACCTTCATTTTTTGCTCTTCGATGATATCGAGTGTAGCTATAAAAATTGATAAATTCGATATTTTTTCTTTTACTTAAAATATAATTCCTACAGAAAATATAAAATAAAAATATTTTATGTTATTCATTCATCATAATGTTATTAACCGTAAGATAGACAGTGGTAACTTCAAGGTTGTAACCCACGGCTAACACCTGTTGAGTACAAGAGGTGTCTGCTTACATACTTTTTTATTACTAATATATAATTAATAAATTAATAACTTATTTTAACTGTGCGATTGAGAACATATTATTTTTATTATAGTATGTGAAACATTTTTCTTGGGTAAATATCAACTTTATCCATTTGAAAATTTCAATTATTGAAATTTAGAAAAACATCCTTAATTTTCTCTAAATAATATTCTGTCCTAATAATATATGTCTAAATAATATTATTATATCATGTACTATAACATGTCTACAGTTTACTGAAATGAATACCTTTGAAGCGTGTAATATTGTGGAAACTTCAATATTTAAATGATGTTATTATATTATGTGAAGTTCTAGAAATAAAAAAAAACGCATTTTTTTTTCTTTCTTATTTAAGGTATTACAAAACGGTATCAAAAAAAGCTCTATGAAAATATTAAATGCCATGAATCGATTTATTTTAAATTTAATAAGATAAAATAAAACGATAAATATGAGCTAATAAATTAACCTTTACCATTTTATTTTATAAAGTCAAATCCTCTGATTCGGTTTCATAACTTGAAATATAAATTAAGTCACAATTTATTTTTTTTTAAACTCGTGACTAAATTAATCGTCTTCCTTCCTTATATAGATTTGGACCACTTTTGTGACATTTATTCATCAATTCCTTCTACGGAGTTTTATTTTGTTTTGTCTAGGCCTATCACTCTAACGTCCACCATGTGGACTTATATTTTATATTTATTTACTTTCATTTAAAAAATTAAATAAACCACCCGACATTATTGTTTCTTGATAGATTTCGTCCGTCAGCCTTGTTAATTTCCATAGTTAAAGCCTCGTTTCCACGAGCCATAGTAGCAACTGTCGCAGCAGCTACTTCCATCGCCTAAACTGTACGACCTTGTGGCATTTGCTATGTGGTAGTACTTGCATGTTATTTGACGATAATTTGACGAAGGGTTGACAGCACTAGCGGATCCAGGATTTAATTTTGGGAGGGGCTTCAGGCCGAAAGCTTTTTTGTTTTTCATAAAAATAACGATAATTACTTTGTAAAAAAAAGAAAGAAACTAACTCATGTAATGGTGATTTCAATTTAAGTGATTCCTAAAGTCCATTTGAATGTAATTAAACGAAAAATAATACTTTAAGAGGTATTTTTAAAATATTTGTTTCCATAAAGCATGGTTATATTTTACCATTTTGGGGGGCTTATATTAAAGATGGGGGAGCTTCAGCCCGAAAAATAATCAAACTATAATGGCGATCACGCTGGAAAACATTGTTATCATATATTGTTATGTTTCGGTGATTTTTAAGTTTTGAAATTCATTCGATTCAAATTCTTGTAAGAGGAATAAAACGATACAATTTGTTTTTTGTTTTTTTTTAATATATTATATACTGAGATAGATTGTAATATTTCTCAATAAAATGTTTAAAAAATATATATATAAATATCGTATTTAGATTAACTTTTGTTGACATTAAATTAGTAGTTATTGAAGTTTTGTAATTTTAAATAAATTTTATAACCTAAAATATATATATATATATATATATATATATATATATATATATATAGAGAGAGAGAGAGAGAGAGAGAGAGAGATAGAAAGAAAGAATGAGTGAGAGAGATGAGTTTCCTTTATAAAAATAATCGTGACAGCTGCTCCAAATTAATTTTTTCAACTATCATCGTTAGTGTTGCCCAAATGCGATACCGAGAAGAGTCTAAGTCTTGCAAACTCAGCCTTGGTCATGGTCTTGGTCTTGCGCAAGAGTATCGCAACAGTCTTGCAGTTACTTATTAGCTTATTACTATGGAGATATTACTGTAATATTTTAGATAGGAGAAACCTAACTAAGCCCGAATGAAAAATTAGAGGAATTAAATGCAAAAGTATGTTGGTTATACCAACTATTTACATACAGTAACTTAGATTGTTAAGTATTAGTAACTATTTTGCCTTAATTCTTATTCTAAAAATCGATTTTTTTTTACCAGTCCTGGTCTTGGTCTTGCAACAGTGCAGGCGGTGTTGATTTTGGGCAACACTAGTCACCGTGTACACAATGGTACTGCCGCTGCCTCACTTTCTTGAGAATACTACCACACGAGGTGCTTTCATGAAAGAAATCGTCCCCATATAAACGAAAATTATGCTTTCATTTCAAGAATATATCTTTTCTGTTTTGAGAAATATTACAATCTGTTTCATTTAAAGACTGTTAGAGTTCAGAAAGCACATTCACACCATATTTACAAATACATGAATAAATAAAATAATAACAATATAATACGTAGAAATAAGAAAATGGAAGTATAATAGACTTAATCATAATGCCTAGAACAGACCAATCCAAAACCATCGGTTGTTCATATTTCTCTAAATTGTCCACATGTTATTAACGGACAACTTACAGTTTTATTTCTGTAAAAAGTACCAGCTGATCCAATTCTAAGCCCACAACCATTATCTTTTTTTATAATAATTTAATTTGAATTTAATTGAAAAAATTTAGTAAATGTTTTAAAAGTAACTGCAGCATTTCAATTTAAAAAGAAATATACTTGACAACCGCAGCAATTACTCTATACATAAAAATTATAAAAAATCAATCGGTTAAAAGAATTCCAATAAAAAAAATGGGTAACAGTTAAATAATTAAATTCTATATACAATGCGGGAAGTGTTTCGGTTCCCTTTGAAGGGGCAATTAAAACTAGAAAAGCGGTGGGGGGCGGCACGCTCCACATGTGAGAACATGTGTCCACCAGCTTAGCAAGCTCAGCTTTATTCCAAATCGGTTGATTGTCTCTTAGTAAAGAGACTCTTATTCTTGTTCGTTACAGATGTTCTTAATAAATATTTGATTGCCGTGGAATCCCCCTCCTATGATCTGCCAATAGAATTGATATAACTGCCACGATTGCACATTATGGCCGATTGCGAATCCAGAACGAGAAAAGTCTAAAAATAAAGTTATGATGAGAACCGGGTTTGTACCATTAGGAAGTTTTGTTAATTAACAAAAAAACTAGTGTTGCCCAAATGCGAGACCGAGATGAGTCTAGGTCTTGCAAATTCAGTCTTGGTCATGGTCTTGGTCTTGCGCAAGAGTCTCGCAAGTCATGCAGATACATATTAGCTTACTACTATAGAGATATTACTGTATTTTTTTAGTTGGGAGAAACCTAAGCCCGAATGAAAAATTAGAGGAGTTAAATGCAGAAGTATATTGGTTATACCAATTATTTAAATATAGTAACTAAGATTGTCAAGTATTAGTAAATATGTTCATTCGAAAAATCGATTTTTTTTTTTACCAGCCCTCGTCTTGGTCTTGCAACATTTAGGCGGCCTTGGTCTTGGTCTTGTAAAGTACAAGACCAAGACCGATTTTGGGTAACACTAAAAAAAAAAAACACAAAAAATCCGAGGGTAATGCCAATGAGCTAAATAATACATCCAAATCTTTCATATTGAAACATAAGATAGCTCGTTATGTCTGTTAGTATTGAACAGTATAGGAATATTAGATTAGCAAATATTTGAAGCTTTAAAGGGAGCGATAATAATTGTGTTTTAGGTGTAAAATTCTTGTTTTCGGATAAAGAATTAACTGAAGCATTGAGAGAAGGAAACGATTTTTTTAAAGATTAGTCTAAGAAGAATAAAATTAATTGGTTGAGCATGCAAATTATAAACTTGATTTTAGGACAATTAATTAATATCTTGAGAGAAAATTAGACACCCCAAGATAACTTTTTTTATCATATTTTAGATTGCTTGATAATAAAAAATAGATTCTTAGCAATAAGGCGCTGAAAAGGTTATATAATAAACCTTAACTTAGCTTAGTTGGTAATATTAAAAATCTGTACCTCTACAACCCTAAAGGGTCCTGTGTGCAGTACAATGTGAGGAAGTATTGTTACAAGATCAACGGTTGTGCAGGGAGGTGATTGGGCCGATATCGCGCTTAACCGCCAGGTGTTCTCTCTTAATTAATTATTTAATTAAAAGTACCCATTTCATAGAGGCTGGATGCGCCCCAAGAGGGTCTTCCGTTCCCAGGGTCGTTCCATGACTGATGAAAATTTAATAGTCATCAACGAGATTCGAATCTGGAACCTTGATAAAATTCAATGCCGGAAAATGTAACTTCAAATCGTTGTCATTTTGACTGAAAATCGGTTATTCAGATACCCCGATTTTACGAAAAAATAATAATTTCGCCTTATTATTTACTAGAAACAAAGAAAATTTTTATAATGATCTGAAAAAAAGCATTTCTGCATGCCCCTCCACGAAAAAAGTAGACCTTAAGTGGGTTTGCTTGTAATGCTGAAAAGGAATATGAAGAGGAAAGTGGTGATCTCAGTCGAAGTGAGATATTTTATTATAGAAATGTTATATTTGGATTATAAAATTTTCATGAAAAAAAAAACGTGCTGGTTTCAGACAATAAATGATTTACAAATCATATCCTATGACTTTTTTTAACAATAACAGATTAGTCTGTATAAGGAAGAAATATTTTATTGTCAATAACATAGCTTATACACTTTTGTTCCGCCAGACCCGCAATCGGCCATATTTGCATTGGTAGACTGTATAAGAAAAAAAAAAAAAAGCTAAAAAGCCTATTCGAATTCAATAATTTCATCGGTCATTTCCAACTCACGGCAGGAAAGCAAGGTGGTTAGTATGGGCGGGGTTAGAAGCTGTCCAACCATGAATGCTAAACCAATTTGATAGACGGAATTAACAAAGATAACACAATGTTATCCGCTGGAAAACAATAGCGTTGGAAAGACAGTTTGGTTAAGGCGGCAATACATCTGAAAGAAATGTAAAGCATCTTCTTCCTGAAATTCCTACCGCAAAGGTATTTATTAGTGTCGCCCAAATGCGAGACCGAGACCAGTCTTGGTCTAGGTCTTGGTCTTTCGCAAGACTCTCGTAACAGTCTTGCAGTTACCTATTTGCTTGTTACTAGAAAGATATTACTGTATTTTTTTAGATAGGAGAAACCTAACTAAGTCTGAATGAAAAATTAGAAGAATTAAATGGAAAAGTATATTGGTTAGATTAATTCTTGACATATAGTAACTAAAATTGTCAAGTATTAGTAACTAGTTTTCCTCAATTTTTATTCAAATAATCGATTTTTTTTTACCAGTCTTGGTCTTGGTCTTGCAACAGATAGGCGGTGTTGGTCTTGGTCTTGTAAAGTGCAAGACCAATACCGGTTTTGGGCAACATTAGTATTCATACATGAGGAAGGGTTATAACTCTACCAGAACAACTCGACATGAAGAAATTATATTTAATACTTCTGTTAGTTATTGTATTTGTTTATATTTAAAAAAATTAAGTACCTTATTGGAATAAAAATTTGGTACAATTATTTTTTATATATATTATATTATATATATAGAAGAAAAAGTTATTTGCAATTAAATTGTAACCTAATGTAAGCATTAAAAATTTATATATTTATGTTGGTCAAATTCCACAAAAAGCCAATTAGGGTACTGTATGCTTTAAGGGCGAAATAATGTTTCCATGTCACCACCATTAACTAATAGCGAATCAAGGATTTAATTTTTGAGAGAGGGCCTAATCTTTTAATAACAGTAATTCTTCTCCATGCCTTAACACTCTGATCCCAGATCATTCTGGTAATCGTGCGGAGAAGAAAGGCCAATAAAGAACTGCTTACAGAAACTGTTGAATCAATACCCAATGATATGAAAGCACGGATAAAGATGGGCGGGGCATATAGCTCGTAGCAATCCATCTAGAAGCCCCTACATAAGAATGAATGCCTCAATAAAAGGCAAAAGGCCAAGTAGGAGGCCAAAAAGCAGATGGGGAGATAGAATCAACAAAGATGGAATAGAGCTGCGAACAGATAAATGGAAAGAAAAAGGCAAAGACAGGCAGAAATATAGCAGGCTTGTTAATGCGGCAAAAGATCTACATGGTCTGTAATGCAAACAGAAAAAAATAACAGTAATTACTCGGAAAGAAAAAAAATACATACATAAAATGTTGTTTAAGTAGTCCAATAAAGATTTTCCAAAAAATGAAATAAAAAATAAAACGGTGATAACAGGAATAGCTTTTTGTTTTTTAATATTTTTCCTTAACACGTGCTAACATTTAGTAACTGTATTCGCATTATAATTTAAAAAGAGAATATATTGTGATTATTTAGGTACTTAGTTTAGATCATATACAAAATCAAATATGGATCAATTAAAAATATAAATATATTTTTCATATACTAACCCTACAAGGACCACTTTTTAAAAATTATTATTTAAATTCGAAATTCATTAAAATAACTCGAAAGATGTTTAAAAGAAGTAAAAAAGTCATTTGCAAATTTAAATTAATTGATATTCATATTAAAAATTCTATATTTTTTTTTCTAAGAGTAGTTAAACTTTAATGTAATACTTCATACATAATAGATCTTCCAAGAAAACATTTTATTTTTATTTTCATTTATTTTATATAAATTTTAAAATCATTCTGACGCATGACAGAAGGGTTATTACGTTAATTTGTGTTGATACAAATAGAAAAACATTATTGGCATCGAAAAAAAAATGTTAAGTGGAATTACGAATATTTAAAATATATAATCAATAAAAATTTTGTTTCGTCATCAAATAATTCTGAAAGTGTATATTTACTTTATATATATTTACTTATATATATATAAATATATATATATATATATTTACTAGCAAATATATTTACTTTTGAATATTATAGTAACACCAACAAAACCAAATGAATCAAATATTACATTGCATTGCCACTAAAAAGTATCCAAGATCTAATTTTGACCTACGTTAGATTCATTTTCAATGCTATTAGTTGCAAGTGGAAAAATTAAACTCGTTAAAAATGTAATATCTTAAACATTATTTGCATATGTAAATAATCAAGTTGTGTCGGTGTCAAGTCTACTAGAAAAAAGTACCTTGAAAAATACACACGTAATAATTTGTTCGGCTACTGGAAGTTAGCAATGATGTAATGCATTCAACATTCATCCATGTCATGCATTCATCCATCAGATATGTCATTTTAGCATATTAAATTATTATTAAATACCCCCAAAATAATAAATGCTTTTCATAAATTATGGCAGATGATACAATTAAAGCAGACTTTCCGGAAGGTACACGCGGATTGATCAGTCAAAGAAGGTCCACTTAGGGACTGTGTCAATCCAACCGGTTCACCTTGTGCCTTCACTATTTACTTCAGCATCATATCTATATTGCAATCATCTTACCTCTTGCCTGTCTTTAGAGCAACTGCTAAAAGATCTGTAAAAGACATATAATAATTCTATGAAAACACGATTAATAAACTGCCATGGAAAGCAAAATCGGCAATATGACTTATCACAACACCGATACAATCATTATGCTTGATTAAATTAAATAATAGTACATTCTTATTGGCTCTCATGGTGGGAACTTAACCGGCAAGTGGGCCAATTATTTTTCTTGGCCCATCCCAAATGGCGGTCACTACTTACTAAATGGAACGTGGAATGACCGTGAGTTGATTTTTTGGAGTGATGCGGAACGGTGCTAAACTCTATCTCATGCACTAAAAAATTCAATCACTTCATCCCTCCAAACCCACTAAAACTGATGAAGGGTCTTGGGTTCAGTACAATGTGAGGAACTGTTCTGGTCAACGGTTGTGCAGGGAGGTGATTAGTTCAATATCACTACGCTCAACACCCAGGTTTTCTCCCTTAATTAACTATTTAGTTAATATTACCCACTTTATAGAGGCTGAGTGTGCCCCAGGAGGTTCTCCCGAACCCAGGGCTGATCCACGCCTGATGAAAAGTTACTAGACATCAGCCGAACTCGAACCTGGGACCTTGTGCTCTGGAAGTCAGTCCTCTTTATCCTACAATGTGAGGGGAAAACTTGTGGAGTGCCAAGATGGATTGCGCAGTTTTTAGGCTATTCTATAAAATAATAATAAAAATTTCTGATCGGTAAATATTGTATTGTTAAAATTTACGATATTTGTTCTTCAAAACATTATACAAAAATATTGCTAAGAAAAATACACGATTTTCTTTATTTTATTGGTATCAATTATATTAAAAACATTTATAATACTTGCTTTCAAATTTCAATTATTTTGTAATGTTATTAATAATATTTTATTATAAGGTTATTTATTATGAATTGTAAATTTTAAATTGTATCCTTGCCAACTTTTCTGTTTTATGAAAAAAAGTAAGTGACTAATAAAAAGAGTAAGTTATTAATAAAATATAAAAAATAAATTTCTTATTCTACCTCTCTTACAGTTAATATAATTCCTAATATCAACAGTTAATGTTTATTATAAATGTCTGAAAATTTTAATGAAATAAATGTTGCCTAAATAATTTTTTTTCAAATTACATTACGTTTAAAAGAAAAATAAATATTTTGAATAATTTATTAATGGGTATATTTTCAGGAATTCATTTCCAATTATTTCACAATAAATAATTGGAAATGAAATGTAGTAAAAGAATAAAAATAAAAAGATTTTTTTTAAAAACTTTATTTTATTTTTTTTAATTTACGTCTTTTAGTGGTATATTATGTTGATTTGGATGTTGGCTACAGAGCACCAATAATTAAAATGATGTTATAAAATTAGGTAAAATTAAAAAATCTTTTTATTGTTAAAAAGATTATTCATTTATAGTTTTTGCAGGAATATTATGAACAATTTAAAACCTTAATGTAAATTTGATCAATAGTAACAATCAAATGAGGATCCCACAAAAAATTAGCAACCGTAAAGTAAAATAAAAACATTATTATTTCAATTATTACAATTTTTACTAAAATGTTGAATATTAATATTTGCGCTGATACCCAACTGATATGTAAGCAAATATGACATTAATTTCAGATAGGTATTGTCTAATAGAAATAATTGTACACAACAAGCACGCTTCACTGATTATAATTCAAAACGCCATGCGTTATGTAAATCAAGTTAAAAAATCACGTCCTAATACTGCTGTACTGAAGGAAAATTGTCTGACCCTTCAAGCCATAGAGACTGTTCTTCAACCATAGAATCATACATACCCTTTTAATTTATAAAATTCGTGTGGAATTAATTGAAAAATAATATTTTCAACATATCGATTCTAATAAAACTGAAGGACATTCTGAATTATAACAAATAAAACAATCTGAAATACTTTTTTACTTTCACTTACCTATATATGTAATATATAGTAAGGGTAAGTATTGCGATCGTGAAAATTTTCGAATCTGAATTTTCAACGGAAATGCACGTTTTGATGTCCCCTGAGTCCAAATAACCAGGTCGCGCAAAATGGTCTGTGCGTGTGTATGTATGTGAACAGCCTAGCCAAAAAAACGAAACCGAAATTGCGTATTTAAGGCTTTTATAAGCCTTGGATGTTACATCAACGTTATCGTCAAAATCGCCAAACCGGAAGTGGTACTTTATATAATCGATTTAATACATTTTTACGATTTTCTCAAAAACGTCTCAAACGATTCTTATTAAACTCAGTATATCAGTGTATTGTTTAGCAGTTTTAAATATAATGTAGGTTTTATTCTCATTGATGTTCTCTAACAGGGCTTAAATGGCTAATTTTCAACATTATCTTCCTCTAAAGTACCTTTAATTTTTTTCACTTGAAATAATTAATCATTTCACACTAATCTTCAATATAAAAAATAGTTAAATATAAAATATGAAAGAATTTGATAACCTAATTAAGGAGAAATAAAACGGATAATACGAGCGCAGCCGAGCTTTCTCGAGCTCGCCCGAAAGATTACAATAGGATTCCTTCCATACGTAACATGAGCTTAATATAATACGGACTCCGACAATATTGTGTACATATACATATGCGGTTTTCATAAATGCTATCGTTGGAATTGTTTAATATTTAATTGAATAGAATACAGCGATAGAAAAATTAAAATTTGTCTATATAATGGTATTTAAAAAACTGAAAATATCCACAATGAAATTTAAATAAATATAGCGTCCATAATTTTTACTTTCATTTCATCTTTGCCTGACAATACATATTTCTGCTAAGAAGAGCACCAGATTTTTTATTTTCAAATGGCTGCAATTTTTGTAACGAATCCGTTCCATCTTATTTTATAAGACATAATAAAATATATATTATGTCACGTAGGCGTTGAACCCAACTGGGTGGTGTGAACACATTTTTCCCAAATGTTTGAAATGGCCTCATTTGTTAACTATTATAATTGTAGGCGTGTCATATTCATTTGTCTATTATAAATTCCTATTAAGCTGTGTTTACACATCACCAAAACCATTGCGAGCACGAGCATTCAAAAGTATAGTTTTGCTTGGCTCGCGCAAGTTTCCCCGCTTTGGTTGCCAATCAGCCATCACAAAGTAGACATCAGACAGAGCTTGCGGAAAGCGGCACATAAACGCTTGGGTCGATATTTCATTAGATATTTCGTTTCCATTCGGTTTTCTTAATTTTTTTTTTCAAAATATATGTAAGTAAATTAAAAAAGCTGCAAAGATATCCAGCATGCATTTATTTTTATTACATGTATGCAAAAATGTCGCGGATCGAGATTTCGCAGAAAACGTCGAGATTTTTTGGAAAAACTCGTGAAAAAGTAAGGAGATTCAACAACCAAAATTGATAGACACGATGAATGAACTCTGATTAAAGTACACATATAAAACTTAAACTTTTATATAAAAATCAGAATATGCAGTAAAAATATAATTACAGCACCTATATGAAGTACGAAACCAACAGTTAAAGATTTGATAGACAGTACAAGTATCTTTTAAGGAACGGATATCCCCACAACTTTGTTGTCCGGTTTTTCTTCAATGTTAAAACCAAAGCAGCTCGGCTAAGCTTTCAGAGAGATCCATAATTCTTTTAAAACTTACAACAAAAAAAAAAAAAGAGGTCGTACCTTCCGATTCAGTTTTATGCACCGTTGCTGAGCTGCAGCGAAGAACTGCTATAGCCGCAACAGTAAAAGAAAAATAACTTAGGTGCTAGAAGTTGCAATTAGAGGACTTATCACCACTGCGGTTGCACCATTTTACAACTTGCAACCTCCAGGTTTTACTGCACTCCTCTCTTACCAACTTGTTTTACACCCCGTTCGCTTTGTGAGATTTGTGTTTGGTGTTTCGCTCAAAGTTGACAAACGGTACTTATTGAAAAGTAAACACGCGCGAACATAATCTGTAATCGTACATGTATTCATAAAGTATTTCTTGAGTATAACATACATAGTCATATATAGTAGTTTCTTTATTGAATTACATTACATTTTGTCACAGGTAAGGACATTAGTAATAGTTACTCAAGAGTACTTCATTCACACCATATGTGCAAAAAATAAAAACAAATTAAATAGAACAACACAAAAATAATAATACTACTTAATTTTTTTTATTTTCAAAAATTTGAAATTATATCAGCATAATTCTCAATTGATATTAATTGCTTACCAGAAATCTAACGGTCATGATGAGTTCCTATTTGTTTTCCTCGTGTACATTTAATTCTTAGTACAATTAATATTTTTAAATATAAAACAAATAAAAAGTTAGAAAATAAAATAAAATATATCCAGAATGAAGAGGATGTATTTCATATTTCTTGTTTCTTTTGAATATTACAATGGATTCCAAGAGTTTGTCCATTTGAAACCTAGACCCTTCCCCGATATGAAACAGTAGTGGTACATTCTATTATGATAATTAGTTAAAACGCATTTACTGGAATTAATTTCCCTATCATTCCCAAAAGTAAATCCATTTATTCCGAATTTGATATAATTTACCTTAAGACGGAGTAACTTTAGGACAGCTGTTAAAATTTAGTTTGTGATGATTCCATGATAGATGCACTGTGTTGGTTCAGTCTGCAAAAACGTGCTACGTACTACGGTACTACCTTGCGACAGTTTCAGAACCCTAGTTCACTACACTAGCTGTGCAGTTAGGTTTTATTTATTTTCATTGTTTTTTTTTATCAAATTTTTTTTTTATGAAACTTTCGCTTGTGCCTCAAGAGTTGTGCGCCGCAAGATAGTAGCGCAGTACATGCTTACTGAACCAACACAGTTTATCCACCACGGAATCACCACAAACTAAATTTTACTCGCTGTCCCAAAGTTACACACCCAGTCCCAAATTTACCCCATCTTACGGTATGTGAATTGAATAATTTAAAATTACTTATTTATTCATCTGTGCCATGCCTTTCGACTACACAGGTTTTGAAGTAATGGCATATCACATAAGTATATGCTATTTCTGGAATTATTTAATACAAAGAAAAGTAATAATTTTTGCTTGTGAACTTGCTTTCTAAGCCTTTTTTCCTCCTTTGTAAGCCCTACGTAAGGGAGCAGTAAGACTGCTAATATAAATTCCTCCAGATAGAATACAAATACCACTTATCCCTGGTCAGCTGGCTTGAAGGCTTATTGTTGATGTAAAGCCTTCCACTTCACCAATAGATAAAGAGGTCACTTTGAATACAGATCTCTAACAAATAGTAAGATTTGAATGTGATGGGGGGATGAGCAAAGAAGGCCAAGGCTGCTACGACCACACGTTGATCTGTTCCCATCAAAAGCCCCCTCGACTTAGACTGCAATCACTCAAAAAAAATCTAAAAAAATATCGCTATATCGTGTCGTATTATACTTACTCGAATATATTTTTATTATTATTTGTTTTTGAAAACTTTATTTAAACAAATGGAACAGTGAGATGAAAAAATAACAGAATAGATGTATAAATATATAACAATGTTGTAGAAATATTATTACTCATTTCTTTTAGTTATAGATGCAATCAATATTTATTATGAATTACAAGCAGACCTCGAATGACGGAATTTCCCATTTAGTCCAGTCAACGAATGAATATAGAAGGAAATGTCGTGAACACAATTTTTGACTTTGGGACATTTTAACAGGTAAACACTAAAGAATCCCCACTACTAGATAATAAGAGAGATGTGCGGGGGGGGGGGGTCTAGAAGGTCACTTTTTTTAAGTTTTCGCTTATATCAGGAAAACTATCTATCGCATCGACAGAGTCGTTTTATGCAAACTAAGCTGATAAAATTTGCAATCTGATTGATTAAATATGTTTTTTCGCTACCTCGCTTAGTTTTCTAGATATCCGTCCTCAACTATGGCTAATTTTGAAGAAGAAAAAATGTTGCCTCATGTTTATTGCTGTTTTTTCGGGTTTTCGCTTATACCAGGAAAACTATCCATCGCATCGACAAAGAAGTTCTATACAAAATTAAACCTGATAAAATTTGCAATGTGATTGATTATATATCTTTTTTCGCTATCTCGCTTAGTTTCCGAGATATCCGACATCAATTATCGCTAATTTGGAAAAAAAAAAAACCTCATGTTTGTTGCTGTTTTTCGGCCTTTGGCTTGTATCAGGAAAATTATTCATCGCTGTTTCCTTCTATACCCCCTTTTCGAGCATTCATTGACTAGACTAATTGTCTATGTCTTGTTATTTATTTCATTTTAATTTTTAGCTTTGTCTTATCTTTTTATCTATATTCATGGAATTACGTTGATATATGTGTGTGCGATTTAGTCTTGTATTTCTAGAATTCGAATACTTTTTTTATTTTATTTTTTATTTCTCATGAAATATATGAGTTATGTAATGGTTATTGTTTAATTTGGTATATTAGTGATATTGTATATGACCAGTGTTATGAAGAGGGAGAACATTTTGTTTTTCCATTTAAAAATAATGAAATAATATAATGTTAGAGCTATGTCCATATGGATTGATATGTATGTTGTGTATAAAGCAACCCTATGTAGTAGGGCAGCATTACTTTCAATAAAGTATTCCTCTCACTGTAAATGTATGTTTTACTTTATATCTTTCTGAGGTACAATAAACACGTTTTCATTCTTATTGCTTCCTTTCCCAGAAGGTTCTCCTTCTCTTCTTTGTCGGACTAAATGGTCTAGCTTGTTATGATATCAACTAGCTTAACGAAAAGATATTTTATGTTATTCTAGATAACATTAGAACCTAGAAATAGGAACGCCGTTTATAATGATATGTCAGAATATACAGGGTGTTTCAGGGTTAAATGACCAATCTGCAAAAAATGAACTAAGAACATCAAAACAAGAAAAAAATTTCCTCTGAAGGTATGCCCGCAAACGCTTTGTTTAGGAGATATTCATTCAAACCTAAAGATTTTCGTTGTTGTGAATTATTTACGTTATATGGAATAAATGAAACCTGTTTATTTGTTTTAACTACTTTACTAATTAATTAAGATGGATTATCATCAAAATATTGTAATATGGTCGCACTCCTTTCTTCATTTCGTAAAGGGGAAAAATACCATCAGCACGCGGTATTAGAGTAAATTTACCAGTTTCTCTAAGACGTTGAAACGTGGAGCTAAAGATAGACTTGTTTGGTAATCTTATATCCGGAAATCGTCTGGCATATTCACGACGGACAGCATTAGCATTACCATAGCAAAAACCGTATACAAACACCATATCGGCATATTCACCATTAGTATAAATGGAAGGCATAATGATGAGTACTCTGCGAAAGCCTCTTACAAACTGATAAATGTTATTGATAGTTTCCAATGCTGATTCTAAATAGTATTAATCCTTATGTTGCTAATAGTTTTTATACAGTTAGGGATAAAAGGTCATATTAATATTCTATCTAATCCATCTCCTAAACAAAGCGTTTGCGGACATACCTTCACTTCGAATAACATTTAATATGAATGTTAATGTTTACATTTAATTAATAAAGTAGTTAAACAAATCAATAGGATTTATTTGTTTCATATAGCGTAAATAATTCATAACAACGAAAATCTTTAGCTGTGAATATCCCCTAAACAAAGCGTTTGCGGACATACCTTCAGAGGAAATTTTTTTCTTGTTATGAGGTTCTTAGTTCGTTTTTGCAGTTTGGCCATTTAACCCTGGAACACCCTGTATAGCCATTTGTTTGTTCAAATTTCTGGAAGACATGGACTTTGAAACTGAATGACTTCGTCACTGGATACCAAGTTTCCCATTGTCGTTTACATATTGAGGATACAGAGCAGTAAGGTCAACTTGATCTATGCCGGGTCAGTAACTAGGCGGGGCATACCAAGCAGCCCTCGAGGTCACCTCATCGCCCCATCCTTCGTCACCAACGGTCACTATGCTCTTTTTTTGGCACACTTTCACAAACGCCTTCTACATTTAGCGAAAAAAAAATATGGTGTCTATAAGGATTCGATGATTTTTTTTAAATATTTATTTATTGAATAATATAACAATCTCTCAGATGGACATTGGTTATAGGGAGGTAATATAACGATGAAATATTAATGACCAAA
Source organism: Nezara viridula (assembly GCA_928085145.1). NCBI lineage: Eukaryota > Metazoa > Arthropoda > Insecta > Hemiptera > Pentatomidae > Nezara > Nezara viridula. The sequence continues at coordinate 107,141,450 of OV725078.1, read as the reverse complement.
TGTAATCATCGTTGATTTCAAAACATCAGCTGACCAAATCAGCCAGTATCGAAAGTCGCATGGTACGTCGGGTGCATTATGTTCCCTTTTGTAACACCCAGACCACGATTTTGAGAGTACATAGGGATCTGTATATACAGGGCATGCCATAATTAGAGGGAAGAAAGAACACCTGGAGAGCAACAAAACAGTTTATACCAAAGTTGATACAATTTTCGGCAAAAAAAGTACGAAATTTGATTTTTTTTTTTTTTTTTTTTTTTTTTTTTTTTTTTTTTTTTTTTTTTTTTTTTTTTTTTTTTTTAGTAAGTCAATAGGAAGCTTTAAATAAGAAAATATTTAATTTAAGTAATTGATAATAGCTTAACACGCTGTTTGAATTCAATAGCTGTATATAAAATCGCATAATTTTTTTACAAAACTTGAGGTGAATCTCGAGTTTTTCCCTAATAAACCTCAACTTTATTAATATGGACTTAAAGCTCATTGAACGAGAAAGTTTTTCTAAAAGTAGGTATCTGTAATATACTTGGAGGATGATAAAAATCTATCGCGTATAATTTATGTTTTTTTTTTTTGTTTTTTTAAATAGAACTTAGTTCAGTTTAGAAACTCAAAACTCCTCTTTAAATGGTTTTAACAATGACAAACTCTATTTTTGTTTGAAGTAAATTTTCTAGTTTACAATGGAGCAATCGTTAATTACTTAAATTAAATATTTTCTTAGTTGTAGCTTCCTATTCAACAAAAAGCGCGACATTTAAAAAAAAAACACAAAATTTAAATTTCATACTTTTCTGCCGAACATTGGACCAAATTTTATATAAACTCTTTTGTAGCTCTCGAGATCTGCTGTCAATCCTATAAATATTTGCCGCTGCTTACGAGACATCCTGTATGCTTGTATAAGAGTCGTTCTAATAAATAAAATATTTTTTTCAGGTGACGCTAAAGCCCTTGGAGATCTGTCCAATTGGCAAATCGATCGTGAATCGGCGATGAGTGCTGGATTGGACGATAGTAGAGACAATGAACCGTACAAAAAATATAGTCGGATGTCTTAACTGAACAGTCGAATTTCAATAAGAACTATAGTCCATCTAAATTTCCTAAACTAGATTTTTAAAGACCTGCCTATGCTAGATCGCATGATCCTTTGCCACAAACCATGGTTTTCATGGTGCAGAGACAGGCCACTCTAGCTATATATACTGAGAGACGACCCAATGACTTATTTCATCATGGCTCCTGGTCCTCCAGGTTGAGAGGGCGGGGTGGCCGAGCGGGTTTGATATAAGATAATTAGATAAAAATAATTACGAGTTCGACTCTCAGTGATACTAGGTGAGGCTTTTACCGCTGCCATTAATCCCCCGCCCTTACCCCCTGGCTCTAAAGCCCGAAAGCCCTTCCCCTTCCGTGGATCCGGCAGTGTCGTTTATAAATTTTACCGAGTCTACATTTACGTGTTGCGTTTCGACTATCTTGAGAAAAAAATTTAAAAAGAAATATCACATAAATTGAACGATTACTCTTTCCTGGCTACTCCACATAATGATGTTATTTACAAATATTGATATAAAAGAAAAATAACATAAATAGTGACATCAATTAAATATTAGGTTATGATTGGAAAAATCCAACACAAAGCGTTCGGTCTTTAAAAGCGCAGATAAATCAAAGTAAGCCGTCATCACTTCCCTAATTCAGGCACCATCAGGACAAACAAAACAAAAAAAGTCACATAATGCAGACAAAGTAAAACATACATTCTAACAACAAAGGCATTATCTAAAGACAGTACATCACTTCATGACATCCAAATACACTCTCTAAATTACTATTAAGGGGGAATAGGGGTTCTGGATGTTGTAGAGTTTTCATGTGGTTCATATTGTATGTATGATATTAAAAACTATATATATATATATATATATATATATATATAACATACATCAAGTAAATCAACTCAGTATACTTACAAGAATCGAATTATATGAATTTGAGATGAGGGAAAAGGCAGTCGAATGATATTAAAAGATGACAAGTTACAACAGTGACCTTCGGTTAACATTGTAGTTTATTGTGGAAAGATATCTATTTTTATGAGATCATTAGCATACGGAATATTAAGATCTGTTTGTGAATTAGTTCATTTGTAACATAATAAGCAGAACTTTATGGATGGTTGCAGTATTTTACGTGCTTTCTACAGGCTAATCTACGGGAGGGGGGGGGGCTTCAGCCCAAAAGCCCCTTCCAAAATTGTAATATGTAACCATGTTTTTTGGAAAAAAATATTAAAAAATTATCTCTTCAAGTATTATTGTTCGTGTAATTACATGCAATAGGACTTCAAGAATTAAACACCATTTCATAGAGGTATATAGTATCTTTCTTTTTTTTCCAAAATAATTATCATTATATATATGAAAAAAAAAAACTTTAGGGCTGAAGCCCCGCCCAAAATTAAATCCGTGTGTTCTTCTTTTTCAAAATGAAATTCAAAATAACAGATCTGTTTCATTTTACTAAACGTTAAAGTATTAATAATAATAAAACAGAATTTTTTTTAATTTAAACATCTTGGATAAGTCTAATAAATTATAATTTTTAAAAAAATTATAATTGGTAAGTCTGAGTGGTCAGCTGTGATGATAACATTTCTTTGATGTATATTTTAATATCTTTTTTTTTTTCATTTTATGTTTATTACTATTATTTTTTTCTTCTTATTTTTTGTACCAACTTATATATTTTGGTTGATAGTTATGTGTTTTTCATATATATATATGTTTTTTTTTATCAGATGTTCAATAATCTTTCTATTAATCAACATTCTTCTATTGTTAGATTGAGTATCATGGATCTATGTGATCTTGGATTTTCTTTTCTAACTTGATGCCTGAATTGGCGAAACGTTGAGGGGATATTTTATTTCTTACTTCTATTTTAGAGGCACAGGCCTGTGTGGTTTATTTTATTGCGGTATTTTCTGTCTCTTGGTGAGTTTTATCAGGTGTTGAAACTTTTATTGATCCGTCATAAAAAGTTCAATTTAACAGTTTGTGTGAAACGTTTTTGTAAAAATGTTCTTAAAATAAAACCTCTAAGGGACTTATTTGTAATATAAGTCCAGGTATAAAGTGAAAGCTTAACTTGTATTTATAAAAGTTCCGTTAAATGAAAAATAAACAATAATTGCCCTTAGACTAGAGTCATAAATGTTATTATGTTCATTATGCCTAGATTTAGTGTATTGAGGTTTTCATTTTTATAAATTAAGGTCATATTCCACCAAAATTTTATTTATTTTTATCTGAACCCTGACAACGTTTCTGCCAACACGAAGGCCATTTTGAAGTCTTAATTGAGTCTTCCGACTAATAATCCATATTCAACGTCATTTCCTTCATTCTAAGAATATGGCTTTAATTCATAAAAATGAAAAAGTTATAATTTTTCTTCAACGAATTGAACATGATTCTAATATGTCATTTTTTCGAGTAGCTAAGAATAAAGTCATTTAGATACTTTTAAATAAACGTTTTTTTTTTTTTTTGTTTTTTTTAATAATATTCTGTAAAACCTTTACTTTCAAAGTTTCAAGGGAAGAAGTTCAAGTACCAAAACAACTGAAAAAATTCTGACAATAAAAATTTCATTGTTACTGAAACTTTTTTAGGCCCTGGTTTCTACGATTTTACATTAATTACTCAGTACTATACGAAATAAATTATCGACAGTCATCGACTAAGTATTGGCTGTTTAATTTTACTTAACATATTCAAAATTTATTGGTGTTAACCACAGGCGGATCTCCCCCCCCCAAAAAAAAAAAATGCTAAAAGATAACTATATTTTATGAAAAAAATATTTTAAAGAAATATTATTGTTCGTCTGATTACATTTAAATGGACCTCAAGAATTAATTAAACACCATTTCATATATGTAGTTAGTTTCTTTTTATTTCTTCTAACGTAATTATCAGAGTATACATTAAAAAAAAAAAAAAGGCTTTCGGGCTGAATCCCCCCCCCAAAAAATTAAATCCTGGATCCGTTAGCGGTGTCAACGGTTAAGAGGTGTTTAAATTGAAGCTTTAGAGGTTAAATGCGCTCTAGCAATCACAATGAAATTTATTTCGTTCAATCGTGAGATGAGAGATCATGATATATTTAAATGAGGATATCTATACAACAATTGCATATTGTGAGCGTGGATTCGCTCTTGAACTGGGAGCCGAGAGATAACTCCGTCACAAGCCCTAGCGGTATTTTATGTTTATGACGATGCGGACAAGGAGTTTTTTTTTCCTCGTGCTATGTAAATGAGGATTACATAAGATGGACAGGAGCTGCTAGACCTATGCAGAGCCTTGTGCTTACCGGTCCGCTGACGCCTAGAAACCACAAACGCTATCATCGCCATATACTTTGGAATTCCGGAATCGTCTCGACCGAAATCTTGGCCATGGTCTCCGTCCGGTTTGCCATTTTTTTTTTTTTCTTTTGAACGGTCACATCCGAACGGCTTGTGTCATTTTACGCATCAAACTCGTTTCTCAAGGATAATGAACGAAATAAGATAACCACGCCGTGAAAACCTTCCGACAAGAAATTGATTGACAGTTATAATTCGCTGTACGGATGAACAAGTAGATTTTTTAAGTTATTATATAAAAAAATCTGGTGCGCTCAACACGCAACTTTCACTTACCGCTCCACTTTGAATAAAAATTATTTTCTGGCAATGCTGGGCTATTATAAAATTTTTTGAAGTGCATTTTAAACGGAGCTAAAGCTTAAAGCTTACAGATAACAAGTCGTTAAGACCATTATAATTACAAAATGTCTATTGAATATATCGACGGTAAGCAATAAAAATCTAGTCACTCTATCTGCTTTTATAAACCACACAACTTTCTTTGCTTTTATAAACCACAGAATGACTAACTCCAATTTCAACATTTTTGAGTGATGTCATTTTAGTGATATTTTTAGTTGAAGAAGTTATCTATGCAGACAGTGATTGCAGTGTTGAAATATAGAACTGAGAATAAAGGTATAAATTTAGGTACTTATTCCTTATGAAAGAAGTTCTTAGGAAAGATAGTTTATAAAATATTTGTAGAAAAAAGGTATTTTTAGTCTCAACAATTAAAAAACTACATTTTAAATTTATTAAAATGTTTGCCTCTTCAGGTAAAAAAACTAGAGACCATATCTTTGCTCCTAAAGGTCCGATTTTAACGATTTTTATTTTTTAGAAAATTCCATAATCTTTTAAAGAACTATACAATATCGACAAAAAAGTGTATACTTTTTGAGTTATTCGGAATTTAATTTTACCATCCCTCGTAACTTTTTTCCAGCTTCTTTTCGTTGAAGTATGTTATATAGATAAATTTAAAGGGTGTCGAGAAAATGACTTTAGCGAAGTTTCATTGAAATCGGTACATTCGTTTACATCGCGCTACAGTCTATAGCAACGCAGATTTTTCTGCATTTTTATTTTTTTTCTCCTTTATTAATTTATCGAATTCTTTCAAAAGTTATATGTAGCATTTTTTCGTAACTTTGAACAATGCGAAATGATTAACTTTTTAAAATAAACCATATTAAAGGTACTTTAGAGGAAGACATATATGAACATTGGGCATTTAAGCCCTGTAAAGTGACATCAACGGGGATAAGACCTAAATGATATTAAAGACCACTTAATTATACAATGATACACCGAGTTTAATCAAAATCGTTAGGGCCGTTTTTGAGAAAATTGTAAAAATGTGTTTCAGCGTTCATATAAAGTGGCACTTCCGGTTAGCCAATTTTAACGAAAAAGTTGCTGTCACATCCGGCCCATATACAAACCTTAAATACTTAATATCAGTTTCGCACTAATTTTCGTTTATGAACTAGACTGTTAACACACACACACAGACCATTTTGCGACACTTGGTTATTTGGACTCAGGTGACCTCAAAACATGTATTTCCGTTGAAAACTGAGATTCGAAAATTTTCACAATCGCAATACTTACCGTTACTATATATTACATATATACGTAAGTGAAAGTTAAAAAACGCTGCAAATTATTTCACAATGGTTTATTATTTTCAAACAATTATACATCTAAAGTAACGTTACCTTCCTAGTTACAAAGAAAAAGAAATAAAAGGTGATTCCAATTATTGGACTAAACTTTTTTTTCTAATCATTATCAATATGCTAAAAAAAATAGCATTACTTCAGTAACACATTAAAAAAAAAAAAAACAAAGGATATAACCTTTGCAGTAGAACATATAAAAAACATCTAGAGTCAATATTTTTGCTCCTAATGGTTTTTAGAAAATTCCGTAATCTTTTAAATAACTATACAATATCAACAAGAAAGTGTATATTTTTTGAGTTATTCGGAATCTAATTTTACCATCCCTAGTAACATTTTTCCAGCTTCTTTTCGTTGAAGTATGTTATATAGATATTATTCGTTTTTCGAATTCTACGTATCCTGAAACGCAAAACTTCAGATTTTGAGAGGGGATTAAGCTTTTGAATTTTTTGTTCGATCACAATGGTTCATTATTGAAAATAAAAAACCAAAAATATTTAAAAATCGCGATATCTTTACTAATAGTGCTTTTATTTCGATGAAACTTTCTTCATTGTTTAGGAAATTTAAATACTTATGAAACATCCTATCACAATATCAACAAAAAAGTGTATACTTTCTGAGTTATTCGGAATCTAATTTTACCATCCCTCGTAACTTTTTTTCCAGCTTCTTTTCGTGGAAGTATGTTATATAAATAAATTTAAAGGGTGTCGAGAAAATGACTTTAGCGAAGTTTCATTGAAATCGGTACATTCGCTTAGGCGCTACAGTCTTGCCCATTAGTTTCGGAGAAAATGCGCGGAAGGCCATCGGCGGACGGACAAAAAATAATGTATTCGTTTTTCAAATTCTACGTATTCTGAAACGCAAAACCAACAAATAAAATAAATAAAAGTTTAATCTTCTACAGTCGAGTTTCGATAGTTTGAATTTCTTATATAAGAAATATGACTTTCTCTCAGTGTTGCCCAAATGCAAGACCAAGACGTGTCTTGGTCTTGCACACTCAGCCTTGATCTTGCTCAAGAGTCTCGTAACAGTCTTGCAGTTATCTATCAGCCTATTACAAGAGAGATATTACTGTAATTTTTCAGATAGTGGAAACCTAACTAAGAAAGAATGAAAAATTGGAATAGTTAAGTATTAGTAACTATTTTGCCTTATATTTTATTCAGAAAAACGATTTGTTGCGCTCTTGGTATTGCACTTTGTGAAGGACTGAAAGACCGATATTGGCCAACACTATTTTCTTTTAATAAAAAAAGACTTTTACATATAAAATATTAAACTGTATTAAAATTAAAATTCATGTAATAGACATAACGATTTATAATCAAACTCAAATTGGAATCGTTACCCCTATCTTAATTTTATTTTATTTTTTTACTCTATTACGTTTTACTCTCAGTAATTGTAACTTGTTTTCGTTTCCTTGAGTTTCAGATTAACGAGTCATTTGTGTATGGATCGACCGGAAATGATTTAATTTATAATTTATATATTCTAATAATAATATGGCGATGTTTCGTCATTTCGGAAGATTGAAGGTATGTATCGCGTTTCCAACAAAATTAATAAAAATTCCACAGCTTTTATTTGGATGGTTTTCTCCAAAAATATGTAAACCGCACTAAAATGCTTTTGTTTTGAAACCTGAAGTAAGTTTAAGTGGATTGAATGTTAATTCGTTAACAAATTAAATAAAACTTATCATGCAATTGATTAATATAAATTGCATGAAGTTTGTAAAGTTTGATTGACTTGTAACCTTGATAAATATTATTAAAAGTCATATATTTTTAAATAATATTTAAAAAGGTAACAATAAAATGTTATTAATAATTTTCCTCCGATGTGGAATACCAGAAGTGAAGTGCCATTGTTAATTTCCAAAACATAAGTTATAAACTATATCATTAATTTTCCTTAAACACTAACATGTTTAATTCATCTCGAAAAAAACGAATCTATTAAACGTCTATTATTTTCTTATTTTCTATTTTGTATATAGGTATGAGTTTTTATGTTTGTAGTTTACTTATCTTTAGGTTATTTTATTTTTTATTGTATACAGTTATTGATTATCATTTAATTATTATTTTACTTTTGCTAATTTTTTGTTTTCTGTATATATGGTGTGAATGTGTTCATATATCACTATAATTATTGTCCACGTGACATATTATTATATTTCTAAATAAATAATAAAAATAATAAATATTTTCTATTTGTTAGTACATGTACTCAAGTAGACCAGAATTCTTGACTCTTAATACGTTGCATTCATTTCATTCATTCATGAAGGTGGCATGATAAGTAAATGTCAAGGCTTAGAGGGTATTTGAAAGTTTTTTAAGAGAAAGCTACATTTTTTATAATGAAGCATAAAATATATTTGTTTTCTGAGACTTACAGTTGCAGTATTTTATAATGTACTTCAAAATAAATTGGATTAATATCAAATTTATGAAAAAACGTAGGTGAGGAATAAGATTTAAGGTTTCGATGAATTTTCATGAACTAAATGAAATTATCGTTTTCTAAAAGTATAATTGCAGAGAACTATTCTTTATTTTATAAAATGTTCCCTAAGGGCACAATCCTAATAAAAAGGGAAACCCCAATGGGAAAATCAATAAAAGCAAAGTTCTGCTTAAATCATATATTTATATTTTCATTTAAATAAAAGCTAGAAAATTATCATGGTAAAATTGTAAGCAAACAGACCTAAAAATTAACTAGGGTTATTTTTTAATGTTTTTAATTGGATTTTTTTTTAAATCCTGAATGCTCCAAAAAAATGAGACATAAAAATTAATAAATTAAAATGTTTTAAAATAGGCCGAAACGTCCAAAAATATAACATATGCTAAAATTTTAAAAAAATACTAATAATTTTTTTCCTAATTGTAATAAATTGTATTGGATTGGCAAATAAGTCGTTTTTTACGTTTATTTTTATGTCACTATGATACACTTCTTATCTGATGAATTAATCCCTAAGGTGGATTGTTTATCCTGTTTGTAATATGTCAACAACTATATCCATTAACTCTTGTTGAAACTAACTTAGTATTGTGTTTGCTATTGCACTGTGGATGGAATATTACTATTGCACTACTGGACACTGTGCTATATGGAAGAAAATATCATTCATTATCAGCATATTTTGTTATATTATTTTAAAAAAGGAAAGCGTGCTGCAGAAGCTCATAGAAAAATTTTCAGTGTTAATAGGGATGATGCCTTAACCGAACGCACCTGTCAAAACTGGTTTGCCAAATTTCATTCAGGAAATTTTGACATCAGTGATGCACAACGGTCTGGTCACCCACATGAAATTGAAACGAGCAATGTTAAGGCTATTGTTGATCAAAATCCCACCCAATTAGTGCGAGAGATTAGTAAATGTGTAGCATACAACCATTTGCACAAGCTCGGATATGTTTCCAGGCTTAAAATGTTTGGGTCCCTCACATGAGTTTTTTTTCGAACATCACAAAAAAAATAGCTATCTACAAGAAAAATAGCAGGCATTTAGGGCCACATAAACTACACAAATTGACATCAACACGACCTTCGTAAACAAACTACAAATGGAGATAAAAATCTATAAGGATTTTTGTTTATTTAATCCTTATGTAGAAATTAAATCAAAAAACCAATCATACGGCTTTGAAGAACAATAATTCAGGTTTCCAACGGATATGTTAACATCGAATTTTGAAAACATCCTGAAGAGTTATGAATGATCGGAAGGGTGTTGTGTTTTGTCAAGACAACGCTAGGCCTCACACCTCAGTAGTCAGTCGTAATAAATTATTGTGCGTTAGATGGAACCTTTTGCCCCACCCTCCCTATTCACCAGACCTAGCTCCAAGTGACTACCACTTATTCCGGTCCCTGCAGAACTCCATGAAAGGAAAGAAATCCCAATTGGAAGAGGACATAAAAAAAAATACTTGGATCAGTTTTTTGTTTTGATCAACTCCAGTCATTCTATGATCATGGCATTATGAAGTTAGTGGAAAGATCGGAAAAAGTCATGCTAAATGATGGTCAACATATTGTAGATTAAAATAAATGTTATGTCTATAAGACATTGAGTTTTATTTCACCCTAAAAAACAGAAAGGACTAATTTGCCAACCCAATATAATTCAAATACCGATTATTCGAATATTACTAATTTAACCCTACTAAGATTTGAAATAAATTAAACACACCTGTGTAAATAAAACCTAAATAAACGAGAACAAAAATTATCAATGACCAATTCTTACATGGATGATATTCATGCTGAATAAAATAAAACCATTTCTTGTTTTCAAGCTCTAATTTTAACCAAGTTTGGACTTTTATTTTATGTAAAAAAGAAAAAATAAAGCTCAAAAATAAGAGTTATTTTCACATTTGTACATCAAAAGCTGACTAAAAATGGACAGGCACTATTTAAAATTCTGAGTGTTTCACTAAAACATTGAAGCAATTATAATTCTGAATTTAGTTAAGAATATCAATTGTTTGATTACGTATTTGAAGTACATTTACTTTTCTGTCACTTACATTGTACTTAAAATTATTCAAGTTTTATTAAAAAACACTGAAAAATTCATATAAATACGTTTTAAAAAAAATATTTTGAAAATTCATTTCTTTAACAACAAAACTATAGATTTTTTTTTACATTTAATAAATGCCTCTTCTTAAAATAAATTCATATTCATAGAATATATTAATACATTTAGAGATTAGTTATTTAAATTTTTATTAATGATTAATAAATTACTAGTTACCGATAATACATTAAATACAATCCTTCATAGACAACTTACGGGCACAACGGTGTTCGTTTGCTGTGCGGTATGGTATACTCGACCAACCTGTCGGGATAAAGAGAAACTGTAATGCAAACTTGAAAGGTTTTGCCATAAAACAATGTCGGTTCGCGGATATGTTTGAGGATTTACTACATTTATTTGTAAAAGTTTTAAAACCAAGACTTTTTAAAAAGTTACATTAAAAGTTTAGGTTAAACTTTTTCAGAAAAAAAAGTGTAAAATAAAATTTCTAAGACACTTCTTCGTTAAAAAATTCTGGGTAGTTATGTTGAAATACGAGACCAAGCCGAGTCTTGGTCTTGCAAACTCAGTCTTGGCCTTTGTCTTGGTTTTGCGCGAGAGTCTCGCAACAGTCTTGCAGATACCTATTAGCTTATAAGTATAGAGATATTACTGTATTTTTTTTAGATAGGAGAAACCTTACTAATCCTGAATGAAAAATTAGAAGAGTTAATGCTAAAGTATGTTGGTTATATCAATTATTTAGTAATTAAAATTGTCAAGTATTAGTAACTATTTTACCTCCATTTTTATTTTAAAAATCGATTTTTTTTAACACTCTTGGTCTTGGTCTTGCAACAGTTAGGCGGTGCAAAGCGCAAGACCAAGACTGATTTTGGGCACCACTAGTTCTTGGTTCGTCGTAAAATTTCAAATTTTATTTTTTTACGTTCTAAGGAAAATAAAATGTTTAGTAAAAGATAAATAAACACTAATTTGATTTAGATAACAGATATAATTGTCAGATTCTTACATTTCCATTATTTGGGTAGCTACATTGTTTTACTATTATTCAGATTTATTTTTTGGCGAAATAGATTGCCCTGACAGAACTTTTAAATTAATACTTTTTAAACGAAAGTTTTATTAAAACCTTTAGTTGAAAAGTTCTACTTCCGAATAACAGAAACACGTTTGAAAATAAATATTTCAGTCCTATAAGAACCGATTAAAAATAAAAATAAACTTTTCATTCCGGTTGTAATTATTTACTAATATTATTTTTATTATAATGTTATCCACTCAAAGAAGTACGTCATTGCTCATAATTAGAAGGTTGAATTTCACTAAGCAGACCGTATTTTAGTATATATTTATTACCTATCCTTCCATAATAAACTTAATAACCATCCGAATCCTTTGGTTTCTAACCTTGCTACCTCTTCGATTCCTGATAGTCCTCCGAGGCGTCTGAAAAGAAGATGGCAGCGTGATCTCCTTTCGTAGACATATTATTAGAGTGCTACCAGTGGGTAGTATCTCAACAAGCGTTTTTATGTTATTATATTTCTGTGTACACATTTTCTTGATGTATTTAAATTAATACAGTTATAAATATCATAAATAAAATAAAAAGTATTTATGAGTTTTTGGAAATTGCTGATTAAATTAAAATCGGAGTTTTGTTCGCGCTTGATCATCACTTTTTTTTATGGCTTCTACGGAAGATGTACGTTAGGGATTTAAAGACTTAGTACAGAAAATGGACGACGAGAGTAGGAAAAAATCCATCCCAGTGCTCCATAAAACAATGCATAGCGGTTTCGGAATTTCAATAATTAATCATGAAAATCAATTAATGAGAATTTTAATTTTCTGGAAACCGCCAGAAACATCCCATGCATACCATGACAGAACTCGAAGTGGAATTAAATAATTTCAACAGGTACAAATAAGAAGAAAGTGGCAATGGTGATCCAGATGCCTTAGGTGAGTGATGATTTCGAATACCCGTTTATTCGACAAAACAACAAAAAATTATACTCACGAGCATGAACCGATGAGCATTATTATTATATTGAATTATTATTAAGATACAGATTGGGAATAGAATGTGTGTTTTTTAAGAGTATAGTTAGTTTGGTCTTCTCTGACTTCAGCTTGATCTCCATAGTCCATTAAAATATTAATATTAACATATCAAGTGATATCACAGAGTAATAATGCTCGTTTATAAATAATGTTAAACTAGTCCGGATTTTTATTAAGTGCAATTGATACGCGAGGGAAGAAACGCCCTATATTTTCTTAGCAGAGCCTCTACAAACATGGGCAACTAAAATTTACTGTGTTTTTTTTAATACCGGTTAGAATGAAAGCTGTCAAACGTCATAAAAAATATTAAAATAACTTTAAAGATTTCACCGTTCCACAACTTGCCTCGAATTGTATTGGTACATCAAAAATTTAAAATGAAAGGAGACAACAATGATAAGAAATTTTAAAGAAAATATGTGTCCTATCAGTTAATAATGACCCATCAATCGCATCTCAAACTCTCAAACTGAATCACACATCACAAGCCTTGAAGAATGGTGTCAAAACTGGAGGATTAAAATAAATCTCATCAAATCACTTTTGCCCTTCGTCGTTAACATCTGACATCCTACAGTATCCTTTAATAACACCCCAATTATCCCTGTTGAACAAAATCTTTATAGGATTCCACCTGGACAAACGTCTCACTTGGAATCCTCATAAAAGACTGTAACGACAAGAAACTGCTCGACGTTTCCGCTTTCTCCAGCACTTACTAGACAAAGGTTCTAAACTTCCAATTAATTACAAAAAAAATCCAATTAATCACTCATATATATCACTCAAGGCCTATTTGGATTTACGGAGTTGAGCTTTTGGGATCCACTAAACCATCGAATTCCTCTCGTATCCTAACAATCCAAAATCCTTAATACTCCTTACCTTGTCATAAATAATGTAAGATCTTAATGTTCCATATGTCTCCGATTTGGTCCAATCCAGATACCTATCCTTCCATAATAGACTTCATAACCATCCGAATCCTCTCGTTTCTAACCTCTTCTAGCCCTGATAAACCATCGAGATGAACTCGTGATCTCCTAATTTAGACATTTTATTAGAGTGCTACCAACGGGTGTTTTCTCTACGAGTGTTCTGTTTGCTTTATACAGTTGTAAATTTCATAAATAAATAAAAAATGGATGGACTTTAAGGCGGTGGGAGAATCGAAATAGAAGAGATATTTTCACAATTAAATCCCTTTTCCCCGAAACTCCTATTGGCATAATGCCATAGAAAAGCCATTTCATGTATTTAATTTCAGACCGAAATGATCCATCATAGTAGATAAATAGCTTTGTCAAAGGGCATAAAAAATATTGAAGCTTCAATAGAAGGCGCTATGGAACGTCGCCAATAAATCAATTGATTTATTAATCGTTAAGGAAAATAAAGGTTCATTTGTTTTTCTTTCTCCTTTATGCTTTGAATTCAAAAGGGGTATAAAATAAATGGTAGATATATCTGATATATTTTTTTTTTATATTTTTTAACATATACAAACTGTTTTTGAAAATTTTCTATGATAAACTATTTGAAAATGAAATTATGGAATTGAATTGAAAAAATATTGATCCTAGAAGGCTAAGTACCCGTCACAGATTAGATTGTCGGGTGGTGAGATAGTGGGCAGCGTTCCAGACTTCAGACTTGTACGCTGCTCTGGGCTGACTTTAACGGTAGGTCAAGTGCACAAAGCTTATTAAACACAAAGTACAAAAAAAAAAAAAATTTCTTATCTACCATATTTTTATTTTTCAATTAAAATGATCTTGGAATAACATTCTATATGGGCTCAACTTTAATGTTGTCTTCCTAGAATGAATATAGTCTGTATAAAATTGAAGGAAAAAAACAACTTTAAAACCTTTATTAGTAAAAGAATAATTTATCTGAATATTGAATTAGTAAATTAGAGCATATTTTACACAGTTTTAATAATTAATTAATAAGCATTTTTTTATAAAAATATAGAAATTGCTAAATCTAAATCATATATACGGTAGTGAACACTCACGGTGATTCAAAATTTGTCCACTATAAAGAGGTGTCCTTTTTTAGAGAAATTGGAAGTAAAACAAAATAATAAAATAAAATTATCGGACTAATAATGTGTTTTATTAGTTACATATCTTGAAATTTAAATCGTTTATTCATTTAAAAAACAGTTTTATTTGAAAATTTACTATTTAAATGTATTTTTGTGAAAAATAATATAAATTTTATAATAAAAGAGCAATTATAAAGCGTAGTTTTCATTTTAAAAAAATAAATAATAAAATTTCAAATTACCTAGAATTATAATCTTATAGAATTTTTAGAAATTTTTTTTTTAACTTTTTCAACTTTTTTTTTTAACTTTAGGGCATAACTATTTTGTTTTTCAAATTGTTTTTGATAGACAAAATCGGTACAACTCTTTAACTGTATTCCTTCAAAGTAAACATTTTTTGTCAGCTTACTAATTTGTGATAAAAAATAAATTATAAAATTATAAGACTCAGAGATCACGAAAATGGTATAAATGCCGGAAGGTTATCTCAAAATAATTCATATGTTAATTGATCTATACCAAAACCTGATGTTTTAAAAAATGTTTTTTTTTTAGCATTAATATTTCCGTGTTGGGCCCACTGTTCAGGCTAATTTTTTTTTTTATTATTAAAATATCACCCACTGATTTGTAATTGGGTGGCTAAATTGTGAATACCAAGTTTTACACCCATCAATGGCGTCGATTTTTTATTTTTAAATTTAACCAAAATCGGATTGACATGAATTAACTCTGTACATCTAACAACAAAGGGTTAAGCTACTTAAATTGGGATAGAAGCTACTGAAATTATAAGGATGAAAAACGATCAGGACATACAGTCAATCTTCCGTTAAGCAGATGTCATTTGCACTCTAAAATTAATGAAATCTTGTGGGGATTATTAAAATTGTCCGCTATAGGGAAGTGTCCACAACGGGAAGTTTCGCGGAATAAACTTTTGTTTTCTGGTTAATATCACTATTCCAGAACAAACACACCATAAACATGATAAATTTTTATATAAAAATTTATAAGACCTACCAATTAGTTTGCCTGCTTCTATAGAATCCTGTGAAGTTTTTCTTAGAATTTTGACATGAAGAGATTAGAACGTTCTTCGACGGAAGCCATTAAAAATCCAAGCTCGGATACCGACTACTGAAAACGATTCAAAACACAACATACACGTATAAACAATACATAATAAAATTCCAACTGTCTACATTCACTCCAGAAGACCTGCTCTGCATAAGTAGTTGTGTTCTTCCACTTCTTCCAGCAAGGGTTCTTATTCAACTGCACCAACGATACCAAAACATTTATAAAGGACACTACAAGACACTCGGGATTTATGTCAGTTATGTCAGAATGTCATTTGTGTGAAACGGACTTATATAAAATTATGGTAAGATTTTCATCACTGTTAAATACATAGTTAAATAAATTATATCCTATCTCTCGAATAGCTATTATTCTATTTAATATTAAATTACAAGAGCTAAAATATAAATTTATTTTGTTAAATTAAATTCGAAGAATAAATAACATCGAAATATTCATAAGGAACATTGCGGGATGTTAAGTACGTGTAGCGGACTTAAATATTTAACTTATTATGATAATACTTTTCAAACAGCCAAATACAGACATTCAAGATACAATAAAAATTATATCCTATCTCTCGAATAGTTATAAGTATTTATAATTTAAATTCCAAATGTTAAAATTTAAATTTATTATGTTAAATAGAAAATTTGTTATACCTTTGCTTTAAATGTAGTAACAAATGAATATACATATATATATATATTATATATATATATATATATATATATATATATATTTGAGAGAGTTGGATGGTTCTGGAGTATTATGCTTCAATCACTTTTTTGTAATTAAAAGCTACAATAAATATTAGAAACTTACTCATTCATTTAAGTTGAACTAAATAAACAGGGCATTTAAAATGGTGTGTATTGGGTTCTGAGGGTGAATTATATTTGTACATGGGAGGAACGCATGCATGTATGACAGCTTTTTTAAATTATTTAATGAACATGTCAACTGTAGTTTATGTATTTTTTTAGTTAGGTTAGGAAGAGAGAGGAGAGAAGGAAAAGAAATGGATGTAGAATGTTAATGAATGAATGAACAAAGATGTAAAAAAAGAAGAAAAAAAAATATAAATATAAAAATAATACATATATAAAAAAAAATATCGTATATTATGCTCATATATATTTTTAATACTGTATATTTGTATATTGGTTTTAAAAAATTGTCTATAGTGATTAATAAATATGCTGTGTTTGTAACAACCCAATATAATTGAGCAGCACCCTTTTATGAAAATAAAGTGGTACTCTCTTGAATACATATAAAAAGTGATATTGCTCATGGAACAGAAGTTAAGAGTAAAGTATTAAAAAAGATGTATGACTTAATTATTGCAATAATTGCGAAGTCATTAAAAAATTTATCATTTATTATTTCTCGTGTTCTGTTGTAGATATGATGATTATTTTAATATAATATAAATATGTATATATGAAAGATACCACCCATTTTCTGACTTAATGATCACTGTTTCTAAAAAATTAAAAGGCCTAAGAAAAGCTGAAATTTTATATGTGTGGATGCTGCGTTTGAAAAAAAAAATCCTACTATAATTGGTTATCATTATTTTTTTTTAATTCATGGTTCCTGGATAGATTGTTTTTATTCATGTTCCCATGAGAATCTCTCGAAATAAATAAAGAAATCTAAAAGTTAAAAAACACGATATTATCTTATTTATAGACGGAAGCATTTTCGAATTCCGATGTCGGTTTGTTACTGAGGTTGTGTAGATTTTGTGGTCCAACGGGTGTTTGACACAAACGTGTTGCGACGGTATAAAGTGATTCATTTTTTTTTATTTTTGGAACACATGCATGTTTTATTTGTAAGTAAAAAAATATTTCCTTGCTTTTGTGATGTAAATTTCTATGATTCATTTTTGTGTATTTTTAACAACTGGGAACAGAATTTTGAAGTTTAACTCAATGAAATAAAATGTACTTCTCACATCGGTAGTTGTGTGTAGCCAGTTTATACGTTGTTATAATATAATATATAAATAAATAGGATCTGCAGGGGAGGTGCATTCGGGCTGAAGCATCTTTTCCCCCCTCCCACACATAAAATGGTAAAATTTAACCATGTTTTATGGAAAAAAATATCTGTTAAGGTACTATTGTAATCATTTAAGGACTTCAAGAATTACTTAAACGCCATTTCATATAGATAGTTAGTTTCTTTTTTTCCCTAAGTAATTATCTATGTGAAAAAGAAGCTTTCGGGCTGAAACTCCTCCAATAAATTAAATCCTCGACCCGCTAGTGTTTTTCATTCCATCAACGGCATTACAACTAATTAACAGATGCTCATATTATTAAGTATGTTATCGCATCAAATTGAAGGATACGCGAACGAAATCGCGTGCATTTCCTTAATTACGTTTCCAAAACATCAAGAAAAAGTAAGATAACAATGTAGAATATATTTAAAATTCATAATTATAATTTACAAACATTAATGATTCTCAACACTATCTCATTTAGTGGACATTGAAATATTCATGACCATCGTATAGTAGCCGCAGCGGTTGCCAAGTATTCATATATAGTAACTGTTTCGATCACTTTATAATTAATATATATTCATAAGGCATGTATTTATAGTAATGTGCTCGTATAATTGTACCAAAATAACTAATGAGACATGTTTCTTTATTTATTTTTATTTTTAAACAGTTATACATTAAAATGCCAACTTAGACTGAGATTTCGATTAATACCGCTGACTTCCTAGTTAGCATTTTAAAGGTGCGCTTAGATATTTCACAAACTATGGGAAACATATATTAATTTGTTTTGCCTATGCTAGCGTTTTAGTTTTTTTGTGTTAGCGTTAAAGTCAAGTTAGATAATCGTGTTTTCCATAGTTTGTGAAATATCTAAACGCGCTTTGACACCATTGTTACGAATTGCTTCTGTATTATATCTTTACAATACTAGCAGCTGTCTGAGGTTCTATCCACAAAAAGTTAATTATACATAATTATTAGTTAATTATATACAATTAATGAGTTTATACATCGCTCATTAAAGACTATATTTATATAGTAAAATTACAGGAGTAATGGCTAAAAAGATAAATAAGTATTCTGTTTGGTGGCTTTACTAACAGTTTTAGTTTGGTTTTTTTTATGACAAGGTACGTTTTAAATAGTTTAAATAAAATTTACATTACTTCAGATGGTTTTCTCCACAACTTGATCTAGATAAACTTCGTCAGTAGAAAAATAAAACATAGCCTTCCCTTAAGTTTGAACTAGAGTTTAAAAGTTTGAAAAGGGTTTTTTTTTTTTTTTTACTTTCTTAATTGGGTACAGTTTTCCATATTATCGTTTTATGGATTCGACATTCTTATGGATTCGATGTTTATAAAATTCATTAATTAACGATATACCTAATGCTAAAATATCATTTCAAACGGGCTCATATTCATCAATTTGTTATATGGAACGTTATAAAAAAAAAACACTCCGTTTTATATAACAGTAAAGATTACAATGAGGATTTCATTTCTAAAAATTGATTAATTTTTAAATAAATAAGATGAAAAAGACAATAATTTCCCTTAAAATAATGTCTTTATTTCCCTAATACGTTGAACTCTAATACGTTGAAACGACTAAAATGCATTTTTTTTATTTTTGTAGTTTCCGAATTGGTCTAAAAAGTAAATTTAAAACTAGTAAACTTTAGAAATATCTAAATCCAATGATTTAGCGTAGTAGGTTATAGAAGGTTTTCTGATGTTATAAAAGTTTTTATAACAACTTACTTTTCAGACCGATTCAGAAACGCTTGTGTTGCCCAAATGCGAGACCGAGACGAGTCTGGGTCTTGCAAACTCAGTCTTGGTCATAGTCTTGGTCTTGCGCAAGAGTCTCGCAACGGTCTTGCAGTTGCTTATTAGCTTATTACTATAGAGATATTACTGTAATTTTTTAGATAGGAGAAACCTAACTAAGCCCTAATGAAAAATTAGAGAAGTTAAATGCAAAAGTATTGGTTATACCATATTATATACATATAGTAATTGTCAAGTATTAATAACTATTTTGCCTTAATTTCTATTTAAAAAATCGATTTTTTTTTCAGTCCTGGTCTTGGTCTTGCAACAGTTAGGCCGCCTTGGTCTTGCAAAGTGCAGAACCAAGACCGATTTTGAGCAACACTAGGAAATGCTATCAAAATATAAGTATATTAAAACAAAAAGATGTATACATATATATATTTCATTCTGTATATCAAATAAAATGTCTATGAATCGAAAAAATTGACAAATATCATACAACTTCAACAGTATAGACCCAAAATTACTGTACATCAACATACAATATATGTATATTACTAATAAAGGTTTAAACATTTTTTTCAGTATGCACATTGGTATATATGTGATTTAATCAATTATTCTATGCATTTTCTTTAAGAAGCCTTACAATCGACATTTTGGGTCACAACAAACAATATTAATAATAATTTATTTAAAAGCTGATGTTTCAAACTATTCACTAGGTCCTGTATCATGATGTATAAACACTATTTAGTGAATAGGGACGTAGTCTTACAACTAACTGTAAAACTAAATTGATAGGGACAAACTAAATTAATCCTATTATTTTTATTTTTTTTCATATTCACTTTTACATATTTATTTTTCGATTTAATGATGATCTTGTTTATAATAAATTTGTGAAAAACTGCTGGTTGTCTCAAATCTTTCTTAATACAAAATTTAATTTTTATAGAGTTTCAAGTCATATTTTACTTAATCATTTTCATGGTCATATAGAATAAATTAGAAAAAAAGTGAAATTTATATCAGTATTTATCCGTTTATTATTAATTAATTTTATTTATTTTGTTATAATTTTTTTACTTGAAATCAGGTTTGATACATTTACTAACTTTGGATAAACTATAGTTCATTCTATTTTTAAATTTCACTGATGTACATACGTGTGAATGTGTTTTATTTATTTTATTCTCATTTGGCTTTAATCTGTTATTTTACTTATCTTGTATATTACTTTATCTTTTTATTTATATATATATGTGTTTCTTACTGGTTCTTTTTATTTATTTTCCTTTCTTATGTACATATTAGGCAAGTAAGGTATCAGAAGGACGGAAAGAATCAAGATCACATGTATAAAGATCAGACACAACACATCTCACATCGACACAGGCGGATCTACGGAAGGGAGGGCTTTCGGGCCGAAGCTCCTCCCAAAATGGTAAAATTTAACCACATTATATGGTAAAAAATTATCTCTTTAAGTATTATTGTTCTTGTAATTATATTTAATAGGACTTCTAGAATCACTTGAACACCATTTCATATAGGTAGTTAGTATCTTTGTTTTTTTCAAAAGTAATTATCGTTATTATATATATATATAATACGGACTGTAGCCTTCCTAAAATTAAATCCTGGATCCGCAATTGCACATCGACAGTCCAAAAACGATACATCACTTTTTAGAAATGCTTGATTCTCATAAATTCAACTAAATATGAAAAATATTTGTTTGAATGTCTTAGTGTGATGTATCGTTTCTGTCGTAAAAATTATCGTATGAATCGTACAATTACTACAATTGTTTAATAACCAGTTGCACGTATCATAATGGCAGTTTATAATTGTTAACTATAATTTAAACTTTATTTGTGAAAAATTAATCAATATATAAAATTCAACATAATTACATTATTTTCTTTTGTTTAAATATCTCATACTATTTCGATATTTCTAGTAAACCTAATTTTCCGGAAATCTTTCAACTGATAAGGAACTGGATGTTGTAAACTTAATTATATTACAACAAAGTGTAAATATTTTCAGTTATTCTGAAATTTCTCGAGCATCCTTTCCATAACGACAAATATTAAGGAGTTTCATTAATCATTGATAAATGTTCCAAAGAAGACTGGTTTTAGAAGTCACCATCATTCAAAAATATAAAATAAATAAATAAAAATAGGAAGAAAAATATTAGAGTATTTTTAGAATGAGTCGGATCGGGCACCTATACAATCAAGCCGTAAAAGCTTGCTAACATAAGATATTTTTATTTTAGACTTCGCCCGCCTACGCTCAATAAAAGTATCTAAGAATATGAAAAGTATTGTTTTGTTTAACCGAATATTTTTTTGTTTATTGTTTTTCGGGCAATGTTTACATGAGTAGCCAAGTTCTCTCTTCTTTTTTTAACCTTATTCTAAATCTCATATAAGCCCGTTGCTGTTGTCTTAAAATAAATTTATAAAACGTGAGATTCCTGAGGGTGAAGATTCCAAACATAGAAACTAATAATTGATTTCATGACAGTCTTTAATAATTAATTAATATTAAATTTAATTACTTCCAGATAGTCACTGCGATGTTACAGTAAAATGAAAAAGAAATAGGAAGAAGAGGGATGATTTCAAAATTGTGATAAATAAACTCAGTAAGTATCAAATTTAAACCTGAAAAGTTTGGGATCAAGAAAATTAATCTCAAAAATAAATATTAAGAGAGGAATTCGGGGATATTAAGTGGAGGCTTAAACACTTGCATTTAATTTTTTTTAAATTTAAATGGCAGCGCGGCCACAGAAAGCGTTATGACATATCTACAATATATAAACATTACCAATAATATTTAAATAAAAAAAAAATGTTTTTTTCTTCCCAACCGGTGAAAGAATTTAAAAATTCATAAAATCGTACTTAATTTAAGATGTAGTAGTAACTAGACCAGAACCTACTCCATCAAATAAAAAAAATTATTTTATTTGTTAAGTACTAAATTATCTCTTAAATACGTAAAGCTATATCTTGTCAATTTCTAGGGGCTGAATTAAATAATTGAACGATGGGATTTTACTTTAATTATTTTTATTGAGCTTCCGGTATTTACGTTAATGTCAAACAAATTCTTAATGGAATGATTTATTTCTGTTTCACTACCTATTTGATTTTTTTTAAATAAAAATAAAATGCCTAGTACACATTTCATAAATTAGCACTATTATAAATGTCCTTAATTGTGACAGATTGTTATATTTCTCAATAAATAAATTTTTAAAAATACACATATATAAAAATGCCGAAATGGTAAAATACGAACAAAAATTATATAGTTGAACAGTAATATTATCTCCTTGTTTTTAAATAATGACACGTGGATATGACATTTGTATAGGTTTCCCAAATGTTTGAGTATTCGTACAAATATACTGATTATATAGAGTGGATTTATATGAATGGAAAATCGTAATAATTGTGAGTCAACAATCGACATATTGGACGCTTTGTTTTATAGTATGTTTCGAAAGTAACCACTTATTTCATAATAATGTACAATTGACAATTAAATGTAATGTATTCGATAGTAACTTAATTTAAGATGTAATGGTAACTAAACCAGAACCTACCCGTCAAATATAAAAATTGTTTTAAATTTATTTTGCCTAATTATCTCTTAGGAACTAAGTTTTACCTTGTAAATTTTTAAGGGTAGAATTTTCATTTATTTAACAACGGGATTTTATTTTCATTATCCTTTGAGAGCTTCTGGCCCGAACAAATTCATTCATTCATGTTTCATTTAAGTGCACAACACAGGCGTATCTATGGAGGGGGCTTTCGGGCTGAAGCCCCTCCCCCCCCAAAAAATGGTAAAATATAACCATGCTTAATAGAAAAAAGTATTAAAAACTATCTCTTAAACTATTATCGTTCGTGTAATTACATTTAATAGGACTTCAAAAATCACTAAGATACCATATCATCTATATGGTAGTTAGTTACTTTCTTCTTATTTTCAAATTAATTATCAATATATAAATGAAAAAAAAATCCTTCGGGCTGAAGCCCCCCCCCCAAAAAAAATGGTAAAATATAACCATGGTTTATAGAAAAAAGTATTAAAAACTATCTCTTAAACTATTATCGTTCGTGTAATTACATTTAATAGGACTTCAAAAATCACTAAGATACCATGTCATATGGGTAGTTAGTTACTTTCTTTTTATTTTCAAATTAATTATCGTTATATAAATTTTTAAAAAATCCTTCGGGCTGAAGCCCCCCCCCCCACAAAAAAAAATTAAATCCTGGATCTGCTAGTGGTGTACGTTGATCAGTATTATTTAGATTTTTTTTAATGACGATCGAGTGCATCGTATACATTTAATAAAATATATAAATGCCGAAACAGTAAAATACTATAACAAAAAAAATTATAATTGGACAGTAATTTTCTGTTTGATTTTAACTAATGACATATGGATTTTTATAGTTTGTCCGAATGTTTGAGTATTAGTAGAAGTTTACTAACGATATGAGTGTATTTATATGACAGAAAAATCAAAATAGCATTTTTAAAAAATCCTAATAATTCGGAATTGACAATCAACATGTAGTGGTTGTTTTGTTTTCTAAAGTGGCCACTTATTTCTATAAATATGT
This sequence comes from Nezara viridula, assembly GCA_928085145.1. Taxonomy (NCBI): domain Eukaryota; kingdom Metazoa; phylum Arthropoda; class Insecta; order Hemiptera; family Pentatomidae; genus Nezara; species Nezara viridula. Next base: position 107,117,065 of record OV725078.1, on the reverse strand, counting down.
ATAAGTGACAATTGAAGCGAATGTGTCCGTTAGCAACTCAATTTAAGATATATTGGTAGTGATCCAAAAGCTCACCCTTAAATTTAAAGTTTAAATTTATTATATCTGTTAAGTATTTCATTATGACTCTCAAGTATAATGTTTTATACTGCCAATTTTTATTGAATTAATTAATTGAAAAATGAGATTTTATTTTAAGTGTTCTTTGAGAGCTTCTTCAGGTACTTATAGCATTGGAAAACAAATACTCACTGAAATACACGATTCATTTCTGTCACTTCCATCATTATTATTTTGATTTTTTTTTTATATATACAAAAATCGTATATACACTTAATAAAGTTAAGTTAAGTAGGGGGATGGTCTTGGCTGAATGAATTTAGTAGATATTGTACAACAGCATATGTGTATTTAAGTAATTATTTTGATTAGTTTAATTTACTACTGTTTATTTATTGTGCATATTGTGAATGAGCTACTCTTCTATCACTATTACTATTGTCCTTGGATGTGACATATTTTGATGTTTCTCAATAAAGAAATGAAAGAAGAAAAAATAATAATAAAATATATAAATGCAGAAATGGTAAAATATGATAAAAAAAAAATTATAGTTGAACAGTAATTATTTGTTTTTAACTAATGGCATGTGGACAAGACATTTTTCTAGTTTATCCGAATGTTTGGATGTTCGTACAAATGTAATATTTATATGAGAGGAAAGACCAAATAGCTTTTAAAATCTTAATACTTCGGAGTCAAGAATCGACATAGTAAAACGTTTTGTTTTAAGTTTTTGTTTGGGTGGTAGGTTTCGAATGTAGCCACTTATTTCATAGGTATCTATAAGTGGCAATTAAATCGAATGTATTCTTTTGATGGCAGCGCCTTCAAATATATGTTGTGCTTTGCATTGTATACACCAATCTTATTTGAAGGCTGTTCAACATCAAAAAAAAAATATATATATATATTATTATTATTTGAGTGTGAGGGAAAAAAATAACTCCGCTCAATTTAATTGTCGATTAATGGATTAATTGTCGATTGATTTGATTAATTGAAGATAAATACCTTATGAGGGTAGATGTGGTTCTGCCACGGTGTGTGGAAGGTGGTGTTGGGAGGCGGGTCCCGGTACATCCCTCGGCGAGGACTGCCTTCTTGGGCTCACCCGCTCCGCGCAAAAAATCGATTCTCGGCCACGCCCCCCGGCCAATCAGTGCAAGCCCCGCCCACCCCTAATACATAATACACAATCCATACCCCCCCCCCTTTCACAACTCTGTCCCCAGCAGCTACTCCTCCACAGCATTTTGTGTACCGATTCTAGCACATTGATAAAACGGCACCACTATCACTATGATTACATATACATTGAGACTAGTTTAATAATATATTCCATATTAAATATATAAATTCATATATACTAACATAAAACAATCCGAACATTGAAGTCAAAAAAATTTCTCTATCTGACATATATTTATTAGTTATTAACCATACCTGCCTACCGGAGCTGCGAACAAATTTTGAACACTAATTTACCCTAACAGAATTTAAAAAAAAAATTAATTTCGGGAATAAACCAAAATAAAGAACAAACACTTGATAATTTGCTACAAATAAAAACGATAAAACCCATCGAAAACTTTAATGTCTTGTACTCCTTCATTCACCATGTCAATTTACAATGTTTTATCAACGTACAACAATATTTCTCATCGTGTTTTTAACAAAAAAATATAACGTTTCTACAATATGTGAATATCTTTTTAAGCATTACTATCTATTAATATGCAAGAATAAAAATCAAATATTAAAAAAGTACTCGACAAATGTTTACAGCCTCAACTAGGAATGAGTTTTAGACTTTGCTTTCATACAATATAAAATTCCCTATTGAGAAAAGCACATATTATCTATGACCTTCAATGAAAGATTCTTAGGCATCTTACTAGATCAACTTGAGGTGTATTAGTATAATGACTGGTGGAGATATTTTAGACTTTGAGAACTATCAGAAATATATATATATATATATATATATATATATATATATATATATATACATTTGGAGAAGTATAAATAAATAAAAATTTGTTTCATTTTTGAAGTGACTCGTAAATGAAAGAGAGCGGTTTGGCTATATATATATCTTGTTTTTCTTTTAAATGGATGTATAATTGAAAATGACTCTGGCAACAATTTATTTTCAGTTTCATCTTCAAATTTACCAAAAAAACAAAAAAAATCAAAGGTGTTTCTTTAGAAGAAGTGGTGCATAATAAATAAGGAAAACATATAGAGATTGACCAGAAACTCACAGGGCTGAAGCCGTTATCAGTTAGTTGATAAGATCCAACGAGGGAGGGTGGCGGGAAAAATAAAAATAAAATAACCAAAAACAAACCTGCTTTAAGTAGGCAATAGCATGCATGTTGCTCATATAACCTGAGACGGGGGTGGTGCCTGGAGGAAGGAGGGCTCGACCATGCAGCTCCTCAGGGCGTCCGGGATGAACATGGTGATACTGTCGGTCGGAGCCGGTGGCCCGGACTGCCCGTTGTCTCTCCCCACCACTCTCCTCCCTCCCCCACCCCCTCTCATCCCCCACTCCATTCCCTCCTCTCTCGACTATGTCCCTATTCCATACTATCCCATCTCCATCTCAAAATACATCAAACATTTATTTAACTTTTTTTTTTTATTATTGGTAAATGGTTGACTGTCGTGGATAATGAAGAGAAGAATAGTTAGGGTGCTCAGTCAAAAAAGAAGGCAAAAATAAATGATAATATTTATTTTTACATATGCCGACGTTTTGACCTGAAGTTCAGGCCATCATCAGGGCTAAGAAAAGAACCAGATAACAAGGTATGAGAAACATAAAAATTACAGTAAAATGAAGTTGTTAGAATAATGACAATAGTCTCAGGTAAGAACAAGAGACAAATAAGTTTTTTTTTTTTTAATCAACGTTGTTATAGTAACTCCCGATAAAAAACTAAAGACGAAACAAAAGTACCCGTCAGCGTGTTGAACGTTAAGATTTAACGTGCATAAATGTACACAGTAACTACTTTTATTGAAAGCACAGACGGATCTACTGAGGGGGGGCCTTTCGGGCTGAAGCCTCCCCCCCCCCCCAAAATGGTAAAATGTAACCATGCTTTATGGTAAAAAATATTAAAAAGTGGTGTCTTAAAGTATTATTGCTCGTTTAATTACATTCAATAGGACTTCAATAATCACTTAAACACCATTTCATATAGGTAGTTAGTGTCTTTCTGTTTCTGTACTGTACGAAAGTAATTATCGTTATATATATGAAAAAAAAAACTTCCGGGCTGAAGCCCCTCCCCCCAAAAATTAAATCCTGGATCCGCTAGTGATTTGAAGTAAATTGTGTCTACTTTACTGTGTAGCAATTTTCAATTACATAAATTAAGTATTTTTTTAGTTATTACTTCATATTTAATGAAAAGCGCGTATTACTTAAAAAACAAAGAACTTGGAATTCCTATTTTTCTACTGAACTTGATGTCTACTATGATCCCTTTAAATATTTCCCTGTAACTACGGTACACCCTGTATACTAAGAAATCCTAGATGCAATTGTATAAAAGTCGGCAATATCATTATTGATGAACAGGGGTGTCCATCCCCCCCCCCAAGGTCGATGGCTCAAGAACATCTCCCTCCCCCATCCCAAGATATTTTAATGCTCATCTGTTCTTAAAAACAGAGCAAGAGGAAGTAGAATTAGAATCGTTGATCATACACAATTGTACTTGCTGATGTCTGTTCCATGTCTCTTCCCTGGCCCCTTGCCCCTGAAACTTTTCATTTCGAAAATCCATAACCCTGTTAAGATGTGGCCCCCCTCATAAATTCAAAAACCCATCAAAATAAGCTCCTCTCAAATATTTTGATGGCGCAACTTGCGCCATTAAATCTCCTTCTGGGCACCCCTGTTGATGAAACCTTCAGCTCTGGAAAGAAAAGGTTATGAAAAGAAGAAGATTCAACGATTAGTGACTAGAAAATCTATGTTCCTATCTAACAACGTATTTCATGAACAGATTAATTTTTTTTAATTGAATTTGAAATGGGATGTACCGTCATTTTTAATATGATAAGGTACATATGATTGGGTATTTGAAAGAACAAGTGGACTGTATTGAAATTAATTATAATTATATTTAAACAGTATATAAAGATGGGGGTTTGGCTTATAAATGTTACAATCGTTTACTTCATGTGGCTGGATGCTGAGGTACGGTGGTCGGCCGGCTGCTACACTTCTCACCTCCATGTGTCCAGTAGGTCTCAGGGTTCTACTCCATGCCTCTTCCCATGGTAGAACAGCAAGAAATGTGGTCTTGAAGAGGATAGAGTACTTTGTCTACTTCGTGTGGGTTTAGTCGCCCATTTTCTCCTACTGCTACTAGTTTTGGTGCATACAGCGCCACCGTCGCTGCAGTGTTACCTACTTCCCTGGTCCTTTACATGTACCCCATGAAGGGGGGGGGGATAACCACAATTTAGGGTGATCAACCCTAAACAGAATTTTTTACACCAAAAAGCAAAAAGTAATGTTGCCCAAATGCGAGACCAAGACTAGTCTTGGTCTTGTGCAAGAGTCTCGCAATAGCCTTGCAGTTACCTATTAGCTTTTTTATATTGAGATATTACTGTAATTTTTTAGATATTAGAAACCTAACTAAGCCCCAATGAAAAATTAGAAGAGTGAAATGCAAAAGTATATTGGTTATGCCAATTCTTTACATATATTAACTAAAATTGTCAAGCATTAGTAGCAGTTTTGCCTTAATTTTTATTTTAAATAATCGATATTTTTTTACCAGCCTTGGTCTTGATTTTGGGCAACACTATAAACAATGATCCCACTTTCTCCTGAAAAGTAGGAAATTTAAGTTTTGTGTTTTTTTTTTTTTTTTGTTTTTTTTTGAGTCAAGCTTTTTGAAGAATATGAAGCGATAACTAAAAAATATTTAATTTAAGTAATTAACAATTACTTCACAGTAAACAAGAGAAAGACCATTAAAAGATTTCTTTTGAGCGGATAAATTTGCATAATTTTTTTTTAAGTATGAATTACTTGCCTTTTTTTTAATTTTTTTTTTTTGTCACCCTCCAACTATAACACAGATACAACATTTTTAGGAAAACTTCTTTGTATAATAAACTTTAACACCATATTAATGAAGTTGAGGTTTATCTGAAAATAAGTTGAAATTCACTTCTAGTTATGTAAAAATATATTATTAAGTTATGTGATTTAATATTCTGTCATTCCAGAGTACCTGTATTTTCAGCAAAAATAACTGCATGAAACTACTACAAAACTTCTATTTCATGTTTTCCTTTGAACTCTAGGAAAGAAAGTGTGATCTGTAGCAAGGACCAGGGGTACCCAGAAGTTAACGTGTGAATTTTTTTGAGGGGGGAACACTTCGAAGGGGTTATGAAGTTTCAGAATGAAAAATTTCTGACTAAGCCACAAGAGGAAGACATGGAACAGACCGCAGCAAGTGTAATTGTATATGAACTAGGATTTTTTCTTATTCTATCTTCTCTTGCTCTGTTTTTAAGAAAAGGTGTGCAATAAAATATCTTGGAGGAGGGGGGTATGTTCTCGCGCCATACACCTTGGGGACAGAAGGGGGGGGGAGAAGGTATGGACACCCCTGGCACGAACTATACAGGGCGTTCCATAAGTAAACGGAAATATTTCACGGTTTGATAGGACACGTCATGTGCTACAAAAAGGTTTATACAAACCAAACCCCCATTTTCCAATGAAAAGTAAGAAATTTAAGTTTATTTCCTGTGTAAGTCGCGTTATTTGATAAATAGGAAGCGGTAACTAGAATATGTTTAATTTTGATAATTAATATGTCAATTGATAGAATCATTCACATAAAAGCGTAAATAGTGGTATTAGGAACAATTAGCTCGTCGCTTAATGCAATCAGGATCATTTTCTATAAAAGAGATGAACTTTTTCATTACCATTTCAGATGTTGAATTTCTGAAAACATTTTTTTTTTTTTTTTTTTTTTTTTTTTTTAATATTCTGTTATACCAACTGTAACGACAAGATACCCTCGACGTTTCCGACTACTTCAGCACTCACTAGACAAACGCTCTAAGCTTCCAATTAATTACAAAGACTCATATACATATATGACTATAATAAGGCCTATTTGGACTTACGGAGTTGAGCTATGGGGCTCCAGTAAACCATCGAATTCCTCTCGTATCCACTCCTTACAAACAAAAATCATTCGTAAAATCCTTATTGCTCCCTACTTTGTTACAAATAAAACCATCCATAATGACCTTAATATTTCTTATGTTTCAGATCTGGCCCAATCCAGATACCTATTGTTTCATAATAAACTTCAGAATCATCCCAACCCTCTCGTTTCTAACCTTGCTTACTCTTCAACTCCTGAAAACCCTCCGAGGCATCTGAAAAGAAGATGGCCCGTGATCTCCTAATATAGACATATCATTAGAGTGCTATCATTGGGTAGTTTTCAACAAGTGTTTTCACGTCATTATATCCATATGTTCAAATTTTACTAAATGTATTTCTTTAATACAGTTGTAAATATCATTAAGAAATACAAAAAAAAAAAATATTCTTTTTTTTATTTGTTACAATAAATTAGGCCATTTTTCACCAACATTTTATTATTACGCATCAATTTAACGTTTCGACCATACTAAGGGTCATTTACAAAACTTGATGAGTCCTGCTAATATGTTCATCCTTAATGTTCTAATTAATATGTTCAGTGAACATTAACTTGTCAATTTTTATAGGGGCTTCGCCCACGTCATTTCTGGAGGGACTCTTCTTTTATGATAAAAAGTTTATTTTCGTAATTATTTTATTTTAAACCACCCAAAGTCGAAGGTAACCAAGATATAGCAGCTTTTTAATAATTTATTATAGTTGTTTTTGCTAAAAACACAGCTACTCTGCGGTCAAAGAATAACAAATCACATAATTTTTTTATACAACTAGAGATGAATATCAATATAGATAAGGACTTAAAGCTTATATAAAGATGGAAGATTTTACAAAATTGGGGTATTTGTATGCCATTTGTAGGATAAATCAATGAAAACACTGTGATTTTATAAAAAACAAAACTTGGTGTATTATTTTAGCCGCTTACAAGCCCCCTTCAAATGTTTTTTATAAATAACATAAATAAAAACTTTACTTGAATTTGAAAGAAAATTTTTCTAGTTTACTATGAAGCAATTTTTAATACTGATTGACTGAATAATTGAATTTAAGTCTACTTCGATTAATTCATGGACAAATTAAAAGTTTTACAAATGAAATTGGACTTTTTTAATTTCTTTTTTCAACTTTTCGGGTTTTTAAATTATTTACTCAATTTTATTTTTTATTAATTTTAAAATATTTAGTCGGTTGGCACAAATTGTGCCCATACTTGTAGCTATCTGTCACATAAAATATTTATTGAAAAACGGTCTGTCCTAAAGTAAATTTTTTTTTGTTTTTTAAGGAGAAACAAATTGATAAAAAACAAAACTTGGTGTATTCGTTTAGCCGCTTACAAGCTCCCTTAAAATGTTTTTAACAAATACAGACTTCCTATGAATTGAAAGAAATTTTTTCTAGTTTACCAAGAAACAATTTTTAAGACTGATTGAATGAATAATTGAATTTAAGTTTACTTCGATTATTTAATGAACAAATTAAAAGTTTTACAAATGAAATTGGACTTTTTTTAAGATTTATCAAATCAAAGTTAATATTCGTTTTTCGCTCCTCATAAAAACACATAAGTACGAATTTTTATAGCAATCGAAAAATTAAAATTCTCTGCACAAAATGATTGCCTAGACGATGCTAAAAAAAATTAAAATTGAACAATTAAATAAATAATTAATAAAAGACAACCTCAATTACTATATAAATGATAGTGGATGATCCCCAGTGAATCCAAAATAATATTCTCGGCCAATATCGCAAGCTCCCAAACATCAACACCTTGTTCCTCGAGGAAGCTCCTTAGAAATTTCATCAAAAACCACAAAACTTACGATAACTTTAGAACGACTTCACTGATACATACAAAAATTATTAAGGATTTAGGCCTTCGTGTTCTACACGAAGTGGTATAAACCTGATCTTCGTAAACAAATTAAAACTTCAAGCTAACAATCATTTCAAGCTTGATAAAGAAATGAAATCCAATAGTTTTTGGTGCCAGTTAGAAGAAAAGTAATTAAGCTTTAAAGTTGAATTTGAAGAAAATCCTGGGGAGTTATGATTTCTTTAGTTAACGGTCGGAAAAAAAACTAACCAACTCAAGGTTGTAATTTTTTATTTATATAATAATTTGTATTTAAGAGTTTTAACGGGCCTTAAAAATGAATATCATTTGCTTTTTCTTAACAAAAATTTACTTGGCCTATTTTACTGGAAGAACCTTTTTGTAAATTGAAAGGGTTTTTATAATTTATGATACATTTTAACTCATTTAATACAATAGTTAATATTTTCTTTTCTTCTGCAAAAATAAAATATTGACATACAGTAATCCGGACAAAGCAAAGGAAAAAATAACATAAATTTTGTTTGAAATTACATAAAATGTTTTTTCTTGGCTCCTGGAGCCCATTGAAAACAACGCCGCGACGTGTGTATAATATTTCTCGATATATTGTCATCAAAAAACTTTTGTTGAAATCGGTAACCCACAGGCTGTATTTTCTCCTTACATAGTAATATAAAGTCTCCATGGAGCAGTGTTGCCCAAAATCGGTCTTGGTCTAGCACTTTGCAAGACCAAGACCAAGACATGTAAAACAAAATCGTTTTTGTGAATAAAAATAAAGGCACATAGTTACTAATACTTGACAATTTTACAATATGTAAAGAATTGGTATAACCAATATACTTTTGCATTTAACTCATCATATTGCATTTAACTAGACATTTTATTAAACATATCTTTTGAAATAATTATCGGAAAATGGTATGTATTATAATGGTATAGGTATATAGATATACAGGTATAGGTATATAGGTATAATGGACATATAGGTATGTCTCCATGGTAGTGCTGCCCAAATGTGAGACCAAGAAGTGCTTTGGTCTTGCTCAAGAGTCTCCCAACAGTCTTGCAGTTATCTATTAGCTTATTACTAGAGAGATATTACTATACATTTTCAGGTAGGGAAAACCTAACTAGCCTAAATAAAAAATTGTAAGAGTTAAATGCAAAAGTATTTTGTTTATACCAATTCTTAGATATAGTAACTAAAATTGTGAAGTATTAGTAACTATTTTGCCTTTATTTTATTCGAGAAAAGATTTTTTTTTTACAAGTCTTGGTCTTGGTCTTGTAACAGTTAGGCGGTCTTAGTCTTGTTGTTGCAAAGTTCAAGACTAAAACCGATTTTGGCATCAAGAATATGTATATATATAATTTTATTTACTAATTATGTTGGTGCAGAGATCAATCAAGGGAATGATGGTGCTGTTTATATATGTTTTTACACATATTTTGTGTAAATAAATGAAAAACAATAACTGTAAATTCTTTTAATAAGCCTATTCTTCAGATTAGAGAAATGTCTGCATACCTCTTTTAAATATTTATTGTATTTTTAAAAGAACTGTTACAGTTATTGCGAAGTTTGTATTCACAAAGATTAAGAATAAATCTAACGATTTCTGGATGGTTAAAATTCAGCATGAAGAGTGTTTTTCTCCTCTTTATGTTCTTCCCACATAAAACAAAATGTGTTCAAAGATTTGATATTAATTAATTAAGAAATAATTAATTTTTAAACACAATGGAGATAGAGTTATTTAAAATACCTGCCTGGTCACATAATAGCCTTATGTATCAGACAATATTTTTGGGCCATATAAGAGCAGATTGAAGCTATCGAATATAAGATAAAGGGGGTCATGGTCACAATGAAAACAAACATCCAGCAATCGTGATCAGTTGTGAGAGATATGCCACGAAACCAGGAGAGCCAAACTGAAGAACACAATTAACTAAAAGGCAAAATTGGTCAGTGTATTCCGATCTCAATGGAACGTCCAGAAATCGAGTAAGTAACTATTTATTTATAAGTCCTTGCTAGGATTTAAAAGAATTAACATCTATGGCTAGACAGTTGATTTATCGTTGACAAAACAGAATCAGTATCTATGTTTATAGCAACTGGCATGACATAACCACATTACATGAAAAATCGTTATTTTTAACTTTTTTTTATTTTTATAGATGAAATGTGTTTCTAGCCTATTATGTCTATGCAATTCATACCATATCATGGAAAAACGAGAAATAAAAGCTTAATTTTATTCATTTTTGCTGAAAATACGGGTACTTTTAGGTGACTGGATAGAAAATCCCATAATTTCATTATACAACTTGAGGTTAATCTCAAAATGTTTACAAATAAACCTCAACATAATTAATACGGATTTAAAGCTAATAAAATGAGGAAGTTTTTCTAAAAGTGGGGTAACTGCATTCCAGTTTAAGAGTGTTAAAAAAATCACAGATAGTTTTTGAATTTTTTTTAAACGCAACTTAGCTGTCCGTTCAACATTAAATGGATGGAGCAATGACAAAATTTACTTTCTTTTAAAAGTAAATTTTGTCTAGTTTAACACTAGCGGATCCAGGATTTAATTTTTTGGGGGGAGCTTCAGCCCGAAAGATTTTTTTTTATATACATACAAAAATAATTAATTTTAAAAAAAGAAAGAAATTAACTACCTATATGAAATGGTGTTTAAGTGGTTCTTGATGTAATATTAAATCTAATTACACGAACAAGAATACTTTAAGAGATAGTTTTAATTATTTTTTTCTGTGAAACATGGTAATATTTTACCATTTTTTGGGGGGGGGAGACTTCAGCCCGAAAGCTCCCCCCCCTCCGCGTAGATCCGCCTGTGTAGTTTACTATGGAACAATTTTTAATTATTTAAATCAAATATTTTTTTAGTTATCGCTTCCTATTGCACAAAAAACGTGACACACTTTAAAAAACACTTATCTTAAATTTTCTACTTTTCTGATGTAAATTTTGCAATTGTTTATATGAACTTTTTTGTAGATCTTGATGTCTACTATCAACCTTTTAAATATTTCCTTCTACTTACGGGACACCCTGTATATAACAATAAAATTTAGGCTGGAGCCCTCCCCCCCCAAAAAAAAATGATACCTTGGATCCGCTACTGATATTCACAAATTTTGATACAAGGTGTACCTTTAATAAAAGGAAATATTCAAAGAAGTGGTGGTAGACCTACAGAGCTACAAAAAAGTTCATATAAACCATGGCCCGATTTTCCGCATTTATGTATATTAGAATAAATCCCAGGTAATTGGAAAAAAAGAAAAGAAAATAAAGCTTTGAAATAATTTATTGTAGCTATTTTGGCTGAAAACACGGCTATTTTTAAGTGACAGGATATCATCGTTTTTTTACACAACTAGATGTAAATTTCAACTTATTTCTTAATAATACTCAACTTCATTAATATGGACTTGATGATTATTAAACGAGAAAGTTTTTTTCTAAAAGTAGGGTATCTGTAATATAGTTGGAGGGTGATAAAATATATAACAAATATTTAACGATGTTTTTTAAAAACAGGACTAGCTTAGTTTATCCGCTCAAAATTCCTCTTTGGATTGTTTTAACAATGACAAATTCTATTTCCATTTGAAGAACATTTTGTATAGTTTACTGTGAGGCAGTTGCTAATTACTCAATATTAAATATATCGAGTTATTCTCTCCTATTCCACAAAACACGTGAGTTACCTAAAAAAATACAAAACTGGAATTTCCTACTTTCTGAGAAAAATCGGCCATTGTTTATACAAACTTTTTTTACAAATCTTAATATCTGCTATTAATTGATAAAGGCCCCATTGAATATTTTCCTCTACTTAAGTGTTATCCTGTATTTCATCCCAACTAATATAATAAACTTATTGTCATATTGCCATTTAATAAATTTAGGAATTATAACAATCATGTTATATCCATGTCAATAGATAGACTACAATTTTTCTTTCATTTAGCAAGACCACCTCTAAACTTATCTATCCATATCCATTTACTAATGTTAATGAACTCTCCGAATTATTTATCCAAAATACAAATTACAAAACATTTTCGCCTTAGTTTAATTATATATTTTATATATATATATATATATATATATATATATATATATATATATATATATATATATATATAGCATTATATTATAACAGTCCATTAAGAAATCAGCTTAAGATAAGGAGTCCTTCAAATTAAATATAAACAGGTAAAAGAATTTAAGACCTCAATCTGTCTCTCAAAGAGGCGCGAAAGATTATATAAGGATGTTTATAATAGATATGCATTTGAAATAGAATATATATATATATATATATATATATATATATAATATACATATATATATTGAGTTTATAGCCTGTACACAAAATATATTAAAGTATTAGTTATACCTACCCTATAACAAAAATGAATGTCCGAGTTCGTCAAACACAACATTATTTTCTGGACTATTTGGTATATATATATATATTTTTTTTTACCCCAACATAATACTAAATCTATCAAGAAATATTATAAGCAAAGTATATAAATATATATTGATATGAGGCCTATGTTAAAGCAGAGGTAAATTAGAAATAAGTCTACGTTGCGTGTAAATGACCGTATTATATATAAGATGTAAACATATTTACCTACAGGACTGATAGAAGTAATAGTGATTCATCGCATTTTACAAAAAAAAATTATCAATAGTTGTATGATGAAATATTCTGTGATGCCGAACACAATTAGGCTGAATATCAACGAAAAAATCTAATGTATTCAGCAATAAACAAAAAACAAACTACCTCAGATAATTACGCAATTCGGTTAAGTTATAACAGTTAACAGACGAAACAGAAAACTATAAAGAAAAAAATATTTGCTAGAGTGAGTATCTTTTAATAAACACACTCACCGTTAAACATAGGTATTCCAATGGCTCCTAGCCAAATAGTTCGAAAAAGGAGCAGGTTCAAAAGAAATACAGGAATATTCCCCTATATCTTTCTGGAAGGCTTTTTACGCTTGTTGACAACCGAAAGAGTATCTGTTACCATAAAACAAAAGTTATAATTTATTTTGAATTTTATTGGCAGTTAATAAAAAAATTAAATTGTTCTAGGCCATTAATTACTTGACTGTTTGGAAACATAATAAAATATATGTATAAATATATATATATATATATATATATATATATATATATATATATATATACGATAAACAACCAAATTTTGGTTTTTCATTTTTTGTTGTGAGATCATGATATACTTATTACATTTGCCATTTCCCAGTTTTTACCTTTTTTCCTGCATTATCTTCTCAATATGTTTTGGGTATAGGTCGATCCATTGCCAAGTGAAAAATAGTGAGAAGATAATTTAAGGTAGAAAATGGAAAATGGTAAATCAAGTACGCTATAACCAAACAATAGTTGAATTATAGGGATATTTTAATTCAGAACTTCAATACTATTCAAATTAAATTATTAAATATAATAAAAACATCGTAAAAAATGTAATAGAGTACTAGAGTAGAATTTATTAAACGCTCTCATTCAATCTCCACTGGCTTTAGCACCATTGTCGCGATTGAGAGAGCAGCGCAGGGATCTTTTCTGTCCAGCTTTTCCCTCTGTAGATGGAGGGAAAAGCCTGGCTTGGGGTTCACTATCTGATTGTTTGTAGGTATGACTGAGTTTTTATGTTTCTAATTTACTTATCTTTAGGTTATTTTATTTTTTATTGTACATAGTTGTTATTATTATTTAGTTATCATTTTGCTTTTGTTAATTTTATGTTTCCTGTATATATGGTGTGAATGTGTTCATATCTCACTATAATTATTGTCCACGTGATAGATTATTATATTTCTAAATAAATAAAAGGAGTAGTAGTGGAACGAACTTCCTTTCTTTTATTGCGTAAAAATTCAAAATTATTTCCAAATTTTAGAGATCATAATTTAAAAAACATTGACAATGTATTCTGTGATAAACGTTCTAAGTATAAAAAATTTGAAACAAATGTATTTGATTTTAAATATAAAATTTTAAATCTTGAGATATCCAATTTCACAACGATTAATAAAAAACTGAAAACAAACTATAAAATAAGATTGGTCATTGAATACACAAATAATAAACTAACTATGGTCCTTAATAAATATATTGAATTATACAATTACCGTTTAAAAGATTTAATAAAACTAACATATAAATATAAGTTTCATGAAAAATATAATCTAACAATGGCATCAACTGAAATAACAGAAAACTGGGTTGTAAACTCGACCAATAAAAATAAAAGCGAATCGACCTATAGGCGAAAAAAAGATGTAAGATAATTATTTGGTTGAATGAATAAACGATTAATGCTTTACACAAGACCGCATTATTCGCACAATAAAAAATCTATTTAACACGAAGTTGTTCTCTATACTGTAACGTTTTGACTTTAATAATGCCATTTTCAAACATTTAAAACAAAACAACGATCATGAAAATCAATTAATGCATTGTCATAGTATACTAATTTATGGTAGTAATTAATAAGTGGCATTATAAACTTAGTTGTTATCTGTTTATCTTTTTATCTTTTTATCACAATTACTTTTGGCTTTTTTCCATTTGGATAAAAACAGTTTTCCTTATTATTGTTTTCTTTGATAACTTTAACTTTTTTTCAGCTACAATTTCATTATTCATCCCCAAAATCCGACTTTAAAGCTACTCACTTAATATCCGTTTAACAATTTTTTTTTTTTTTTTTTTTGGCTTTAAGACTTGTAAAAGCAAGTTCTATTTGCCAGCCCTTTAATAATTACAACTATTTGTATACCATGAAATATTTTTATTATTTTTTTTTTTAGTTTGATAACGACATTATTGCCTAAACGTTAGGGTGAAGAGGAAATACAAACTATTTGTTAAAAATATTTTTGATTGATGAAATAACACTATGGGAATTATGTGGTCTTTTTCCAAACATTAATCGTTTATTGATTAATTGTAATATACAGTCGTGGTCATATAAAATAAAGTTTTTTTATTACCAGATTGCCACTACAAGATATTTTCTTTGCCATTTATGAAACGATATTCTAAAAACTATCGCACCATTAAGCGGTCAAATTGTTCGTTTCTTTTTTTCTCCTTCCAGTTTCTTTGATTCGATCTATGTGGTACCTTTTTTTTCCAAAACTATATCTAGCGTGGTACCCTAACCTCGTTACTATTTTCCGTGATAATCTTTTACTTCATGTAATGTCACAATTTTAATGCTTTTTGATCATGATAGTTTTTGATAATGGTCATAATTACAGCTTTTGGCCTGCTGACATTAGTTAAAACTGAACTGATAAACATTGTTAAACTTTCTTGTAACCTTAATAAGTAAAAAAAAAAACCCAAAAACATTTAATGGAATCAACGTCATCAGCATAAAAATCAAAAGAAATAGGTGGTGCAATGTCTATGACCTATATATGCTATATATATATATATATTTTTTTTTTCAGTTTAATGCCAAATTTGTGAGGTATATCTTGTCTTGAAACTTAATTTCACAGCAATTTTTATGCTAGTTATATGTATATGTGAACTTATCGTACCAGGAAATCCTGCAAAAATAGACCGATTGATTATGAGTCTCAAATTCAATTTTTTTGTTTTTGTCCTCTACTGTTTTTGCACCGATCGTCTACCAATACATTTTTTTTTGATAACTCAAGTTAAGCTTTAACACTTTTTCTATAAATGCTCTTTTCTTTGGAACTTTGTGCCAATGTCACCCCGAGATATTTGGCCTGATTAGAACACGGTATCATTTTTTTGTCGTAATGGGGAAATAATTGATTTCGCTATGATCACAGGCGGATCTATGGAGTGGGAGGTGATTTCGGGGTGAAGCATCTCTTCCCCAAAATGACAAAATATAACTATGTCTTATGAAAAACACTATCTCTAAAAGTATTAATGTTTGTGTAATCGCATTTAATAGGACTTCAAGAATCACTTAAAAACCATTTCATAAAGATAGTTGGTTTATTTTTTTTTACAAATTAATTATCGTTATATATAAGACCTGGAAAGCTCCCTCCCTCCCCCGTAGATCCGCCCGTGGCTCAGCACACTACTCAGTAGACCACCTGTATCTTTGGAACCTATCAATCATCGAGCTTTATAGTCCAGCCAATGAATGATTATAGAAGGAAATGGCGGGGACACATGTTTTAACTTTGGTACATTATTTGGACTAGTAAGGAGGTAATCATACTAAAAGTCCCCACCCCTAGGTGGTGAGCTAGATATGGGGGGGAGTACCTAAAAGGCCACTTTTTTGAGGTTTTCGCTTATCAGGAAAACTATCCATCGCACCGATAAAAACGTTCCGTGCAAAATTAAAGCTGACAAAATTTTCAATATGAATGGTAATGTACATTTTTTCGCTACCTCGCTTAGTTTCCGTGATATTCGTTCTCATCTATCGCAAATGTGAAAAAAAAAATGTATCTAATGTTTTTTACAGTATTTAACAAGCTAACTTTTGAATGCTTCGTTTTATTATTAAGTCATGATGAAGAAAGTTTTTAATAATTAAAGTTTCATCAAGAATATATATTATTTTACTAGTTTATAGGGATATCCGTCCTCAAGTAGGGCTAATTTTGAAAATAAAATTATGTCTCTTGTTTATTTCTGTGTTTTTCTATTTTTTGCTTATATCAGGAAAACTATCCGTCGCATTTACAAAGACGTTCTATAAAAATTAGAGTTGATAATATTTACAATATGATTGATTATATATCTTTTTTCGCTATCTCGCTTAGCTTCCGAGATATCCGTTCTCAACTATGGCTGATATGGAAAAAAAAAATTACCTCATGGTTTTTTTCCGTATTTGACTAGCTAACTCTTGATTGCTTCTTTCTCCGAATAGCAAAAAATAATCTATATAATTTCTTCATTAATCCTAAGGAATATACTTATTTTCGAGGTATATAAGTAAGATATTTGTTACAGTAATTTATTTTCCCAAAATCATTTCCACTCAACTACATCATGACGTTCGGGATCCACTTTTATATCCCATCTTCAGACTAGAAGTTACAACATTATCGGTATCAACAATTTTATACAATCAATACATCATTTATTAATATAACTTTAAACAATAATCTTTATAATATTCGTTATTATTATTGCTCTAACTCTCTATACGTCTAAATCTCTAAATATATTTATACATATACATACATAAAATAACTTTTATTATAAAAATTATTCTGATATAACTTTGAACCGTTGAAGAAAAACTAGTAAAATAATATATTCTTAAAGAAAATTTAATTATTAAAAACTTTCTTCACCATGTCTTAATAATAAAACGAAGCATTCAAAAGTTAGCTTGTTAAATACTGTAAAAAACATGAGATACTTTTTTTTCCACATTAGCGATAGATGAGAACGAATATCACGGAAACTAAGCGAGATAGCGAAGAAAGATTTATAATCAATCATTTTGCAAATTTTGTAAACTTTAATAATGTATAGAACATCATTGTCGATGCGATGAATAGTTTTCCTGATATAAGCGAAAACCAGAAAAAAGTAACCTACTAGGTGACCCCCCCCCCTCCCACATATATCTCTCGCCTAGGAGTGGGGACTTTTAGAATGTTTACCTCCTTACTAGTCCAAACAATTTCCCAAAGTCAAAAATAGTGTCGCCTTCATTTCCTTCTATATCCCCTTTTCGAGCATTCATTGACTGGACTACAATTCTGAAGTGCCTTCCATATAAGTAGGAATCTTAGAGAAGAGCATATTGTCCTGGAATGGTTTAATCGAACATGTAGATAGATAAGCCTTTGATGCCAAACTATATCTGCCTTAATTTGTCTCCAAATCTCATCTTATATTCAAATATTATATAAAGGATTTTAGAAAGTTGCCCAATAGTTTCTAAAAATGAACCTATGTATTTTTGTAAAGGTTTCGTTAACCTTGTTTTGTATCCTAAATATATATAATTTTTCTTCTTGACCCGCGTAATTATAAAAAAGAAAGTATATATGAGGACTTGAAACGAAATTTTAACTTAAACGAAAAACATAACTTAGCTTAGTTTAGCCGCTCAAATGTCCTCTTTAGATGGTTTTAATAATGACAAACTTTCTTTACAATTAAATCAAATTTTATCTAGTTTACAGTGAAGTAATTGTAAATTACTTAAATTAAATATTTCTTTAGTTATCGCTTCCTATTCAACAAGAACCATGACTCTCTTAAAAAAAAAACACAAAACCTGGATTTCCTACTTTTATGCCGAAAATTGGCCCATTGTTTATATAAACTTTTTTGTAGATCTTGAGGTCTGACTGTCACTCCTCTCAAAATTTTCCTCTACTTACAGGACACCATGTACAAATATGAAGTATTTTATCTGGGCGTTAACGCGTTGTTTTACCAGGTATCTAAATGTCGTTTGTTTGTCGCGCGACCTCACTTTCAGTGGATGAGAAGTCATAGAGGAAAAAAAAATCAATGTACAATACATTAATGTAAACGAGTAAAAACTCAACAAGAGATTCCATGTTCGGTTATAGTTGGAAACATTCCAATCGACTTATGTCTCTAAAATGCAGGCAAAGAATAAATTAACTCGTCATCGTTTCGCCAATTCTGGCATCATCAGGACAAAAGGAAAGAATCCCAAGATCACATCACTCCATGACATGCTAAAATAAAAAATATATCACAAAAAAATTTACAGGTGAAAACATGTTTAATTACCATCCACAATTCATTTACAATATTTTTTTTAATTTATGTTTAAAATAAAGAACCCTACTGATTACTTCAATTATTTTCATGAAAACGTTATTATTTTAATTAGCAAAGCATGTCGCTAGAATGGAAGATGATATGATCCCGAAGAAAGAACTTGAAGAAAAGATATATCCCAACAGAAGAATCGACAGGGCAAGACAGCGGTGGGCCGACGGAGTGACAGTGGATGCGTTGTCCATCTTAAGCGTGCGGAACTGGAAAGCAGCAGCAATACACCAGGATAACTGGCGGTCGATGCTGCAGGAGGTCCTGTCTTACCACGAGTCGTAGTCCCGAACAAGATGAAGAAGTAATTATTAGGGCTAGAAACATACATCAATTGCAGAAATCTGAGAAAAAAACACGGTTTCATAACAAGCTTACATGAAAAATCATTATTTTTCATTTCTATAAATAAAATACGTTTTTATGCAATTATGTTTATTACAATACATCCCCTATCAAATAAATAAAAGCTTTGGAACAATTAATTTTAGTGATTTTGTAGAAAAATCACTTCATTTCTTTACACAACTTGAGGTTAATCTAAAAATTTCTCCTAATAAACCACAACATAATTAATATGGACTTAAAGCTTATTAAATCAGAAAGTTTTATAAAAGTGGAGTAAATGTAGTACAGATGATTAGTATTAAAAAAAATAAATAAATAATTTATGACCTTTTTAAACGGAACTTAGCTGTGTTTGTCCAGTCAATAGTCTTAACAATGACAAACTCTACTTTTGTTTAAACTAAGTTTTGTCTAGTTTATTACAGAGCAAGTTTAAATTACTTAAATCAAATATTTTTTATGTTATCACTTTCTGTTCAACAACAAATGTGACTCGCTTTAAAAAACACAAATCTTAAATTTCCTACTTTTCTGCTGTAAATTGGGCAATTATTTATATAAACATTTTTGTAGATATTTATGTATACTATCAAACTTTTAAATATTTCATTCCACTTACGGGACACCCTGTATATACAATTACAGTTGCCCCGAATCAGTCTTGGTCTTTCACTTTGCGAGACCAAGACCAAGACTGATAAAAAAAAAGTCGATTTTTTAAATAAGAATTAAGGCAAAATAGTTACTAATATTTGACAATTGTATTTAATATATGTAAATAATTGGTATAGCCAATATACTATTGCAATTAAATCTTCTAATTTTTCATTCTGGCTTAGTTAGATTTCTCCTAACTAAAAAACTACCGTTATATCTCTGTAGTAATAAGGTGATAGGTAACTGCGAGACTCTTGGGCAAGACCAATACCAAGACTTGGGGCAACACTAACTAACATATGCTATGCATTGAACATAGCAAATAAGTATTTAAAATTTTTTGTGTCGAAAACAAATTTGAATGAAACTTCTGACATCAAAAACAGCGTCAAGGGTAGAGAGTAGCTAGATAAGGACCGACCTATACCTGGACCCTGGGGAAGGCTTAGAGTAAAAACTAGTAACGGGCTAAAAGTAACTGGTTTCTTTTAGGGTGTTACCAGTTATTGTGAAGTAATAGGGTGAAGTTAAGAACCAATGGAAACCATCCTTGTTCCACCCTGAATATTTGTATATAATAAAGCTCCAAGAAGTAAGAAAAGATATCTTCTGTTGATGTCCGGCCTTGAGGATAGGTCTTATGATGATGTCCGGCCTTAAGAGTAGGCCTTATGTTGAGTTCCTTCCTTGACGATGGGTCTTATATTTTCTTCCGGCTTGGGGACTGAAGCCTTGGCCCTACATAGACCATAATAATCCTGGCAGAGCTGTGAACCATGACAAGATGATCTCAACTTAGCAGATGCTGTGATGAAATCTACCAGCCGCACCACTTCGTATACAATAGATAAGTGTTATTCCCAACAATAAATTTACCAATGTTAGAATATTTCATGGCAATTTAATTCTCAAAATAGTCCATCTGTAATCATGCCTTCACAGTTGATTATTAAATTCATTGAATCGTTTAGTTTCTTGTAAATATAATTTGGATATATATTCTTTATTAAACATAGAAATAAATTAAGTTTTTTAGTAAAAGTTGTTTTAATTCTGGCACCCATATATATCGTGATGATCAGAGGTAATGTAGGTAATTAGAAAGAATGATAAACGCAAACCAGTCTTTGAGAAAAGAAATCCAATTAATTAATCATGGACCAAATATATTATAGATCCAAATTTATTTTACAATTTTTTTATTATACATTTCTGGGTAATTGTCCAGTGGCATCCCGAGTAAAATTTAACTCCCCAAAACGTAGCAACTTTTATGTCATCCCTTTTGTGGGGATAAAAATTAACATTTAACATAATATACTATTATAGTGCCATGTTAATGCTAATTTTTTTTCTACTTTAAGATAATAACTAGGGATGGTATTTTTTATATGTCATTAAAATATTTCTACCTTAGACGAAATTAAGATATTCCAAAATTAACAGAGAGGAGGAGCATTCCTTTGTTAAAGGACAGTTTAATAAGGTAGCCTTAGCGGACTGGGGAGCCGGGGGATAAATTTTGATTCAGGCTCGATTGGCAACCTGCCACTCCTTGACTCCTCCAACCGAAACCGGGATAAAGTCTAGCACAAGGGTTTGTTTTATTCATTACAGAAGGATAGGGACCAGGTGCTCTCCCTCTTATATCTAGCTCTCTCTGTCTCCTCTATTTTAAACACTTTATTTTTATTTATTTAATTATTAATTAATTCATAACAATAGTAATAATTATTATTGATTATTTATGTACGTGTATATATGTACCATATATCCGTTTATATCCATTGTCGCATTTCCTATCATAGTCTTAAATGATAATCCCATCACTATTAGCCCCTCTGTTAAAAAAAATAATAATCTTTTACCCAATATACAAAGGTTTACAGTGTAAAATACAGTCTATTTTATTTTAATATTAATTTTATTTTAATATTAGGGTTAGACAACTTAGTAAATTAATTTATTTTTAATTGTCATTTAATTATTCATAATTGCCAGAATATTACACCTTAATGACCAGCCAATTTCTTTCTACTCCTCTGTTAAAAATTTAGGATTTTTCATAGATCAAACCCTCTTCTGGAACTACCATGTTTCTCACATTTCCCGTAGGACAATTTCTAGCCTTAAACTATTTTATCGCTTCCGCCATCTCCTACTTCAACATACCCGTAGACTCCTTATTTCCTCTCTCATCTTCCCCCACTTTGACTACAGCTGTGTGGTGTATGATGGCCTCTCGGTGGAGCTCCGTTATAGACTGAAAAGATTAATGAATAGCTGCGTAAGATTTGTTATCGGTGCCCCGAGGTACTCCCATGTCTCTCACCACTACACTGAGTTAAGGTGGCTCTTCCCCTCCTTTAGAAGACAATATTTCCTAGGTACGTTCCTCTATCAAATCATCAACAACCATCGTCCTTCTTACGCCTACAACCTTCTCCAATTCAAGTCCTCAGTCCATTCCCTTTAAACAAGATCACGACCTTCTGACCTTTACATCCCTTCGCACAGATCTGCCTCATTTCAGAATTCCTTTATAGCTCGCGCTGTCAATTTCTGGAATTCTCTACCTATCAAAATTCGGCATTCTCCCTCCATATCCACACTCAAATCCCTCCTATTCCAATTCCTATCCCATAAACAGTCCGATACTTGCTAAACTTTCGATACTCTAGTCATCATCAAATGATAGTACTATTCTATACTGTGAACTTCACTAGGGATATTACAATATCTTCCGGCTCTTAATGCCACTGACCACATCTATTTTTTTTTATTTATTTATTTATTATTATTTTTTATTGGTATTTAATTAAATCGGTACCTCTAGCATTTGACAATGATGAGTCTACATATTAATCATTATTTAAAGACACTGATATTTTATATTGTCAGCTTTGTCTTTTCTTTGTTAGCAGAAACACACCTCATTTTAAAGAAGAATTCAATTTATTTTTTATCATTTCATTTTTCAAAAGAGTATTATTATAATTTTTCCTACTGTACATAGTCTTAAGTGTTTTATCATAGTTTTAAGTGTTTTGTATATAGATTTTTTTTTTTGTATATAGCTTGTTTAACTAATATTTTCTTTCTTTTCTCTTTTTTATTATTGTTTATTTTGGCCAGATGTAGTATTTTAATTATGTTCTATTTTGTTATTCTAAAGGGACTTTGTCCCAGAATAAAGTTATCTTCTATTCTAAAAAAAAAATAAATATTGTCATTTTGTAGTTCATTATAGTTATTATTAGGGGACTAAATGTCCCAGAATAAAATTCACTTTCTTTATTTCTATAATTTCAATATTATGTATTAAATATAATTTATTGATTTATTTTGTATTTGTCACAGCCAGAAAGATTACATTTGTTTTGATTTTGTTCCTCGTCATCACAACATTATACGATATAGAAAAGGAATAGCAGTCATTAAAGATGACTTTTCCACAGTATGTTCATGGGTTCAATTTAAAAATAAAGAAGCTTGGAAATATGATTTGTTCCTTGGTAGGTTATTAATTTCATAAGCATTTTAGTATTTTATGTTTAGATTTGTTTACTATGAGTAATTCTTTTAAATAGTTTAGAAGTAGCATAATTTTAATATCATTAAAGTACAATATCAATAAGTTGAAAACTGGAAACAAATGAGAGAGAATTACTACACTTTTAAGTAGCATTCAGAAGAAAAGTGTTTTCATTTAAGATCATATGATTTTTTTTTTTTTTTTGCAAAGCCTCATAGTAATCATTATATAATTAAATATATTAATCGAGACAACAATTAAAGTTTATGGAGTATACCAACAATATATTAGTGTTGTCCAAATGCGAGACTGAGAAGAATCTTGGTCTTGCAAACTCAGTCTTGGTCTACGTCTTGGACTCTCGTATCAGTCTTGCAGTTACCTATTAGGTTATTACTAGAGATATATTACTGTATTTTTTTAGATAGGAGAAACTTAACTAAGTCTGATGAAAAATTAGAAGAGTTAAATGCAAAAGTATATTGGTTATTCAAATTCATTACATCTGCCAGGATCATCATGGTCTCTGTAGGGCCAAGGCTTCAGTCCCCAAGCCGGAAGAAAATATAAGACCCATCCTCAAGGAAGGAACTCAACATAAGACCTAACCTCAAGGCCGGACATCATCATAAGATCTATCCTCAAGGCAGGACATCAACAGAAGATCTCTTTTCTTACTTCTCGGAGTATTATATAAAAATATTAACGGTGGGGAAGGATGGTTTCCATTGGTTCTTAACTTCATCCTATTACTTCACAATAACTGGTAACGTCCTAAAAGGAACCAGTTACTAAGCCCGTTACTAGTTTTTACTCTAAGCCTTCCCCAGGATTCAGGTATAGGTCGATCCTTATCTACCTACTCTCTACCCTTGACGCTGTTTTTGATGTCAGAAGTCGGTTTCATTCAAGTTTGTTTTCGACACAATAATTTAAAAAACTTATTTGCTATGTTCCATACATAGCATATGTTTGTTAGAGTTGCCCAAATGCGAGACTCGTCTTGGTCTTGCGCACTCAGTATTGGTCTTGGTCTTGCCCAAGAGTCTCGCAGTTACCTATTAGATTATTACTACAGAGATATAACTGTAGTTTTTTAGTCAGGAGAAATCTAACTAAGCCCAAATGAAAAATTAGAAGAGTTAAATGCAAAAGTATATAGGTTATACCAATTATTTACATATAGTAACTAAAATTGTCAAGTATTATTAACTATTTTGCCTCAATTATTATTTAAAAAATCGAGTTTTTTTACCGGTCTTGGTCTTGCAACAGATAGGTGCTGTTGGTCTTTGTCTTGCAAAGTGCAAGACTACAATTTTGGCCATCACTACAATATATATCCTGGTGAAATTGAATAATATGTTTTATTACACAGTGGGTTATCTAAACATTATATCATTTCTTATAAATGATTGAATGTCTATTAAATAAGTTTTCTGTTTATCATTTTAAGCCAGAAGACTCTCCGAATTACGGGCCCGCAAGCATCTTCAATCCGGCTCGCGAATGTCACTTTGATTACATGGGAAATTTTTTTTTTTTTAATTTATTTAGAGATATAATAATCTGTCACGTGGACAATGATTATAGTGATATATGAACACATTCAAACCATATATACAGAAAAGTAAAATAATAATCAGAAACTATGTACAATAAAAAAATAAAATAAAATAAACATGAGTAAATTAAAAAACATAAAAACACAATCATACCTATATACAATTAGGCAGGGAAACATGGGCAAATTAAAAAAACAAAACATGAAATTTAGCAAATTACTCACACACAAGGGTACTACATTTATTGCATGTTTTTTTTTTCTTTTAGAAAGCTCATTTCACAGTTCAAGTGTTAGTGTTTATAGACAAATATTGTTAGGTAGAGGTCCCATTGCGACCCGTGGGCCAAAAAATTCTGTCATCTTCAGCTGAAGAGTTTGAGGGTGATCTTCCCATGTAGTGTCGCATTTTTAAAATAATTTTATCTGCATGCGATAAAATCACAAGCATTTATAAAAATATAGAAAATTTAATAATAAATTAATGCGTCAATGAGCAAAGTTTGTTAACAAAAAAATAATAGAAGAATATAAACAAAGATTAATTGGAGAAAAGGATGGTTGGGGTCATCAGTCAAAATAAAATAGTAAAAATAAATAATTTTATTTATTTTCACGCTGTATTCATTAATTTAATTGTATTTATCTTATATTTGTATCTATTATTTCCGTATATAACTTCACAGTTCTTTTCTCTGTTTTACACTTTATTCTAAGATTACCATTTTTCATTTCTTATGTTACTTTATTTTGATTATGTTTAATTCATTGGTCCGTGCTTTTTACCGTTATTATTATTTATTTCTTAGTTCTCTGTTACTGTAATTATTCTGACTACTTCATTTTACTTTAATTTTCACACTATCTATTTCATTTTACGTTAAGTTTTTCTACCTAAATTTTTAGTCTATACCTTTCACTTTTTTAATTTTAATCTTTATTATTCAATGTTTATTGATTATTATACCTATTGTTATCTGGTTCTTTTCTTAGCCTTGATGAAGGGCTGAACTTCGGATCGAACCGAAAAAAATGGCGAACGTGAAAATAAATACAATTGTTTGTTTTTACTATTTTATTTTGGCTGATCACCCCAACCATCCTTTTGTTCAATTTTCCACTACAGTCAACCAATCAATTTAAAAAAAAAAATAGTAATATGGCTTCCATACGGATTATGGATACTATTTTTTTTTTTTAATATTTGCGTAGCCAATACTCTTTGTTTATATTTTTCTAGTTCTTTTTTAACAAAATTTATTTATTGATGTATTAATTTATTATTAAATTTTATCTATTTTTTAAATCTTTTTAATAGTGCCAGACGTCTATTAATTGATATATCATAAAACACACTTTTTTTTTTTCATTCATTCATTCATATTGATATTTTGGACCAATATATTTTAAAGCAATATTAAAATTTGACTATCCAAAACCGATTAACTTCCAAAAAAAAAAATTAAAATGTCTGCAAGGAATCCCGTTTCACTGATTTTTCAACTAAAAATTAAATTATTATTAAAAATTAAATAATTTTTAAACCCAACATCTGAGAAATATTGGCTAAGTTATTTTTTTACTTTAAATTAGTAATACTTTTGTTTATAATGAAAATATAAGTTGTTTTTGCAGGTTTTAGACATCATAAATTCAATTTGGATTTTCTTAATTAATTTTTTTTTTGTTGACTACTAAGGACAGATTAAGATCAGTGAATCACCGATTTCAACCAATTTTTTTTTTTTTTTTTGGTTATACTAGATCGAAAAACAGTAGAAAAAAATATAAATAATTTCAAACAAAATTTGTATTATTTACTTTTTCCTTTATTCTACCCCGGTTTTTAGATTATTATAAATCATTCTAATTTTTTTTTTTTCTTTTTGTGCAAAATATGAAAAAAGTATTGAATATGGTATTATATGAGTTATAATGTATCATAAAAAACTAAAACCAAAATTTGCTTCCAGTAAAGTAGACGAAGTAATTTTCTGTTATGAAAAAGCAAGTTATATCATTTTTGGAAATTGAGATTCAAAAGGAATGGAAATAACTCTTCGACTGTAATCGGTTAAACTATTTTTTTATTTTGTGACTCTTGAACAATCTTGATAATTATCGAATATTTGGTGATGATTGATAATGTAATTTTAGTCTAAAATGCCTTGAATTACATTGAAAAATAAATGTATGAATTGGATATGGTAAATTATAGCGTATTACACTTTAGCTACGCTATTGAATAGCATCAGTCTCTCCTCCTATACTGCCTGTAAATGTCTCATTGGCAGACACCCAAATTTTATGCAATTTTTTTTAAGCTCTTAGAAACAATTAAACCCGTTTTGTTTCTATGTGACATGCATTTCTAAATGTGCATGATTGATTCTGATGAAAAGTTTTATTTTATCAAGAATATAAAATTTATTAAATATCTGAGGTAAAAAAGAACAAATATTTCATGGAAAAAAAAAAAATATATGTGAGTGTGTATGTTTATATGTGTGTATTTAAATATATCATAATTAAATATATTTTATACGATGTATCAAATGATATTTGATGATTCAGTGAGATAATTTATAAGAACTACACAAATTTTATGCCGTTTTTTTATAATATACCAGTACATAAGTCTATGCTTTTGATAATTTTTTATTTTATTTTTCCATCTTGTGATGTATTATTTCAATAAATTTAGAAAGTGCTGTTGATGTAAAGTGTATAAAAGCTAAGTGTTGAAACCTCATATATGCATTACAATAATACATTTTTTTAAAAAAGAATATACTTTTTAAAGACATTATTATATTCCTAACTTTATTCTATTTTTTCTTTTACAATGTTTCAGCCCTTTAGACTATTTTCAATAAAAAAAATCTTATATTAAAATTAATAAACATTTGGGTTAATTTGCCTTCTCGTTTTTTAAACAACAATTTATAAAATAATGTTATGTGAGTTTTGTTTTAAAAAATGAAGCATAGACAAATTATAGAAATAAAACATATTTAATTTTATAATAAGATTTTCTCCTTAAAAAATGGTCTAAAGGGCTGAAAAACGTTGCTGAAAGAAAAAATAAAGTACGACTCATGGATGAAATGTGTTGTTTTAATTTTTGTAATCATACGAGAAACTTAACAATCTTGACAAAAACTTAATTAAATTTTTATTGCATCTGTTAGGGAGTTTTAATCGCATAATTACATACGAATAATTGCAAATTTGATTCATTTTATTGCTTATTTTTGGGAATTTAACATAGACTTACCCGGAGTTTATCAATAATAAATCGTAAACTATAATAGATATGAATAAATTAATCAATACTATTTAGGGAATGTATTGTTCCTTTATTTTTCTACATCCTTGTACGATGCAACATTATAAACTTAAAAGCGGAAAAACTAAAAAAGGTAATTTTAAACATAGCCTACATTTTCTTCTCCATAGATCTTAAAATCGATGAAACATTATTATATGTTGTTCAAGGGAGTTATCCCTACACATTTCTCAAACATTTGCAACTGCATGATTATAGACGCAAAGGTTGTTGTCCGTGTTTTTTTTTATCAAATTATTAACACCCGCCTAAAATTTTGTGAATGGCTTCATCTTGTAGTAACCTACAATTTTTTTATTTACAAAAATTCTCAGAAATAGATCGTTTTCTCATTAAATTAATTAATTTAATGAGGTAATAAAAACTCATAAATACCCGATTGCTTTCGTTTTGAATCCTAGGATAATTTGATCTCAAAATCAATAGAAAAGGTGTCGTTTGGCCTACATAACCTAGTTGACATATTGGGCTTAGAGGTCATGCCAAACGACCCAATATTTTTGTAGGCCACCTCTTTTTATCGATTTTGTGATCAAACTATCTTTCGATTCAAGTGGAAAGCAAAAGGGTGTTCATGAGTTTTTGGTAACTAACTAAAAATACAATGTTTGCTGATTGAAAACGTCCCGATTCCGAGAATTTTCGTAAATAAAAAAGTTACGATGAGGAAGCTATTCACGAAGTTTTAGTTGGTAATAATTTGGTAATAATAATTGGTAATAATGATAATGATTTAATAAAAAAGGGATCTGTACCATGGACTATTGTTACTTGCTGGGTTTCGCTGTCACATTTTAGCATCAACTTGAAGTGTATTAATACGTTTAAATAACCAACTCATGAAATAATAATAACAGTAAATAATAAAATAAAAGAAATGTTAATAATAATAATTTTTAAAAGTTCTCTTATTTGTATTTCTATTTCTGTGAGGAAATTATGATTCAATAAAAAAAAAATCCCCTTTGTGGGCTCACCTTAGTAAGCGGTGCCTAGGACGGACCGATTAATTAATCAATCAATTAATAATTGATAAATAATTAATTATTAGAAGTATTAAAATCATAATTAATCCCTTAGGATTAGCCCCCTGTACAATGCATAATATGTACTTTTAAGTAAGGGCTAAGTTGGTGTTGGCATAGTCCACTGCCGGCTGTCATACACCAAAAAGTTCCTAAATTCAGCGCTGAGATCACTGATAAGCATCGGGATTCCATCAGACCGTTCCTAAGGTCATCGATATTACAAGGATAAAGTTCCGAAACTTTCTGAGATTAGCGCTGAGTTTACGAATTTCCTTCGCCATCGACTTGGCCATTACTGAAATAAGGATTCTAGAATTGTACGCGAGAACGTTTCAGGTGGTACTCGAAAAAGTAAAAAAAGTCAAGGTTAATAAAAATATCTTTTTAACTCGTTAAATGAGGGATGATAATTGCTTTTAAATTATTATTTGATTTATTGCAATTTATATTCTACAGTAATATACTCTGGTCATACCTCTCTATAATTGTGCTCTTATTATCCTATAATTATTGCCCAAGTGACAGAATATTATGTTACTCAATAAATAAATTTTTAAAAAATATTGTATTGCAAGTATTGTCAAAAAAATATGTACAATGTTAAAGAGAACTTTGGACCAATTTGACATCCATCAAGCCTAATATTGATGCTCTGATGGAGGCAATGGTTCCAACTGAAAAACATTGATGCTTATTTTCACAATATCAAAATTTCATACTTCCATTGAATAAATTTATTTATTTTTTTTCGTTTATTTTCAAAAATGTTTTTTCTGTAAAAATTAACATTAATAACAGACAAAAATTTATTACTTGTGTAAAATTTAGAACCTCTTTAAGGGTATTTGAAAATCATTTTCAATTTATAAATTTTTTAAGAAAATTTACTTATATATGGTTTATTTTGTTTGTTTAATTTATTAAGACAAATATTTTAAACTATTATTATGAGCTCTGAGGTGGTACGACCTAGTATCTGGTTCGCATCGGAATTAAGACTGGGAACCTTTGAAATAAGTGATTAAGTTGACAGAAATTAGTATATATTTTCTTCAAGTTGCGGCTTTTTTTTTCTCCCTCTCTTTAATGTGGACTTTTAAGACGTTGCCTTCTTACGTAATTTTACGGAAGTTTCGACAAGAGCGTAGTGACAAGTAGATAAATTAAAGACAAGCTAGTAAAAGTTATTTTAAGCTGTTATGAGTTCTCGAGCATATCCTCGATATTCCATATAAAGCCTGGAAAGACGACACTGGGAGGGAATAAATATAAATATATTACACAAGTTATCGTTTCTATTTCTGGTTCACAGTCGCCCTATGTTATTTATTAGATTCTTACCAGGTTTACAAACACACCTGACAACAACCTTACATCGCACCATCCATAATATTCCAGCGGTTCAATCAGTAATAACGATATAATTTTTATAAATCAAAACATTGTTTTAGCTGCTGAAAGTAAAGAAAAGAGCATAATATTAGACTTTAAGACTTGTTTAAAGCCAACTTATTATTTTGTTCTATTTATTTTATTTTTTTTTGTACATATAGTGTGAATGTCATCCTACCTCACTATAACCAATGCCAAAGAGACAGATTGTTATAATACTCAATAAAAAAATAAAAAAAAAAAAGCCAATAAAAAAATTCTTAAGCGCTTAAACTTTTAAGCGCGGTGGAAGTAAAACTTTTTCGACGTTGTTGCGGATATTATGATTAAATTAAAGATAAGTAATTCTTGTTAGGATTAATTATTACGTAGCAAGTACTAATTATATACATTACAGTTAGCAAGAGAAAGTTATGTAGGTATATACACTTATGTGCACAGAGTATTATGAATAACTTTATTTTTACCATGCCTAAAATGAGAAATGTCATAATTGTCGCACCATATTTATTTTTCAACCGAAGATGAGAATTATTCATTGTTTTTTTTTTATTTTTTAAGAAATTTATTTGTTGAAAAATATTACAATCTGTCTCTAGGACATTTATAATAGAGTTCACAGATCACATTCACACTCTATGTACAATAAATATAATAAATTATACAGAAAAACAATATATATACAATAAATAAGAATAAAATAACCTAAAAATAAATAAATAAAAAGAACACATACACATCTATATACAATATCTATAATTTGGCAAGAAACTCCAAACCAGACTTGTCCCTCAAACTTGTTAAATTCCTTTTTTGGAAATCTCGAATTTTTTCTTCCACCTCTGTCATTGTTTTCAATGTTTCGCGCTTTTTAAAAATGTTTTACATTCCTTTCTGATTAACTTGGAAGAGTGGAAATTTGTATAGGAATTGAGTTTGGGTTGGAGTGTCTTTTTGGAGACTTTAAATTTATTTTCCAACTCCCATCAAACCGATAAATTGAATTTTGAAAGTATATAATGTTCAAAAACAAACGATGTGAAATAAATTAATCAGGGCAGTTTATTTTAAAATCTTAATCAAATAATTGAACAGGAGACCGATAACTGTGTTAGGTATTGATGAAAGGATTAAAACACTTTTCTAGACAAAATATGAGGGCCAAATAGGATCTCCTTTGATATTTTATATACCTATTTACCGTTTATTTGTAGGTAGAAGTGAAGGTCAATTTAAGTTAAAATATGAAACCTCTATAGGCCCTATAAATTAATTTAGAACGTTTAAAATATGTATATAAAGTGAGTTAGTATTACAATACCTGTTGGGAGTGTCAACGGACCTTTTTTTATACTCTGAATAAAATTCAGAAACAATTTATAAAAGGGTTAAAAACGAAAACAGAAAAGGGGCAGTTGAGAGAAAAAGGGCAAACACAGCTAAGTTCCGTTAAAAAAAAAGTCATAAATAATTTGTGATTTTTTTTAATCACTTTTCAATTGTACTACATTTATCCCACTTCTAGAAAAACGTTTCGTTTAATTAACTTCAAGGTCATATTAAATTGATTCATAATTAAATTGAGGTTTATATGGGAACAAATTTGAGATTCACCTCAAGTTGTGTAAAGAAATGATGTCAATTTTTATCCAATCACCTACTAGTGTTTTTTTGTTTTCAGCAAAAATGACTACAATTAACTGGTGCAAAAGCTTTTATTTATGTTTTTTTCTGCCTTATGGGCTGTATTTTTTAAACATAATTGGTTAAAAACATATTTTATTTACAAAAATAAAAATTTAATAATCTTATATTTTAATATTACATAAAAATGATTTTTAAAAATATTTTTTATGTAAGGTGGTTATGAAATTGTGTTTTAAAAAAAATAAATCTAATATTTTTTTAAGTTACCGTTTCCTATTCAACAAAACTTTACTCGCTTAAAAAAAAAACACAAATCTTAAACTTCGTACTTAGTGTTGCCCAAAACCGGTCTTGGTCTTGCACTTTGCAAAACCAAGACCAAGGCCGCCTAACTGTTACAAGACCAAGACCAGGACTTTTATTAATAAAAATTAAGGCAAAATATTTACTAATACTTGACAATCTTAGTTACTATACGTTAATAATTGGTATAACCAATATACTTTTGCATTTAACTCCTCTATTTTTTCATTCGGCTTTTGTTAGGCTTCTACTTTCTATAAAATGACAGTAATAAGTAACTGTAAGACTGTTGCGATACTCTTGCGCAAGACCAAGACTCGTTTCAGTCTCGCATTTGGGCAACACTATTCGCACATTTCTGCTGGAAATTGGGCAATTGTCTATATCAACTTTCTTCTATATCTTGATGTCTATTATCAACCTTTTAAATATTTCCTTCTATTTACGGGACACCCTGTATTTAAAATATATATATATATACCCAAGGTAATAATTTAGAGGGAAAATATAGTGCTTAAGAACGATCTCGTTGGGATCACCTCCTTGCGCAACCGTTGAACAAAAAAATTTGCTTATAAAGTACTGAACCCAAGACCCTTCATTGCTTGTATTAGTACAGGTAAATTAAAAAATAAAAAGCATTAATGAAACATTTAAATCACCTATTATCTGTTCTCCAAACGTAAGTATGAGAAAGTGACAGAACACAGCTGTTTTTTTTTCTAGTTTTTTTCTTTTTTTTTGTAGTTAAAGTATCTTGATCCAAAGAACTAATTGTTTTCGAGTTTTTGAGAAACGATTCAACAAGTTTATGTTGACGTGTTGAAAATGATAGCGGAATGGCTAGAAAGATAAGATGGAGTGATGGGCGGGGGTCCAGTACGGGGACATGTGGCTATGGGTTATTTTGGATCAGTCTGAGGAGGTCTTGGAGCGTCCCATCTGTTCTCCCTCAGTCACAACTCTTTCTTAGGATGGACAACGCACCGTCACATAATTTCTCTTCACCTCTTTCAACGGTACAGTTCAAATGCGTCCGCCTATGAGAGGTAGTGAACGCTGGGCGAGAGAGTCTCAAAATTTCATTGCATAAGTCCGGGGTTTCTGAAATTTAATTATTTTAGATTTGTAAAGCTAGGTCCCCCTATACCGATGGGAAAATATTTTTTAAAAAATAACTTAATTTTCTTTTAATAAAATAAAACACCAGAAAATCAAAAATGAGATGCGGTGCACGGATAGGATAGCTTTATACATACTATATGTATATATATATATATATATATATATATATATATATATATAGAGAGAGTGAGAGAGAGGAGAGAGAAATAGAAATAGAAAATACACATTATTCTGGGACGATGTCCCCTTAGAATAACAATAATGAACAGTTACAAAATAAAAATACATATCTGGCCAAAAAATAACCTAATAAAGATTCAAACAATGTATACAACAACTTAAATAATATTATGTAAACAATTAAAAAATAAAGCTTCTCAACTATACTTATAATTGTACTAAAAAAAATAACAAAAAGAAAAGTAAAAAAAAAAAAGCATTACATGTATAGAAAGAAAAAGCAACACCGACAGAAAAGAAAAATATCAAAGTACGTAAATAAAAAGTATTGACTTGTCATATTAAAACCCAAACAGCTAAAACATACAAAATATATACATAGATTAAAGATATATTAATGACAGGAGATGAGCAACGGGATCACGATATTGCGTTATCCCGCCATACGAGATATAAAATAACAATAAATATGTAAATAAAATTAGGAATGGGCACTAAATTAATTTTATGAGAAATCAATTGCGACAACAATAAACCAAAAATAAAATAAAATAATGGTAAAATAATGAAAAGAAAAGAAAAAAAAATTATCCTTGTTACATAATACTATATATATATATATATATATATATATATATATTGTTATTAACCACAGTGTTATTTTTCAAAGGTTCTTTCCATTAAGGCCGTTATTCCACCAACATTTTATTTATTTTTCATTTTATATAACAACATTTCGGCCAACCATAGGGCCATTTTCAAGTCTTGATATAGTCCTCCGATAAATCTCCATATTGAATGTAATTTTCATTTTTCTGAGAACAAATTAAAAATGTTCTAATATTTAGAGTTTTCCATGAGTTTCCATACGTCATCAATGAGGAAACTATCAGTTGTAAGGAACTATCAGTTACTCCAGAGATGACGTAGCAGAAACCCTTAAATATTAGGACATTTTTAATTTTTTTTTCAAAAGAATGAAAATGACTTTCTACATGGAGGTTTAGTGGATGACTCAATCAAGATTTATAAATGGGCCTAGTGTTGTCTAGATATGTTGAAATGTTGTCTAGATAAAATGAAAAATAAATAAAATGTTGGTGGAATAACGGCCTTAATTTATATAAATTAAAACATCAAGACACCAAATCTAGGTATAATGAACAGAATAAAAGGGTAATTATTTCCTTGAATGAAAAAATTATGATATTCTAAGGAAGCACTAGTAAATAATAGTACTGCGCTTAATAATATATATGTGTATATATAAACTCTGGGTAGCGATTATAGAGAAATGGAAAATGAGTTAAGAACAATTTTGTGTGGTCACTTTTTCTATTGAATAAGAAAGAATTGCTCAAAAACTGTTCAAGATAATAAAATTCTATAAGTACACCATCGTAAAGAAGACAAAAGTTTTTTTTAATCAAACAGTGATGAATATATATATTTATTTTATGTATTGAGATATGCTCGTGTATATGGTAACTGTGACTGCAGCAGTACAGTGGCCGTATTAGACCTGAAATTCCCTTATACCATTGACCTCATTCAATTTAACCAAAATTTTCTTTAAAAAAAAAAAAAAATTGTCAACTTTATGATGGTGTACTTAGAATTTTATTATCTTGAACAGTTTTTGAGTAATTCTTTCTTATTCAATAGATAACGTGACCATACAAAATTGGTCCTTAACTCATTTTCCATTTGTCTATAATCGCTACCCAGAGTTTATATATACACATATATATTATTAAGCGCAGTACTATTATTTACTAGTGCTTCCTTAGAATATTATATTATTTTCAAAGGAAATAATTAACCTTTTATCTGTTCATTATATCTAGATTTGGTGTCTTGTTGTTTTCATTAAATAAATTAAGGCCGTTATTCCTCAACATTTTATTTATTTTCATTTTATCTAGACAGCATTTCGGCCAACACTAGGGATATTTTTAAGTCTTGATTGAGCCAATTCCTTTGAATTGACGAATGACGATTTTCGAACAATTCCTTCTTTTTCAATAAAAAAACGTTAGCACACAAAAATTAGTCTTAATCTTTTTCTGTTCGAAATGGCTCAAGCATCAAATAAACCTTTTCGTTGGGAAATTTTCTCTAGAATCACCCCTCCCTGTAGAATAACCTAACCCTGAGTTTGGTTATTAAGAACTGGATATATACGTATAAACAAGAAGAGGGCCTTAAAACGGAGTATGGGCGGATTTTTAAAGAATAACTTGATAATGAGCCAGCGTGACTCGAAACGTCGTTTAAATTGTATTTAAGTAAATAGATAAGGTGAAAAGAGTGATTATTTACTTTAAAAAACCATTCTAGGATATCATTTTAATACCATTTTAACCATAGATATTAATCAATGACAATTATTATAAAATACAATAATGATGTGTACTGAATATTTTTGGTGGTTACAAGAAGAAAAAAAAATTTACATAGAAACTTTTATGGAAAGTTTTATAGAAACTTATTCATTGCATAAGTTCGGAGTTTCTGAAATTTAATTATTTTAGATTTGTTAAGCCTATCTCCTTTTCGATGGGAAAATATTTTTAAAAATCATTTAATTTTCTTTAAATTATAAAATAAAACATCAGAAAATAAAAAATGAGATGCACGGATCGCATAAAACTTTATATATATATATATATATATATATATATATATATATATATATTATATATAAACTTTATATATATATATATATATATATATATATATATATATATATATATATATAAAGTTATTTTCGTTGATAACTCGGATTCATTGTTTTCACGTATTCAATACTCCCTGCTCACTACGATATTTGTCATATTTGGGTAAGTGAAAGTAAAAATTGAAAAATTAATATATAAAGTGGCACTTCCGGTATTTAGATTATATCAGAATAGTTATTGTACACACCCTCATGCATTAACCTAGTTACCTTAAATATAATTTTCATATTCGTATGAATTTTTTATTTGGACTCAGGATTCGCAATAATCCTAATATAATATATTTCAAATATATTAAGTAAGCGAAAATATAAACGATGAAGGTAATTGTGTTATGAATGAATATAATAATAAAGCATCTAATAATCTTTTCTCGTTTTACGCAGGGCTGCTGGGACTAAGGGGAAAAAAGCGGTATCAATTGCACAGACAAAAATTTTAGTTTTAAATTAAAAAAAAAAAATTGTATAAAAGTGCTTAAACCTCAAAAGAGTTAGTATTGGAAAATATTAAACGCACAGCCTTGAGTCGTTAAATTTAAACAAAGGAACCTGATAAGTTTTCATAAGGACAAAACAACCTAAACCACACACATACATATATAAACCACACACCCACAAATACATACATATAAACCACAACCACATACATATATAAACCACACACACATATATAAACCAAATACACACTTCTGTTATCCAAAATCCAAAAAATACACATTAACCCATCTCACGACTACCAAATACATTTACCAGTTGAGGATCCAGGATTTGTTTTTTTTTAATTATAGCGGTGACTACACTGTACTAAAAAGAAAAACTATATATAATATAGTTGTTTTTTTTAGAGCTTGTCTATTGAGAAATAATTACAATCTGCCTCAAAGGGCATTTATAATAGTGTTCAGAGATCACGTTCACAATCTATGTACAATAAATAAAAAATAAAAATTAATTATACTGAATAATATATATATATATATATATATATATATAAAATATAATATATATATAAATATATATAACAATAAATAAAATAAACTAACATAAAAATAAATAAATAAAAGGAAATAAAGAACACATACATATCTATATACACTAATATTTCATTTTGTAAATTTTTGACATTTGTTTTTAATTTCTATTTCTATTCACGCTAAGTGTATGCCTTAAGGTCAGTTAAAATAAAATCAAAATTAAGTTGTTTTTTTATAACATTAATTAATATAATTTGGTTTGTATTTGAATTTTGGATTAAAATGTCACTATAATTTAATTCATACTCATTCCCATCGCCATTATTAGGCTTATAGTGTGATTGATTTTTCAATTTTTAAACTACAAGTGGTGCTTGAAGCCCCGTATCAAAAAAAGAAATTCTTGATGCGTGCTTATATTTTGTAGATGTAAATCGTTATAAATTAAAGAGTATACATATTATGATTATTTAAGTATTTGGCTTAGGTTACTCAAAGAAAAAAATATGGAAATATGATAAATATATGTATATACTTTTATACCGGTGGAAAGAAAAGGGGTTAAGCTTGAAGTTCCCTTCCCCCACTGTGGACCCGCCGTCCTAGGAGATATCAAAACTAGAGAGCATCATAGGCGTAAATAACACCATTACAACCGTAGCAATGCCTTGGGGTGTAAGAAATTAAAATAATGTAAGCTCTTTAAGCTTCCTCCAAAATAATAATTAAATATTATTTAGATGAGAATAGTTTTGAGAATGGGTAAATAAAACGGGTAAATAATAATATGAATAGGTATTAGTGGTAATACCTACTGTAATTTGTTAGATTGGGAGAAACATAACTAAGCCCGAATGAAACATTAGAGGAGTTGAATGCAAAAGTATATTGGTTATACCAATTATTAACATATAGTGACGAAGATTGTCAAGTATTAGTAACTATTTTGCCTTAATTTTTATTTGAAAAATCGATTTTTTTTACCAGTCCTGGTCTTGGTCTTGCAACAATTAGGCAGCCTTGGTCTTGCAAGGTGCAATTATATACAACAGTGTTAATATAAATTAAAAAATATTAAATACAATGTTAATTGTAATTTAGCAGATGCAAATGAAATAAATTTCATAGTGATCGTCACTGAAACTAATGTTTCATAGCTGAAAAAAAATTTGTTGCCTATTTCAACTGATAATTAATTCTGTTACAAAATTAGTTGCCTATCGACGAATAACAAATAATGATTTAGTCATGAGTTCAAAATAATAGCCACAAAGTTAGTTGTAGTTTTTAATTATTAGGTTGATAGAAAAATTATTTTTATGTATATTATATATAATATTATTTTCGAAAAATATTAAAAGAATGTTAAACAGTGATTTTTTGTTTGTTTTAGTTATTAGTTACGGTTATTTTTCACTCTAACGCTGACACGAATGAAGTTTTAAAAAAATGTGAAAAAAATTATCAATTTGATAACATTTTGTGTGTAAGAGCATCCAAAAATTTGAAGACAATACTTTGAAAATTGCTAAAATCAGATTACTTTATTTTATCTTATAGATTATAATATTAAAATTACTCTGAAACTGTAACTGCACATCCCCCCAATCAGTTACTTACTATCACAGGCCGGGTCTGGCCAGATAGTCTCAAATGCCGACGCACCCTAGCCAGTGAGGTCCCAGGAAGGCTACCCAAACTACTGTTTTATATTTTTTCTAGTACCCCAAAATAAATAAGTTTTGTAATTTTTTTTTATCACCGTAGAATGAATGGAGAGGGGAGACTTCTGACGCCGTTATTTTGAATTTTTCTAGTACCGTGGTACGTATGGCCCCAAAAATAATTGTTTTGTTTTTCTGGACGTTCCTTCGGTTGCCCAAATATATCTTTTATTTTTTTATAAAAGATTGGGGGCCCCGTCTGAGGGTCGTGAATGTGATTATTTTGTATTTTTCTAGTACCCTGGTATATTTCGCTAGTGTTGCCCAAAATCGGTCTTGGTCTTGCAAAGTACAACACCAAGACCGCCTTACTGTTGCAGAACAGACCAAGATCGGTAAATAAAATCGATTTTTTGTATAAAAATTTAGGCAAAATAGTTACTAATACTTGAAAATTTTAGTTACTATACGTAAAGAATTGGTGTAACCATTATAATTTTGCATTTAACTCTTCTAATTTTCCATTCGGGCTTAGTTAGTTTCTTGCTATCTAAAAAAATACAGTAATATATCTATAGTAATAAGCTGACAAGAAACTAGTAGAAGCAAGACTCTTGCGCAAGACCAAGACCATGATCAAGACTCGTCTCGGTCTCGCCTTTGGGCAACACTAATCTTTATCCGTTAAACTACAACTGGGGACTTTGCAATGATGGTTCTATGTCATTAGGTTCCTGAGATTTTGCAGTATGAAACGAAATCTAAGCAGCTTGGTAAATACATGGAAGCGTGACTGCTAATCTGGTAAAGTCACACAGAGGAATTCTCTCGAAGGTTATTCTGCCTCTAGCAGGGGTGCCCAGAAGTGGTGTCATGGCGCAAGTTGCGGCTTCAAAATTATTGAGGGAGAATATTTTGACGTGAGTTTGAATTTTTGAGGGGGGTACATTTCGACACAGTTTTTGGACAAATGAGTAGGGGAAGCATGGAACAGACAGCAGAAAGTGTAATAGTATTTAATATACGATTTTCTTATTCTACTTTTGCTTAAACTGTTTTTAAGAAGAGGTGAACAATAAAATATTTTGGGAAAAAGAGGTGCGCCATTGACTTTGGGGGGGGGGGAAGAGAGGAGAGAATGGGCACCCCTGCCTTCGGTTGTGTAATTCCTGTATATATCTTCGGGAGGCAACATATTCCGCAAAAAAAGTTACAACCCTGTGTGCGATGTGGTTTTCCAGGGTAACCGCTCGGTTTGATCTATGGACGATCTGTTTTGGAGAAAAGACATAGGTCCTCGTGCGCCTGCTGGCCCTGGACAGCCATAATCCGTGGATCTAGACGGATTAGTCCCTGTTTGTGAACTTAAGTCGGAGCTATAAGTACACCATGGAAACTGTAGTTTATAGCGATGTGAGGTTGGGTGATCCCTCCAGATTTATCTCTCCTCAACAAGTAATAAAATATACCTCTAAGAAAATCACTTTATGCTGTCAAAGTTATATATGGTGCCATAGACAAAATTAAAATAAATAAATAAACAAATTTTGAAATTCAAATAATTGAGCTAACAGTTTTTTATTTATCTTCAAAAATGTATCCGTAAAATGTAAATCTTTTCGTAATTATTTATGCATGTAAAACGAAATATTTCAACGCAGTAGTAACAATATTTCATAATATA
Organism: Nezara viridula; assembly: GCA_928085145.1. Lineage (NCBI taxonomy): Eukaryota > Metazoa > Arthropoda > Insecta > Hemiptera > Pentatomidae > Nezara > Nezara viridula. The sequence goes on along the minus strand of OV725078.1, from coordinate 107,075,864 downwards.
CCACTTATCAAGTAGATATCATGTAAAAAACAAAAACATTTATTAACATAACATTGTGTATTATCCTGATTCTGTCACAGGAGATTGAGAACATCTAAAATTTATAGAAATAGAGTTGTCCAATCTTTGGAATCATGTAACGAAACCAGTGACTACCTCAGCTATTTTTAGAGCGATGCAAAATAGCTCCAACCCTAAAAAAAAAAAAATCAGTAGTCGCATATAACACGAATTGATATCGAAAATTTAATTCGGGACGTGACTTCTTAATTAACTATTAATTAACGAGTTTTGAAAATATGGTCCACTGCCAAACACGGACGTCCAGAATTAAAAATTAAAATAATACAATTTTGTTTTGAATCATCTGACTTACACAACAAAACAGCTAATTGAAAATCAAGAATTAAATAGAAAATAAACATAGCACATATATTATAGTAAACAGATTCTATTTAATTCCTTCCTATGCTACAGCTCCCAAATTCAAAATTAAAATTTTAACTTTTAACATATAAATTCCATTATTAAGTTTCTTAAATTAACGATTATACAAACAAAGGCATAAACGCTACAAATGTTCAGTTGTATTTCCTTACCGCGTGTAAAATTGTTTATATGATTTCTTTGTGTGTTTAAAATATTTAAAAAAATAAAATAAATAAATTGGGCCAAGTTTTGATAGTAATAAAAAAAAAAAACTTCTTGGACTAATAACGCATAAAGAATATTGTCTTGAGGAGAATATTGACAATAGCATTTGACTTGTTTATGTGAAGTCACAACTAACAAATAGAGACTCAGATAATATTTTTAGATGGAAAATAAAAATGTATTCAAATAATCTATTTAAAATATATTATTTAACTATAATAATATGTATACCACGTAATTAAGATGGATTGGAACAGTGAGGTATAACTTAAGCAATAACAGAAAAAAAGGGTAGATTTAAATTTAATCTCAATAGAAAAAAAAGGAAAGTTTTTAATGTTATTTTTAAAATGATAAATTTAAGATTATAAATTAAAAAATAAATTAATACAACAAAGATGGAATACGGTGCTTCAATAATTATATGTTTAAACATTTCATATTTTTAATATAAAGTATGCTTTTATTTATTTTTTATGTACGGAAGACACATACAGCATTAAATTTGGTCATAGATCACATAAAAACTATACTAGAGTGGAGAAATAATTGAACGGATCACTATTGAGATGGGAAAATCGGCAGCATTTTTTAGTTGGATAGTACCATCTATCTTATATGTTTTCTACAATTTTACAATTTTAACTGAACTTCTATTGGTGTTTTAATTTATCTCAAATTAAGTTGAAGGGCACGTTCCCACCTCCTTCGCAAATCCTATGTCGTTTAGGATTATAACAAAAAATAAAATAACAGTGATTCGTGAATAAATCTGTGTGTGTACAAAATACTTTTCATTATTTTTTTTTTTTACGTAATTTTTATGATTTACCTAGCTTAAGCCATACAACCAGTAATGCATTATATTTCCTCATTCATACGGGATATTAACCTTAAAAAAAAAAAAAAATGATACATATTGATACTTCTTTGTAAGCCAATTGGTAACTTATTTTAGACTATTTTCAGTTATTATTTAAATTTTTTTATGAAATTGTGCCCTTGAAATTTATTATATTCTACAAAATTTGTATCTCATAAACGTTTTGATGAAAAAAAATAACAGAAGAGTTAATAGAATATAAATTTAGCATGGATCGAGGGGAAAAAATAGTAAAAAAATCACGAACCAAAAATCCTCCTTTGGTATGATAAGCTTTCACGCTAATGAGCAAATATTAGGCATCAAATGAGAAAATTATAGTTCAAAGTTGTTGATATATTTTAAAAATTTCGGAATATGATGATCCTTCCTAACAATTCTAAACCTTCATTTGCCAGTAGTTTCGAATTAGTCACCCACTTTCAACACCATCAAGTATTATACTTTTTTGTTCTTCATATCTTACATTTTTTAATTTACGTTTAATTCATTATAAGCGTATCCCATAAGTTCCTTCCTTTTTTTTTTTTTTTTTTTTTTTTTTTTTTGAACCTTTCTGCTCTACTGCCTTCTTCCATACCCAGGGAGACGTTCAAAATTGTCATCGAGGTGCGTTTTTTTTTTCGCTTTCGGATTTGTGAATTTTTTAACGAAAGAAACAAGTAATAATCAACGGAGCAAGGTCTGGGGAGTACGGATGATGAGGTATAAGGAACTGCTAGATGCGTAAAGCTTAGTCCACACAAGGAGACATCGAACGATTTTGGTCTCAGAGACATCCAGCGGATGAATCTACGTACCCGTTGCGATATCGAAAAATCGATGAACATTTTCTGCAGGTCTTTTTTTTTTTTTTTTTTTAATTGGATTTTTTTCTATTTCATATAAAAACAAGATTTATATCTAGGCCAGATTTATATAACAGATGCATCAGCCCCTGGTCCCTTATTAGTTATTAATCTATTAACTATAAAGACAATGATTAATAAATTTATAATAATTTGCCTTTTTTTTTTTATTTACATTAAAAGAAAATTTTTAATGGCAGACTGATTTTAAATAATTTATTATTAGATTCCAATGTTCACTTCAACGTTTTCTATGAAACCAGCTAAACGTGAGTGGCATAATGTCTCTAGGGATTTGATCATTTTCCAGTGTATCTATAATTTACAAAAGATAAATCTAGGTTTGGACACTGTACTGAGACATTATATGGTCACAAAAGATGGTATGTAATCTATAGATGGTCTATTGACATATCCTGAGACGTTAAGGCTTAAAATGTGAGACAAACGTTGTAGGACGAACAGGTGTAGCAAATTTGATAAAGATTAATACTATAAAGCTCAAGGATTAACAGGCGGATCTACTAAGGGGGGGGAGGAGACTTTCGATCTGAAGCCCTCCCCCCACAAATGGTAAAATATTACAATGTTATATGAAAAAAAAATTATCTCTAAAAGTATTATTGTTCGTGTAATTATATATAATAGAAGTTCTAAATCGTATAAACACCATTTCATATAGGTAGTTAGTTTCTTTTTCCTTCTTCCAAAGTAATAATCGTTATAAATATTTTTTTTTTAAATATCTTTCGGACTGAAGCCCCCGTCAAAATTAAATCCAACTTTTTTTTTTTTGTACCTTGTTGTTGTTGCACGTTTTACACATATAGTGGACTCGACATTTATCATGTTACACCGTAAGATTAATTCCCAGGTTCCGACCTCGCTGTATAACATTATAATACTTTCTGTTTTGCTGGCTATGGGGTGTTCCATATTTTTAATATTATGAGAAAAAAACTGATATAATTAGAATATTGCTAAGCGAATCCGGCTATTTGATTATCGATCAATATTTTTTTTTCCTACCTGGTATATATATCACCATCCATTTAACCACGTCAATGCTTTTATGAGACTTTATTTAGTTATCTTTTCTGAGTTTTTGTCAACCCCTCAGGCATTCACCATTCGGATCGGCTCTGATAACCTTTTCAATCATTTCTTTTTAACTATAACACCAAGTTTCCACTTCCATTTCAGTCGCTCTATGTTATGCGTTTCTGTTGTTTCTCAAAGTAACCCAAAAAAAGAATCATAAATTATAAATGCGATTAATCGCGGTTTTGTTTGCGACCACATGAAGATAAGAAGAAATTTCAAGAAAAAAATGAATGAACTGTAAACGTCTATAACCTTTTCACGAAGAAGAGACCATCATGAATGAGGGTTGTGAATCAAACTGAAATTAATTTGAAAGCCCTGGAGGTATTAATTTTAAAAAATAAGTCTCTACCAGCTATTGGCTAGATAGGGCACAACCTATTTGCACCATACGCTGGTAATGTATTTTTGTCTATGCAGATCCCCATAAACCAAGAATTGTTTCCCGATAACTGGAAAACACTTGAAACCCTATTGCAAACTAGTGTTAAAACCTCCTGAACATCTATGGAAGAAGTTGTCAAGATGGATACAGTGATATCCATCCAACTGAACCAGAAAAATAAAAAAGTATTATTCCTTCTGGAATTTATTCAAAGCTTTATTATGTCAATGCCCTATAGAATGAGAGCCGTAATTAAAGCCAAATGCAGAAACATACTCTATTAATGTTGTTAATTTCAAATTATTTATTATCTAAATACTACTATTTTTTAAAAATTTAACTTAACTTTTCATATTCCTTATTTGTTTCGAATGGCACGTTATTTATTCTAAAATTATAAGGTGACTTTAATAACAAATTTGTTGGAAATCGTCAGTAGTAATTTTTGGTCAATTTATATTGATCTTCAATGCACGTCTTTGCCCAAAAGTATCCCTATTTCCATTATTGTCTATATTAATTGTTTAATCTGTTTTCCTGTCGACATTAAATTCTTCACCAGCTTCCTTCAGCGTTGTTATATATATATATAATTATATATATATAATATATATATATATATATATATATTTTTATTTTATTTTATTGAAATTTACAACTGTAAACATATATACACAATCAGTAAATCTGCTATAACATAGAAATATATAACATGAAGGTACTTGTGAAGAAGCTACTCATTGGTAACACATCAAAGATAAATTAATTTAGGAGGTCCCTTGGGCATCTTCTTTTCAGACGCCTCGGAGGATTGTCAGGAATTGTATTGGATGAAAGGTTACGAACTAGAGGATTGGGGTGACTACAGAGTTTGGAATTAAAAGAAGTATATCTAGTTCGGGCCAAGTCTTCCACAAGAGCAATGTTCAAGTCTTTATGGATAATTTTATTTGTTAGGTAATAAGGAGCATTTAGGAGTTTACGGAGGATTTTGGATTGTAAGGATTGGATACGGGAAGAATTTGATGTTTTTGTAAAGCCCAAAGCTCAGTTGTAATATTAATCTGACATGACAATCTGTTTGCTATATTAACTCATTTTTTTTTACCACAGTTAAAATATAAAAGTTATGGATGTCAATAAAACCGCGGGTCTGTTTGAAATCGGGGTGAAGTTGCTGAACTACTCCTTTATATTATTTAGTATTATTATTATTTATAATGTTTAATTGAATTTTCTGTAACGATAGCTAGGCTAATTATGAATCCCGTTTCAGATCCAATATCTTCAGGTAATATTCTCAAGAGTCATGGTTTTTGGTAAATTATCCATTAACAATACATGCATTTGATTAATTATTATACATAAAATAGGAATATTTAATATTATACCTTAAGGTTCCTACACACAAAACGCGATATTGTTCCAGCGATACGATACCGTTTGTCGGTATCGCTGCGGATTATCGCGCTCTGTGCGACTGCTATAATGCAATAGATAGTAATACAACTTCCTATAGGTAATATAGATAATACAATAGATAAAATAGCATCCGATAGGAATTTCGTGTCTACGAGACATTTCGCACTCTGTGTGTAGGAGCCTTTTTTATTAATAAAAATAAAATAGAAATACATAGAAAATCATGTGATTATATCCGTTCCCTTAAAAAAACTATGTATGTATATATATATATATATATATATATATATATATTATCTTAAATATCAATCGAAACTTCATTAAAGTTAGTAAATTTATAAGCCAAAGCGAAACAGAACATAATACAAATTTATTAAATTAAATCCAAAGTTGGTTGATATGAAAGATTTATTTCTTCAAGTAGTGGGAAACCAAAATTGCATTTAAAAAGTTAATAAATCTAATTTTAAATTAATGAGCGAATTTTTCTAATTTCTATATATCAAAGTATTTAGTGAGTGTTCATTAATTAATAAAGGGTAAACAGAACAATATTTTAAATTATTTAAAATGAGAAATAAAACTGTTATTAAAATTAATTTAAAGTATCTAATGTACTTAATAATTGTAGAGAAATCGGTAGTAAGATAGCAGTAATTATTGTTTTCGCGTATCAAGGTCTTTGTGTATAATTTAAAAAATGATTTTAACTTGAGCATAATTTTAAGTTATTTCATTGTGCCTCATAGATGTCTCTATAAATTATAGTTTCAAACCTAGACAATATTTTTGTTTGATAATCTCGAAACAATTTTCTCAGAAGTTGGAAGAGAGGCAAAAAAGTGTTTACATCATACAATTTGTTTTGTTTTTTTAGCTAGTGCCACATTCAGATCAATGATTATATTGAATGTAACTCTTGCATCTTAATACAGAAGATTCGTTTGCATATTTAATACATCAGTACGAAAACATGTCCCAGGAGCAATCAGTCAAAATATCAAAACGTAACAAATAATTTAGATTAAAATTAAATGCCATTAAAAGCAATGTCTTAAGCCATCGCAAGTGTAATATCTTGTATACGTTGCGTAAAAATATTTATGTAACGGTGAATTAATACAATAGCTTCTTCAGAAATTTACTTTTGCATTTTTTTAAACCATCTCAGGTAAAAACTATAAACTTTAATTTTTTTTTTCCTTCATGGTACATTCGGTTAATATAGTTAGAATAAAAAAAAAATAAAAGATTAAAAGAACTCGACAAGTGTGATTAAACTTCAAGTTCCGATTCAATCAAGTCCTTATTCATGTGTATGACGACTCGTATAATATTACTTAAAATTAGCTATATTTTTTCAAAAATATAAAGAAAATGGTTTCGTGATTCCTATTTCGGTAATGAATTTATACTTTTTTTAATATATATTTATTGAAATTTAAAACTTTATCGACTAATAATAGAACAAGTAAGTGTGAATTGGTAATATGTACACACTTGTACACTTGTACACACTTCAAGAGAAACCCTCCCCTCTCCCCCATAATATCACTCCAACAGGATAACATTTAAATTCATAATAAACGGCGGTTTGGACATTTCAGAAAGGTAAAGTACATTGATAACCTTTGAAGCTATATACACAGCTGGAACATACATTTTTCTATGATGTTATTGCAGGTGAATTAATGGTATCCTTTAAGCATTGCGAGAGAAATATCACACTTCCTACAGTTTAGAGACCAACTTAGAATGAGTTGCTACGAATCAAGTCAATGATATACATAGGGATTTTGATGAATTTAATACTGTATAAGTTATAATTAGCTACACTCAATAAAGATATTTAGAACAACGGATTCATTACTCAAGGATTCAGTATCCAAGAAGGGGACGATGGATAACATTCAAATTCATAATAAACGGTGGTTTGATATGTGAGGAAAGTGAAGTACATTGATAACCTTTGATATTATAAGTACAGTTCCCACCTAAATTTTTCTATGATGTTATTGCAAGTGAATTAATGGTATCCTTTAAGCATTGCGAGAAAAATATCACACTTCCTACAGTTTAGAGGCCAACTTAGAATGGGTTGCTACGAATCCAACTAATGATATAGAGAGGGATTTTGATGAGAATAATATTGCATAAGCTAAAATAAGCTATATTTTATAACGATATTTAAAAAAAAAATGGATTCGTTATTCGTGTATCAATAAAGAAATCTAGGAAGGGGGCGATGGATAATATTTTAATTCACGGTGGTTTGATATGAGAGGAAGGTGAAGTACATTGATAAAACCTTTGATGGTGTAAGTACAGCTGCTACCTAATTTTTGCTATCATGTTATTGCAGTAGAATTAATGGCATTCTTGAATAACTGAAAAATATCACACTTCCTGCAGTTTAGAGGCCAACTTAGAATGGGTTGTTACGGATCCTTTAATGATATATAGAGGGATTTTGATGAGAATAATATTGTATAATATAAGTTAAAATAAGCTATATTTTATAACGATATTAAAAAAAAAAATGGATTCGTTATTCGTGTATCAAAAAAAAATCCAGAAAGGGGGCGATGGATAATATTCAAATTCATGGTGCTTTGATATGTGAGGAAGGTGAAGTACATTGATATAACCTTTGATGGTTTAAGTACAGCTGCCATCTATTTTTTTCTGTCATGTTATTGCAGATAAATTAATGCAATTGTTGAATCACTGCAAGGGAAATATCACAGTTTAGAGACCAACTTAAAATGGGTTGTTACGAATCTAATGATACATAGAGGGGTTGTGGTAATCTTTAACCAACAAGGTATACATATATATCTCTCTGTGTGTGTATATATATTATATATATATATATATATATATATATAATATATATATATATATATATACCTATACCCATGATGAGCTCCGAAGTATCAGATAAGGAGTGTTATTATCCCAGCCCAGTTCCTATGACTGATGAAAACTTTCGGTTGAACCATGATACAACGGCGATTAGTATGGTGAGTATATGATTGGATGGTGTGTACTCACCATGCCTGGCAGTGGGGCTAGTCTGATCCCATGCTGGTTCGGCCGTCGGCTCCCAACAACTGTTCTGCTTGCGGACAAGAATAGCTCACAGCTCTAGCCAAAATAACCTCCCTACTCCGTCACCTTAACAATGTCGGGAGCCACTCCTCACACCCGCCCTATATAATTATAAACAAATATTTTTCTTAAAAACAAAAATAAAAAAAAAAAACTGTTCCTCCAACGAGCAGATTAAGGTGAAGGTGTACAGTTCCGTTATGTTGAGCATTGACAACAACCTAAAAATATATTATAATTTCAGAAAAAAGTTTCATTGGGATAGACTTGAGGGGGTTCTAATAAACAAGGAGTTAATTATTTGATGAAAACTGAATGCACCTGTTAAATAATCTTTAAAAGTTGGTACCATCTTTCAGTAGGGGATCCAGGATTTTTTTTTTTTTTTTTTTAGGAGAGCATTTTTTTTTTTAAGTGTAATTATTTTTCTAGAAAAGCAAAGGAAATATGTAAAATGATGTCTAATCAGTCTTTAAGGACTGTTAAAAAAATAATAATAACAATTTATCTTGACTAGTGTTGCCCAAAATCGGTCTTGGTCTGGTACTTTGCAACACCGCCTATCTGTTGCACGACCAAGACCAAGACTGGTAAAAAAAGTAGATTTTTTTATATAAAAATTGAGGCAAAATAGTTACTAATACTTGACAATTTTAGTTACTACATGTGAATAATTGGTGTAACCAATATACTTTTGCATTTAACTCTTATAATTTTCAATTCAGACTTAGTTAGGTTTCTCATATATTAAAAATTACAGTAATATATCTCTAGTAATAAGCTAATAGACAACTGCAAGACTATTATGAGAGTCTTGCGCAAGACCAAGACCTAGACCAAGACTGAGTTTGCAAGACCAAGACTCGTCTCTGTCTCGCATTTGGGCAACACTAATCTTGACACGTGCTTCAGCCCGAAAGGCCTCTCTACCCGTGGATCTACTAATTCCTTATTTTAATTTAGAACCATATAGAGCCGAATATCCGATCCGAATAAGAGAAATTGTTACGAGCTTTTTCCCTCCCTTTCAAAGGTATTGAAATCCCGAAAAATCAAGAAATATTAAATTAAGGGTACACAATGATATGATAAAAAATATATAAAAATTCTCCGTACGATAACCAGAGCGATCTGGGATCAGAGTACTAACACGTGGAGAAGAAAGACCAATAAACAGCCGCATTCTGACATTGGCCTATAACTATCTCATGATATGAAGGCACGGAAGTTAAGATGGGCATGTAGCTCGGAGCAGAAGACCATGTGAAAGGCCAAAAAACAGACGGATAGATAGAATCAATGAAGATACAATTGAGCTGCACGCAGATAACTGAAAAGAAATAGCCCGAAAGAAAGAAAGAGCCGGATATGAAAAGTTAATAAACATCGGAAGAAAAGTTACAAACCGTTTCATGATTCAAAAAGGCTCATAACATCGGTTTTCAAAGATTTTAACTTTTAACTTTTATTATGATATTTACAACTGTATTAGTATGAATACATCAAGTAAATGTGTACAGAGGAATATAATCACATGAAACACGCTTGTTGAAAAACTACCTATTGGTAGCACTCTATCAAAGATTTGAAATTAAATTTATGAAATACTAGACTGAAACGACAAGAATCCGCTTCTGATTACTTTAGCACTTACTTGACGAACGCTCTAAACTTCCAAGTAATTACAAAAGACTCATATACATGATTATAATAAGGCATATTTGGACTTACAGAGTTGAGCTATTGGGCTCCACAAAACCATCGAATTCCTCTCGTATCCAATCCTTGCAATCCAAATTCCTTCGTAAAATCCTTAATTACTTCATTACAAATAAAACCATCCATAACGATCTTAATGTTTCTTGTGTTTCAGATCTGACCCTATCCAGATACCCATACTTCCATAATAAACTTCAGAATCATCCCAACCCTCTTGCTTCTGACCTTACTTCCTCTTCAATTCCTGATAAACCTCCGAGGAGTCTGAAAAGAAGATGGCCCCGTGGTCTCCTAATGTAGACATATTATTAGAGTGCTTTGGTTAGTTTCCCAAAAAGTGTTTTCACGTCATTATATCCATATGTTCAAATTTACTAAATGTATTTCTTTAATACAGTTGTAAATATCATTAAGAAACAAAAAAAAAAAAAAAAAAAGATCATGAAGATTGTTTCAGAAATAATCAAGAACTATATAAATATACATGAGTATCAGTTAAAGATTGTGCAGAAGATGGCTTAAACAAAATTGTTATTGAGTTTGAATTGTTAGTAATATGAAGAGCTCTTTAGTATTTTCAAGGAGACCATGGAGCGATCCGATATGTTTGCCTCCAAGCGAGGGGAAAATCTATATCTACTTTTCTAGGAAGGATTCGAAACAAGTATAGTTAGGAAAATTTAACAGGATACAAGTTGTGCACCAACTTGAATTAAGACTCCGCTTGAAACTAAATACTCTCGAGAGTAGTCTCGAGACAAGACACAAATAGATACGGACCGGAGTACTCTCGGGTGACTAGCGTGTCACAAGTGGACACGTCCATTCAGGTTTCCGTAATTTAGTTCCCACTCATTTTTTTAAGACACGATATACATATATATATATATATATATATATATATATATATATATATATATATATATATATATATATATATGTTAATTTTAATATTAATTTCATATTGGTTTTCCTTTCATTTCACAATCTGAACGCAGAAAAGGTAGATATATCAGGATATTTTCCAGTTGATCTATCTTTACGAATTTTGAATATTCATGAAACCTACGACTGTGAAATATTCGTATACAATGAATTGTGCAGAAATCACCATGATAAAATTAAACTAGAACAAGAACAATAAAACCAACGATATTGCATCACGTATAGCATACTTTATATTTCTTGACAACCTGGTATTTGACAAAACTTAAATGCATTTAAAATTTCATTTCAGACATTCGAAATAATCAGGATCCACCTAATTCCTTACCTGCCACCAGTAGTAAACCCAGGATATTTCACTGGACGAAAAAGAAAGGACATAAACTGATGTTTAAGAGGTTCTTGTAGGCCTGTAAAAAAAATAATAATAATAATAATTTCAGGAATAATAATGCTTTTAGGAATACTTCTTTTCTTGACACGTGCTTATATTTAGTAGATTTTCTTATGGTTTCACCTTATTGTAACCAACAACTCTTTTATTTACGAAAAGTCTCGGAAATGGTGCGTTTTCAATGTAGAGATCGGTATAGTTTGTGTTATTTAGTGATGTACTAAAAACCCACGAACACTCATTTGCTATCCACTTGAATCGTTAGATAATTTGATCACAAAATCGAGAAACAAGGTAGCTTAAAAAAAAAAAACAGGTCCGTTTGGCATGACCTACACCCCAAAAATGTCAAAATAACGAGATTATATAGACCTAATAGTCCAATATTTTAGTAGGCCACCTTTTTATTCGATTTTATCATCAAATTATCTTACGATTCGAGTTGAAAGTAAATAGGTATTCATGCATATTTACTACTCAATTAAATTAATTAATGTAATGAGAAAACTACTATTTCTGAGAATTATCGTTCATAAAAAATAAAAAAATTGAAGGTTTCGATCAAATAAAGCCATTCACGAAGTTTATTAGGACGGATATAAATGATTTGATAAAAAGGGTACCGACGACTAAAAGCTGCCTCCTGAACACAACTCAAATGGACAACACCCTGAGAAAAATTCGAGAATATCTCTCGAGATTTTAACTCAAGTAATAATGTTTGAAATCGATAATTATTTTTTTCCATAAAATCATGTGATGATTATTATAGTTTATTTTTAATTTAAAAACCATGCCTGATATATAAATACAAATTTAAATCGATCATTGATTTTTATTTATTCGATTAAAAATAATGATCGCTCACTGAGAGATACGGTTTAACATAAATAATAATGATTAAACTGTGATCAAAAAAGCTTTGATCAAAAAGTATTAAATATCAATATTTATGTATAAGTTATTAATGTACACATTTTTAAAATATTATATTTCTGATATCGTTTTAATTGTTCACGCAGTGCCTGCACATTATATACTGGATGTCCCGTAAGTAGAGAGAAATATTTAAAAGTTTGATAGTAGACATCAATGTCTACAAAAATGTTTATATAAATAATTGCTCAATTTCCAGCAGAAAAGTAGGAAATTTAAGGTTTGTGTTTTTTTAAGCGAGTCATGTTTTTTGTTAAATAGGAAGCGATTAAAAAATACTTGGTTTAAGTAATTAAACATTGATTCATGGTAAACTAGATAAAATTTACTTTAAACGGAAGTAGAGTTTGTCATTGTTAAAACTATTTAAAGAGCGGACAAACACAGCTAAGTTCCGTTTAAAAAAAGTCATAAATTATTTGTGATTTTTTTTTTTATTACCATTCATCTGTACTACATTAACTCCACTTTAAGAAAAACTTTCTCGTTTAATAAGCTTTAAATCCATACTAATTAAGTTGATATATACTAGGAAAAATTTTGAGATTCGCCTGAAGTTGTGTATAGAAATGATGAATGAAATGAAAATATATTTTATTATTTTGGGACTGTTGTCCCCTTAGAACAAATTATAAGTACAAAATGCATGCCTGTGTGGTCATAAACAAATTATATATTTACAATAAGAGTTAATTTAAAAAAAGAATATAGAAGAAGTGAGAGAAAAATACAATAAAATTGTACATATATATAAGAATCTAAAATAACCTAAATAAATTGAGGTAGAGTCTGGCGATACTTAAATAGTTCTCTTAGGTATATTTCGTAATCAGTCGGATTGAGAAATGAGTAGGTGTTTAAAGAGGAGAGGTTGGAAAGTGGAAACTGATTGTGCGTGTCGAATATCAGCAGGGAATGAATTCCAGAGGGAGGCGGCTTGAATTGAAAAGGATTTTTCAAACGTAGCAGATCGGTGAGGAGGAGGATAGAGGTCGGAAGTACGAGATTGGGGTCTATTAGACGGGATTGGATAGAGTATTTGAATTGTAAGCTGTGAAAAATATAGGAGGGTCGATGAGTTCTAATGATCTGGTACAGAAAAGTGGCTAGGAAGTACTGACGGCGATAGGATGGATAGAGCCATAGTGAAATGTGATTTTCTATCCGGTATTGTTCCGTGCTTAAAATTAGCAGCTATGTATCCATTATAACTTAAAAAGACAATATATTCTGATTGTTTAAGTATTTAAATTAGATAACTCACTTAAACAAATATGGAAAATGAAAACAAAAAAATACTTCTCCACTTTAGGGAAAAGTTGTAAGATGAAAATTTCGGTATCACGACCGAGTAAAAAGTAAATATTAATTCATCTATAGTATGATAAATAATACATAACATATTTTGATTTATTCCTTCTCATATATGAAATTTTAGTCATACTTAGAGCTTTATTAATAAATCTGGATAATTTTAAAAGATTGGGCTAAAGGATCGGATTTTCATTAGCTGAGGTAGAGATTTGGCAATTGGCCAATGGTATGTAGCGACTGAAGTAGGAAACTTAGCCGGCAAACGGCAGTGAGCAGGAATTCTAACTTATGTTACAAAATGGTAAAAATTAAATAATTAACAAATATGATATTAGTTTTTTTTTAATATATATTTTGTTAGTTTTTTTTTGGTTATTTAGAATATTTTTTAATAATGAAATATGAAAACATATATGTATATAACAAAATATAAATATATATATACATACAGGGTTTCCCGTAAGTAGAGGGATATATTTGCAACAATTTCTATCAGAGAACTAGGTAGGATCCACGTTTCGTCTTTCTCGATCAGAATGAAATTGCTATCGTTTAGCCTTGAAGATTGTGTTGCCAGAAGAAAACCATTTTTTTCGTCCCCTGAACAAGCGAAAGCGACTAAATTTTCCAAAGAACGAGAAAATTGTACGAAAGAAGAATGGAACGAATTTTAATTGAGAGATGAGTCAAAATTTGAAATGTTCGGTTTCGGAAGGAGACGGTATATCAGAGAAGTTCTGGTGCGGAATTTTCAATCTCTTTGATGTCAGAAGTGTTGGTAAAATGGAGCTATTGCCACTATGTTTCAAAATACTTTGTTTGTAAGCAGAAGTTTTACATTAAGCCACTTATCTGCCTTGCGTTCAAGTAGAAGATATTTGAAACTTGATATATATATATATATATATATATATATGAGCCTGTCATTTGAAAGAATGATTAAATCCTATTTCAACATTTTCCAGTAAAATGGTTGTAGTGTTTTTCGTTGAAAATATCGTACTTTTCCAAAATAATGCCAGAATTATATGTAATTGATAACTGATGGTCAATATGTCTGCCATACTTCTGAAAAAAAAGTTCTAAACAAGTAAAAAAAATATAATTGATATTAATTTAATGAATGAAAAAAAAATTAAATTGGAGTTAGCCATTCTGTCAATCGAAAGGCTCGAATATATGATTTAATTTCCTAAAATAACATCTCTAATTTAGAAATAAATGTTTCACTTTTGTATATTGGATATCGTTTATTTTTTTATGTGCGAAAATTCACCATGTACGCAGTGGTGTGAAAAAGTATTCGAACAAACTAAATTTTAATAAAAATGTTTCAATTTAAAATTGTTTTTTTATCTTGTTAATTCTAATGTCATTTAACCATGTAGATCTTTTAAATGTAATACATATATTTATATTAGCATTATTTTCAATTAACAACAAGGCAAGGGACCAATCCATTGTGTTGACGTTTTTTGTCCTCTCAACAATAATGCTATCTTATTGTTCTTATTGAATTACTTTGTTATCCACTTCAGTCTTTACTCTTTATTGTTAACATTAAGAGTCGTACTATTAACTATAGAAAGTTTATTGTATCAGCAGAGGGGCCCATTCCTCCTAAGGTCGATTGCGCAAGAATCTATCCCCACCTCCTCCTCCCAGGATAATTTATTGCTCACCTTTCATAAAAACAGAGCAAGCTAAGGTAGAATTAGTAAAATCGTAGATCGTATATAAATACACTTGCTGCGAGTCAGATCCATGTGTTACCCTTGTCCATTAGCCCGAAAATTCATAACCCTGTCGAAATTGCTCCCCTCAAAAATCCAAAAACTCGTCAAAATATGCCCCCCTCAAAATTTTTGATGGCGCAACCTGGGCCATGAAACCCCCTGCTGGGTACACCTGTGTATCAGTGAACATTATTCTAATCTTTTTTATTCTCCGCTTTTTTTTTTTTTTTGTGATTTAATTTAAAATACCATATTTTATAATTTATTTTTCTAAAGCACGAAAGCTATATATTGGTGTGGAGAGTTAGTTGTTTTTTTTTCTAATAATTGAATTTTTTTACTAAAGTTATACGTTTAAGAATCTAAGAAACAAATTTAGTTCTGTGTTTGTCGGTATTTTTTTGTCCGTTTTTTTTTTTTGTGTTTTGTTTTTTAATCGGTTCCCCTACCTAGCCATTTCTCGCATAAGGGTACTAAGACAAAGTATATTTGTATTTAAAGAAAATTCTCTCAACATTTCTAGTTTACTATGAAGCAATTGTCAATTACTTAAATTAAATAAGTTTTGTGTTAGAAAATACAGAATTTAATTCTTTAGTTAACTTCTTTTCGTTTGGAATCGGCCCATGTTATCAAACGAACTTTTTTGTTGGGATTTTTTTCTGGAATCATCTCCCAGAGTTTGATCATCAAGAACTGAATCACATTCAATAACAAATTAGTTGTGTTAATTATGGGTATATAGTTGACCGTTGAAATTATAAGGATGAAAACTTGTCAGGATGTGCAGGCAACAATGTCTTGAGAGTTAGCAGACGTTTCGACCCAAACATGTGGGTCATCACCAGGGCTAAAAATTAAAAAATACAAAAAAACAAATACAGAAAAATTATAAATATAAATGTATAAGAGTAAAGAACAATAGTAAATAAATAAGATAATAGTAATAAGAGTAAATTTTTCTGATGCAATTCTTTACTCTTACACTTTTATATTATCATTTTTCTAATCATTTTTACTGCACATCCGGACTATGTTTTATCCTTATAATTTTGTAAAACGTTTGAAAATATTTCTCCGAAACAAGAAAATCGGAAAAAAAAAAATTATGAAATTATTACAGGACTCAGATCTTATGGTCGTATACGAAGTGCTTTTATTGTAAAATGTATACAATTTATGTCTGTGTTTAAAAGTCAGAAAATAATTAATAGATCTGTTGATAAAATACGAACATTAGAGAATGTGACCCGACAGAAATGGTCCTTTTCTACTAAATGGGTCATCGGATTCCATTCGTGGTCCTTAAAAGACCCGTAAATACATACGGATCTTTCAAGAACCACAAATATTCTATTCGATAACAAAGATTCAATTAGTTAATTAATGAAAGTGGCTAATCAAAGATGTGGATTATGTAAATTACGCCAGGAAGACTTGCAATTAAGGAGATTGCTTTTTAAACTGGGATTTAGCAAATCTCTGTTCTCGGTCTTAACAACCAGCTCTAGTCTGTATTGACGCCTTTAAAATATTATCCCCTCTGTTGGAAGAAGGGTCATTATAAGGCTTATATTTCCTTAATTTCTAATTGTTTTTTTTTAATTCCATTTTTTCTTATTATGATCAATATAATTATGTAAATTATTTAATTAAACTGATTTATTAAAACAGTTAGTCTAAATAACATTTCTACATTTGACCTAACGATCTTAATCTTTGCTATCCTTATCTGCAGCTTAATGCTATTATCGTATGATCCAATCCATCCTTCTCTACAACAAATACTGGTACATTGTATAAGGCAATGGTAAAACCATTTCAAGAATCAGCTTCTTGGTATAACTATATAATATATCATGGTATAATTATATAGTTTCTAGTACAGTTCGTTATTGCTTTACTGAAAAATAATTCTAGGATGGAGCACGATTGCTACTCCAAGTGTTAAAAACAATCAAGCTATTAATTAAGTAACTCACATTATAAACTATTACTTCATATTAATCAGAAGGGAAACAAATAATAATCGTATCACTTAAAAGTGACATCAATAGAATAAAGGAATTAAAAATTACATGCTTGTTATTATCAATTAATATGTCATAAAATTTATTATAATAATAAATTTGTTTTCAACGACATGAAATATAATTTATTTTTTGGATATTTTATATCGAATTTCCAAAAATAAATTATGTATAAGACATTATTAAATATCCATTTGCCAGAACAGACTTTGAAGCCAATGAACTAAAACAGTTAAACATACAAAATATTCTAATTAAAATATAATAAATTTAAAAAAAGAACAATAAAATTTAATTATAACAAAAAATTACTAATTCTGGCAGGAAGAAAAAGAACATTAAACCATGATTTAATAAAAAAAATAAATAATCATAATGTTTTCATGTTCATGTTTCAGAAAATTTAAAGCTATTTTCAACACACTTTCACCTATTCGAAAATAAATCGACTGAGTTTCGGGTTTATTTGTTCATTTTGAATTTTAATCTATTATAACAAAATATTGCACTTAATGTTATAAGCAGAGACAGGATTTTCGTGCAGTAAAAAAACTCTAAAACAAACGAATACGTACAGCAAAAAAATGAATAGTTGCTAAGTATAATAATAAAGGAAAAACTTATTTTTCCTCAATTCTTTTTATTAATATAATGTGAGAAAAAAATAAAATAATCTTAAACTAATAGTTTTCATTTTACATAAAATAAAACAAAATGGAAAAAAAATATGACAATCTGTATTAACCCTCTTAGAAACAATGAAATTAATGTTCTTCACCTTAAAGTTCAGTCCCATGTGCATTTCTAAATATCTTCTGCCGTGTTATACATCTTATAATCAAGTAAATGTTTTAAAAAAGGAAAAGCTCTTTCAGTATAGTTCGTATGAGTTTAAAATATTCAGCAAAACATCCATTTTTGAATTTTTAACATTTATTTTATGAAAATTTTTTTTAAAACACTGCTTCAATTTTTTTCAGAGCTTGAAACGGGAAAAAATATTTTATTTTTAAAAAGTTTTAGTATCATCGAATTTTTTATTTTCGATAGTTTTTCGAATCTTTTAGAACTAAAACTCTTTTCCTTACAACTTTTCAAGTACAGGTTTTACATAACTTTTATTTTTAAAATCTTTAGTGAAAAAGTTCTGCCGATTTTGCTAAAAAATCGATTCAAAAAAATGACTTTCATTCATAGCTACTCAAACAAACGACACATTAAATAATGTGCAATAGATCTAAGACAAAATTATAACACTAATCTAAGCCCAATTACAGTTTATTTTTCATTTAACGGAACTTTTTTTAGAACTTGAATATATAAAAGTTAAACTTTTACTACAAATCTAGACAATTATTACAAAAAAAAAAAGTTCTTTGGAACTGATATTTTAAGAACTTTTTTCCTAACAAGTTTCACAGAAACTGTTAAAATGGAATATTTACCCTAAAAAGTTTTACAGAAACCTTTAAAGTGGAACTTTTTCCCTAAAAAATTTCACATAAACTGTTAAAAAGGATTTTCTTAATAAAATTTCATGAAAGTTTCAACCCCTGATTTTTTTTTCATATATTCCCTTTCTTGTTATTATTATTATTTTTTTTTTAAACATATTTTAACTTCTTTAATAAAATGGATTTAAGCATGTAAAGAGTCATTTTTCGATTCAAGATTTTTCGTTGCCAGTGGGATTGTAACTTTATAACTGCTAAATCACATTTAACTAATTTGAATTTAATTTAGATTTGTTATGGAGAAATCAACTTCTAATCTCTCTACTAATTTTGTATATCTATAAAAATTACCTGAATAAACAGAGCAGTAGAGATATTGCAGTATTTCAAATGAAATATTTTAAAATACAAAATAAAACAAAATTTTTGTGTTTCGTATTTTGAGAAGTAAAATACATAATACATTGTTTGTAGTTGTGTTTTCTTTTTAAAATAAAAAATCCAAAAAAAGGGATTTGCATTTTTTTCCAACATAATAAAATACAAAAAATGTATTTAAAATGTAAATACATAAAATAGATTATCGAATTGATCAGGTTCCCCTTGAAGTATTTTAGCAAAACTGATCGTTTTTACGAGAATTCTCCCCTGTAAAAACTGAGCGTTAAAATGTTTTGAAGACGATTATGTTAAATTCTTAATACAATTATTTTTGTTCATAAATTTATTTTCCTTAAAATAGTTATGCAGGATCCCAGAGTCTTATTATAAGAAAGGGTAGCATAGCATATTTTGTTGAATAAATGTTAAGAAATTTGTTAAATTAGTTGGGGAAAAACATGGCTTTTTAAAAAAATATATTATTTATTATTAAAATAATAATTAAAATACTTTGTCCAGGTCCTCAGTGCAGTCTCTATCAAAGCCAATAAAATTAGGATTTTAAGGATAAAATAAGTATGATAGTTTTGTATCGTCCCTCCACACTACATTGGGTTACAGCATTAAAAAAAAATGTTTTAATTTTATTATTTAGTGATTAATAAAATTAAAAACTCGTACAATAAAAGTTATTAAGTATCAATTATTGCATTCAGGGAGTATCTAATATTTCGAGTTTGTCCAAAAATACATCGAAATTTATATTTCTGATCATATGCTCAGGAGTACGTAAAAAATCTTGCCTTTCGGTGACAATTGCTCATTTTTAATACACACTTCCATGTTGTACAACTATTATTTTATAAGTTGATTACAAAAATTCACTATTAATAATAATAAAAATTTTTAAAAAAATGTCAAATCTGCATTATTTTTGTACAATCACAATATAATCGATAAGGCTGATTAATATCATTACGTATTAATATGATTAAAGTAGTTTTATAGTGACAGACCTAACTCCTGTGGTTGAACTGCAACGATGTAAAACCAATAGACTTGGATAATACACCGTTTCAAACATGGATGTAAGGGTGCGTTCCCAAAAATAATATTTATATAACAAAGTGGCCTTTGAGAATTATTAGCCCAGTAACCTTGTGCACCGTAACTTGCATTGAATGGGGGTAGAAGGTTTCTTTTTATTTTCTTGTATGGGATATGACTGAGATGCAAAATTCCAGTTTTCTTGGCTCCCCCCCCCCCTTCCGTCTCACACCGGATCACTTTTTAATATCCCTAAAACTGCTATATTTTCCCACTTTTTCGGTTTTCATCATTTTATCCATGAAGGAGCACGTTTTCGACAAAAAAAACATTCTATATATTTTTAAACTTGATTAAATATGCTAAAATTTAATAACAGAACGGGCTCAATAAATCAATTAGTTTATAAGATACAGATTTTCAAATTTTAGATAATTATATTTTTCATTTAAATTATTTTTCTGAGAAGGAGTCGATCAGAGGGTGCGGTCAAATAAATACTAAATTATAGAAATAGTATTATTTAATTATTATGCCGACGTTTCGATCCACCTTGCACGTCTTCATCATGGCTACAAAATATAAAAGGTACACGGTGAAAATAAAATAGATGAATAATAAGTAGATATTAAATAAGAAAAAGTTGTCCGATAAAGAAATAATAAGATGATATCAGAGATATAGTGGGTGACAATGTACTTAAAATATCAAGTATTATATATATAGAAGATACAAACAAAAATATAAAATAAGTATGAATAAAAATAGAAAACAAAGGAAAATATAGTGTGTAAGTTAATAATATAAAGATAATATGGTTAATAATATAGGAGAATATAGTATGTAAGTCTGTTTACTTTTAACTTACATACTTACATACTTACTAGTTTACATACTATATTCTCCTTCGTTTTCTATTTTTATTCATACTTATTTTCTATTTTTGTTTGTATCTTCTATATATATAATACTTGATATTTTAATTACATTGTCACCCACTATATCTCTGATATCATCTTATTATTTCTTTATCAGATAACTTTTTCTTATTTAACATCTACTTATTATTCATTTATTTTATTTTCACCATGTACCTTTTATATTTTGTAGCCCAGATGAAGACCTCCAAGGTGGGTCGAAACGTCGGCATAATAATTAAATAATACTATTTCTATAATTTCGCCCTTACTCAATCTCCGCTGGCTTTTAATACCAGTGAAATGGTTGAGGAAGAAGCGCAGGGATCTCCTGAAACCTTGCTTTCCCTCCACATGTGGAGGGATAAGTATGGTTCGGAGTTCCCATGGCCGACTGTAAATAGTATAAATAGCTATGCCTGCATCTAAGATGTTTATTTTCATTACTTTTTTTTTAAGATAATTTTAATTCTATTTTATTCATTTATTTCCATTCTATTATTACTATTATTTATATTCTTCCTTCACTATGATATTTTATTTTGTAGCTTTATATTATTTGAAATTAGCTTGTTTTTTTTTAATTTGTAAATATAGTGTGAATGTGCTCTCAGAACTCTATTATAAATGTCCTTTATTGAGACAGATTGTAATATTTATCAATAAACAAATAATCAATAAAAAAATTTCTATAATTTAGTATTTATTTGACCGCACCCCCCGATCAACTCCTTCAAATATTATATCATGGTCAACCATCTCTACATCATTATAAATAATTTTTCATGTTTTATTATATATAATTGTCTTTTATCTTTAACAGCATGTCTGATATGAGCCAAAGAAGTAAATATTTATTAATTTTAATATTTTGAAGGTGGGGTGATGGAGGGAGGGATTTGGTGGAAGAGGGTAGTCCGTGGGCCAGACCCCCCCCCTTCCGTGTATCCTCCCTCCACATCACTACAAATTGCATATCGTTGTGTTCCTTGTAACTGTATATTATAAAAAAAAAAACTTCCCACAAAAAAGTGGCCGCTCTGTCCCAAAATGGCGTCCAAACATGGCTGAGTGACAACTTTGGCTTGAGTTAGTTTTTCGGTCACTGAGATTCAGCAGTAAGCTTAATTTCTTCATAACCGGTCTTTTATTAAAGCTAGATAGTCAGAGTATAATAAAGCATAAAAAAATAATTGACCTTGGCAATAAAAAATACCAGTAAAGTCAATTTTTTCAAGTCGTTAAATTAAAGTTGAACAAGCGTCATTTGTAATTAACCGGCTAACAATAAAGTTCCTTAAGAAAATACCGAGAGAATGGATTTATATTTCTAAATTGCTGATTACTTTTTAACATATTTGACAACCGTTCGATAGAAAACGCCCTTAATCTGCAGGGAAACGGCACTGGTGTAAGCCGCCTACGAAAAAGATCGAACGCAATAAATGACCCACGTCATTCTAGCTCATTTATGGGATCAATTATTTATATCCATTCCTATCTCCATGTATCCTACTCCTTCAAAATAATAACTTAAATAAATGTTTACTTCAATAACTCTTATAACTCTCGGTTATTGAAGACATAAACATGAAATTAGCTTAACATTTTCAAGTTTCGAAAATTTCATTCACTTCATTTACAATTTTTGTATGCACATGATGTACATATTGATTATAAAAAAATATGCCTTTAAGTTTTTTTTTTTTGTTTGTTTTTTTATGGTGCTATTTCTCCTGTTTAATCATAAAAAACATTACTCCTTTTGATTTATTTGTAAATTACTTGATTTGTTTTTCCTTATTAATTGTACCAAAATACTTTCAAGAATAACTATCTCAATGATTGCTACATTTCAGATTGACTAGGAATGGTTTATTGACATACTTCTTGTTAATAAAAAAAAAATAACTCAGGACCTCTATGTTGTGTAGTACTCCTTGGTTGGAATTTGTCAGTCTTATCAGTTTTTATAACAAGCGTAACCTTCCTTCAACAAGTGATTGTTAGATTATTTTAGATTTAGTTTCTTGTAGTTTTCTTATGTAGTGCTTATTAGTATGCTTTATATATGAAAGTTACTCTTTTGTTTTTATTTGCACCTTTTAGTTTGGTATAGATTGATGATTAATAATATTATTGTGCCTTTGGAATAGTTTGATGCTCAAGGTATGTTTTTCAAAAGAAGTAACTTTTTAAATTGGATTTGATAATTTTTTTTTGGTCTCTTGGTAAAAGTAGTACCTTTAGAGTGAGGGAATAATAATAATCAAATAAATAAATAATCAAATAGTTAATGGTTGTCAGTGTTTGAGTTTTGGAAACCATTATACAATATTTAAGTGATAACATAATAGTTCACTATTAACACTCTTTATGATATGTTTTAAAATTTGAGTTTTTTAATGATGTCAAGTATCAAGTCCAAAAATTAGAAAATTTTGTTTCTAGGGATTATTTTAACAGGAAATTTAAGATTTAAATTGTTTTTGTTTTTTTGCTGGTTTATACCTCAAACTGTAAGTAAATACATATGAGTATGTTGTGATATAAGTCTATCAATATACATGTACATATATACATGACTTTTCACAGTTGTCAAATTGACAGTTCTGTTTCTCTTTAAATAATGCTTCCAAAGATTTAGTTACCCGTTAATAGCAAGTGATATCATTTAACCATCATTGTAATAGCCTAATATGTGAAAATAGTCTATAGATTAGTCCATTTACTTAATGTTATAGCCAATAATAAATTTAAAAAAAATATTTATTGTAATGAATTAAACAAATAATAAAAAATCTTAAGCTTTAAAGATTTTTATTTCACTTGCTGCTCTTGACATTAATGGTGTGAAAACTTAGTAAAAATTAATTTGCATAGACTTAGATCTAGTGTTGAATTAATTTAGTTTTTTTGTCTGATTTTTATTTTGGGGTTCAAGATTACATCGATTGGAGTGTACACTGAATCTCAAAATTAGCCAGTATGTATAAGGTGTATGATCAATATACCTTTCTTAAAAGTAAATTATAGAAGGTATAATTTGTAAATAATTCAATTGATGATGAATTGAAAATGATCCATCTCCACTAACTAAAGTCCCAATAGTGCACCCAGGATTTAAGGTGCTTTTCTGTTATTGCTCCACCAGTAAAAAATCTATTTTTTTTTTTAAATTATAATTTAGTAAAGTTATAACTGAAAACATATGGTGCAAAAAATTATTGATTAACAAGAAGACAATCATTGTAAAAATAATGAATATCTTTTATAATTGAGATAAATGGATCCATCGCTCTAATTTTTTGGCAACACATAAATTCTGCTAAATACGAATCTAGTCAAGCATGATTATACTTTTTTTTTTACAGATTCATATGTTTTTATGGCAAATATTTCAATTTTGTTTTAAACTTATTTTTTTTACTAGTGGGGCAATAACAAAAAAGTATCAATGTATCGGATTTAATTTTGGGGCACTTAACACCTGAGGTTTGGGCATAGAGATAACTCCCTTTGGAGATTTGTAAAGGTTACTGAACAAAACCACCATTTTTACACCACTTAAAGTAGTAAACTTACTGTAGCTATTGCAATGGTTTAAGTATTTCATTCTAATTGTTTATAGAAAATATGAAAAAAATTAATTTTTGTTTAAGAGTGGAAAGATGATTCAGTCCTCCTTTGTGAATCTTCCAGTGCTAGGAATCCTCCTTATTGAGACCATGACCACAAGTAAAAAGAATCAATTGGGTGTTAATTTATCCCTTGAGCAATCTTACCCTTATAGATAGTTATAACAATCGGCTACTCTTTGAATTTTGTGTACAGTATGATTTTGTGATCTTGTTCCATCAATCGACTAGGCATGACACATGTGAACTAAAGTTGGTTGGTGAAAGAATCAATATCGATCACCTCTCTCTACCAGTATGTAAAGGAGAAAATGTGACTCTCTATATCAGAGCATAGGTGTCGATTCCTATGGGATGGTGGGGTATGTCACCATTGTTTGAAATCAGGTCCTGTTCGTCCCCTCCAATATTTTGAATGGCCCTGTATATTTATTTATATCTTACAAACATAAAATCATAGAAATTAGTATTAACAAATGCATAATAAACGCATCCCCTAGTTAAGGGGATATTATGGTCTAAATCCGCGGAGACTAGCCGTAGTGGGAAGTAGGGCCAGGATTCATTCCTATGATCTTTGCTTTACTAGTATAGCGCGCTAACCATCCTGATATACCGTCCCCTATAATAAATTTTAAGCCCGTCCAAATCCAATAATTTCTAACCTTATATACCCTTCGATTCCAGACAACCCTTCTAGACGTCTGAAAATAAGATGGCCTTGGGACTGTCTAACATAAAACTATAATTGGAGTGCTACCAATGGGTAGTAACTCCTCAAGTCTGTACATGTCATATACTAATTCACATTTACATGATGTATTTTAGTTAATGCAGTTATAAATTTCAGCAAATAAATAAATAAAACTATTATATCCATAACATCTTCAACTTTCAAAAACACAACATTAGTTTAGTAATTACTGTCATTTATTAATGTATGAGTAACCACATTTATCATTAGTCTTTATTTCTGGATCAAAAGGTGTATTATATTATCTTAGTTAGCATAAGATAGCATTATCCATCTTGAAGATTATTTAAGCTGCTTTGGGTAATTTGAGAATTGATGCAGATATTGTTAGATCCTATATACACTACGTTACATTGCATGATTTAAACGTAGTCTCCTAGTTCTAATGGACTTGACAGAATTCTTGCCATTGTTGGATGTCTCTATTTTAGCTCACTTAATCAATATTGACAAATTACTTTGAATGAAAATACCGTTATCTTATTAATCTCTTGACCACACACATGCTTGATTGCTGTATCGTCAGCATGGGATATATTTTCTATGTGAGATCTATCTTAATGTAGCTCTCACCTTTTTTTTTTTTTTTTTCTTTTTTTTATCTTTCATATTCATTCATTTTATATCCTTTTATACTCCTTTTCTAGCTTTGATATTTTATTTCTTAGCATGTACATGAAATTTGTATACATTCTTTAATCAAATTTACTAATAATCCCAAATTTGTAGGTTGTCATAAATGCCTTAAAATTCTGAACTCTTTCACTTCATATTAAAGATCCTTGAAATATTTTTATAAACTAATAAGTATTGTTTTGTAATAATAAGTATTGCTATCTCTTTTATAGCATATTAGTATTGATTGCTTGCAGGTTTGATCTGCTTTGTTTAAAACTTTTATCTCCCTTGATTAGTCTATCCTTTCAATTAGCATTGGTGATTGGTTACTTCTTATTTAACTTTTGTTACTCCAACAACAATCAGGTAAATGTTATATAGTTATTAGGTTACATCTCAAGTTATCTTAAAATTATAATTAATATGGTAATTAATATAAAATAATTACCGATTGTATGGTAACACTTTAATTATGTTTTAACCTTCCAATAAACCGCCAAGCTGTGTTCTACTTGAATAAAAGTCTGTTGGTAGTTTGTTTTATTTCTATAAATTTATTCAACTATAACAAGTTTCGCTCTAGTCGATTATAGCAATAATCAGTGGTGGTAAGGTACCCAGAACTTGTTAAAATTGATACTGCTCTCAATATCTATACCTACCAAACATTTATGACACCAAGTTATGATCTAAAAAAAAAAAAATTTCCTTCCCAGTTCATGAATAATGACAAACCGAGGATATTGATTGATTTACTGTGTTTAAAACACTAAGTGATACAAATTCTGTTTAGAAGTAATTGTTTCTTCTCAAAATGTTGTTGTTTTTTTTGCCTCATTAACTGGCCATTAGAAAACATAAAGTTGTGACAATTAATCAAATTGCTTATTATGTGAAAATTAATGCAAATTTTTCTCAACATCAATGCTGTTGAATTTTTTTTTTTCTTCCCTACCTCGCCATTTAGGCTATGTGAGATTTCCCTGGGCCCGGAGGGTGAGGGCGGGGAATTTAAAATCCCCTCCGCCACCGGGGCGCAAACTCGTATTTATTTTTGTCTCTCAAAACTTCATATATCTGCTGTGCACACGCTTTAGCCCATTCGGCCACCCCGCCCCCCTAATGCTGTTGAATGTAGAAACTGTTACCTTTATCAGTGAATTTATTCCCTTGCATATATGACATTGACAGAACAGAAGATTTAGCCCATAAAATGTTCCCACTTTCATTTTAATATTCAATGGGTCAATCCATTTGAATTCTCCCAATTCGAATTAATTTTATTGCACGATATTTTTGATTTTTATCATTTTTTTTAGCTCTGGTAATTTTGTAGACATCAGACCATAATAAAAACTGAAATAAAGTAGATTATCTTTTCTACATTTCTGTCTATCGATACATCATCCAAATAGAAAGGAAAGTGATTTTAAAAATAATCATGAAAATAAACATAAAACGAGAATTTTAGTGCTGGAAAAGTGTAATAAAGAAAAGAATTTCAACTTTTTAAATGCGAATTTTCAAAAACGGCCTGCCGTTTTCAGCCATTTTTTATGTTGAATATCAAAAAAGGGACTTGATGAGTGAAAAATTATGAAATTGATACAGTACACACCTCTTTATGATAAAAACATGTGATACAATTTGATCATTGAGACTGAACTGATTCTATAAGTTATAGCATAGCTCAGGTAATCAGTACTTGTATACCTTCAGTGCTCGAAACATGCCCTGATGATGAGCCACATATTTGGGTTCGAATGGCGGCACTAATAAAAACCTTAAAAAATGGCTGCGTCCTGACTATTTATCATCTATAATATGTAAAACAGTCAAAGTCAACTAACTTCCTTCAGTAATAAAGAAAAGAGTCTCAACTTTATTTTTTTTTTTTTTTTATATGTTGTTCTACAAGGTACTTCATGCTGATGAAATTTTAATCTTGAAAACCTTGTCTTTTTTTTAAATATGGATTTTCAAAAACGGCCATAAGTTGTTTTTGGCGATTTTCGATGTTGAATATCACAAAAGGGACTGAGTGAAAAATTATGAAATTAATACAGTATATACTTCTTTATGATAAAAACGTATGATACGAATTTGATCATTGAGACTTAACTGCTTCTAAAGTTATAGTATAACAAATACTGCTACCTGGTGAGAGTCGCTTTCATCATATCCGACCTATTCTTACTCAGGCATTTTTGCAGATATCAAAATAAAACAAAAACTAAAATTGTAAAGATGTTTGGCTCTAAATTTTTTGTCCTTGCAATACATCTCATAAGTAGTGAGCAAAGTTGTTAAAAAAAATTGACAACTATAAAATGAAAATAAATATAAAATGAGACGATAGTATATATAGTATAGTATACACCTACGATATAGGTGCAGTACTTGAATACCTTCAGTGCTCGAAACACGTTCAAGGGTTGGCCATGTTGAAAAAAAAAAAAACTTAGTGGTGGCCCCGATGATGACCCTCATGTTTGGGTTGGAATGTTGTCACTAATAAAAACCTTAAAAATGACTGCGTTCTGACTATTTATCATCTATGGTTTTCTTTATTACACTTTTGCAACACTAAAAGTCTTGTTTTATGTTTATTTTCATGATTTTTCAAACTACTTTTCTTTCTTTTTAGATGATGTATTGATAGACAGAAATGTAGAAAAGATAATCTGCTTTATTTCAGTTTTTATAATGGTTTGATGTCTAAAAAATTAACAGAGCTAAAGGCATTTTTCCCAAAACCTGTTTTCAGTCAAAAAACAAATTAAAAATGGCCGCCGAGAAAAAACTATTATCCTTAAATTACAATGAAGGAATATTTCCTCAATCTCAAATATTGCAGATAATATATTAAATGAACACTTTGTTTGTTTGTTTATTTAGGCTTTAAGGCGTAAAACCCTAGGGTCATCAACGCCTGTGAGTCGATTATATTTGTAAACTCTTTAGAGGACAATTAATAATTAACAATAACTTATTAATAAAATTTTATTAAGTAATAAATAAAAAAGATATTTAAAAACGTGTAAAGGATGAAATATATTAAAATAAATATTAAAAAAGAAAGAACAATAAAATTAAAATTATATTTATTTTTATATTTTATTTAACAGTCTATGTATTTTAAGAAATTGTATCACCATTCCTATGTTTGATTCATTGTTGTTTAATACCGCTGATATATCTGGTTTTAGAGACAATCGATTTAGACTTGAAGTATAATAAGGGCATTCTTGGAAAATATGGTTGACTGTGAGAAGGCTATTGCAATGCTGACAATTTGGTGGTGGCTGCTTAGTGATGAGAAGTACATGGGTTAGGTTCGTGTGTCCTATTCTTAACCTGGCCACGGCGACCTCCTCTCTACGATTAGAGCGGTTTGATGTGATCCAAGGCTTCACTAATTTTTTAACAGCTTTTAATTTGCTAGGTGGGCTTTCGTTCCACATATATTGCCAACTATCCAATATTTCTTTTTTGAGAGGAAAACGCATTTTTGGAGAGGTCAGGATAGGAGTACCTCGTTGTGGAAGCGCTAGTGCCTGTTTGGCTGCCGTATCCGCAAGCTCATTACCAACTATACCCACGTGACTGGGAACCCATATAAAACCAACCGATTTTCCAGAGTATGAAGATATTTGTGTATTTTAAGGATAACTGGATGTTTTGAGTACATATCATTTAAGCCCTTTAATGAACTCAAGGAGTCGGTTATCAAGACTATTTAGTTTATTGACATACAGAAGTGGAGGGCTGAGACTATTGCGTGAAGTTCCGCTGTGTGTATGCTGCTTAGTTTATGTAGTTTTATTTTATATGTGGAGTTATGGGTAACAAACGAACAAGCTGTAGCATCATCTGATTTCGAACCATCAGTGTAAATTAAAAATGGGTCCGGAATATTTTGTAGTAGACGGGAAAATTCAGTTTTGTACTCGTAATGTGAGGATTGCTTTTGAGTAATCGAGAGAGACGGAGCATAATTTTTGGGGGTTTGTGGATCCAAGGTGGGTTTTGGTTTTCTATGAACACTTTGTTGTCCTACATAGTAAATTTAAATATTTGCTCTTGTTATTGATTTTAATTGTGTTGACTAACTTGAAGGTTAATAACTGTTTCATAGAATTAATAATAGACTATTAAGTAGAGAATTGACAGATTTACAATTTGATGTTAAGTACTTGTACTTCTTAAAAGGTGCTGATAATATTGATTTATTTTTCGGAACCGGTTTCGTAGTCTTGTGATATTATTTGCTCTCAGAGACCAGGCTATCCAAGAGTACTTCTTAAATACCTGTAAAAATTAGAGATAATTAATATTATATCTGTTTTGGAAACAACAACCACTAGGCCTTCTCTTGTTTTATTTCTAAAAATCAGAATTTAGCTCTTGTCTCTAATGTAAATAATAGTGCATGATCATTCACTTTTGTGGAAGGATGTAACATTCATATTTTGTAGAGAATTATTTTGTTTAAAAATTAATAATTTTAAGCAAACTTATTGGGTGTTATGCATTGTCGTTCCTCTAACTCCACTTGTATGTTCTATCTAAAAGTTATACTTTTATGAAACTCAATTAAAAAGGACTCCTTTCTGCCAATTTGATGTTTTCTTCTTTTAAATATTGACGGGAAAATACCTTAAAGTGTCGACAGAGCATCAAGTAAAGGAGATAATTGGACCGTTTCAGTTTACAATAATGTAATTATTTTATAGAAGCATTTCTGTATTCAAATTGGCTGAAAGGAAATATTTTTCATTCAGTTTCTTAAAAGTATTTCCTTTTGACGGAACATTCAAGTGGAGTGGACTATGCTTATCATCCTTTGTCTGTAACAAGAATGATAATGATTTTTTTTTACATTTGTTATGATACTATTAATTTGTGCTAAAACTGGTTTTTCAAAATTGTTATTATTTATAAAAGTGATTTTATTATTAATTATCAATCATTTTAATAAAAAATAAACAATTATGTTATTGAAAACATCTATTTTTCAATCCTCATTCTTCAAATAAATTCTGTGTTGGAATAAAATTTTGTTTATCTATTCTAGTGGTTGTTTTGAAACTTCCCATCCTGGGAATTGTGAAAATAAAGATGAGCTTCAATTGGAGCCTAATTCAAGCATCAAAGAAAAAGAAAAGCAAAATATGGCCAACTCCACTAATAATTCTTCAGAAAAATCTAAGCGGGGGATTTATCCAGATGTTCCCTTCTCCCCATATTCTTCTCCAAGAGCAGTTCGACATAGGCCTCCTCTCAAAGAAAGTCGAAGGGTTAGCATAGACAAAACAGGTCAATATCTACAACTCAATCAGTACAGACTTATTGATTCTATTGGCCAGGTAAAGGCATGCTTTTTTTTTTACATATAATTTTATTATTTTAATGATAATCTAAGTTGTTTTTGTTTTTTAAAAATTAATTATGCTAATTTTAATTTTTTAAACTTAAATTTAATTAATGATAGTATTGTAGCTACTTTATAAGAACCAAATAAGAATAATATTAGGTCATCCTTTTTCCAACAATGAAGCCAGTTCAAGATAAGAGGTGCTAGTCATCCCAACTAAAGTAGATTGTGTTTTTTTCTAGCAAGAGACTCTTGGCCTGTCTATCTCACTTTCTGGATAGCAGCTTCTATGATCTTATAAGAGTATAGTTGGATCAGGAACTCATGTTTAGTTCCCTGTTTATATATAGATAAAATGTTTCTATTGTCCAAATTTAAATTCTATTGGGTGGACATGAAGTCTTTCCAATTGATCGTTGTAGCTTTCTAGCAAGTTTCGTGATAGGATGGTTTAAAGAGAACAGGTTATCTACTAAGTCTACAATCCATGAGTTAGGTAAAGGGATGGTTAGCCAGGGAAACCAAGAGGTTAGCAATTCTTAAAGGTTGATATGCACTAAAGTGGCTATAGCAAAATATGTATTAAGTCTTACCTACAAATCCTATGGTCACCCTGTCATGGGATACAGATCAGAACTTATTATTACTGTTCCAGAAAACACTCTTTTTAGGGAAAGGTCACAGAAATTTAGGTTTCTGTTGAGGAACTAATTAAGATATATCATAAAAAAAAGTTTTCCTTTTTGTTGACTTTCTTTGGATGACTCCTAAACTCCCTGCTTCGAGTTAACCTCCTGGAGAAACACTTGCATTGGATCAGAGTTGTATATTATCTAGACTGCTCCCATAATTGCATTAGAGAGCTAAGTGAAGAGCTCATCGATGCATACCCATTGCTTGAGAATATAAGGTCTTATTTTAAAAATAATGACGGCATATATGTTAAGTTGAGCTACTACAGAACATACTTCTGGTACAAGGAAAAAATAAAATAAAAAGATTCTTATGTTAACATACATTTCTCATTGTTGTAATGATAGTTTGTTATATAGTACAGGATTCAGCTTATAATATATTTATCTTCAATACCAATATTTGTTATGAATATAGTAGAATGTAAAATGCTTTTCAAATCTTTCTTTAATAAACACAACAAAGGTTAGGAGAGTAATTGTATTCTAGATATTTCTCAATGAACTTGGTAGCAGAGATTATATGATCAACCTTAATTTCAGTTTTTGTGATCTACGAGGGGACCAAAAAAAAAACGTGAATTTCATCATAACTTCTGTATTTCTTCTTAATATTTTTCACCGAATTTTGATCACCTTCTAAGTATTCTCTCTTGACCCCAATGCTCCTCTCCAAACTATCCTTCCATTGTTCAAAACATTTTTTAAAGTCACTTGTCAGGATGTTCTTCAGGCCTTCCAGCGATTTTTGTTTTACCTCCACAGTGGCATAACGCTTTCCTCTCGTGTCCCTTATGAGTCTGGAGACCAAAAAAAACAATCACAGAGGGCTAGAATCGGTGAGTAGGGATGAAGATAATTGGTGTCATGCCGTTTTTGGTGAAAAACTGCTTTACGGAGAGGGCGGTGTGGGTCAGCAGGTTGTCATGATGGAAGAACCAGTCGCCTGTGCCCCAAAGATCTGCCCTTTTCTTCCGGATCCTCTTCCTCAATCTTTTCAAAACCTCCAAGTAGAACTTCTGGTTGACAGTTTGACCAGGAGAAATGAACTCTGTGTGCACAACACCTCTGTAATTGAAGAAACAAATGAGTATTGTCTTGATGTTTAACTTCACTTGGCAAGCTTTTTTGAGACAAGGAGAGCCAACTGTCTTCCACTGGCTTGATTGCTGCTTTGTTTCGGGGTTGTATCCTTAACACCACGATTCATCACCAGTAATCACCTTGAAAAAAAATTCAGGTTCCTCTTTGAGCTGATTTTGAAACTCAAAACATGGCCGAAGTCAACACTTCTTTTGCTCGCCTGTGAGAAGGCAAGGGACAAATTTGGCTACAACTCTTCTCATGTGCAAATCTTCGGATAAAATCCTCTGGATTGAACTCCATGATATTTCAGACAACTCACAGAGTTGATCAATGGTTCAGCGATGGTCTTCACGAACGAGAAGATTGATTTCATCAACGTTTTTGTCACTTCTTGATGCTGAGGAGCGTCCTGCACAGGGTTGGTCTTCAATCGACATTACTCCATTTTTAAAACATGAAAACCACTCGTAGACTCTAGTTCAATTAGGGCAGCATCCCCAAAAGCAGTTTAAGCATTACAATAGTTTCCGCGACTGATTTTCCCAACAGAAAACTAAATTTCACAGCCACGTGTTGCTCTCGACTATCAGTCATCACGTTTTCAGAAAAATGGAACAAGTTTTTTCACTAAAAAAATTCTCACAGAGAAACTGATGCATTCACAGCAACACAACTTCGCACACTAACTCAGCAGAGGTTTCCCTAACGGACACCGGATCAAGCAATGGGCTCCTTTACTCTCTCTTCCCACTGTAGCTCAATTCCCGTTACTTTTGGGTCCACCCTCGTAAAACAATATAATAGTAGCTGACTAGTTATCCTCAAAATTCCTGCCTGATATTTTCTCTCATATTCTCAGGGGTCTCAGAAGATTTAATATTAATTAATAGATACTTTGCCAGATTGTTTTTTAGTTTTACTTTGATAAATGGTGCATTTTGCTAGGTGGAATCATTCTTTTAATTGAGTATCTCTGAGAAGCTGAAATGTTGATACAATCGATGTTTTTCTCCTTCTACTGGGAGATCTCATTTGATCTTTGTTTCTCAGAGAATTTTAATATAATTTATCTATGGAATAAGCAACATTAATTATAGTTTACTAAGTATTAAATATAATACTTAAATAAGAAATCTTAATTTATTTATTTTTTTAATATTTAGTTGAAATAGAAAAAGGAACTTTATTCTGGGACACAGTCCCCCCAGAATAACAATAATGAACAAAATAAAAAAAATAGTTATGACTGATATTTAGTTTTACGATGTGATTATCAATTACTATTGAATCGTTTATTTCAGAAACAACACATTTATCATTTTTACAATTTTTTGAGTTGTGAGTTGGGTACATTATTCATAGACACATATTTTAGTGTAATATATATATATATATTCTATAAACATTTTAGTGTAAAAATATTATTTTGTTTTTTTATCAAAATCATGAAAATGTTACATGTGGCATTTCTGATTTAACATTCAATTATTTATACTCTGATATTCTACTATTGTTTGATATTCGTTTTGTTGATATTTGTTATTTTCAGGGCTCTTATGGTCTTGTCAAGCTAGCTTACAATGCTGAAGATGACACTCATTATGTAAGTTATTTGATTATCACATTGTGAATTGGTGTATGAAGTTTTGCTATAGTTCTGTTTGTTTTATTTACAGGCTATGAAAATTTTATCAAAGAAGAAGTTGTTTAGAAAAGCTGGAGTATTTGGTATGTAACTTTATTTCTGTTATTAATAGTTTTTTATAAGCTCGTGATTAAATTATTATGCAATAAAATGTCAATTTAAATAACCTAAAGTGTATATTGATCTTTGTTTTTCTTTTAATGAGTACAAATAAAATTTACAATCATTTACTGAGTTAGATTTGAATGGACAACTTTATTTGTGCATAGTGACATTTAGTCATATGACAATATCTATTATCTTAAACCCAGATTTGAGGTTTGAAAGAAGTAGGCCTCAACCAGACCTATCTAAGCAAACCGTTTGAACCTGCTATGCTAAACTTAGTTTGCACTTACGAAAAAATTCTTGGCTCCTGTGGAAGAACGAAGAACAGTGACATTAGTCATTATAGCTGAACGCTATTCTAAGCCAAAATGGGTTCAAATTTTCATTAACAGATCAGCTAATGGAGCAACTACTTATACAGTTCTTTTAGAATCCTGTTCCAACTTTCAGCATCTGATAAGAAAAATTCCACAAATTTTGATGAAAAGGTTGTACTGTAATTGGGAAAAATTACAGATGTTGCTGGCAGATTCAAAAGCAGCACTGCTTGCTATGGTCAATCTATGGAATCTTTGCTCGATTCCTAAAAAGTGACCATCACTGACTTTACCTGGAGCAATAGCAGTGGCATGTTGTAGGTTAGTCACTGGTCACGACTATTTGCAACACCATTCTCAGTAAATTATCATTGATAAAACATATCATGATAAAACTTATTATTATTCATCACGTAATTAGGTAACAATCATTAACCATACGTTCCATAATTATTTTTTTGTAACTCAAAAAAATTCAAATAAAAACTGGCCAAAAACATATTTTATTACAAATTATTGTGTACAATTTTTATAAAAATTACCTTATGATCGTCAAATAAGTTTAAAATTTAATAAAATGTTCTTCATTTTCGATAATATATTATAATCTTACCTACTTTATAAGATTATCCTTTATATTTCTTTTTTTTTTTTGTAATTTATAATTATAACATTATTTTTTTATAATAGTTAAGATTTCATTGATTTATTTTTATTTTCTTAAAAAAATTCATTAATTTCATAGTTATTAATTTTAGGTAGGCAAAATCCTAATCGCAAGGAAATTAATCCTTTAGAAAAAGTTCATCGAGAAATTGCTGTTTTAAAGAAGCTTGATCATCCTAATGTTGTGAAACTGATTGAAGTGTTAGATGACCCAATAGAAGATAATCTATATTTAGGTATATATTTTTTTCAATTCCATATTTTACTTTTAATGGGCATTATTATATGTGGGATCATTGAAAATATAATTATTCACAATTTTTTAAGGAATATCACTTTGTTTAAATATCTGTAATGTTTTTTTTTATTTAACATTATTATTAGGCCATTCGGCTCCTGGCAGCCCCATACAATTCCACCATGATTCCATTGCTTGAATTTGTGCCGATCCCATTAGAATTAATGCAGAAATCTGACCGAGTGGGGCAAATTGGGAGGTGCAGGTCATACATCTCGCCCTGTTGGCAAAGAGGGCACACAGGGTTTTCAATCACTCCAAGCCTATGTAAATTTGTGTCCTGTCGTCATGTGGAAATTCGCCACCGATTCTTTCCTTTTTTTTTTTGTTTTTGAATTATTTTTACATTAGTTGTAAAATGTTTAATATTAATTTATTATTATAGCCAACTCTATTTGTATGGGACATTTTCCGAAAACAAATAAAAATATTCATTCAAAATAATACCTGAGAGATATTTTATTAATTAATTTGTTTTTATATCTTTGAATTTTTCAATGAAAATGTAAATTCTTTTTATAGGATTGTGACATATTTTAATAATATTAATACTGTATATATTAATATATTTTTCAATATTTACATCCCTAACATGTTCTTCCCAATCATTCCTGTAAATAAATATTTCCTATTATAAAATCTATTTAAATTATATTATAATAGTGGATTGATAGTTGATTGTCGTAGATATATTGAAGAAAAGTTATATTATAGTTTATTTAATGCAAACATAAGTTTATTCATTTATAAATTCAAGTTATTAATTGACCTTTTTATATTTTTCCTTTCAGTGTTCGAGCTTTTGCATGGTGGGGAAGTGATAACATTACCAACACAAACACCTTTAGCTGAAAATCAAGCTTGGGAGTATTTCCGAGACATTGTTTTAGGTCTTGAATATTGTGAGTTTGATTTATAATTTATCATTGTAATTATTTTATCAATAATTGTATTTTTAATTATATATTTGTATATGCTGAGGCTGTATGTGTGTATTTATGAAATTCCGTATCGATACTTAAAGTTTAAGATAAAGTACTTCTTAAATTTAAGTTAAGATGTGCTTGTTTGTTTTACATATTTTCTCCTTATCGATGTATTTTAAGTTAACCCAGAGAATTTTTCCAGTAAAAGTTTAACCTTTAAGTTATTTTATCTAAAAATTGAGAAATAATACTTATTATAATTGAATCAGTTATTTCAAAAACATTATATGTGACATCTTCATGATCGCGAAATCAAGGAGAAAAACTAGTTTATACTATAATTTTGTAAGATAAAAATCATCAAAAAATATATGTTGTTAGAAGATGCATTTATTAACAATGTACCCACTCTCAACTCAAAATCTAGTAGAATTGTCAAGTGTTGTTTCTGAAATAATTGATTCACTTTTAATATCAACTATATGGTGATCATTAAAACCTTTAAATTTTTTTTTTTTTCAGTACACTTCCAAAAAATAATTCATCGCGATATCAAACCATCCAATATTTTACTTGGTGAAAATGGTCATGTGAAAATTGCAGATCTTGGAGTTTGTAATGAATTTGATGGCATCGATGCTTGCTTAAATAACTCTGCAGGAACACCAGCATTTACAGCTCCTGAAGCAATATCCACTACTACCCATTTTAGTGGCAAGGTGTTTATTTCTTAATCACATTATTTTTAATATAATTATTATGGAACTTCCAGTATCGAGAGATAGTGGTGGAGAAGCTATAACTCCAGATAATCAGATTTCATTTTAATGCATAAATTAAAAAACTAATGAAGAAGGATGTTACTTTTTTTTATTTAAATAAATCTAAAAAGAACTATTAAAGATGATTTTTCTATTGCTTTTTGTTCAAAGAGTCTTATATTTTTATTTGTATGCCAGAGAGATACTTATAATTTTTGTTGGATTTTTTATCAAATTATATTTCATAAAATTTTATCATTTTTTTTTATAAGGTATCCAATAAGAGGTGAATTACAGTATTTAAATTATTCAATATCGTACCAATTATTTAACATTATTAGTTATAGAGATCAGTTTATAAACCAACTGGACTAAAATAACAATTATATTAGGAGCTTGAATAAATTCACCCTTTTTTTTTGTGAAAATTAATGTTTTATTTATAGTAAATGGTAAAAAAAATGTTATTCGAAGTTTTGCCTATCAATAGCTAATACTTTCTCCCACCTTTCTGAGGGCATATGAATTCCATTTCATAAGAATGGAAGTGCTGCTCAGCCAGGCCATATGCCATCAAATAACATAAGTGATAATCAGAAGAAGCTATATTCGGTTAATGCAGTATGTGGAGCAAGACTTCCAATTTATGCGTTTCCAGATAAGTTTTTACTGGTTTCCCTACGTTTGTCTAAGTGTTACCATGTAATAAAATGACCTTGTCCTGTCTCTGCTTGTATAGGAGCCATTTTTACTTTCACTTACGTATATATGTAATATATAGTAAGGGTAAGTACTGCGATCATGAAAATTTTTGAATCTCAGTTCTCAACAGAAATACATGTTTTGAGATCCCCTGAGTTCAAATAACCAAGTGTCGCAAAATGGTCTGTGTGTGTGTGTGTGTGTGTGTGTGTGTGTGTGTTAACAGTCTAGCTCTTAAACGAAAAGTAGTACGGAACTGATATTAAGGATTTAAGGTTTGTATATGGGCCGGCTAACTGGAAGTGCTACTTTATATGAACGCTGAAATACATATTATTTTTACAATTTTCTCAAAAACGACTTTAACGATTTTGATCAAACTCGGTGTATCATTGTATAATTAAGTGGTCTTTAATATCATTTAGGTCTTATCCCCGTTGATGTCACTTTACAGGGCTTAAATGCCCAATATTCATATATGTCTTCCTCTAAAGTACCTTTCATATGGTTTATTTTAAAAAGTTAACCATTTCACATTATTCAGAATTACGAAAAAATGCTACATATAGCTTTTGAAAGAATTTGATAAATTAATAAAGGAGAATAAAAAATAAAAATGCAGAAAAACCTGCGTTCCTACAGACTGTAGCGCCTAAACGAATGTACCGATTTCAATGAAACTTCGCTAAAGTCATTTTCTCGATACCCTTTAAATTTATCTATATAACATACTTCAACAAAAAGAAGCTGGAAAAAAAGTTACAAGGGATGTTAAAATTAAATTCCGAATAACTCAAAAAGTATACACTTTTTTGTCGATATTGTGATAAAATGTTTCAAAGATATTGTATATGTTTTTTTAAAAGTTTATGGAATTTCCTAAAAAAAAAACAAAAAAATCGATATATTAAATAGACATTTTGTAATTATAATGGTCTTAATGACTTGTTATCTGTAAGCTTTAGCTCCGTTTAAAATACACTTCAAAAAATTTTATAATAGCCCAGCATTGCCAGAAAATCATTTCTATTCAAAGTAGATCGGTAAGTGAAAGTTGTGTGTTGCGTGCACCAGATTCTTCTTTTAGGGCTTGGCTCAAAAGCATCAATTGTATAGCGATCATCCGTAATAGTTTTGTTTGGTTTGAGCAGCTCATAATAAATTATACCGTGCTGATCCCACCAAATGCAGAGGAG
This sequence comes from Nezara viridula, assembly GCA_928085145.1. Taxonomy (NCBI): domain Eukaryota; kingdom Metazoa; phylum Arthropoda; class Insecta; order Hemiptera; family Pentatomidae; genus Nezara; species Nezara viridula. The sequence goes on along the minus strand of OV725078.1, from coordinate 107,035,800 downwards.
AAGCTTCGATTTATGGATATTTTGCTTTGCGCCAGTATGCACGCTGACACATGGCCTGGCTTACCCCAGGATTTTTTTAACTTAGAATTATCATATTGCATCCATTTTTCATCACTTTTACCATTGTCATGATACAATGCAAAATCTTTTCCATTTCTGCCAGTAAAACAGCAGTTCTTACATGAGAAAACATTTAACATCTCTCGGCTTCAACTCTTATGGCACCCTATGGTCTTGCTTCTGGATCATTCCTAATGCTTTCAAACGTTTTGAAATCATTGTGTTATCTACTAGAGTTGGGCAGGTGAATCGAGAATCAAAGAGTCAATTCCTCTGAAAGAATTGTACTCTCAAGCAATTTGCTCGAAAAAATCACAATTCATCCGGAATCGGTTGATTCAATAGGTATTATAGAAAATAAAAATACTGAGAAAAAAACAACTTGATAGATAGATAGATAGAAAATAAACTTTATTCTGGGATTATACTTATATTAATAAACCAAATAGAGAGAAAAATAAAAAAAATTGAAATGAAATATTTACATAATGGTAGGTAATTAAAAATAAAAGTACAAGAGATAAAAAAAGTGTACACATATATAAATAAAACAAACAGAGAGAAAAAAAATAGTGATATAAAAAAACATGTATTATAAATATCTGAAGTGTGAAATGTTAAATTAAATATTTACATAATTAAAAATAAAAGTACAAGAGAGAAAATCCTTACACGTTTATAAGTAAAACAAACAGAGAGAAAAAATAAACAGAATAGTAATGTAAATAAGCGTAGGTTATAAATGTCTGAATTGAGGAATGTTAGTGGAAGAATAGGTTCGGAAATTAAACAAAACAACTTATCGAACATTGCAATAAGGGGATATTCCACTCAGAACCTTTTCTTTTATTATGGTCTATGTTCTTCTAGGCAGTTCCCATTTCTTTGTTTTTCAATTTTTAGGCATTTATCTTTTGTTCTTTTTGATGCCTTTCTTTAGCAAAACTTTATTCAGACTGATGTCCATCCTCAGAAGCATGTGATCACTGCCAATTTCTGCACCTCTCTTGACCCTAACATCTATTGTTTTGTTGATTTCTTCCCTTGGTATGAGAAAATAATCTATTATTGATTTTTCGTTTTCGCCCTGGTTCCACTCTTGTATATTGTGTATTCTTTTATGGGGAAATATGCTATTTGCTACGATAATTCCATTTGCGAGACTAGGTTTGAGATTAGGTTCAAGATTCGTTCTCCTGGGTCGTTGAGATGTTCTTTACCATTTCATCCTAAGGGTCTCTGCCATACTTTTTCGTCATTACCAACCCTACCATTTAAGTATCCCATAATAATTGGGGTTCCATCGCTATTGTCTATTTATCTTTGCAATGTCTCAAAGAATATGTCTTTTTCTGCAGCAGGTGCATTGTTATTTGGTCCATAGGCAATAAACAGTATGTATTAGAGCTTGTTGTCCCATAAGAATTTGATAGATAATAATCTGTCATTTATAGCTTTCCATTCTGTTATGAACATGGATATGTCTTTGTGGAATATGCAAGCTACCCCGCTCTTAGCATGCTCAATGTGGTTCACTCCTGAGTAAAGCAACACTAAATCTCCGATTTGCTCCTCCTCTTCCTTTCTTTTTGCTTTCTGTAATTCCCAATATGGTGATTCCTGCTTTCTTTACGTCCTCCACCAGCTCTACTTCCTTTCCATTAATGCCTTTAACGTTTCATGCTCCAAACTGTATAATCCTTTTTCCACGCCATGTCTTAATCCTTGAAAACTGATCGGCTCTATACTCTGTAGTTTGTTTCATAAGATGAGTCTCGGCCAAGTAAGTTATGAGCCTACTGTGCCCAGATCCTGATGGAGGAATTGCCTCCTTTAGAGCTGTCAGGCCAGCTCTCCCATCTCCCATTACTTCTCAGGGAGGATTTTATACCACCGCTACTGACCTGAGACGCTGTTTCAGTCCTAAGAATATACTCATTCAGGCTATAATGGAACCCACCTCCTTTACTAGGGTTTGGGATCTACAGCTATATCTAGGTGGCAGAGTTACCAGAAGGTCAGAATTCTTTACTTACAAAAATATTTAGATAAAACATGGTTCAATTTTTTTGCAAAAAGAAGTAGGAAATTTAAGTTTTGGTATCTTTTTGTTTAAGTAACTGTTAAGTAATTGCTGATTAAGTAGTGATAACTAATAAAATGTTTAATTCTGGTTGTTAACAATTGTTTCCTATTAAAATAGACAAAATTTCCTTCAACTGTTAAGAAAGTTTGTCTTTCTTCAAACCATTTAAAGAATTTTTAAACCATTTTTTTTTATTGTTTCTTGTTTAACAATTGATTATCATGTTTTTCTATTTTATAGCACTTTACTTGTTAGTTGAACGTTAATTCTCTTAATTTGATTGGTTAAAAGTGATATAAATTTGATTAATGATTTGGAAAAAAAAAACTGGGTGTTGTCAACACGAAAAATCCTAAAATTTTACCTTGATTTTTTTTCCTGTAGGTCTGTGGTAACAATTCTGGTAACAACTCAAAAAGTTTTGGCTTGATATTAATTAGTTAACTTTTTTCACACCAGAAATCCATTGATTTCAAACTTAGATCTAGATTTTTCATGTATTTAAGTTTTTTTTTAATTTGAGTTTGTTATTTTTTAAGGCTTATGACATCTGGTCCATGGGTGTTACATTATTCTGCTTTGTTTTTGGAAAATTACCATTTGAAGCTGATAGTTTACCAATATTATATCAAAAAATTAGAACTGAAAACCTTGAGTTTCCTGAAACACCTTCTATATCTTCAGAATTAAAACACCTCATAATTCAACTGCTTACCAAAGATCCAGAGCAAAGAATATCTCTCAGTAATATAAAGGTAAGATATATATGTAGGTAGTATATTTATTTTTCTCCCTCAAATTTTATTCTTATAAAAATTTATGTATATTTTGATATTAGAATGTATTATTTAGTAATTATTAAAAATGGGTGATATGTATACTTTTAATATTACTGAAACATGAGTTATGGAAACGAACTATGCTGACTTGACATTCTGAGCAGCCTCCTTCTCCTCTACCTATATATACCCCCATAAAATCCTAGGCTAGTCAGTAAGCAAGAGATCTGTATCAGTAGTACTTAGCATGTCATAATGTTCATTGTTTGATTTGTTTTCTCAATAAAGTTTTTTTTCACTTTTCGGCGGTTGAGTTTCATAATTGGCGCCCGAACAGGGACCGCATGCATATTTCATCGCGGTTCTAGACTCGAACTCTGCAGTACCAGAAATCAAGATTTGATCTACCTTTCGAGGATATCACACCTGTAAGAGGCTGGCACCCCGCTCTGACTCTTAGATCTTGAAGAAGGACCTGCTGCTGAGCTGAAATCGTCTGATCACCCCGACAGACATCGAAACTCTTGGAAGAAAATTGTGAGTCTACTTTATTTGAAATCATCAAAACTCATTAAATTTGTTTAATTTTTATTATTTTCTGGTTTATTAATATTTAAATTATATAATTTTTTTTATTATATCTATAAATTAACATTTATATTATTATATTGTTATAAACATATATGTACTAACAATTTTATGAGTAAATTAGCTGAAAGGTTGGAACAAATTAGATCTATTCGCATTAACGACTGTAATAATTTAGACGAAATGGCAACCACTTTTGCAATTAAATCCGCTGATTATGACCATATTCCAGTATTCAATGGGGTTCCACATAATTTGCTTAAATTTGTAACCGTTTGCCGACAGGTTTACAATATAGTCTGCAAACCCGATAACAACCTCCGCGAACTGAATGACCAACGCTTACTCAGTAAAATCCTAGCTAGACTTACAGGAGACGCTGACTACATTAATACGACGTGTGAATTCACTGGGGTCACTGAACTTTTACAATATTTAGAAAATACTTTTAGGGATTCTCGTTCTATTGAACAACTAACATTTGAACTCTTTAATTTAAGAATTCGTCATAAAGAACACTCTCTAGATTTCCTTCAACGATTAGACAGAAGTCGAACACTAATTATTTCCAAATACCGAATTCAGAACACTCCGGAAAGAGCAACTATAGTATCCGCGTTAGAGAAACATATATTATACTACTTTTTCACAAATATGCCTCTACATATTAGGACATATTTGATGACTAAAGCCGGTCTAAAAACTCTTGATGACCTACGGAATCTTATACAAAATGAAAATCACCTTCTATTTGAAGATTTGATCAATTCTGGGAATATGAGGAAGCCCGGGGAAGCTCAGGAAGAAAACAAAATAATTACTCCCAGTAACTCACCCTATAATTCACCCGTTTGGGTAGTTCCTAAAAAAGCCGATGCATCAGGGCAGAAGAAAATAAGAATGGTGATCGATTACAGAAAACTCAACAGTGAAACGATCCCAGACCGATACCCTCTGCCGAATATTGAAGACTTACTCGGAAAATTAGGTAAAGCCACTATTTTTACAGCAATGGATCTTTGCTCTGGTTTTCATCAAATTAAGGTTGATAAGGATTCAGTTCATAAAACTGCATTCAGTACTGACCAAGGACATTTCGAATTCTTAAGAATGCCATTTGGGTTATGTAACGCCCCTGCAACATTCCGAAGGGCGATGAATATTATATTTTCGGATATGCCACATGTATTGGTATACATGGATGACATTATTATATTTTCTGAAACCTTCAACGACCACTTAAAACACCTAAAATCTATTTTAGAAAAATTGAAAACACATAATCTTAAAATCCAACTTGACAAAACGGAATTTTGTAAAAGAGAACTATTGTTTTTGGGCCATATAATAAGTGAAAAGGAATAGAACCTAATCCAGATAAAATAAGAGCAGTCAAGGAATTTAAATTACCTAAAACAGAAAAAGAAATAAAAAGTTTTCTAGGCTTGACAGGATTCTATAGAAAAATGATCCCTAACTATGCAAAAATAGCTTCACCTATGACAAGATGCCTGCGTAAGGAAGAAAACGAAATAAACCCTGATTCCTATCGTGAAGCATTTGAACAACTAAAAACCTTAGTATGTAGTAGTCCCATAATTCAAGTACCCAACTTTGGAGAAGACTTCTACTTAACAACTGACACCAGTAATTACGCCATAGGAGCGGTACTTGCTCAAAAGAAAAATGGTAAAGAATTACCAATTTGTTTTGCATCTAGAACACTAAATAAAGCCGAACAAAATTATTCTACAACAGAAAAAGAGTGCCTAGCAATAATTTGGGCATGTAACCATTTTAGGCCTTATCTATACGGCAGAAAATTTTTTATTTACACTGACCATAAGCCACTCGAATATCTTAAGACTTGCAAAACACAAAACGCCCGTCTTATCAGGTGGAAACTGCTTCTAGAAGACTACGAATATGATATCAAGCACATCGAGGGTAAAGCGAACAAGGTTGCTGACCACTTGTCGCGACATCCAGTTGACAAGCATGTTTCAGAGACACCCGAGTTCGACATGTATCATATGCAGAAGAGGATGACTCATCTCTAGATACCCAACACTCTGCCGAGTCTTCAGATAACAGGATCCTTATCGTCGACGATGGTCAAAGACCTGTCAATGTAGAGAAAAATCAATTAGTCATCATGAAGGGATTTAATGAGGCTAAGATAGAAAAAGTATTTAATAAAAATAGAATTATTTTAGAACTAACTTATCCATATAACCAAAACGGAGAACAACTAGAACAGAAGTTATTGGAAATACTAAAACCCAATACAACTTATGGCGTTTATTGTCTTCCCAAAATCCAAGGAATTGAGAGTGAGACCAACTGGTACGAAGGATTGTATAATAAAGTCACAGACATTATCAGAGAAAAATTTCCGACCAATAGAATAAAGAAATACTCTTTATTATTACCAGACATAACTGACAAAACCCAACAAAAAGAGTTGATTTTAGATCAGCATATCGGAAAATCATGCCATAGGGGAATAAATGAAACATATTTAAAATTGAAAACCAAATATTATTGGCCAAATATGAAAGACCATATCACCGATATCATTAATGCTTGTGATACATGTAATTCAATTAAATATGACAGACGACCTATTAGACCTAAATTTATGATTACACCAACACCTGAAAAACCTTTCGATTCAATCATGATGGACACACTCCATATGAGAAATTATTACGTTTATATAATAGCGGACACCTTCTCAAAAAAGATATTCACAAGATATAGCGAAACTCCAAACGCTATTGAATCAATGGCAACACTGAGGAAATATTTGGTCCATTTCCCAAAACCATTGGTAATCACGACAGATAATGGCCGTGAATACGACAACAATTTATTTAGAGACTTTTTAAAATATTTAAAAATTGAAAAACATGAGACAACACCTAACCATCCAAATTCGTTAGGATTACTTAATAGAGCAAGCTCAACGTTTATAGACTTAATCAAAATAATAAATACTCAATCCACCGCGCCTGAAGAAGAAAAATTAGAACTAGCAACAATCGCGTATAACAATTCAATGAACCAAGACTTAAAATTAAGTCCGAACGAAATAACATTTGGAATCGGTAGAGACAACTACAATGAAATCCAGAAGTTCAGGAATATTTGGTTCAAGAATATCATGAAAAACTTAGAAACACCAGAGAAGCTATAAAAGCAAACATAGAAAAAAATAAAGAAAGATATAAACAAAAGAAATGAAACTAGAGAAGATATCCCTAAATTACCACAAGAAGTTTTTATTAGAAAACCCAGTTCCAATAAAAAAGATCCAAAATATCAAAAAGGTAAACAATCTAATGGCAAATTTGAAACCGCTAAGGGTAAAAAGAAAAATTACATGCAAGCCAAATAAAAAGACCCAGGAAAAAGAAAAACGATTCAGGAAAACCTACTACCATTCAAGGCACAAATCAGAATGAGTGCCTAGCAGATAATGTGTACGCCCAAAAATTAAATGAAGAAATCGAAAAACGAATTCAGGATTTGAGGGTTAATCCCAATAATCTTCCTGTTGCAGATTTTGAAGATGAAGGACTGTTTCAAGTTTCTTCTGATCTTAATTCTTCTGGCTCGGACCCTCCAGGTAGAAACGTTGAAAATCCAGACGCTGTCGAATGGCCCTGGGGGCTTCGATCATTCAAATGAATTTGTCGTATGTGATGATGGAATGGTACACTTTCCTACATTACAAGAATCTATCTCAACTAAATGATGAAATCACAACAATAAAAACACATATTAATAGTTTAAAGACAGAAAAAGAATTTAAAATGCTGCATCAAATATTAGATAAGAGGTATGAGAGAATAACTAACCAAATCACCCACCTTATTAAGCGTAAATATATAAAAAGAGAAAAACGTGGTATAATTAATGGTTTAGGATCTGCTCTCAGTTGGTTAACGGGAACTATGGATGCAGATGACAAAGAAAAATATGACACCATCCTACAAAAGGTTGAAAGTAATTTATATCACATAGAACATAACGAGGAAGCTAGGCTTAGCCTCAACCGGAAGTTAACACAAGAATTAAATAAAGATATTATCATTTTAAATAACTTCAAAAATAATATAGAAACCAATAATAAAGTATTAGATTCCACAATCATCAAATTATCATACCATGACCTTTTAGCATATTTAACTCTCATAGAGGCACAATTACAAGAAACAGAAGACGCATTAGAACAATGTAAACTAGGCATGACACACCCCAGCATTTTATCGTATGACGAAATTAAAAATATCAAAACTCCATATAAAAATTTACTAACAAGAGACGTAGAATTAAATTGGTTATTAAGTAAAGCAATTTGTTCAATGTCCGATTCGGGATGATTTATTTCTTTATTAAATTACCACTAAGGGTTGCCCCTTCGACTACATATTACATACTGTCATATCCCATTATTTATAAGGAAAATATTGTAACTATTCCAGTTGAAAATACTTTAGTATAAGACATAATAACCAGTTTCATAAGGACAATGTTTAAAATATAATTCCAACTTTTATTGTAATTACAAAAGTCTTAGTTTAGTAGAAGATAAGTGTATATTAGAATTAAGTAACAACCAAAAATTAGAACATTGTAAAATAATAGGAATTTCACAAAAACATTTATTAAACTTATACCTAGCCTTAATCAATATCTCACTTTTAATTTATCTACTATTTAAACTAACATAACAGAAACCATGTTATATCATTTACCAATCACTGGTTTAATAAGCCTTGACAGAAATGAAATATTTGTAAATAAATCTATAGTTATTCGATACGAAGAACATGTAAATATACCCATAATATCTATGTATAATATTGATAATGTTATTTTTACTAATTATAGCTACGATGATGTAAATAAATTAGACTTAGGAACTCTAAATATAGAACCTTTAGAAGATTATTCTGTAATTACTCATTCTGACATTATGTTATATCTTACTTTGATAATATGTATATATCTGTTTATTCACCATATATTATTTTACTATTATAAATTTAAAACCATTTTTAAAAATAAGACTAACAACCCCACACCTCTAACAAACATTGTAACTCCTGATCACCCACCTATCAGCAATCCCATCGAGCTATCATCCTTTTGCGACGCCAGGTCTAGAGCGTGGCATTCCTACCTTACCGAAAAACAAACATCCTAGTTCAACAAACAACCGATTAGAGCCAGGGTAAAAAAAAATCAATTAATCATAATAAAAAACCTGTGTTCAGTTTTACCAACCAGTTAATACTATCCTTATAACCATTAGTTACTGTGTATGCATCGTCCACAATGTTGGCTTCATTTCATTGTTAGTCACTCCAGTTTCGAAGAAGTAGAGAATTACATTATTTCATTATTGCATGTGAAGTGTTCAGGTTTTCTACCAGCTTATAAATTCTGTTTGTTTGCAAGTGGATTAGACTATAATTTATTGGCAAAATGGAAGGTAATGGTACTAGTTTAATTGCAAATAATCGATGATTTTTTAAAAAAAAGTTTATGTAGTTTGTATCAGTACCAGTTTTGATTAAGATAAGCTCACTTATAATTTATAATAAACTATTTTCATTATTTCAACATTGAAATGAAGTAGGGAAATTTTCCAGGATTGATTTGATTTGATGATTGAGATGTGTTTTTCTTTTTATAAAGTAAGGTATGTGGATTGCCCTTTTTTCAATTCTGTTATTGTAAAAACAGTTGAGCATTCAAGAATCAAGGTTACAGACACCATTTTTAACAAAAGATTCAGTTACTTGGTTCCATTGATGATCTTGATATCATAACAAGGTATAATATGAAATTCTACATTTTAGATTTTTTCTGACTTCATTTGTTTATTTTGTTGACAGTGTTTTAAGATTATTTTTGTTTTATTATAGTGATCATTTTAAATTTTGAAAATATAATCTCAGAATCAAGTTCAGTCATCTTAAAAATTCAAGATATAGAGTTTCAACAAAACTGACTGATCAGAAATGTTTACTGTTTTCAATTTTCTTAAACCTTACTTAATTCTTTATCAATGATTAAAGCAAAAACTCCAGATAATTGTTAAAAGTTACTAATTCAAAAAGCCTAAATAAATGTTTGTCAAGATTCTAATTTTACTTTTATCAATATACCTTTTCTACAGTTTTAAACTGTTTCCATATGATAAATCAAATTTCTGTTTGTACTTATTGCAAATGGTTCCATTATAATTTTGTCATAATTTTCAGAAACACCCATGGATGACCAAGAATGGTACCTTTATTCTTCCTTCAGAAAGTGAAAATTGTCAACTAGTTGAAGTAAGTGAAGAAGAAATCAGAGATGGCGTAACATCTATTCCTAAGTTGGATACTCTCATACTGATAAAAGCTATGCTCAAAAAGCACTCTTTTCAAGTAAAGTCATTCTTTATGTTTAATGTATTTTTCAAATTTTATACCTTTATCATCCCATATTTTAATTTTCGATTGCTAGTGTGTTTGCATGCATTGTCTCCTAGTTTCAGATGTTTTCTGAAACATCAAACTTGTGTTCTCACCTCAGGTACAGTTATCAATTTTTACCGAATCATATTACTTTTTATTTTAACATTACCTAAAAAATTGAAACAAATTATTATAAACTAATTAAATTGGTCTGATGATTGAGTGAGCTATTGATTATTTTTGTAAAATTTGCCTATGAATTAAGGACTTTTCAACTTTTGCTTAGTACTTAGGTTAGTTTACTGTGGGTAATGTAAATGAATTTTATAATTTCTGATTAAATACTTTAAATAAAAATGCTACTTTAATGATGTATTATAAGCAAAGTAAGTTTGTTAAGATCTCTTTATGCATGCTAGAGTAGTTCACATCATCATATCACTTCTCCTTTAATTTTAACTACATTTGATTAGTCTTATCTTAATATACCAAATATACCTGTAGCCAAGGATCCAGGTTCTGTGACTTTTTAAAAATAATACTTCTATGTTTAAATTCCGATCAGATTCAGTACTTTTGATGAGGTTACCTTTTTTATTTTCTGAGAAGTTTGAAATGATTACCTGTACATTATCACAAAACATCAGGATTCAATTTTGATCGAGTTTGTTGCCTATTCTTGAAACCCACTAGCCATAATTTCCTTAGATAATTTTGGTTAATCCATAGTGAACCATTATTTCCTAATTATTTATTATATTTGATAAGAATTCATCTATATGTTACAAAGTCGGTGATGTTACTATTAATGACTATTGACTAGGTACTCTAAAATTATAAGCTTGCATGTTGTGTGTGCTTATAATATAGTGTAAAAATTATAATTAATCTGAAGTAGTTTGATCAATTTAGTATATTTCTATTTTTATAATAATAAACGGATATTTTCAGCTTTGCTTAAGATAAATTACAAACGGATAATCATTATACTTTGGTAGGCAAAGTACACAACACTAGTGTTTTCAGATGTAATTGGGAGAAATTGTAAACTATTCCAATTCAACCTCCATATTCTCTAAGAAAAACTACAGAAAATCAACATGGTAATTAATTAAGACAAAATCAAATTGATGAGAATAGGAATAAAAAACAAGCAATTGAACAGAATAGTAATCCTTAGTGGAGTGATAATACAACAGATGAGCAATGCCACTTAAATGAGGATGGATCAGTGGATGGCAAGAAAAAGGTAAGAATAAGGATAGAGGAGAGATGATTCAGTTCCCCACAGAAAGGCTTCTTGGAAAAGAAAAGAAAGTCAAAGCATACTAAAAAAGGGTATAAAACATTACTTCTGATATTGACCTATGCTAGGGATTCTTGGACCCTTAAGACTAACACAAGAGTCATGACAAGCAATGGTAATGAGAGATTGTAGAAGGTCAAAGGAAAGGAAAGAAGAGACTGTGTGAAAAACAGTAAGATTTGAATGATCCTTGAAATAAGTCCTATTGAAGAACTATTAAAAATACCAAAAAAAAGTACGTATGTCCTGAGTGTCAGAAAATCATATAGTCAGTGCTATATATGAAGGTGTCATAGAGGAAAAGCAGGTACAGGACTGGAATTTATAGATCAAGCTCTATTGAAAGGTATGAAAAGTGCTCATGCTTTGCTGTGGTAGAAGAAGAGGAAACATAATAATATTTTCAAAAATGATGCTGATACATACATATAAAAGGTCTATACATTATATAAAACTAAATCAATTCATTTATTTCAACAATACAAATTTGAATTAAACCTGAACTTATATTTTGTTTGTTAAATGGAATTTATTGATTAATTCACCAAAAAGAGACAAAGTTAACATTAAAATCTACTAATTAAAAATAATAAGTAGCTGATGAAGAGGTGCAAAAATTCTATGAGTCGATCAATTGGTATATAAAACCATTTAAGCCTAGCCATACCGCTTGCAAAGATCTGAATGGCAACATACTCATAGAGAAAGAGGCCTATTTAAACCGTTGTAACCATTAATTTTGTGATCATTAATGGAAAATAGGGAGATGAGTTGCAAAATGAGGACAGACTTATTCTACCAGAAGAATAGGTGGAACCACTTTATGATTAAGAAGTTAGAAAAGCTAAACAACTGCAAGGCACCAAGGGTAGATGATCTCACAGCTGAAGAGCTTCTCAAGTATGTAGGAGTTGGTCTTGAAAAGTTAGAAAAATACTGTCAATTTTAAGGAGTGAGTCAAGTTAGAATGAAGGAATCAATCTGTGTATCTATCTAGCCCTGATAAAAACAAGCATTGTGGGTTGAAATGTTAGCAAATAAAAAATATCCAATAATTGTGCGTTTCATTATGATTTTTCTGACTATAAATCAGTCAGAAATTTCTATGATTAACACATTAGCTGCAGTTACAGTCCTTGTATTCCGATATTCGTCTCGATTTTGGCCGGGATTGTTTTAAACTTTTCCTATCTTACGAAGTCTCTAAAATGGTCATTTTAAAAAATATTTGAATGGGAGTTGTATAGATGTATAGGTAGATACAAACATAAATAATCATTATATCTGATAGACGCCGGGAACCGTAACTGCAGCTAATGTGTTAAATTTTGTGGTCAAACATAATATGCACTACAATTTATTCAAGAGTGATTAATCAGATCCAATGGTATTAATCTTTTTGTTTAATTTTATTTTTAGAACCCTTTTTCATCCCTAGAATCGCGCCTTCGAAGACTGCATTGCACTGGTAGATCACACTCAGCACCAGGATCTTGCAACTGGTTTGAGGGAGCGTAAGAATTTAATTTCACAATTTTATTTAGATTTATTAATTGAATTATTCGTTAATATTAAATAAAAGTGTTATCATGATACATAGTAAATATTAAGTCTGAGATCGGCAGATTGCCGATCTCAGACTTATTTACAAGGGAGGTGACAAGGATAAACAAATGGCAAAGTCTTATAGGCCTATCTGTCTCCTCCCTGTTATGAGTAAGGTGTTGGAGAACATGATGGTCACGAGCCTACAGCCTATTTTTTCGAGAGCTTCCCATCCACGGCAGTATGGATGTACCAAAGGCAGGGGAACTGCAGATGCCCTGCTGAGAGTACGCCATGACGTTGAAGAGAAGGCGGAGAAGTATGTCATGCTCCTCTTGTTTGACATCACCTCCGCCTTCGATAGCGTATGGTGGCCAAGTGTACTCCAGCAGCTGCAGAAATACGAGACTCCTAGCAACTTGTACATTTTGATGAGAAGTTATCTCCAGGATAGAACGCTCCGAATAAGAGGTAATTTCTACGAAGTAGAAGATAGTATGGAGAAAGGCTGTCCACAGGGCTCTGTCCTTGGCCCTGCTCTGTGGAAACTTGTCTTCGACGAGTTGCTGGGTGTGCTCGAAGAAGAGCAGTTCTCCGCCACAGCTTTTGTGGATGATTTAGCCGTTGTGGTGGCGTCGAACAGCAGAGCCAGGTTGAAAGAAGAAGCTGAGCGGTGCGCCAACCTGATAGAAAGATGGTGCGAGATGAAGAAACTGCGGATGTCAGCTGCTAAAACACAGGCTATCCTCTTGAAAGGCAAGACTGATAGGGCTCACCCTATTACAATGATAATCCAAGGATCGAGAATTCGTCCGAGTGAGGTTGTCACCTACCTCGGAGTCAGAATAGGAAGAAATTTCAACGTGTCACCTCACTTGGACTATTTGAGAAGTAGGGTGACCCTAGCGCTTAATGGACTCAGTCGTATCGGGGGTGCATTTTGGGGCCTCAGATACCCAGCGACTAAGACAATTTATAAAGGTGTAGTTCTGGGTATTCTGAGGTACGCGTCCCCAGGTTGGTTTCTGCATCTCTCGCAAACCAGAAGAGGAGGTTGGCTTCGATTCAGCGGACGGCTCTGCTGCGCGTCACCAGAGCTTTCAAGACAGTGTCTCATGAGGCAGTACAGGTCCTGGCAGGAGGTGTTCCTCTCGACCTCCTGTTGCAGGAAGACATGTTAAAGCACCAGCTTTCAAGAGAAGGCTCGGCAGGTCTACCAGAAAATCTCCGTGTGAGAAGATTAACCAACAGCCAGGTAGATGGAAAAAGATAATACAAGAGTACACCCTTGACGAATGGAACCAGCGATGGGTAACAACTCCGAAAGGAAGTACTCTTAGAAAATATTTTCCCACCATCGGTTCCCGGTTAGCAGCAAAATGGGTGGAACCTGGTTATTGGGTCTCCCAACTACTCACTGGACACGGGGGCTTCCGAGCAAAGCTCTTCCAATTTGGAAAGAATATCGACCCCTTGTGCCCCAGTTGCGGAGTCCCAGAGACTGCCGAGCACATTGTCGTAGCATGTACTGCCTATGAGGCACAGAGAGCAAAACTGCTCAGGGAAACCGGTCTCTACATTTTGACTGAAAGGGAGCTCCTCAACTCATGAGTGAGGAAAACTATCCTCATTTTATAGATTTCATTGCAAAATGGAAATCCATTATAGGCTCAACTCATTTCTACTTGGGAAGAAGAGGAGCTGCACCGCCTGGAAGGCCGCCGGACGGAGTAGCAGAAGAAATCCGTGACCAAACTTAGAAGAAATGTAGTCGAAATATGGACCCAGTCTATAAATATTGTTTTTCTAGCAGCAGTGTGTGTTACGCGGAAACGCTTAACATCGCACTGCTGCTAAAACCCGTATTGCCTATCAGGCACGGCAGGGATGTAAATAAATAAACATAGTAAATATTATGTTAGTACTGATTACTTTACAGTAATCTGCACCGGAAACCTTGTTTTCAATTGAATTTTCCTTGAATATTCTTTCGTTACTATGTCCAACAATTTTACTAGCCCATTTAATTTGCCATGATGTGATCAACTCAATTATATTAACTGGATACAATTCGGCATTGTGTAACCATCTGAACTCTCCGGTTAACTCATCCTTCTTCGGTCCGAATATTCTACGCAATACTTTATTTATTTTCAAAAACCTTAAGACGTTACTCAACCCTTGATGTGAGTGGCCACGTTTCACATCCATAAAGAACCATAGGTAGGATAATGGTTTTATAGATTCTAATTTTAAGTAATTAGACGAGCTAAGTAATTTTGTCACAGAAAAATAACAAGGATTTCCCGCCTTCAGCCTAATCTTAATGTCTACTTAAATTTTGCTTTTTTCTTGTTATCGTAGACCCTAGATATCTAACTTCTCTACGCGTTCAAACCTTCTATATAAATATCACCAGAATTTTGCAGCTAACCATATATTTTGTCTTCTCCGTGTTCATTTCGAACCTTAGTTCTTTACTAACTTTCATTAATGTTGTCCTATATAGTATTATAGTTTCCGTGTCTTTGCTTAACAGGGCCAAATCATCCGCATAGCCAAGTGTTATCCCAACCAGATTCAACCCTTTTTCGATACACATTACCTCCCCAATGGCATGTTCTAATGCCTAATTAAAGAGGACAGGTGAAAGGGAATCACCTTTTTTTAAACCTGAGCGAACCTCAAACTTTTCGGATAAATAATTACCGATTCTAACTTTATTGAGTGTTTCTGTCAAGCACATTCTAACTAGATTTACTAATTTTTTTGGAATCCTATGCTTAATTAAAATATTATACAGCTTCCGGTGGTCAATAGAATCGTAAGCCTTTTTGAAATTGATGTACAGTTGGTGAACAATGCCGTTGTACTCTAATTTTTTCTCCAATATCTGCCGTAAAGAAAATATTTGATTAAGTGAACGGTTCTGTCTAAATCCGCATTGATAGTCTAGTCTCTGATAATTTCCTCAGCATATTCCCTGATTCTATTAGTAAGGATTAATGTAAATATTTTATAATATACCGGAAGGAGTGAGATTCCTCTATAGTTATTACAATCCCTCCTCGACCCCTTTTTATGAATCTGAATAAAAATAGAATCTTTCCATTCTTCAGACAATTTCTCATTTTTTCCAGATCTTTTTAACCAATAAATATATTTTAGAAACTCAAGCTTCCCCGCATGCCTTAATTAGTGCACTAGGAATATTATCGGTTCCCGCTGCTTTGTAAGATTTTAATTTCCCGATAACTACTTCAAGTTCTTCTTTACTCAGTTCTTCTGTTAACGGTTCAGCACTCTGGTACTCAAAAGGAGGACACAGATCATTATTTCCTGTATTTATAATATTGTCAAAGTGGTTCTTAAACTTATTTAATAAATCTACCGGATTGATCAGAATATTGTTATTTTCATCCCTAATTCCAAACGTAATGGGCCCTAAACATTTACGTGACCTGTTTATACCTTTATATATGTCTCTTACATTATTCTCAACTCTATTAGTTTTTATTTCAATTATTTTATTTTTAAGATATTCTATTTTTTATTTGTAAGCAATTTAGTAGTTTCATTCTTTAATGTTCGGAAGTATTTGTGATTGTCTTCGCTAGAATTATTTAGCAGCTTTTTTTATTCCACATGTTTAAACAATCTTCATCGAACCACGGTTTGTTCTTTTTATTTTACTTTTTCCCAACATGAATTTCCGACCACTTTAATATTATCCCTAATTTCTACCCATAACTTTTCTATATTATCGTGGTCCTCGTCAGAAGGTTCTAAAGCTTCAAACCTATTCTTGACATCTAGCTCAAATTGAGTTCTTGTTGATGGATTTTTTAATTTTTCCAAATAAAAAATTCTTGATATCGAAACGGTTTTCTTTTCCCTTTTTTATATAGATTTTTGTCGAAGTTTTGCGATTACTGATTCATTATCCGACCCACATTATGCTTTGCAATAAAACCGTACATTGATTATAATGCTTTGTTAGCTATGTTATATCAATACATGATCGATTTGATTTCGTGTTTGTGAATCCGGTAATGTCCAGGTATATTTATGAATATCCTTATGTTTAAACATAGTAGTACTTTTAATTACCAGGTTTTTCGAGATGGCAAAGTTTATCAGACTGATCCCATTATCTTTACTGTATTAGTGCAAACTTTCTTTACCAATCGTAGAAAAATAAACTTTTTTCCTTCCAAACTTTGCGTTCGCATCACCTACAACTATTTTCATGGATTTTCGCGGTAGTTTATCATAAACCCGCTTGAGTTTATCAACACGATTTTAAACCATCGTCCCTGAAATATGGCTACCAAAATTCTATTACTAAAGCACTATTACACGTCTCACAAAGTGGATAACAATCTATTCCTGATTAGAAACCCGTTACCTAAACAGTGATTCCCGTTTCCTCCATACCAAATAGTGTACTTTCCTTCCTTTATCGAGCCCTTCTCTGGCCAGCGAACCTCTTTCAGAACCACGATATCCAAGTTGTACCCATTAACCTTGTTTGTCACCGATTTTAACCCACCTGCTGAATTCCAACTCCTTACATTCCATGTACCTATACCTAAATCCCTATTTTTCAATATGCGCCATAAATCCTCTAAAGCAGTCTCCACCCGGAGAACCGAACAGGGGACTAGTTTACCTCCATAATGAGCGTTTTACCTTAGTGAGATCCATGACTATTTGTGATGTATGGTGGACTAAAGATATGTTAGTAAGACGTTCAATCTTAAGTCACACCCTCCAACAAGAATGGAGGGCCCCTCTATTTGTTGGCCAGCAAGTCCATCGAACTTAGCCGGGAGGAACTTCCCAAGGAATTTCCACCGACTATTCCACATCCACCACCTATAGGACGCTCCCCTACTCGGTAATGAGCCTGTGCGAAGACGTAACATTTAAGGGTAGGAAAATTTAATTAAGTTTTTTGTGCATTTTTTCTCAAACTTATAGGGATACTCAAATACAAATTTTTTTTTTTGTTCAGTGTAATTTATATAGTTTTATGAATGTTTATTTGAAAGAGAAATTAGTAAAATTATGAATTTTTAAACTATTTTGAAATGCTTCAAGATATAAACCAAGCTCATTGTTTATTTTATTATTTTCTGATTCTTTCAATTTTTCTCTTTCATCTGGTTATATTGATTTATTTAATCAATCAGTAATGATTGAGTTAATGGATTATTGCAAATTTATTTTCTACTCCTTGTTAGTAAAATTGGCTTCTCGGTTTTGAGGGTTGACTGTATTTCATCCTACTTATTCAGTAATATTTTGATTTATATTACTTTACTTTACTTCTAGTCTAGTCTTTAATTTACTTTTTACTTCTAGTTTAAGATTGATGATTTTTTTTTTTTTGGAAATATAAGACATTTACATATATTCTGTTAAGAGAATATTATATGTATTTAGTGATTGGTATAGTAAAGTAAAAAGGGTTTAAGTTCTATACTTTTATTGTAATTATTGTTTTATTAGAAACATGTTTTCTAATATTTATTATTTAATTTTAGGTCAGGTTCTTCATTAACCCCTGTTACAGAACAATCTTCTTCTCTAAATCAAAACTCTGGTAAGCAATTTTTAAAATTAAGAAAACAATAATTGCCATAGATTCAACTTATCTAAAGGTTTTGGAATTATTCTAAAACCTTTAGATCATAATTTTTTTCATTCCTTTTAAAACAAGTTTTTTTTATTTTTATTTTAATCAGTTCAATTGTTTATATTTTCTCTAAACTCAATTCTATATATTTGAAATAACATATAATTTTAAAATTAAATCTTTTAAGTTTAATGATATCAATGACAAAGGTGTTTCTTACCTATTCTCCTCTCTATGGGCCATTGATGTATCTGATCTTATATTCCATAGTGATTTGAAGTTTAATCAAACCTGTACCACTACAACCCATGAAGGGTCTGGGGTTCAGTACTATTTAGGGAAAGCACTGTTTCTAGGTCCACGGTTGTGCAAGGAGGTGATTTGACCGAGATCACGCTCAACCGCCAGGTTTTCCCCCTTAATTAATTATTTAATTAAGGGTACCCACTTTATAGAGGCTGGGTGTGCCCCAGGAGGGACTCCTGACCCAAGGTCGCCCCACGGCCAATGAAACAGATAAATAAATTTTCTGCCATGAGCCGGGGTTCGAACTCGGGACCTTTGCATTGGAAGCTCAGTGCTCTACCACTGAGCCACCCCACTCCCTCATCTTTTAAGTTTAATGATATCAATGACAAAGGTGTTTCTTACCTATTCTCCTCTCTATGGGCCATTGATGTATCTGATCTTATATTCCATAGTGATTTGAAGTTTAATCAGGGGGAAAAATGTCTGATTTGGCTCAGCTGAACATAGTTAACTGATTTTTATGTACATAGCAAAACCAGTACAGGTGTGCAAGGAGTATGAGGGTGGTCTGAAAAGTTTCCGACCTAGCAATAATACAAGACTTTTTTTCTGAAATATTTTTTTTATGTTTCAACATAGTCTCCTTGTAACTCTACACACTTCTCCCAGTGATACTCTCATCTCTGTAACCCGTCCAAATAAAATAATTGTTCACGAAGGTGGTTGCCTCTTCATTTGACAAAAATCTCTGTCCTCCGAACGCAATTTTTAGATAAGGGGATGAAAAGAAGTCACTTGGGGCTAGATCTGGTGAGTAAGGCGGATGGTCAAGCAGTTCAAACCATAATTCATGGATTTTCGCCATGGCAACCGCTGAGTTGTGAGACAGTGCGCTGTCTTGGTGTAACAGGATTTCCTTTTTCTGCAAATGTAGCCGTTTTTCCACAAGTTCTGCTGTCAGCTTGTGAAGTAATCAAGTAATTATGCGTAGTATGCTCCTGTAATTATTTTTCCTTTTTGAAGATAGTCGATTAAAATAACTTCATGTCTATCCCAAAAATCAATCGCCACCACTTTCCCAGCCGAGAAAATAGTTTTTCCTTTTTTTCTGAAGCCGAAGCCGGTTCCCCCTAGCAGTCCACTGTTTGGACTGTATTTTTGTTTCAAGTGCATAATGGTGTATCCAAGTTTCATCTACAGTAATTAATCAGCGCCTAAACTGCGCCAACAGAGCATTGGAAATGTTCATTCAAACATATTTTTGGTCTAACGTGAGCAAACACGGCACTCAAGCTTTCTCATATCTAATTGTTGATTTAATACATAACAAACACATTCTTTTGACATGTTCATAACCTCTGCTATCTCTCTCATTTTAATTCGGCGTTCATCTAGCAGAATTTGAACTTTGGCGATGTTTTCGTCAGCAGTTGCAATTTTGGGACGTCCCAAACGTTCATTGTCTCCCAAGCTCTTACCTCTTTTAAATTCAGCTTCCCAAAATTTCACTGTGGTAAATGATGGTGTAGAGTCCTCATACACAGAATCCAACTCATCTTTGATTTATGTAGGCTTATTGCCTTTCAAAAACAAATATTTAATGACAGCATTTTCACAAAAACTCACTCAAACGACTGTTACATAAAAACTGCATATTCAAAATGGCTGAAACTTTGGTAGGTAACTGTCAACAGATGAACAAAAAAATTCACTTGCTTTTATTTACGAGTGCTGCTATCTTCACATTGCGGTTGAAAACTTTTCAGAACACCCTCATACCTACCTCCATTCCACATATTGCAGTATACCTTTGTGGTGTTTCAGTGAATAAATTACATTTGCAATATGCTGAGGGCTGTTTCCCAAACAACACCTTTACAGAAAGTCCAAAAATAAATAAATTTATATTTTGAGTGAAAATAGAATTTTTTTTCTCCCATTAATTAGGGACTGCTGTGTGTATTCAATCAAGAGTAAAGTAAGAATTAATCCAATCTTTAAAATAATAAATATTATGATTAATAGTATCTCGTAGTAAATATTTTTCTCATTATTCTTTGATTCATAAAAGAAAATGAAGTATTATAGTAATGAAAAACATATAAACTATGTTTTGATAGCGTTAAATATTTTGTAATCTTTTTAACATTACAGGCTGAGGTGTCATTAAAGAGTGCAGCAAACTTATTATTGACTTCAGAAGCTTATAATATGCTCGCAAAAAGAGGTTTTAGACCATGATAAAATTTGTTGAGAATTAATTAAATAATGTTGCTCAAAATATGGTATTGTTTAGTGATTGTTCTTATATAAATGTGTAAATAATCTGTTTTATGTATTAAGCTGTGTTCACTTTTTAGCTAAATATAATGAGTGTTTTTTAAATAATGCTAAAGTCATAACATTTCAATACCAACATGCTTGGTATTATAGTGAACATAATTGTTATGAGGTCAATAAATCATCTAAAAATAATAATTAAGCAGTATTTAAATGACCTGTAATTGCTCAAAATGTTATTTCTTCTTTAATTAATGTTCAAAATATTTCTTTCAATTAAAAATCATTGTGATCTATTAAATGTATTTTAATACTAGGGTGTTTCTGTATAGCTTTATTTCATAGCTTTCTATATTAATATGCAAACTGTAAGTATTTCAAGTATAGAAGCATGTATTTATCATTAGATTAGTAATACCTCATTTAAAGTGACCAATCACTTTAATATTATATTCATTTTAGAACTGCTCCTGATTCAATAAATTTCGGTCATCTTATCATTTTCTTTCGAAAAATAAATTTTTGGAATAATATATTATCTTTTTTAAAAACTGTTCTATTTCCAAAATTGGAATCCATCGAATGGGTTAATGGTATTTGTAAAACACAAATCATCAGATTCACAGAACGTGTCAATTCGATAGATTTTATGTACATTAAAGATGAAAATTAATATATTTTTTTAATAAAGTTTAATTTTATTGAAGTGTATATCTAATTCATTTTCGGTCATTTTAATATATCCGTGATAATTAAATTTAAAATATATATATACATAATAAATTTCTCCGGTAAATTTAATGTTGACATATGCCTATTTCTATTAGTTATTGTTTAAAATATTTTTAATATATGTTTTCTTGATGGATAATTCAAGTTAATGATCTTTGTCATTTTTTATTGGTGAGGGGGACTTGGACTAAAGAAATCATATTATATGAATACAATATTTTTGTATAGACTAAATTTATTTTATGGTTAATCATTATTGGATCATAAATAATACATAATCTGTGAACTCCTAAAATCATTTTATTTTGTAAATTTGTTTAATTACTGGTCTGTAAATTTTTACTTTAGAAAAGTGATTACTTTCTTTCATCCTTACAATGTTTTAGTCCATACTGTGATGACCCCCCACCTTCACTGTTGCTTGCTGAATAGAATGAAATCGTCTAACTATCCTTTTATCTTTTAAACAGTGAGTCTCGAATATGAGAAACATTAAGCCACCTAATAGCTCAGATTTAAATTCAGATGATTTAATCAAAGGAATATCCTTGAGTATCAGAAATTTGTTGATAGTAATTTTATTCTATGCATAGAAACATTTTGAGACTGAAAATAATTATAGTGTAAATAACTTGTTAACACAATTTATTTTATAATGATTATTTCTTATTAAATGAAGCCAATTTATACATCATGTTCTGATGTTATTGAATTAAAACTTATGATAAACTTGTTTCTATACCAAGCATTGTCATGATTTAAATATTAATCTCATGGAATAGTATATTAAGTGCTAGTTACTAATGAATTTAGATGACTTCAGTGTTAAAGTTTAGAGTCTATTTTTTATTTTTTTTTATTTACATATTTAATGTGCTATGTATTATTATGTTTTTTAGTAATTACATATTCTTATTAATTTTAGTTTTTTTTGTTGTATATAATGTACATAATCATTCCATTTATTATAATTTAATTAGAATGTCAATGTGGAATGTACATTTAGAAAAAGATACTGAAGATATTTTTTCAGGGACCATTTTTTTCATTCCATTTTAAATTATCAGTATAGTTTATTTTTTTATTACATTTATTAAAATTAGAAATCATATGGGTGGTATCTAAATCATGTGATATTAAAAATGCTTCTTGTAATAAACTTGTTCTAGAACTCTATTACCTTCTATACTTCAATATGTTCAGATAACAATCTTTACTGTGATTGTATGAATATGTATTTTATCATCTTGAAATTCTGTCAATTCAATTATTGCTTTAACAAAAGATTTTTAACTTAATCACTTGCTCTACAAGAGTGTACATTCTTGAAACTACATGGTATTTGCCTTTCCTTACTTGTATGTAAGTACATTACAAATGTAAAAATACTATTTTATATAAGTTTGTATATTAGAAAGATGTACATCGTTTTATACTATTGCTACTATAATTCATCGCAGGGCATTACTTTATTATATTTGTATTGTTTCAAAACTTTGTTATGAATTACTTATAGACTTTAAGTTTTCAAACTATACTTTCATGAAATCCATGCTGTAGGATTCATGTGCCATACAATAGGAATATAAGGTGATTAGAAGATCTTATTCTTTTTATGTTATTGATCTGAGACAAGTTATTTTTGTTTAATCATTAAAATAATGTAAACAGGGTACTTGGATCCTTAGGATGTAATTTGAAGCCAAAATGAATCAGTGTTTTTCTGTGAAATAGCAGTTGTTTTGTTGTGTATCAATAACAGCCCTTCCTTTTGGTATATGAAAAGTAAATTCTACCCTTCCTTAATAAATTTAAATTAACTACCAGTACAAATCTAAACACTTTGTTTTAGGTCTTAGTAACCTTTATTTAAAGTACTTATTTTTTGAACTTTAAGTTTATTTTAGGTTGAACTTTAGATTCATTATATTTAAACAATAAAGTTGTTGATTATAGATAGCCCTCAATTCATACCATTTCGTTTCCTTTAAGATTTTACATTTGATTAAATGGTGTAAAATGATGGCTATCACTAATGAGTGGTATAATGGCATCTTTGGCATATTTAAATAAGAATTTATATGATCTATTAAGACATCGTTCATGGAACTCTTTATCAATGTATATACCCTGGGATGAGTTAGTTATTGTTACAATTGTGAATATATATATATATATATATATATATATATATATATATATATATATATATATATAAAACAGTCCATTTAACTGTGTTAATCTGTTACAATCTCTGACTGGAAGACTACTACAAATAGAAAAGGTTAATATTTTTCACTCTTCCCCTTATGTTGTTTAAATGACATTCAATGTTTCTCTTATATTAAATATGATAACATCTTCTGCTGTAGTTATTATTCTGTTAGAGATTTATACAGTAAAATCCTTTTCAACACATTTCATTTATAGTTTTTTATTAATCTTTTTATATAATTAAACCCCTTCTTTTAAACAACTGCATTAAATGAGTGTAAGTTTTCTTTGATTGTTTTCCTTTCTTAAATCTACACTTGCACTTGTTACATTCCACCTATTTTCACGCTATATGAATGTTTTTTATAATTGTAGCAGTTTATGAAAGCGATGCCATAATTTAGCTAATTATTTATACTTTTAATTTACTTGTTCTAAGTTATGAGATACAATGTGTACTAATGTTGAATATGAGTACCTTCTTATCTAATTTCAAATTAAATGTTCAACATCCAATATCTTGGCAGTCTGTTGAATGAAGAAAAAACTGTAAGAATATGAGCTATTTTCCTGAATTAATGAATAGAAAATCAAAGTTCTTTGTTATTGGATATGCTACTTTGTTACTAATAGGGCACACCACAATCAACCAACTGGAAATGATTCGTGGTGAAATCATCATATTAACTTTGTCTTGGAAGTTAATTGTTTTTAAATTCATTTCCAATTACCATTTTATTTGTTTGATGGTTATTGTACCTTCAAAACCTACTTCTATATGTGATAAAGTTGTTACTAAATCTTTTCAATGATAGCAATTTAGGTGGTACCATTGTGATATTTTTTGCCAAATTTATGTAAGTTTTTTGAGATTTACTAGAAAATGTAGGCATTAACTTATAAATGTATGATCTGAGCTAGTTATAGTTATTGCTTTGTATTTGTATTTTTAAAATGTAATATTTAAATTTGTGAATGATCTGTTATCAAAACTATAGTTAGTGTTACCTGATTTTTTTTTATTACACTACTTTAATGTTTTTTCTCTGTTATGTGCAGAATTTATTTTTAAAATGCTTTATAATTGTTCATACTATTTTCTATTATTCTATAAGGTCTTTGACTTTTCATAATTTACTATTATAATATGATAAGGTTAAGAATCTTATTTGTTCTTATATGTGGTAGGCAGAGTGGCTATAATTGATGTCACTTGCAATATCCCAGATTTAGCAGTTCGCACATAGTGCCTGATATATGTAATGTAATGCTCACTGATTGCTTGAACTGGAATCGAATAACTTGTGATGATTTTTGTGATAATATGTGGTTTATCGTTATTTATAAACATGATTATTCGAATGGTCTTTACTATGCAGAAAGAGCTTTGTATCAATGAAAAATAATTTTTATAAAAACTTCATTCAAATATTGTTGTTTAGATTATATTGTATTAAATTTTAATATTTACCTGTAATCTATTTCTGTGTCTTTTAGATGTCAGATATTCCTTAAGTTTCTCATTAAATGTCATTAATGTTATCTGTGTATTTATTGATCCTACCATTCTTATCTAATTCCATGAGTTCAAAAGGTTCTTGATTATATGATTAAAACCTCTGCTGAATTAGAATTTTTTTTTTTTTAATATGTTATTGTTATATAACATTCATTCATATGATCATCAAAAATACAGTCCTCAGCAAAAGATTGCAGTCATATTGATTTGAAAAGTTGTAGAAAATAAGTATCAGATTTCAGGAGGAATAAAATACAAAATAACAATGAAGTAGTATTTTCAGTTAGTTAGTCATTGTGTTTACTACAGCTCAGAAATTTTAAATCCATATAAACTAATTGATTTATGAAATATGTGAAAATAAACAAAATGTCATAAAACATGCAATTTTAAAATAAACCAGGCAGCTGAGGTCTATAATAGATTACATCATCATGCTGAGGAATCCTCAGGTCCTACCAAGCGATGTTAAGGTGAAGAGAGATGCAGAAAGCAGTTCAGATCATTTCCTGCGTGAGGAAGAGGTAAGTTTTTCTTTAGTAGGTTTTCATTTCGACCTGGTTGTTTCATCTTGGATCTAAGTTTATGGTAGGTGGATTTTAAATTCTTGTAGGTTTGACAACCTCTATAGTTGGCCGGACGTCTTTTCAGGCATAGGGCAAAAACAGCAGAATTTTGTTTCAGTTTTGTGCATTCAATAGATTATTGGCATTGTAAGTGTAGGCAATAGATCTTGGTGTGGCTCTATGCTTGGCAATTGTGGTACTGGACAATTTCTGGGTTGGGCATGGTTTTCCTACTTTTATGCTAATATAGTATATTCTTATTATTTCATATATTTTTTTCAATACGAAAAACAAGGATAATGGGGACTTTATTTTTTACCCCAGGCTGTTCTTTATTTTCTTTTAAAACGTTAGTTATTTTACATTTTGAGACCTAAGGACGTTCTTTTATCACTTCACTTGCAGTTAAGGAGTGTAAATGTCTTAGCATCACTTTCAATGTGAAAATTCGCAATGGTTTCTGGTAATTATTTTATTATTTTTCAACATGTTTGAGCCATAGGCACAGATTTTAAAATTTTAATGGGGTGGGGTGACCATAAAAAAATGGTGTGAGTTTATATCATGTGTAAAAAATATTTTGAAAAGGATTATGGGGCCTATATATATCAACGGTTTATGGGGATCGAGGAAAAACGCCGAGGTCATGAATTTCTGCAATGACCTTGATATCATCCATTTAATGAAGGCTGGACGTCAAAGATGGGCACACATGCATAGTAATGAATCCCCAAATTGCTCCTAGAAGAAAAGATAGTTGGACGTGGAAGAGTTGGAAGACCTCCCATAATGGAAGATGACGGAAGGGTGGATTGGGAAGCAGTAGATACCCTGAAGCTGTTGGGACTAAGAAGTTGGAAAGCAGCAGCACAAAAAAGAGAAGACTGATGGCACCGACTTAGAGAAGCTTTGACTCTCCAATGAGCAGTGGACCTATCGAAGAGGAAGAAGTAAAAAATATGTATAATGACAAATGTTTATAATCAACATAATTATTGGGAAACGAGAAAATAAAACACCGAAATTTATGTATATGTTCTAGAATGCTACCAGTGGGTAGTTTCTCAAAAAGTGTTTTCACGTCATTAAATCGAGTTGTGCAAATTTACTAAATGTATTTTCTTTAATGCAGTTGTAAACATCATTAATAAATAAAATATGTAAATATATGTTTATATAGTTGTAGATTTTTTTTTTCAGGCCGTATGAATACATTTGGAAATATCTGAACAAAACAATCTAATGTATTTATTTCATATTTGTATATAATGAACATGAGGAAAAAAACAGGTAAGGAAGTAATATATTAAACTATAGTGAACAAATACCCACTAGAAAAAAAAGACAAAAAAAATAATTTCTTAAAGAAACTGCAAACCTTTGTAGGCAACTGCCAGGCTGGAAATATATGCGAACTTTGCGCCCAAATCAGGGAAAAAGGTATGATATAAAACGAGAAACACGAGAATGAGAGGAAAATATCGTTAACTGAAGACATCTGACTAAGTATCTGTAAAGAAGATTTCTAGCAGCTTGTCCTTCAAGGGAACCCACTAATGCAGCAGAATAGACATGGGCCACGCTGAGAACCTCAATCCACAAGGTTTTAATATTCTGGATGTTGAAATAGTTACATGCATAAAAGAAGGCCCCAGGGTTGGATCGCCTACCTTCATAGCTGTTTGAAGATGGAGAACAATTAATAAGCAAGCTTTTACAACTAACCCAGAAAATATTGGAGGGAGAAATTATACAAGAAGCTCGGTAATTATTGAGATAAGGTAAAAGTATTCCTACCGGTTGCCGTATTTCTACTATGAAAATATACAAGGCGACTACCAAACAGGATGCAGACAGTTGCTTTATTTGTCACTATTAAAGCAGCTTATGACTAAGTGGAGAAAAACTGTCTTCGGAAAATCGTAATAGAGCTAGGAGTCTCTGTGAAATTGGTTAGATTGACTAAGGACTGTATATATTATCCTAAATTTCGGGTTCTGATAAAAGGGGTAGAAACTGAAGACTTAAAAGTTTGAAGCAGTGATTGAACTCACACAGATGCTGTTTAACTTTGCCGCGAAAAATCCTAAGATATGTTATATCATGACATCTTGTATTATCTCTGAACATAAATGAAAATTCAAATAATAGAAATATTATGGTCGTGTTATAATACTTACGTACCTACTTTTAGGCCTTAGCCTGGTCAGCTAGTCGACTTTTCCTATTTTCTTAATCGATTTTAGTTTACATATCTTAATCATTCTTTTTCTTGACAATTTGTAATTTTTTTTTTTTACTTCCAATTATTGGAGAGGGGGGAGGGGCGAAATGATAATTTCGCCTACAGAAGTCTGCGTCTGAGCTTATAATAAAGCTTAAGAGATATAAGTAAAATAAGAACGGGCTGTAAAAGTATTGAATATAATAACACGTTCTGTATTACTTTTACATACCAAAATAAAACATAAGAAATAAATGAAATCACTTTTACTATTGATATGAAATTTTAAAAATATAATGAAATAAAGAAACGAAAATTCCTCCTAATATAAACAAAATGAAATATATATATATAAGATAAGGACAGTAGTCGGGCAGTATCATCCTTAATACCATCATGGTATGTAAACAAAGCCTTAAAAGTATTTATGAAGGATTACTTTTCAAATAAACCAGTATTGTTTCTGAAGACGTGAGTCATTTCTAAACCTCTCTCTCTCTCTCTCTCTATATATATATATATATATATATATATATATAATCAAAAATTAAAAAATCCAGAGAATACGTTAAAAAATAATTATTACATTATAAGAAATCATGTGAAAAAAATAAAATAAAATAAGAAGTTATAAAGAAAGGGATGGATGTGTCTACTTGGTAGCGCGAAGGATCAGATATACGAAAGTATTTCGCATGCTACTGCGAATAGCAGGCAACAGAATCTTTCGACGGTAGCTTTCAATAGATCTCTTCTCATATTACGCAAAACTGCAGTTGGGCAATGTACCAGTTGGCACCAGTGCGGCTGCAGTAGGGCTGTAGCAGATTGGCTTATGATGCCGAAATCTCTGGGCTCTATATCAAACTAATTTGCTAATGCAGTCCAGGTATACAAATCGAGTTCATAAACTACATACAACATACTTCCGCTTTAAATAAATGTTAGATCACATCCGATTATTGTTACAGGCTGTGGATTTAATAATAATTTTATTTTTTTTATTTTTAATGTTGAAAATATGACACTGACTGAAAAATTAATGAACAACGAAAGGAGAAAACTAGCTGTGTCGAAAAGAATCGATAATTAAATATTTGAAACTCCCTGGGACTAAAAAAAAGTTTACAATAAACAAAGTGAATTGATATATTGCTAATCATAAACTACTCTATGCATTACATCCAACTATCTAACTATTTATAATTACCTACTAGGTGGGTAAGAAAGGAGTATTTACACAGTCAGGAGAAAAATTCTGATTCAAGGGATTACAATTTTTTTGGCTGCCATGACTTCTTCCTTCTGAAGTTCTCCAGATCCGTATGGGAAGAAGTGGATGAACGGTGTTACCATTAGCGGACCCAGAAATGAATTTTGGGGAGGCTTCTGCCCGAAGGCTTCTGACAGGCAAAAAAATCCACCTACTTGATTTTTCCATGTTTACATCTAAAAATATTTCTGCTTTGGATTGGTCTATTGTTTTTAATGAATAAATAGGTAATCTTTTTGTTTGTTTTCAATCAGGGATGTTAATATAGAGGACAATAACCCTTAATCCTTAATTCAATGAAATCATTCTAGATTCCAATGTTTACTTTCTATGGAATGTTTATTCAGTATCATTAGTTCAGTGTCGTTTCTTGTAACACATTTCTTAGTCTCCGGCTTTTAATTTTTTCAATATTAAGTTTAAAAATGCCTCTTAGTGCTGAGGATGTTGCGCGTGATGTGGCACTTATTGATGATGGACGTTCCATTAGATATGCAGCTAATGCCATCGGAGTTCCATATGAAACTTTACGAGATGCCGTCAGGCGTTTTCGAGAAACTGGTTCTTACAATAGAAGGCCCGGTTCTGGACGGCCTAGGGTAACAGAACCACGGGATGACCGGTTTTTGACTTTGAGAATTTTACGAAACCGGCACCTTACCTTTGTTCAAGCGATTCATCAGCTCGAAGAAGTTCGAAGTGAGCAAATTTCTGAACGTACCGCTCGGAGAAGATTAAGTGAGTATGGCTTAATGGCTTTTCGTCCAGTAAGTAAGAGGGACCAGAACTCACAAAGTAACACGGCTGGCTTTGATGGAACACAGCCATTGGACTATGGACGAATGGAGGGCTGTACTTTTTACAGATGAGTCAAGATTCGCTCTTTGATCTCCAGACAGGCGTGAAAGGGTGAGAAGAAGAAGAAACGAAAGATATGCAGCCTGTTAGTTTTCCCAGAGCCAACCTTTCCAACGTGGTTCCTTAATGGTGTGGGCTGGGATTTCAATGGAGCGCCGCACAAAATTGGTTGTTGTTCTTGGAGGGTCTTTGACGGCCATTCGCTATATACATGAGATTTTGGAACCTCATGTGTTGCCTATCCTCAACGAAATCGGCGATCGTTCTATTCTAATGCACGATAATGCACGCCCACATGTCGCTCGCATAGTGCAGACGTTCCTTCAACAGAACAATATTGAGGTTTTAGCCTGGTCAGCACGTTCTCCAGATTTGAACCCCATTGAGCATTTATGGGATAACCTCGGAAGACGAATAAGAGCGCGTGCAACACTTCCTAATACACTGCAGGACCTTGAAAGGGCTCTTCGGGAGGAATGGGCTATATTCTAGCAAAGGGACATTTCCCGGTGGAATGTCGCATTTGGGCAACACTAGTACCGGGGGAGACTTTTAACTCTGACATTTATCCCCCGCCTTCAATCCCTGGCCCGGGAAACCTCCGTATAGCATAAAACTCGAGGAAACTAAAAAAAGTATTCATAAAGAAGAAAATGTCATTTACTTAAAAACGAACTCACAAAAGAGTTCAATGAACCATCATCGTCATAATATTCCGCTTTACCGCTTATGCAGTGTGAGGTTGCTTCTTGTAGAGTTTGGACCAGGTGGACCTTTCCAGTACCTCTCGTCTCCTGTTCTAGCCTAAACCTCGCTTCTGGAATGCATATTGCACGCCTTCTTCCCAGGAGATTCTGGGTCTTCATCTCGGTCTCCTACCCTGCACACGAGTCTCATACGTTTTCCTTGCGACTTTGTTCCGATCCATACGGATAAGGTGCCCAAACCATCTCAACTTATGTTCTTCTATTATGGCTTCGACCGATTTGGCGTCGAGATTGGCCCGGATTGTAGTATTGCGAATTCTGTCTCGTCTAGTCCTTTGCTCCACCTTTCGGAGATATCGCTCTCTAGAGCCTGGATCTGGCTCCTGTGTTTCGAATTAAGTGTCCAGGACTCGGAAGAAATGTCAGTACAGGAAGGAATACTGATCTGTAGACCGTCATCTTCGTTTCCTTGGTCACCTCTTTTCGCTTCAGGGAGCCTTTCCTAATTCTGCCAGAGCCGAAACATTCTTCCAGCAGCTTCTATATCCATTTTCGTTGAGTTGAGCACCAAAGTATTTGAAACTTTCCACCAGCTCTTATAACACTATGAGGTTTTCTTCCAATGCGCATGCATTTCGTCTTGTCAGGGTAAATATCCATATTGATTTCTCTTAAATCTTCCTTTAGGATATTAATGTTGTTCTGGAGGTCACGGTCATTCTGGGCCAATATGACGAAGTCATCCGCAAACGCCAGCAGAAAGTATAGAGTGGGCTGCATATCTCTGTGACCAACTGAAAACTTCGCATATTCTTTGTTGCTTTTCTCAACGCCAGATGGAGAACCAGTAAGAAAATAAGCGGACACAGGGCCCTGTCGTATGCCCAGTGTTGTTTTGAACTCTCGACAGATATGGTTTCTAGTTCTAACAAGATTCCTCGTATTTTCGTATAAACTGCTTACGGCCCTTATAAGTCCATTATTTACACTTTTTTCAACTAAAGCCTCAATTATACCTTTTTTTTTCTAACCCGGTCAAAGGCTTTGCAGAGATCTACAAAGCACACTGAGAGTTCTTTTCCCCTCTCGACAATCTTTTCTGTGATTTGTCGCATAGTGAAAACTAGATCCTATGTGCTTCTTTGACTCCTGAATCCACACTGCTCCTCTCCAATCTTGGATTCTACGATACTTCTGACCCTTGCCTCTAGGATTATTGAGTATATTTTACTGGGAACATTAAGGAGCGAAATATCTCGATGATTGTTGCAGTCCCTATTGTCTTTCTTCTTATATATTGGCACTATGACTGCGACTTCCCAGTCCTTCGGGATCTTCTTCTGTTTCCAGACCAGGTTCATAAGATGGAGAAACATTTCCTGGCCTTTCCATAAACCTCATCATTTCTGGAGTGATTCCGTCCAGTCCCGCCGACTTGCCGAGTTTTATCTTGGAGATGGATTCCTGCAATTTTTCTTCATCAATGTAATCGTCCTATTCTGAGGAATCCTCCTCTACAACCTGGATCTCGTTTAGGTTCCAATCTGTTCCTTCCAGCAGCTCTTTAAAATACTCTCTCCACCTCTCCATTATCTCATCATCCTGCAAGACAATGTTTCCCTCTCTGCTCCTAATTCCTTTCAATGTGGTGGGTCTCTCCTTGCGCATTTCTTTGATTGCTTTGAAGAATAGTTTTTGATTTTCTTTTACGTTTCAATCAACCATAAAGTAATAATTTTATAATATTACAGGTAATAACCTGATGAATAGGCCAAATTATGTAAGTCTTTTTAGCCTTGTACCCCTTCAATATTTCTTAAATACCGGTGCTAATGCTTATTAGGTTGAGATAGTTTTGGCTTTTTCTCAATGGAACTTTTGGACATTCATATTCTGACTTTCGAAATCCAACATATTTCTATACTTTTCATTTAATTTTGTATACTGAATAAAGGTTGGTCAAAAAAATAACACTCAGTGCACACTCCAAGCTCTTTATTTTTCATAAATATTGACTATGGCCATTTTGAAGCATAGTAGCCCGAAGCTTGTTTTGTTTCTACGAGATCTTCTGCATGATATCTTGACGAAAGAGAGACTTTCGCAATAATGGAAAAAGGCTATTATCTATCCAATACACAAAATGGTGATACATTGCAATGCGACTATTATCGTGGAATCTTATTCCCACTTATAACAGTCCTAAAATTTAATTTGGAGAACTAACACAGATTATATGAGGATAGAGCGGTATGGGTTGATTTTCGCAGGGATAAATCGACTATCCCTGTCGATGACTATCGACTATCGACTAAATCGATCAGATGTTTAACCTCGGGATCCTTCTGGAAAAAAGATGTAATAAATACTGCCTACACACCACATATTTGTAATTTTTAAAAAACCTATGAGTCAGTTGTGCCATCACCTGACACACACACTTCCAATATAATATACAGTGAGTCAAAAAGTATTGGCACACTCTAATTTTTATGAAAATTTCAATAGGATTATGATATTTTCATGAAATAATATTTATATAACAAAGTGGTCTTTGGGTATTATATTTAAAAGCAATGAATGTTCGGAATTCAAAAGCAATTTTTAAATAAAATAAAGAGTAAATTTTGAGGGTCAAAAAAGTATTGGCACAGTTTTAATTGTTTACTGTTAGCTCCAGTTAAAAAAGAATTACTCATTTTTCTTTTGAGAGATTAAAAACGAGGATTTATGATACTACAATGACAACAACAAAGATCATTCTTTGCTGTATATTTGCCATAACAACATGGGTAAACCAGTCAATATTGTGTTAGTTTAAAAACCCATCATTAAATTACATTCGAATGGACTTATCTACCGATAATTTTTTTTTTTAATTTCTTTATTGAGTATTATAACAATCTGTCTCTTGGACATTGTTCATAGTGAGGTAGGATGACATTCACACTATATATGTACTAAAAAATAAAATAAATAGAACAAAATAATAATCAAAAGTATATACAATAGATAATAAAATAAAATATCATAAAAAATAAGAAAATTAAAACTAAGAAAAAAAAACACATGCATACTTATATACAATGAGGCGAGGGAACTCCAGGAGAACCCTGCGCTACTCTCCCAACCGCGTCACTGGTACTATAGCCATCAGAGATTGGTCGAGAGCACGATAAACGCAGTAATCGCACCCTTATATCGAATAAATAAAAAAAAATTAAATAAGTCGAAATGCAGTGGCGTAATCTTAAAATGGAGGCCATTTTCAAAATCTACGGCTCCGGAAACATAAGAATACACCCTTATATGAAAAAAATCCGAAAAACTCAAATAAGTCGAAACGCAGTGGCGTAATCTTAAAATGAAGATAATTTTCGAAATCTACGGTTCCGGAAACATATGAATACTTGAATTTGACTTCGAAAAGGTTGAAATTGACTTGGAAATGCTATAGAATAAATTTATTTTTTTTTTTTTTATTGATGATATTTACAACTGTATTACAAGTAAAAATACATTCAGTAAATGTGAACAAAGGAATAAAATAGCATGAAATCACATGTTGAGAAACTACCCATTGGTAGCACTCTAAAAATGTATTTACAAAAGGCCATCTTCTTTTCAGACGCCTCTGAGGGTTGTCAGGGATCAAAGAGGAAGCAAGGTTAGAAACGAGAGGGTTTGGATGGTTCTGAAGTTTGTTATGGAAGGATAGGTACCTGGATTGGGCCAGGTCAGAAACATAAGGAACATTAAGGTCGTTATGGATGTTTTTGTTTGTGACAAAGTAAGGAGCAGTGAGGATTTTACGAAGGATTTTGGATTGTAAGGATTGAATACGAGAGGAATTCAATGGCTTAGTGGAGCCCCAGAGCTCAACTCCGTAAGTCCAAATAGGTCTTATTGTAGTCATGTATATGAGTCTTTTGTAATTGACTGGGAGGTTAGAGTGTTTGTCTAGTAAGTGCTGGAGGAGAGAATAAATATAAAATTAAAAATAAAAGGAGATCATATAAAGCGGAAATACTTTAAAAAGTTGAACGATTAAATTAAATTAATCATTAAAAATTGAAAATAGATAAAAAATAAGACGTAGATAAAAAATAATAGAAGATGTGATAAATAAGTTTGAAATATGCCTATATGTTATAGAAATGTAGTTCTATTACAATTAGGAGTAGAGCAAGGTATCCAGTAAACTACATTAGATCGGTGTGGTATCCTAAAAGTAAAAGTAAAAGTGGGATTCTTCAAGTTGGTGAGAAGGAAATAAAGTTTGTTATGAGACTTAACGCCAAGAGGTAAGTAGGTTATAGTCGATTTTATGAATTTTGTATATTATCTGAAAGGCATGTTGTGATAATTTTGAGGCGGAAGGGTTCCGGGAAGTTATGGATGTTTTATGTTTGGAAATACGTATTTTGAGATGGTTTTTGGTTTCCCCAATAAAGAGACTATTACAATTAGGTCATTAAGAACAATATTGGAAATATCATTAGTACTAAAGCGTTCCCCATGGCTAGACCTGAAATCTGGTTACAGAATTTACCTTGGAAAGTGAGGTACCCGAATCTGCAACAAAGCTCAAGCAAATAAACCGTCATCAAAGTATTTCCGCTTTGTATGATCTTTTGTTTTCAATTTTATATTTACATCCTACATCAATGTAAGATCATCCATTTTTTACTTTGTTCATTGTACTTTTAACCATTATGTCTCAATATTATCTAATATTTAAATGTAATTTTCTTACAATATGTTAGAATTTTCTTTCATTTTTGTTTTTATTCACGTTGTACTTCTATCTATAATTTCTTAATTCTATTTTATATGTATCGTTGAAGTTGGAGGAGCAGTAACATCCATCTCTGGAGGTAGTGTTTCAGCTGATCCTAGATCTTTTGTTCTTATTTGAAGTGTTTCTGTCTCTCCTATAGAAGGTAGATGTCTAGTTAACACTATAGTCTCTCTTCCTTCTGGGAGTCTTACATAGCAATATTCCGGGTTTCCTCCTAGTAAAAATACTTCATCAACGTATTGTTCATATTTCGAATGACGAATAGATCTCTTTCTGCCTGGACCGAGTTTGATTAACCATGTCGCTATTCATACTCCTAAGCAGGAACGGCGATGGAAATTAAACATGCGTTCATGTGGAGTTGTATTGGTTGGTATACAAAGGAGTGAACGGATGGAATGTAATGCTTCATGGAAAGCATTATCCCATTTAAAAATGTCAATATTTTGATTCCTTGCTGCCAGTTCAATGGTCTTCCAAACTATTCCGACGTAACATTCACCTTGTCCATTCCCCTGGGGGATCGTAAGTAGTAATTCGACTAGTAGCAACACCAACGGTCGTTAGAAAAGATTTGAGTTCTTGAGACAAAAAAAAATGAACCTCTGTTAGTATCCAAGTTAGTACGCACCTCTGTTAGTACGCAGGTTTTCCAAAAATTGAAATAGTTTTGCGATCACAGTTCTGGATACATGTCTTGGCATGGAAACGCGAAAGGAGATCTCGAATACTTGTCGATGAGTATTAGTAGATACTGATTTTTTGAAGAATAAGGCAAAGGGCCTTTAAAATCCATGACAATTCTTTTCGAAAGGTTGTGTTGCTTTGATAAGTGTGCCTTAAAACTAGAAAAATCTAGGTATCATTTTAGCGCAAATACGACATTTTGACATTATTGTTCGTATTTATTCTCATGAGTAGGGGTGATTTTTACTTTGTACCCAGTGGTATAACCTTGTTTCTCCCGAATGACATAGCAATTCATGTAGACTTCTTAATTTGGGAAGAGAACTCCCTATTGAAGAGCAGCTTCGTGAAAGGGTATCAGCAGTCTTATTCTCACTCCCTGGTCTGTATAT
Organism: Nezara viridula; assembly: GCA_928085145.1. Lineage (NCBI taxonomy): Eukaryota > Metazoa > Arthropoda > Insecta > Hemiptera > Pentatomidae > Nezara > Nezara viridula. The sequence goes on along the minus strand of OV725078.1, from coordinate 106,998,817 downwards.
AATTTCGTACTTATAATTTGAGAGTTCCAATCTCCACCTCATTATTTTTTTGTTTTTGATTTTTCCTTGATTATTACTGCTAAACATAAACGAGACTGATCGTTGATCTGTTATTAGGGGAAAGTTTCTGCCACGAAGGTAATGTCTCCACTCCTGCCTCTACAATGGCATACGCTTCCTTTTCAATAGATAAATGACGTTGTTTAGCCTTAGTTAGAGATCTTGAAAAAAAAGCTACCGGTTTCTTATCTTGGGATAACGTGACTCCGATAGCAAAGTCAGAAGCGAAATCAATTAATGATACTAATGCGTTTTCGATGTCCGGTTTAATATTTTCGAATGTTCTTACATCCTGTGAATTTAGAAGTAGGGAACTTTTGACCAGTACTCGATTTTTGTTTGCAAACTTTAGTAACATGCCAAGGGTCCGGTGCAGAGTGGGACGAGTCAGGGGAAAATCGCGACATCTATTTGAAACTGTCTACATTTTTTTTTTTTTTTTAGAACTCAAAAAAACGAGATGAATTGTTTTATTGATATCTTATGTTGTTGGCGGAGATCAGTATCATATACATTTTTTACTGTTTTCATTGAATAATTCAATTAAAAAAAATTGATTTAGCCGATGTCGCGAGTTTTCCTTTACTCGGCCCACTGTGCAGCGTAGAGATGATGTGTTGATGTGCTAATCGGGATAGGCAAGTCGCGAAGAGGTTGTAACCGCTCAGGATCCGGACTGATTGATTTGTGGCTAATGGCAAATCCTAAAAGGTTAATCTTATGCAATGATAACTTACTTAATATTGAGGAGAGGGGGGAGCAGAAAGTGCCTTTTCCCCCTCCCCTAGTGCCGGCGCCTATGCTTACAAGGGTCAAATTTAAAACAATTATGAAGATGCCCCTTGTGGGCATCCTTCCCGTAAAATATCATCTCAATGAGATGGATATGGAGTAGGATTCCTAATATCCTCTTAGACGATAAAGAAAAGGCTCATCACTTTATTTGAAACTGTGATACTTTCTTTTACATACTATGGCTCTAATATTAGGTAATACTCAGAACTGGAGATATTACTGGACTGAATCCCAAGAACAAAATATGCTTCCTAAGAAGTGTAAAATTTCTATGAAATCTTTTAGAGACTAATGAGATGTCCTCAAACATCGACGTGGGTCTAGATGAAATAGAATTTTCCATCTCTTAATATTATAGTTATTAATAAGGATTTTAGTTCAATTACATTTTAGTTTCCTAAGTATAAATTAGATGTTATCTATGATAACACAATATCAAATAATTGATCTGTTATTCTTCTGAGGTTAATTTGATTCTTCGATCTCTTTGTTGAATCTGAGTTAATAATTTTCGATTTGTAGTTGTAGAGTAGTTGTAGAGCTGTCACAGTTTCAGAAGGTTCTGAAAAATGTTTACCCTGTGATAGAGTTTATCTAATAATGAAATGGTTTTGTATCGTTATGCCACTATAAACAAATTCAATTCCTGGATTAAGTATTGTTTTAATGATGGTCATCATGAGAAATTTAAGCATAACTATTTTAAGTCTTGTTCTTACAACGATAGTCATCGGAAATGCCTACTATCAAAAAAAGCAATTTTTTCCTTCAGTAATTTACATAACAAAATCTAACCCAAGTATGGCTGTAAGTATTATTAATTCTGTGTGTATCATTAATATGAATTAATGCTTCAAATTGAACTAACTCTATATTGTTCATTTTGTTATCTTATTTTTCTAAGTATCTTATATCATATTTGAGGTAATTCATTTAACAAGGTGAATTAATGTAAATTGCTTGAAAAGGATAAGTGCTTTTTAAAAGTCAATAGTTTAAAACAAAAATCTTCTAGGAAATTAATTTACCTATATAGGACACAATAGAAAATTACTACAAGTAATATTGTATGAATTTTTTCTGAACGCAATCTGATGCTTCATGGCTCAAGTGACGATTTCCAATGACTAAATGACTTTAGATATTGATAAAATTTCCGCTGATTTACTTTGATATTTGTATCCTTAGCTTATTATCATACACTACCTCTTTAAGATATCTCCATACAAAATTTTCTATATGACTTAAGTCTCTGCCTTCTGTTGTGGCTAGTTAATGTCTCTCTTTTTGTAATCAGCCCCATTGGGGACTAATTGCTTTACTATTTCAATTGAAGGATTTGATGTATGGCAAGCAGGCATCATCTTACCAGAACCAAATTCTTCTATTAAATCTTGATGTAATTTAAGGGTGGTTATACTCATGAACACTAACACACTTGGACATTCTTAGAATTGAATTTATAGTTTAATCATGATAGCTTGTGCCCACCTATCAAAGTATAGCAATTCTTGTGTAGTCTTAACGTTTAAGGTTTTGCTCTGATCAGTAATGACTGTTTTGTTTAATTACTTCGTCAGTTTTATGGAATTTTCTCTTCGTCACTGAATAAAATTTCATTTGAACTGCTAAATCAGACCCATTGTAGAATAAGAAAGTCAGTCTTCTTCAGTTCCTATGTGTTACAGAGTAATAGATATAAATAAGGAATACCGTGAAACATAAAGGCTTTATTAAACTGAATTCAACACACAATAATCAGATAACTAAATTAATAAGGTTAAGCAACTAACATGTTTTTAGAAACAGTTTTATTCTGTTAAATATATATTAAATCTCTGGGACTAGATCACAATATATCATATATTATTCACCCCTCTCCGGTTTAGAAAAATAAACAAGAAATTGTACAATCTTCAAGTATGAAGGAACTTTTCTAATTTTAGAACTCCTTAGGAATTCAGGAGGCTCACAAGTCTCGTCTGCATTTTCTAAAAGTTGCTGGTTATTCATTGTTTGATTATTTTCTATCTGCCCTTCTTATAATGCGATATTGTTTGCAGAATGAGTGTCGAGGACCTCGTCAGGGCTTGATAACACCTGTGTTCCAGGGGTGTTAGCTAAATCTCCTTCATTGTGTGGTTTTATTATTGAGCCTGGAGGTGATATAAGTCTATTAGATACTGATATCTCCCTCCCCCAGAGGGAGACAACTTGAATTAAAAAGGATTTATCAAATGCAGGAGTTCGGTGAGGAGGAGGATAGAGGTCGGACGCACGAGATCTGGTGTGAGGGGATTGAAAGGAGTGTTTGAATTGTAGTATCTAGGGAGGTCGCCATGTTCCAATGGCCTGGTATAGGAAGGTAGCAAGGAGATATTGATGGCAGTAGGACGGATAGAGCCACTTCAACTCGGTGTAAAACTGGGTAATTTGTGTATTTCTTGAGATCCCGAAGATAAAGCGGATTGAACAATTCATAAGACGTTTAAGTTTAGCTTCGGGTTCTCCCTAGTGTCCAACGTCTCCCTAGGGTTCTCCCTCCCATCGGGCAATCTCACAAAGGAGTTTTGAGAATTCATTTCAATAAGTTCTACTTCTTCAACATGAGGGTCGTACTTTGAATGTCTCACATTTTTCTTTGCTAAAACAGGTCTAAGGTTTAATAGCCAAGGGGGTGTTGTTATTCCATTATAAGATCTTCGTGGAAAGTTGAAGAATTTTTCATGTGGGGTGGCATTTGTTGCAATACATAGCAGAGATCTGATCGAGTGTAGAGCATCATTTAGAATACTTTCCCATCTTGTTGAATCAAGTACACAATTCTTTATACCATCTCGATTGTCTTCCATACAATGACAACATAGCTTTCCTCCTGCCCATTACCTTGCGGGTTGTAGGGTGTTGTCCTACTAGATGATATTCCTAATTCAAACAAAAAAGATTTCAGTTCTGCCGACATGAAACAGCTCTGCAGGAAAAACATTTCTGATAGATGAAAGCTATGGCGACTTTAGATTCAAGAGATTCATTCTTAAAAACTTTCATTACCTCGAGGTGAAGTACTACCTACATCAACAACTGCGTTGACTAGGGCTGGCTGGTTATATAGCCAAGACTGCTCCTGACCCAATTCTAGGGATCTTGCCTGCTGGGAAGCCTGTGTAAGGGTCAGGGTGTTGTTTTTAGCCTTTGACGAATTCGAGAAGACAACAATCCATCTATGAAAGTATCCCTAATTGATTCTCCCTGTAGTCCTCTGCAGAGAGAGCCTTAAAAGAGGCTCAAGAAATCCTTGGTGAGTCGTCTCAAAGCTTCTAAGTATTTTTCTGTCGTTTCTCCAGATTCCTGACACCTACTTCTAAGCTTATGGCGAATGAATATCTCACTAATAGTCTTAACTTTTATAAATGTGTTAATAGCTCATACATATGTTCAGCTTCACTAATGTACTCATAAACTGATGGAGAAATGAAATTAATTAATAATTGTAGATTCTCAGATTTTTTACTTACTTTTACTGATGATGAATGAATGAATGAATGAAAATAATTTTATTATTCTGGGACAAGTGTCCCTTTAGAACAAGTTGTAAATACAGAAAGTATAGTAATATTCTGGTGTGTCCTTAGACTACAGTTTAGTATTTTCAGGATGGTTACAATAAAATTATAGATATAAAAAATATAAAAACGTTTATGAATATAAAATAAACAGAGAAAGTAATTTAGTAAACAAGATATCAATGAATTACAAAATAATCAGAGTATCTGGGTGTACTTTGAAATTCTTACAGCTTAGGTTTTTAAGTGCATTTCGTGTTCAATCAATTGGATTGGAATGGAGTAGGTGTTTGAAGAGGAGAAATTTGAAAGAGGATATTGATTTTGTGTGAATATCTGAGGGTATATTGTTCCAGAGGGAGACAACTTGAATTAAAAAGGATTTATCAAATGCAACAGTTTGGTAGGAGGATAGAGGTCGGACGCATGAGATCTGGTGTGACGGGATTGAAAGGAGTGTTGAATTGTAGTATCTAGGGAGGTCGCCGTGTTCCAATGGCCTGGTATAGGAAGGTAGCAAGGAAATATTGATGGCAGTAGGACGGATAGAGCCACTCCAACTCAGTGTAAAACTGGGTAATATGTGTATCTCTTGAGATCCCGAAGATAAAGCGGATTGAACAATTCATAAGACGTTTAAGTTTAGCTTTGAGTTCTCCCTAGTGTCCACCATACATCCAGTCCATATCGAAGTGGGGGGAAACGAGAGAGGAGACCAGGAGTTGAGGGGTTTTGAACGGAAGAAGATAACTGATGATTAAAACTGTTTCAGGGTAGAAATAGTTCGGCAGAAAATTTGAGAGATGTGTGGTTTCCAGGAGAGGGTTTGATCGAGGGTAATGCCAAGGTTTTTAACTGTGGTATGGAAGGATATAGGTGAGTTGTTCATAAGAAGATTAGGAGGTGCTGAAATGGATTTGAGGAGTGAGGGGGATCCGATCAGGATGGCTTTTGTCTTCTCCGTATTTAATGTCAGCTTATTAAGACTCGCCCATGTGCATATTCTGTTGATGTCTTGTTGCAGTTTCAGGATGGCATTAGAGGAATTCGTCGGTTGAAGGAAAGATAGATTTGGATGTCTTCGGCATATAGGTGATATTGACACTGCATGATAGAGGAAGGGAGGTCATTGATGTAGATGGAAAAGAGGGTGGGGGATAATGAGGAACCTTGTGGGACACCTCTGGATAGAGGTAGAGACATTGATTGAGGGTTATTAGGAACTACAACGTACTGGGAGCGATTGGTGATAAAGGATTGGAACCACTTAAGGGACCACTAGATGATGATAAGGAAATATTTTTTAAGTTTTGATTGGAGGATATTATGGTCAACTGAGTCAAATGCTTTAGAGAAATCTAGAAGGATCAGGATGGTGAGTTTCTGTTGGTTTATGGCTGTGTGGAGATCTTGGGATATTTTAATGAGGGCGGTGAGTGGAGTAGTCAGGTCTAAAACCAGACTGGAAGCAGTTCAAATGGTTATTTTGTTCAAGATATTGGGATAGTTGGGATTGTTCTCTTCGTTGGAAAGGTTAGATAACAGGGAAATTGGATGGAAATCATTAGGGGTTGTGGGATTAGAGATTTTGTTCAGTGGACGAACAATGGCGGTTTTCCAGGTGCTGGGAAAAGTGGAACTTTGTAGTGAAAAATTATAGATATGATAAAGGGTTGGGAAAATGGATGAAAGTGAGGATTTAATTAATTTAACTGGGATATTATCTGGTCCGAAATCTTTGGTTTGGGATTTGCAAATGGATTTAAGGAGGTCGTCATGGGTAATATGCGAAAAGAAAAAGTGATTGGGATTAAAGGGGGGAGATGAGGGGTGGAGCTGGTGCTTGGACAGAGGATAGGATGTACAGGAGACAAAATGAGTGTTGAGTATGTCAGCTGAAATAGAGGTAGTCTGGATTTGGGTGGATTTGCCTAAAGATAATTTACTTAAGATGATAGGAGATTAAGGTTTCTGAAAGATATAAATCGGGGACAGAATAGGGGAACAGGAAGGTTATAGGAGACCTGTATGAGATGAACAGACAAAAAAGGATAATATGAAATTTTGAAACGTTTTTAAACCACTGGTTCCAATCTTGTGCGGCAGTATTGTTTCTGGTGAAATTGATAGTCTCTCGGGTCTAAGAAGTTTCTCCATCGCAAAGAATTCAGTTTCAATAAATTGTTATAGAGTAATAAATATAAATAAGGAAAACCATGAAACATAAAGGCTTTATTAAACTGAATTCAACACCCAGTAATGAAATTAATAAGGTTAAGCAACTAACATATGTTTTTAGAAACAGTTGATTACTAGATCACAATATATCATATTTCACTATGCGAGTTGAATTTTAAGGTTAGTCATGTTTTAAAATAGTGTGTAGAGGTGATTTCTTTATTTTCATTACTTGGATTTTCTTAAGAAATGAGGTAGGGTTTTCTCTCATTTCTTTTCTAATTATGCCAGGGTGACGTTAACAGTACCCGTATTTTTTTTCCTTACAGATCAGATAAACTTTCTTTGAGTACTCTTTCTCAATCGAAAAATGGTATGTGAGGCTTTCTATTACTCCAAGATAATGGAGCTGTTGCTGAAGTTAGTCATGTCCCATAGGCATCCTGTAGCAAGCAATTGATTGTTCCCGTGACAATGGCATTGCTATGCTGTCTTCTCTTGAATTTTAATAGAGGCTCTTGTTTTTCTTCTACTAATTTTGAAAAGTGTTCTTTTATATTTTTCCTAATATTAGCTCTTGCTACTCATTTAGCAGACTCATAATGCAATAGATTTGCTGGCTATGGTATTTCGGATCCTTGTCTGGTCAATCTGTCACCTTCTACATTCCTTAAGAGTAAACATTGGTTTGAAATTCAATTGAAGCCCCTTTTTTTATATGATGATTATCCTGCATGTGTCAATTTCTACGTTATTGTTACCTGTTGACTTTTGGACAGTAGTACAGCCTGTAAGTTTATAATGATGGCTGTTTTTTTTTTATGTCCAAAGAAGATTATATTTTCCAAAGCCAGTCTGATTGTGTTTATGTCTGCATCATAATTTGGTGCTTGCAATCTTCCCCATAGGTTCAGTCATATCAAACTCCCTACACTGAATTCTTGCACTTACGTATTTTATTGCTCCTTCCCCTGATCTATCAGTAAAAATATCAAAAATACAAAACAGGAAAGTACCACTCTTCTAGACACCTCTTAGAAGTAGTTTCTAATGCTAGAAATCTAAGGATCTGAAGCAATACATATTATTTACTTACAGATGTAATAACTATATCTGAACATGTGTGCGTATTGCAGACTTAGACTATCTGGGGGGATGAAAGGCTGTCAGGGGAGTTCCAGTCTGTTTCTGTTTATGATGTTATTTGTTTCAGTGGTCTGTGATTTAGGTAGTCTGTAGCTGAAGTATATATTTTCCAATACTCAACATCCAAGCATTGTATGCATTCATACCTGCTCATCATCAATTTCCAACTGCTCTCCTCTAACCCACGAGAATTTTCACCCATAGATTGTCAAACTCGTTCAATTGTTTCTTCTTGTCTGACAGTGCAGGGATGACCAATAGTTTGAATTTTAATGGTTGATTCTATTAATTTAAAAATTGTCATCCATTTCTGAATACTGTTTGTGGAGTTTACTTTAAATTTTAAAATAAATACGATATAAAGCTTGAGCCATAATAATATAATTATTATTTTGGTAAATTGCTGAGAAATAGAGGGCATTCTATTTATCAATAAACAGTTCCATAACTACTAAAATTTCATATAACGGGCTGCTTCATAACTATCATTTCCTTCCAGTTTTCTCTTGTTAATTAGAAAAACAAATAGCACTCACACTTTTTGGATGCCCTACGTTATTACTTTTAAATGTTTAAAACGTTATTATTGATCTATTTGGTTTAATATTGTTTACAGATTCGGATGAAAACAAAATGATTTAGGCATGAATATTTGTTCAAGCTTAAATAATTTTAGATATTGTTCAGTTTTGGGAAGAAGTGCCTTTTTTCTGCATTACTCCCTATGCAATAATGGTTTTAGCTATCTGCTTGGTGTAGTCTGTTTAAGTCAAATTTTCCCAGCAATGTTTTGTGATCATCCAGTGAAACATGGTGTATCATGGTGGCCATCCAGTTATCAGACAGCAATGAGCACATAGTCCTCCAGATTGGGGGAACAATAACTCTTGTCTCTCAAACAGTACACCATATGTATATATATAGTACCGCAGACTACTCGGGGATCTTATGATAGGTACACACCATAAATCAAACCCATGTCAGATCATTTAGAAGAGCAAATATTGAACAAAAGATGAGCATTGCAAAAATCAGGGCTAGGATATCCTGCAGAAGATCATTAGCATACCTGTCAACATGATACTAGTTAGGTATTCCAGTAGGTGAAATAGTTCAGTTATCTAGGTAACACAATTTCGAGCAACGACCTCAGCCTGAAAATTAGAAGAAGAATTACTTCTGCTAACCGATGCTTGTTGAGCTTATCAAAAGAAGTTGGTCTTTGGGCAATAAAACAAAAATTGATTGTTACAAGACCCTGATATAGCCAGTCTTGACCTGAGTGGAGAATCCTCAGGAACATCTTTAGGCCTGTTTAAGACAGAAATGTTTAGCATAGAAGAAAAAATTAAGAAATTATAAGCTCTACTAGGTAGACATGGTTAGGTTCAAGGATTTGAAGGTTACGCTGGGCTGACCATCTCTTTCAAATGGATGGATTCCAAGATTTCAAAACTACTGATACCAAAGGGACTGCACAGAATAAGAAGAATAGGAAGACTTAGAATCAGGTTGCTGAACAGATATCAATAGCTCGACAAATTACTACTTATGAAAAGGAGATTCTGGAAGTTTGTTGACAATACTTCCGAGAGAAATTCGCCTATGTTGATCAAATTAACAGTGTGAAACTTGATATGATGTATCAGGAATGTGGTAGATCAATGAGAGGATATGGATTACTGTATCTCATTCCATACTTCCGTAAAAAACCTTGGTGTTACCTTTGATCAAACCCTCTCCTAAAAACCACACATCTCCCAAATTTCCTGTCGTACTATCTCTACCCTGAAACAGATTAATGGTCCCCGCTATCTCTTTCCATATAAATCCCATCAACTCCTGGTCTCCTCTCTTGTGTTCCCCACTTCGACTATGGCTGTCTGGTGTACAGGGGACTCTCGGAAGAATTTGAGGCCAGACTTGAACGTCTAATGAATTGCGAAATATATATATTTTTTCGGAATCTCACGAAATATGCATATAACCCAGTATAACATCAAGTTGAAGTGGCTCTATCCATCCAACCACCATCTGTACTTCCTTGTGACCTTCCTATATTTTTCACAGCCTACAATTTAAATATTCCATTCAACCTCATCCCACTAGATCCCGTACTTCCGACCTCTATCCACCTCTTCACCGAATTGCTGTTTGACAAATCCTTTATAATCTAAGCCATCATCTTCTGGAATACCATCCCTCCCGATATCCAACATGCACAATCAGTTTCGTCATTTAAATCTCTCCTTTTTAAACAACTACTCCTCCCAACCCGATTGATCAAGAAATGCACATAAGAGAACTTTTTAAGTTCCCCAGAAATGATTTTGTTTACTTATGTTATTTTATTTTACCATGTGTGTTTTTATATATATGTATTTGTGTGTGTGTGTGTGTGTGTGTGTATTTAATGTGTTTTTTTCTTCCAATATTTTAATGTTAATGAGATCTGTAAATATTTAATTTAATGTATGGTCACACAGGCATTTTTTGTGTATCTATAATTTGTCCTAAAGGGACAACAGTCCCAGGATAATAAAAAATATATTTTCATTTTCATCACAGAATATGAAATAGGGATAGCTCTTGATACCATGAAGATTGGTGTTCCTGACAATATTACTCCAGGGCTTATTAAATTTTTAGTTGAAGATTTGGAAGAAAATATTCCAGACTTTATTTGAGACAAATGGAATGAAAAGAGAATACCAGAGATTCGAGAACAAAATATTATTATCCCTATCCATATGAAAGAAAATCAGACCATCTGCGAAAACTATAGACCTATTAGCCTATTCTCAATTGTATATAAACTTTATCCTCAAACATTGGTACTACCTCTAAAGGGCTATGTCCAAAGAGATATAGAGGAAGAATAGGATACTTTTTGTCCTGGCTAATAATACCAAGACCATTTGTTTTCCCTGAGGAAGGTAGCAGAGAAAGCATGAAATTGAGGACAGAGTGTTAACCATTCCTTTGGTGACCCAAGAGCTGTGTTTGACCCACTTTCACACCAGGAAATATGGAATGCCTTGAGAAAAAGGAATGTACCACTGAATTTAATAAAAACTTTGAAGTACAAGATCTACACCTTTTAGAATCTATAAGAGAGGGAAGCAGGGTGACAGTTTTAGTCCCTTCATTTTTAATATTGTGATAGACCAGGTATGGAAGAAATGCAAAAGGAGGATTCCTAGATTAACTGTGGGATATTGGAATCTACTTCCATTGCTGGTCCAAAATTTCATTTATGTAGATGACATATTGGTGATTATAGATTGGTCTGAATTATGGATCAGAATGATGGACAGTGCTTAAGAACCTTGTAAGCCAAGTTACCCCACATAAATGAGATACCTAAAAAAAGTGGCAGGTAAAACTAGATGAGACTCTAACAATTTGTATGCGATAAGAAATTATAGCATCCATGACACAATGGGAATGAAATCTATTATTGAAGCCCTCGAGGAGCACCAGCTGAAATGGTTTGACCATATTTATAGGATGGGAGATGATCATTAATCCAAATATGGTCATTAGCCTACTGGCTAATGAAAACAAGACCAATAGAAAAGTTCCCTGTTGTTAGGCCAAGACTTACCTATAATGACCGCATTGACAAGCTTGAAAGAGAATGCCGTTGTCCACCAACTTCGAAGAATAGCTATTGACAGGGATAAGTTCAAGAAAGGGTCTGAGGCTACTGTACACCTAACAGCACTAAAGATATAGTGAAATAAAAAAAAGAATTCTTTGAATAAATCAATGTTTTCAGTGAAAGAAAAAGTGAAAAGCTTAAATATTTTTTAAATTATTAATATTATTTATTTCATAGTGAATTCTCATTAAATAATAATTAAGTAAATGTAAATTGGATTAATGAATAATGTTAACTCTTTAACTTATCTCTAATCTTATCTATTTTCAGATCCTATATATTCAGGCATTTATTTTGGTGATTCTAATGGGCAAATTGATGAGAAAGGTATTTTTTGGGGAATTACGCCCAGTTGAATTGGAGGTAACTTTTTAATTATGATTTATATTTTTCCTTATTTATGATTTTCACTTCTGATATATTTGCTATTAATATATATTAATGTTTCAAATTAACTTCCTCAAAAAGTATGATATTTGTGACTCAAAAACAGATTATTCACAGGAATAAAAGATAAGGTTTGTTCTTTATAAGTTTTGAAATGTGGTTAATCTTTTAATATACTTTTCTTTTATTCCAAGCTTTATTTTGTCAATATTGAATTAATACTGGTAGGATTTTTAGATTGCTTCATGCTGTGATTGTATATACTGATGAATTGCTACCTATCTGTCTATCTAGGTGGTGCAATATCCCATTTTTCGGCTAGACCTCCAGTTTTGAATTCTAGATAAAAACCAAATATCAGCAGTCATGCCATTTTACTGAGTCTGCTTCCATATAACTTAATCTAGAATTTTCATAGGGATTTGACTATCACTTATTTTTAATATATGCTCTGATAATGAGAGTTATTAACGATGTAGAGATGGTTGACCATTGATGTAATATGAGAAGGAGTTTCATAAATGCCTTACATGAGTTTCATACATGCCTTTGATATCTGATATATTAATTTTTATTAATTTCTTATTTAGAGAGTTATTAACATTTTATAGTACCTAAGCTATTTGCTTCATCAAAAAAATGATCTGATAATTTCTCCTTTGCCTCCTCTAGTAAGACTCTTCTTGAGTATAAAGGAATTATTCAGTAAGATCTTAAGATTTGTAATTTTTCTCCCCATGTTGTGAAATGTATTGCCAATATTTTTATAATTATCTTTAATGAAGGACTTGTTGTATGATTTAGAAAATTCAGATTGTTATCTGCTTAAACCAAACCAGCCACTTTTCAAAGAACTAATATATTCCTTCTGTTAAATTACACATATTTAAGTAGTTTGCTGTTAAAAATGTTTACAGGAACTCTTGGTTGTTTCCTACAGAATGGTGCTAGCTGAAAACAAGTTAAATAAGTTTCAAAATTTAGTCACAGATTTTCTTACAAAATAAATATTGAAGTTAGTAAATAATATGGGATTTTTTAGTTCATATTAAAGAAAACCTATTATTGAGGCTATACATGCCTTTGATACCTGATATTTTAATTTTTATTCATTTCTTAGTATTTTATTACTAGATAACATACCATTTTCTCCTTTTATGTATTTACTATTATGTTCTATTTGTTTGTTATCTTGTATTTACTTAACCATCATGAAGGCCACAATGCCTGCACAAAAAAAAAAAATTGTGTGTATTTCACTTTGTTTACAATTTTTTTTTTCAATTACATTAAATGTTTACAATTACATTTAACATTTTATCCTCATTTTAAAGAAGTTTTTCAGCTCAATCCTGATTCATTATAATTCTTCCACTAGCGTGACCCTATTTTACATTTCGGGTAGCAGGTATCCACGATAATTTATAATTTTTAAAATAGTGTGAACATTTTGTTTCATCCCTTTCCTCTACAAACGTTTCCAATAATATAATAATTTCAAAATTGTTTATATAATTAAGGAAATCTGGCTTCAGTTTATTTTGCAGCCCATTAATATTATATGATACTATTTTTAACTGTCTCATCATTTACATTTAGCCTAGAGGCGTGCTGTAGACTGGGAGGTGGTGAGGGTGACATTGATATCCCCTAGTTGCTTATCTTCCTTATAATCCTGGCTTCCTGAAGGTCCTTCGTGTTTATTTATCTTCGTATATTCCCCAGAAATAACATCGTGTATTGACGTCCTAGAAGATTCGGTACTATTAGTAGGATCAGTAGTTCTATAATATATGAGCTGTCCAAATAAGGTGCATTTTCTGTTATCTTCTCTATACTGCAACAAGTTTTTATTAAAATTTCCTAGTAGAGAAAACATATAATTCTTTTGTTTTCCCTGGCCTAAAACATCTTTTATTGGTTCATTAATGTTGATTTGAAGGCCTTCTTTCACGAAATCGAAACTGCTCTAATTTGTCATTTAATTTTTTCTGTTTGCTAGCTTGAGCTGATGATGAATTCGGTGATAATCTTCCTTCACCAAGACTTACCAAAAGGTCTTCGATATCTGATATATGGAATTTATTTTTATTTAAATGGAAAAACTTATTTTTGTTAGTAACAGTACTGTTGAACTTAACCAGTCTATTGAGGTACATGTAAATTTGTTTTCCTTCTTCTCTTTCCTCAGGTGTTTTATCGTGTTTGATATCAATTTTGTTTTCTCCGAACGTTTCTCTTTTTTTTCATCAATTCTTGTTTTAATAGGTAACTATTTAGAGAAATTAAGATTGGTCTTGTTTTATCATTAGACTTTTTACCCAACCTGTAACAGTTATTTATTGAGTTTTCTGGTAATTCAATCCCTACACTCAAAAATATTGGCTTCACAACCCCTAATAAATTTTCTGTATTAGAGTCATCCTTTTCAGACACATTGAATAATATTAAATTATTTTTTCTATCTTTATTCTCTAAATGTTTTATTCTTTCTTTTAAATTCTGGTTTACCTTTTCAAGCTCAGCTGTCTTATTCTTAACACTTTTTAGTTCTGATAAAACATTTTCAAATAGGGTATTCATTTTTTTAACTGCTTCTTTTATTATTTTAGTTTCGTTACTATTATTACGAATTTCCACCATTATTGATTGCAGGGTGACTTCCTCTGTTTCTATTGGCATTTTGTTGATTGTTTATAATTATTTTATTGTTACTTCGTTCTTTAAAGAAGTATTTATTATTTAAAGTATAGTAATTAGCAAGAGGTCCACTCACTGGGACGGGTAGTTTTCCTGTCTCAAATCCACTCCACTCCGCTGATTTAATTATTTGATATTAGCTCAATATAAGCTAATTTTACCCTACTTTTAAACAATATTATAAAACTCTATGTCAAATATAACACTACACCACGCTAACGGTTTCAAGAACCAAGCCGTAAATATTTTTTTATTGAGATTGGATACTTTTGTTGTTTGTTATTATTTGTATAAATACTCATTCATTCATATATATTTTTTTCGGTTGGCGCTACAGACTCTGAAAATCTTTGACCCGATTCACGATTTAAAGTACGGGGTAGGATCATCAATCCTACGCCCAGTCGGTGCGAGTTGCCTCCAGTAGACTGGCGGGTCTCACATACCCCGGAAGGGGGGGGGATCTCGGGCAGCGTGGCTTTCCTTGGTGGACGGTCACCCATCTAAGTGCTAGCCAAGCTCGGCGTTGCTTAACTTTGATTACCTATTGTAAGTGCCTTAGCCTACAAAGCTACCCGTATATATATATATATATATATATATATATATATATATATATATATATATATATATATATATAAAATAATGATAAAAGGCTTAGTGAACCCAAAGGTTCAATGCCGATACAACCAATTGCTTATTACACACCTCCCTCCACCGTTCACCCTCCAAACCTAGTCCCTTTAGATCGACTTTAATACAATCTTACCATCTTCGCTTCGGTCTAGCCCTCGAATGTTTACCAGTTGGTACAGCAAATATTAATCTTTTAGAAATTCTCTCGTTACTAAGCCCAACAATTTTACTAGCCCATTTGATTCGCCAGGATGAAGTCACCTCAATTACATTACCCGGATACAGTTCAGGCAATTCGGCGTTGTGTAACCATCTGAACTCTCCAGTTAATTCATCCTTCTTCGGTCCGAATATTCTACGCAATACTTTATTTTCAAAAACCTTAAGACGTTGCTCATCCCTTAATGTAAGCGGCCACGTTTCGCATCCATAAAGAACTGTAGGCAAGATAATGGTTTTATAGATTCTAGTTTTTAAGTTCCAGGGCAAGAGGCGCGAGCTAAGTAGTTTTGTCACAGAAAAATAACAAGCATTTCCCGCCTTCAGTCTAACCTTAATCTCTTCTTCAATTTCATTTTTTTCTAGTTATCGTAGACCCTAGATACCTAAACTTCTCTACCTGTTCAAACATATTACTATCTATATCGATATCACCAGTAATATCGCCATTTTTGCAGCTAACCATATATTTTCTCTTATCCGTGTTTATTTCCAGCCCTAGTTCTTTACCGCCTTTCATTAACGTTGTCGTATTTAGTTTTACAGTTTCCATTCTTCAGGTAATTTCTCATTCTCCCAGATCTTTCTAACCAACCGATGTATTTTAGAAACTCCAGCTTCTCAGCATGCCTTAATTAGTTCAGTAGGAATATTATCGTTTCCCGCTGCTTTATAAGATTTTAATTTTCCGATAGCTACTTCAACTTCCTGTTTACTCGGTTCTTCTATCAACGGTTCAGCACTCTGGTACTCAGAAGGAGGACACATATCATAATTTCCCGTATTTAAAATATTGTCAAGGTGGTTCTTAAACTTATTTAATATGTCACCCGGGTCATCGGTCAGAATATTGTTATTTTCATCCCTAATTCCAGACGTGATGGGCCCTAAACATTTACATGATCTGTTTATACCTTTGTACATGTCTCTTAAGTTATTTTCTATTCTATTAGTTTCTATTTCAATTATTTTATTTCTAAGATACTCCCTTTTTTTATTTTTGAGCAATTTTGTTGTTTCAATCTTTGAGGTTCGGAAGTATTCCAGATTGCCTTCATTAGGATTATTTAGAGCTTTTGATTTAGTGGCTTTTCTTTTTTCGCACATGTTTAAGCAATCTTCATCAAACCACGGTTTGTTATTCTTATTTTCCTTTTTTCCTAGACATGAGTTACCGACCGCTTTACTATTATCCCTGATCTCTACCCATAACTTGTCAATATCCTCGCGGCCCTCCTCAGAAAGCTCTAAAGCTTCAAACCTAATCTTAACATCTACCTCGAAATGGGTTCTAATTGATGGATTTTTTAATTTTTCCAAATTAAAATTCTCAAAATCTAAAAGGTTTTCTTTTCTCTTTTTTATATTAAGTTCTTGTTGAAGTTTCACGATTACTAATTCATGATCCGACCCACATTCTGTTCCACGATAAGATCGTACATTGATTATAGTGCTTTGCCAGCTATGTTATATCAAGACATGATCGATTTGATTTTGTGTTTGCTAATCTGGTGATGTCCAAGTATATTTATGAATATCCGTATGTTTAAATGAAGTACTTTTAATTATCAGGTTTTTCGAGATGGCAAAGTTTATCAGACGGATCCCATTATCATTACTATATTCGTGCAAAATTTCTTTACCAATTGTCAGAACATAAACTTCTTCCCTTCCCACCTTTGTGTTCGTGTCACCTACAATTATTTTCATCATATACCCATTCGAGTTTATCGTAAAATTCTCATTTGACTTCATCGTCACTGTGTTCAGTCAGAGAATGTATGTTTATTAATGAGATTTAAAACCAACGTCCCTGAAATATAGTTACAGAAATTCTATCACTAAAGAAGTGTACATACCTCAAAGCAGATAGCAATCTATTCCTGATTAGAAACCCGGTACCTAAACAATGATTCCCGCTTCATCCGTACCAAATAGTGTATTTTCTTTCCCTTATCGAGCTCTCTCCTGGCCAGCAAACCTCTTGCAGAGCCACGACATCCAAATTGTACCCATTAATCTCACTCATGACCAATTTTAACCCTCCTGCTGTGTTTAAACTCTATGTACCACATACCAATAGCTGAGCTAACTTCTATACCTCATTAATATTTACTGTGATTTGACAAAACTTCATATATCTGATACATGAATTTTATTTTAGGTTTTTAATTATATCAATTAAATTTGAAGTAATCATTGCAGTATGCTCCAAAGATTTGTTTTTTTTTTTCAGCATTTGATGGAAAGGTCTTGGTATGCTGTGACTGAGACGTGCCTTGCTTTTACTGTCTTTAGGGATGACTTTAGCCCTAAATTCGTGGCACTTTTTACATTACTTCTCTTCTTAAAATCATTTCATTGGCTTGCTGAGGAAAGAGTTGACTTTGTAAGTCTTCTTAATTATTATTCTTTTTTATATAGAATGTTTTACATGATGGTAAATGACCATCATTTTATGTAACTTAAGTAATGTATTTTCAAGTCCAAAAGAGAAAAAATGATGTTAATTAAAAGTGATACAATTTTGTTTTTATTATATTATATTATATATTTTATTTTTTTTTCCTTTCTGTCATTCATCTTATCTTTATTGATTTATTGGCTGATTGATTTCCTTCTTAAGAAATTCCAGCAAGTTTTTTTTATATCTTCTTGTATTTCCTTGTTCTGTCATATCATCTATATATTCTAGGATCTGGTATTCTATCACCACATACACACTTCTTTTATTTCTCTTGGTGATATTCTTGTCACTTTTTAAGGAAGGACTGGATTAAACAGCATCAGTGAAAAATCATCCCCTTATCCTAAGCCTTTATAACTTCAATACTGACCATCTTTGTGCCACCAATCTGCATTTGGAATTTGGAATGCCTGCTCTTGCAAAAACCAGAATTTTTATTTATTGAAAATATTCAGTTCAGTTGTGATCTAACAAATCCCTTGCCACTTCGAAACTGAAATCTTGAGATTGGAAAAAATTCTATTACCACTATTTCTAAACACAATTCCATAGAAATGAGAGCACTCTATGCATTAAATGGAGCCCGTATTTATTTGAAGCTTTATGGTTTCTTAAGTATTGTGTTGATTACAAAAAAGGATCAATTTAATCTCAAGAATTCCTATTATCTATTTTACCAATTTTATCCTTTTTCTGTTATCCAATTTCAAAATTATAATTTATGTCTTTATTACTTTTACTTTTATACATTAAATGTAACTATTAAGTTGAATTTTTTTTTTTGTATTGACCCTTTTAAAAAATAAGTTTTAACAATGATTTTCATTTCTAAACTAGTTTTTAAAATATAAATTTATTTGTCTTCAGATGGAAAGAAGCCCCGTCATATCAATGCTTTTTCATATCAGGATTATCTGTAAGGATTTTTTATCATTATTTAATTATTACCAGCATTGGTTATCAAATTTGTTATAATTTTTTATATTTATTTTTCTAGCTTTGCTTGTTGTCCTTGGAGCTTTAGATTTAAATTTTGTTAGTCATGCTTATCAATCAACTCTTACAAAAGGAGCATCAGTGCAGTTGGTTTTTGGTTTTGAATATGCGATATTGCTTACGATAATCCTGAATATTGTTATTAAGTATACTCTTCACTCCACGGATCTACATCGTGAATTACCTTGGGAACATAAAGCAGTATTTCTGTTGTACACTGAATTAATAATGGGTATGTAGTCTTTTCATAGAAAAATTATTTGATGTTTTTTTAATGCCATGAAATTGTTTTCATAATTTGATTAATATTATTAGTGTTATTGTAAAAGAAAAAATATTTCTTGCTTTATCAGCTATGTACATAGAGGACGGAATGGCCGAGCACATTGGGGCATGGGTCCCAGAGTGCTCGGTTCTGAATGTTGTGGGTTCGATTCCCACCTGGGTCGGTTAATTTTCATTTCTCGGCAGCCCCAGGAAATGGAACTTGACATTCCCACTCTGGTAAGTTCAAGGTATAAAAGGTAGCCATCAGGGATTGGCCAAAAGGACCACAATAGGGTCCACTTGCCGGGCTAGTTCCTCCCACAAAGTATCAGTACCAGCTATGTACATAAGCACACACAGCTATTCATATGTAAATTAAAACTATTGTTTAAAATTAAATATGTAACAATGTAAAATTAGTATAAATTTTAATAAATTATGAAGGAAAAAAAAACAGATATGGAATAAGATAATAGGCGTTCAAAAAATTTATAAAAAAGATGACTTTATTTTTTCTAATATATTTTCTATATTTGTGTGATTTCATAATTTATTTTGTATGATTCTTACTTTTAGTTTAATTTTATTTATATTCATAATATTTTTTGATTTTTCATTCATATTTTGTCTGAGTGGGTGGATCTAAATGTGAGTATAGATTTAATGATACACTACTTTTGTGTGTTCTATTTTTCTCATCCTTTCCTCTCACCATCGTCTAGATTACAACTATAGTAACCTATTTTATACATAATAAGATAATTTATTTTATTTCCAGGTTTCATAAAGGTTGTGCTTTATGTACTGTTTGTGTTTATAATGATCAGAATATATACATTACCTCTGTTTGCTTTTCGTCCAATGTATTACACCGTCAGGTTAGTATTGTAGTTAAAATTTAAAACTTGTGATTATCTTTTAAACAAACCTGACAGGTTGGATTATAGAAATAATGATTTTTTTCAAAGGTAATTAATTATTTTTTCAAACACACTCCTCTAGTGAGGTTATGGCACTTGAACTGTTATGGAGATTTAATGAGAGATTCGATCTGTCAGGAATAGATGAAACCTTATTGCTTATCTATTGAAACAGTTACCAGATCATCCTCTTGGTTTCTATTTCTTTGCTTTCTACCTGTTTTGTAATTTTATAAGAAAAAAATAATTTAACATTAGTAGAGATGGACAATCTTTTCAACCTAAGCAAATTAATGAACTTTGTTTACTTTATAATAATATTAATATATTATTATGTTGCCATGATTAAGGCTAAATTGTATGTTTAAAATTTTATTAGATAATGTATTTTAGTAAGTTATCGGGGCATTTTGTCTAAAGTACTTGTGTATCTTTTTTAATTCTCTTGTAATTGATTTTTTTTTTGTGTTTTTGTCATTTATTGAATTAGGGAGATTACATCCAGTGAATCCATCAACCACAAAAGCTAATGGAATTGCTGAGTTATTAGTATTATTGATGTAATTGATGAATAAAGGAATCAGCTGAATTCCATTTTCGGATCCAACAATACTGGGTTTTTGTTTTTCAATACATGCATAACTCAATTTTTACTGTGAATTACATTTCATTTATGAGGGTTGTTTACTAAGTGTTTGAATTTGTTACTTATAAATTCACTATGTTATTAGTTTCATTAATTCACCATTATTGTCACTTATTAATTTACCTCATGAACAATATTTTGAAAATCCAAGATCAGAAAACTTGTGATCTCCTAAATGATGAAATCTAGTCAATGGGTGTACAAAAAGGAGAGGGGTATAGAGGGAAATGGAAGGAAAACAAGTTTTGACTTTATGGCTTTGTTTGGACTGATTAATAGGCAAACATAATGAAAGTTCCCACTCCTAGGTGTGGTGGGCAACCCAGAAGGTTACTTTTTTCCTTATATCAGAGAAACCATACATCCTTGCAATAAAGGCATTCTTCTACAAAATTAAAGCTCATAAAATTTGCCACAGTATTGATGATATTTATTTATATGCTATGCCGCACAGCTTCCAAGATAACCGTGCTCAATAATTGTTAATTATGAAGAAAAAAAAAATTGCCTTATGTTTTTATCTTTGTTTTCTATTTTAGACTCGTTTTCTATTCATTCTGTGAAAATGCATGGGGAAGAAAGTTGTTGAACATTAAATTCTCATCAAGAATATATATATATATATATATATCAAGAATATTTTTTACTTTCTTATCTTCAACCCTTCAAAGCTTAGAGCAAACATAATTTTATGTGTAAATTCTGAGATTTTGGAGAAATACTTAACATTTGTATTTTTTTTTATTTAATCAACTTAAAATATAATGGAAGAATTAGAAATAGAAATGATCGGATATCATTAAGGAATTGTAATTGATTTGGAAGTAATAAGTAATAGGAGTTGCACTGAACGCGTGTGTGTGCACTCGCTCCCGTGCGTGTGTGCCGATTTGAGTTATTTGTTGTTCTAGTAGTAGTAACAAGAGGATCCCATTGTTAGCATAATTGTTGGAATCAAAATGTCGAATAAACACTAGGATCAATGAATGATTTGTAGTTTATTGAAATATAATTTAGTGACTTCATTCCCAATTTAAATAATTATGTTAAAATATATATGCATATATAATATACACATACATGTAAATGAAAGATCATTATGTGTTTCTATCTAACTGATAACTGGTTACAGGGCATTCAAAAAAGCTTTCAATGATGTTATCATGTCAAGAAGAGCCATTAGAAATATGAACACTCTTTATCCTGATGCTACTCCTGAGGAATTAGCTGCTGCTGATAATGTATGCATAATTTGTCGTGAAGAAATGCATGCTGGAGTGGGTAAGGATAAACTTAGTATCTATAAATAAGTAATTCATGGTTTTTGATGAGTAGGAAGTGATAAATAAAACATTAGTTAATATAATTAATTAACTATTGCTTCACTTTAAACTAGACAAAATTTGCTTCAAACAAAAGTAGCCCTAATTGGCCTTTGTGTGCCATGACTGTAGCTATTAAAAAGTCACTTTGGTTGATTCTATGTATCTTACTATGCTTAGTGGGTTGACAACTTCACACTGGGAGTTGTTTTGTGCCAAATACTGCAAGCCTCAAGCTCACAAACCTGTGTCTCACCAGTAGATTATATGTTATATTATATTATATATGTGATATATGTCAGTGTGATAGAATCTCATAAAGGCAACTCTGCCAGTTCGTTGCTTATTCTTAATATTGTAATTACAAACTTATTTATTTTCTATAAAATATTAGGCGAAATGTCACCAAATATACACAGTTTTTACATCCTGTATTATTTATTCGACGTTTCAGCTTCAGGAGCCATTTTCAAGATCCTGCAAACTAATTTTAATTCAGTTGTTATACTTCAAAATACATTCTTATAAAACACATTTTAATTTAACAACAGTCAGTTATATAAATAGTCCAAATTATATTTTATAAAAATATTTTAAAACATTTTTTTATCATCTACCTACCGTGCACCGCTTCATAAAATTTCTAAAATGTATCATTATAATATAAATCGTCTTTTAGTCATTCTTTTATTTCATCGTTATAATAAGTAATTACTTATTTAAAATAGAATGTTAAAATTTTTAAAAACGAAAATATTATTTGTTCTCAATTTATATACCTCTTTCGTAGACAGTATTAAAATAAATTGAGAACAAATAATATTCTTATTTAAACAATTTTAACATTCTATTTTAATTAACTTTTAGAAGTGCAAAAACGACATTCGATGAAGTAAAAGAATGACTAAAAGACAAATTATATTATAATGATACATTTTAGTAATTTTATGAAGCAGTGCATGGTAGGTAGATGATAAAAAAATAAAAAAATTTAATTTTTCTATAAAATAGAATTTGGACTATTTTATATATATATAATATATATATATATATATATATATATATATGTGTGTGTGTGTGTGTGTGTGTGTGTAAACTGATTGTTGTTAAATTAATATGTGTTTTATAAGTATGTATTTTGCAGTATAACAACTGAATTAAAATTAGTTTGCAGGATCTTGAAAATGGCTCCTCAAGCCGAAACGTCGAATAAATAACACAGGATGTAAAAACTGTGTACATTTGGCCTAATATTTTATAAAAAACTTTTAATTAAATGGCACCGAACCTAAAAGATATGACTAGAAAATTATTTATTTTCTTTATTTATCTCTTACCTAGGACCAGCAATAAAATATTGTTAAAATAAATTTATTTTTTTAAAAATTATTTAAGGGATATAGATATAAAAGTAATAAACCAAGAAAAGTGTCCCCACCAAAAAATATTAAATGAATCTTATGCAGTAGAAAGTGTTCAATATGTATATCCTAATTAAATATATGTAACACTATGATGAATGAATATGTTATTTCCCTATTTCTTGATTTTAGTTAATATTATTGTTCCTGCCAATAGGTATTCATTTAGTGTAATATTTATGGGCAAATACCTAATCTATTTGTTTTGCCTTTTTCCTTTTAGCCTCAAAGAAGTTGCCATGTAATCATATATTTCATACTTCTTGCTTGCGATCCTGGTTTCAAAGACAGCAAACATGCCCAACATGCAGGCTTAATATTTTAAGGACACCTGTTAATACTCAACAAAATCCACTTCCTCAGCAAAGAGTTCGTGATCAACAACATCATCAGCAACAACCTAATTTTCCATGGACTAGAGATGCAACTAACCAACAAAATCGTAAGTATTTATTTTATTTTATTTTTTTGCTTTTGGAAAATTTGTTTTATTTTGATAGATTTAAAAACTATACTTTTACTTTTTCTTAATTTACTTTCTTTACTTTACTTTATTTTAATAGCAACATATAATTTCTGCATTTGAAGTTCTGATCTTTCAGAATGGTTATGAAAAATCCATTTTATGTTGGAGATTGATAAGAAACAATTTTATTTACAGTTATTATAGCTAACAAAAGTAGAAATTACATTTTTAAATAAACTTTATACACATAGTAAAAAATCACAACCTTTATTATTGGGAAAACATAATATTTTATAATTAGATGAAGACCCAATAAAGAACTGCTGAAACTGATCTGTATATATCTCATGATATGAAGGCAACGTTGTTAAGATAGATGGGCATTTAGCTTAAAGAAAATCAGGAAGCCTGTACAAAACAATAAGTGCAACAATTGCCATGAGATCACATGGGAGGCTAAAACTAGATAGATAGAATCAATACTGATGTTGCATAGCTGCATGCAGCAAACTGGAAAGCAGTGTCCTAAGATAAGTTGATAAAAGCAGTGAAATCTGGTTCAAACAGTCAAAGATCTATAAGTTATGAAAAGCAAGCATTAAAAAAAGAAATGCCGCCTCCAAGTACGGAATTCCAAAAAATACACTGCATTTGAAATCTCAAGGAAAACATACTAACTTTGTATGTTGGGCTACAGTGTTTTCAACGGAAGAAGAGACACAGGTGGTAGCGCATGTTGTTGCCACGTCAAACAACGGCTTACCAGTCAAATCCTTTGATTTAAGTTGTGTTGTAAAATTGTATCTAGATAGAATTGGAAGAAATGAAACTCTCTTCAAAAATAACTTAGCGGGAAATGATTGGGCAAATTCGTTTATGTGAAGCGTCACAAAGCTTTTTGTTCCATTAATATGAATTTGTTGTTCTTATGTTCTCATAAATATAGTATTGTTGGGTAAAATTGGTGTATACTCATTTTCCTTGTTGTTTCTCAAGTAAATAATGAGCCTATACAATATTGTGGGGTAACATTGATACAAAGTCTTATTTCCTACCATTTCTAATTGAGATAATGCACTGTCTCAATTTTACCCCAATCAATGGGGTAACATTAGGACAACTTTAAATTTTTTTTAGTAAAATATTCTTGTTTCTAGAGTTATTGTTCTGCCATATTTCATAAGAGGAAGAGTGGCTTACGTATTAATAATTTTTTCAGCATTTAACTTTGAAAATAAAGTTAGAAGCAGTATAAAAATTTGAAAAGTGTCCCAAAGTTACCCCATCCTACGGTCCTATATAATTAGTATTTTTTTTTTTTACTATTATCAAAATAAATAAAAAATGAATAGGTAAATAAAACATAAACTATTTATTTATTATTTGTTACAGTGAACAATGCTCAAAATGCAACTACAAATAATGGAGCTTCTATTCCAGGGCCATCTACAACTTTGCCTCCAAATGTTACTTTACCAGAAAACTTCCAATTTTTTTGCCCTCCGTTTCCACACATACCTTTCAGTAAGTTTCTACTTGTATATTAAAATAAAAAGCTTAGCACCCTTTATTAATTAAATAAATAATGAAACATAAATTAATTTTTATTATTTGTTTATTATGTATATATTTTTAATTCTAATTTTTCCATTTTTAATTTATGTTTCTCCTCCATCTGTCATTTTCTAATAGCATTTTATTGCTGAAAGATTTCTAATTCAGCAATAGTTTACTTACTGGGTAAATCTAACTTACATTTATGCTCCTGTTTAAGCGTTTTTACATTCCAGAATTTTGGAATACTTCTCCACTCTAGAGTTAATAGTAACTATTCCTTTTTATAGGTAAAGTTTTTTGATCTTTTAAGAGGTTTCAGGTCAAACAACTATAATAATAAGCATTCTGATAATCAAAACAAACAGGGAACAACAGATGAAAGATTAATAATGGTTCACTTCAATGCTGCCAACTGACCCTTAAATTAAGATCAAGTGATCGTTAGTTAACTATAGTCGTACAACACGTTGATTATATGAACCTAGTACAAATTTGAACCATGGTCATTTGAACATCATTTTGACCTCCAATAATACAACTGGTCCTAAGACACAAACAAAAAATCAATTTAATTCAAGGATTTTTCATAGTATTGTTACGGTCTTTAATTTAGAAAAATCGTTTCCGCAACAAACTTGCCGGATGCTCAGTGGAGACGGCAGGGTTCGCAAAAAAAAAATAATCAAGAGTCAATTAATTATTAATAACTTTCTAACGAGCTCCACACTATTTAATTGGTTGAATTTGGAAAATAGCGAAAACCATAAAATAAAAAAAATAAATAAATAAATTTAATTTAAAAAAAAAGAT
Organism: Nezara viridula; assembly: GCA_928085145.1. Taxonomy (NCBI): domain Eukaryota; kingdom Metazoa; phylum Arthropoda; class Insecta; order Hemiptera; family Pentatomidae; genus Nezara; species Nezara viridula. Next base: position 106,972,597 of record OV725078.1, on the reverse strand, counting down.
TAGGACGCGGAGTGAGCTATGAACTCGGAACCTTTGGGTTTAAAAACATATGTTAATTAACCTTCCTACTTGGTTAACCTATCGAACCTTCTTACTTGGTTAGTTATGACTTTCCCTAATCCCTCGAATAGGGTTTTAAAATGCCTTATTAAACCTTAAAAAAAAAACAATATAATATATACATAAAACACCAAAACAAATAGAAGAAAAATATGAAAATAAAATTGGCTATTATTAATACTACTGATGGATTTATTTATTTCTATTAATTTAAATAACTGTTAAAGGAAATGAAAATTATGAACTAGAAATTAGATTTATAAGAAAACAAAGAAAATAAAATTAACTTTAATTATCAAAGAAAAGATTATAAAATTATTATAGGACTAAACATTAGCTTACAACTGTACAATATACCAATTACAAACATTTGGAAATAAAAATAGATAAAAAAAAAAACTTATATGTACATATTTAAAATATCCCACTGGTTGAACTCTGTCCAATTGACACATTGGGTTATCTGAAGAAGCGGCAACTTATTCGAACTAGCGTCTTCAATATCTCCATGATTTATCTCCTCAAGTTATGATAATGTTCATTCACCAACTTGTAAGATCAAGCGCCACTCGTCGCTGATAATCACAGCTCATGAATAGTAAAGAAAATCCGGTGTACATCGTAAAACTAAAGCATTTTACACACAAAATCCTTAGCGTGACTCAACACTCGCGAGGTCCCGCCATCACTATCTCAACTCGACTTTCTTTTGTTTTTTCTCCCAATCAGCTGTTTTCTGTTACACTGACTTAAAAATAATATCTACAATGAATACTTAAAACTATACTTATTATAAACGATTGCTTATTATTAAAACTAATACTAAATACTTAATTATATATTAAACCCTCTTCGAGTTAATAAAAAAACATATTATTATTTATAAAAACTAAAAACTATTTTACGAACTAATTTTTTTTTGTATTTTATTTTTTGTTACAGTATAATCATTAATAATAATATTAGGAATATGGTTGACTCAAGATCAATTAGAGATTTTGGTTGGAAAAAGTTAAAGTACAAAAAAAAATCTATATTTTTTAAGTGCACACATAGTCATTTAGTTCTCTTCACTTTTTTTTTTATGAAGTTTTAGACATTAACTACCATCTTGTTTGTTTAAAAATGAATTATAAGACTTTTTTTACCAAACATATTAGCTAAAATATATATATATATATTTTCTGTGCCAATGATCACTGTAACATTTGCCATACAGAGCTGTGAAATAGAGAAAAAGGAGTAGCAAGTGCGTATGGAGGGGATGTACCCTATACCAAACTCCCCACCTCAATTGTTCAACACTTATTAGTTGTAATCTAGTTGTCACAGTGGAAAAAATATTGAATTATTAAGTTTTTATATAAGTTATTCCAATGATTTATTTTATTTTTGAATGAGTATATGTACACTGCCTTATCCTTCATAGATTTATGCACATGTTCTTTAATTATTATGGTATTTTCTTTTTTTGCCTCTCTTCTAATCTGTTATGCTATGCTACTGAAAACTATAACAGTTCAATTCTAAAATTAGTGTACCATTTACATTTCTTTTATAGGATCCCAACATTGTCTCATTAATCAATTATCATACCTTTTTAATTTTCTGTTGTTTAAGTTGAACCTCTCTTTTGTTAAAGTAAATAGGGTAGATTTATTGTTACAAAAATGTATTATTTAAATTCATTCATTTAATCTATTTGTTATTTTGTTTTAATTGTAGATTTAGCTCCTCCAATGCCTCCATTTGAAAATTTGTCTGATGAAGAACTTAGAAGGCTTGAAAGTCAAACAAGAGAAGGATTAGAAGCAAGGGTCCGTTGTTTACAGAATATTCAAACCCTTCTCGATGTTTCAGTTGTTATGTTACAACAGTATTGTGCAGCAGCTGCTGTTGGGTAATATATATATTGATATTAAGTTCTCATTATATGATTAAGAAAATTAAATCTTATAGATGGACCTGGCTGGTTAAGTTATCACAGCATTAGCAAGATCTTAATTAAAATTTATCTAGCAGCTATGTCTGTGTCTTTCTATCTAACAGCTTTATGCTATTAGTTGATATGAAAATTTGAATTTTATTTTTCAGGCATATTTTATTAATACCTAGATACACTTGTTCTACTATATGCAAGGATGGACCAACGCATATAGTAGGGGTCCTAAGCAGTTAACATTTGTCTTTAGATTTGAATGACTATTTTATGGATCTTTTTTTAACCCTTTTGGTGCCCTATGCGACCACTTATTTCGCCAACTGGTTAATTTCCTCTGACTATTTGATGATTTTTTTGTCTTTAAAGTTGTTTTCTTGAGCTATGATTTCCTTAATTTCTTGGCTTCTGACATACATTTAGTTACAAATGCATGTTTTATTTGGAAAATTTTATATAAATAAAGATACATAAAGGCTTGGAATACTTCCCTTCATTCTACATGCTCATGAAAACTATAATCTCTTTTAGTTATTCAGTTCATGTTGGCTTCTTCTTGATCTTTCTTCTTTTTTGTCTCTCAGTGTGGAAATGTCTTAATCCAAGGCATTTTGCTTTTTCTGTCCAAGCCTGGAGATATAATTTGTTCATTAGAGTTTATTTCCTTGAAGGCAACATCATACATATTCTTTATTCATGTTCTTTGTTTGTCTTGCAATCTCAATTTAGTACAGCCAGAAAATATTCCAGCATAATGGCATCACCATTTTTAAAGTAATTTTCGTTTATCCAGAGAAAATTTTAATGTTTTGTTATAATCATTTTGCAGGCTTTTCACCAAACTTCTCCGGGCTCTTCTTTTTCCTGCTCTTAGTACCATTTGATGTTTGCTTAACTCATAAAAAAAAAAATTATGTGTTCAGTTCTTCTAATGAAGATTCTTAGGAGAAAAAAATGTTCTCTTAGAAGTCTTTTAAGATATGACAGTTTTCATGGAATGAGTGGTTCAGCAGTCAACATTTTATTTCAATAATATTCATGTTGCATCCCTAATGAATTATCAAACTCAATTTTGAGTACTTAATTGTTCGTTACAGTGACCAAGTATATTCACTTATTGATATTATAAATTTAAAAATAATTTTATATTAATAGTATAATAATATTCTGTAAAATTGAAGTTTATTTATGTATTTAGGCAGCAGCAGAATTCTGGCTCTTCTGATATTCCATCTACCAAGGAAAATGTACCAATTCCAAAGGAAAATGTTCCATCTCCTAGCACAAGTAATAGCAGCCCACATGAAAATTCCACAAACTTAGGAAATCACTCATGTATAAAAGAAGACAAAAATACTGATCCAAATTCTTCAACTAATTTTACTTCTGCTCAGCAACTTTCAGAAAGGTAGGCTATCATATCGTCGGCACCATGTTAAAGTAACTTCATGTCAACGTTAAAAAGGCTTTAATTCGTTATTTTAACATGGTGCTGACGATATATTATTCTGCAATAAATTTTAAAGAATGTATTTATTGAACTAGCAACCAGGTTTTAAGCTAAAAACGATTTCACAGTATTTATTGGTTAGGAACTAGGTCGATAAAATATGTTTATAGATGCTAGATTTAGTTTGGGGAGGGGGAGGGTTAAAGGATTAAATGGAATAAGATTCCAGAAAAACCATGATTGTAATAATAATATGGTTTTATTTTGATAATTGCAAAAAAAGGTGCAGTAATCTTTTACATTGGGGTCTAAGTTGCATCAAGTGGTGGTAAATTTTTTTTTGTTTTTTATGGATGTGACAGATGAAAAATCCAAATTTTTGATCTTTCAAGTGTTGGTAGGTTTCTTTTTTTTTTTCTTGTATGAGATGACATATAGACATACATACATAGTTGGCAAACCTACCCATTAATGGGTCTAGGCCTCCTTCAAAAGTCTTTGCCAGTTGACTCTGTCTGTTGCTGCAGCTCTCCAGTTCCTTGCGCCAAGGAAATGGTGTGCGTCCGCTGTGACGGAGTCAGCCCACCTGCCATGAAGGACTTCAGCCAATGTCCTTTTTGGGATCTCGTCTTCCTTCATCCTTGCCATGTGGTCCGTCCATCAGAGTCTTCCAATCTTGATCCACTTGATGATATCAGGATTTCTGTACAGCCTTGAAAGTTCCTGGTTCTTCCTCCTTTTTCAGGTGTCTCCCTCTCGAACCGGCCCAAAAATACTTCTCAATATCTTCCGTTCAAACACCAGAAGGAGGTTCTCACTGGCTCTAGTGAAGGCCCAAGTCTCTGACCCATACATAAGAACCAGATGAATCAGGGTCTTATATAGGCCGATCTTGGTCTTGTTAGAGATGTGTCTGCTCTTGAAGTATTTTGAGAGCCCAAAATAGCTTTGATTGGCTGCTGCAATTCTCCGGTTGATCTCCTGGGATAGGTTATTTTGGGTGTCTATTTCTGAGCCCAGGTATACAAAACTTCGCACCCTCTCAATCAAATCTGCATGGTCCAACTTCGAAGAAACCTGCCCCTGCCTCGGACGGTCCTATTCTTAAATACTTTGTCTTGGCTTCATTGATGACCAAGCCAAGAATTTTCGCTTCTTGTTCCAGAGCCAGGAATGCTTCTCTTAGGGCACGCTACGATCTGGCAGCTATGTCGAAGTCGTCTATGTACCATAGTAACTGGATCGTACTGTTGAATAAGGTGGCCCATGTTTGGATTCCCGATCCACACACTGCACACTCCACCACCAAATTAAAGAGAAGGCATGCAAGGGAACCTCCCTGTCTCACTCCACAGTTCTTGGCAATAGGTTCAGCGAGGTCAGATCAGATACGAACTACGGTGTTCGACCTCAACATGGTCATCCTCTGAGAATGATTCTGAAAAAAGCCAAGGAATACAGGATGGTTATGCACCACCTCTTTCTGAATTTCAAGTCTGGGTATGATACTGTAACCCGACCTGAGCTTTACCAGGGGCTAGAAGAAATGGACATACCCAGGAAGCTGATTCATCTAGTGAGAATAAGGTGTGACTGAGTGTATAATTCAAATTTTTTACCTCGGCGCCCATCTGGAGCACTTTTGAGTATCCTAAAAACTACTATATTTTTTCAGTTTTTCCCATTTTGACCATGAAGGAGGACATTTTTGACAAATGATATTTACTGGTAATATTAAATTAAATAGGATCAATACCCCAATCATAAAATGTAGAATTGCTAACTAGCCGACACTTACCTGGTGTAGACTGAAATAAATATGGTGAAGAAATAATAAAACACAGCCTTATTTTATAGTATTATAAATATTTAACCTAAAAGAAACAAGCACATATGGATATTTATTGGATTAAATTCACTGTAGTTTGAGACCATGATTGGCTCGGGGAACCTAATAGATTACGAACTACAGCTTTCCAAAATTTGACAAATTTTCGCATATTCCAAATTTTAAGCTATAATAATTTTCATGTTTTATTGTACGCAATTATTTATATCTTTAATATAACCTGTCCAATATGAGTTAGTGAAATAAACATTTATTCAATTTAACGTTTTAAAAGGGGAGTGAAGAATGAGGAGAAGATTTGGTGGGAGAAGAGGAGTTCATTGTTCACAACCAGAAGACCGAAATTGAAATACAAAATTTATTTAACAAACATTTACATCAAATGTATTTAAAAAGTGTAAATGAAGTGAATGAAAGAGTAAATGAAATATGAATTAAAGGTGTTTGCTCCGATCCAAAGGACCAATTCCGTCAATCCACCTCCTTCATGGCAATAATTAATACTATATTATGTTATTTTAGGACATCTCGATTAGGTTCTACCTTGGGATATTCAACAAATAAATATTGTCTATAAATATCGGACTAAAATGTCAGAATTCAAATCAATCTCTAAAGTTCAACATTCACAAATTTACAAATGAAACTTTTTGAGAAGATGTTGGTTTGTTTAATGTTAGGTGCGAAAAAAGATGGAAGTAAGAAGTCAGAGATTTGGAGTAACTAACATATTTCAAAACTTTAAATAAAAAAGTTTGGTGCGGTGTGCGCAACACACAACTTTCACTTACCAACCTTGGAGTACCTAGGTATTTTCATGTATAGGGAAGTAAAATTAAAAACAATGGTATAATTTTATTTAAAGCAATTAATTATCATGTTTTTTCCACTCATCGAATCGGTTAAATTTATACGTTTGCATTACTTTCAATTTCCTTTTATGACTGTATAGTATCAAACAATACTAATGATTGTGAGGGAAAATGGATCTTTTGGAAAAATTAAGAATTTTATCAGAAACATTTATCATTAATCTCGTTGAAAAAATAACTCAACATTAGTAAATATTGAATATTATAAGGTTTATATTAGTAAATTAGTAGATATGTATATTAGTAGATCCTCAACATTTTGTGTGAAAATATTTTTTTTTTAAATATGAATAAGTGGTATAGAAAAAGTTAAACTAACAATATGAAAGCCCTGTAAAGATGGGTATAGAGTATCTGTAAAGGGACAGGATTGGCAAAGGTCAGACAATCTCAGCTGTTTCCGTATAGCTTCCAATAGCTCAATTCCATCCATATAGCTCGACTTTTCCCTTATTTCTCCTTTAGTTACTAACCAATTCTTTTCATTCATTATATTTAACCATTTTTATATCAGGTTCCAATATGAAATGGCTGATTATTTCAAATAAAAAATATTAAAGGTACTATACTTTAGAAAGAAATTTTGAAAATCAAGCATTTCAACCCTGTTAGAGAAATTCAATGAGGCTAAAACCTACATTAGATTAAAAGTAGCTTAATTTCAGTTGTGTACGAATTTTCCTTCTTGAGCTAGAATGTTGAAATACTTACACACAGACCATTTTGAGGGACTTGGTTATTTAGACTCAGGAGACCTCAAAACATGTATTTCTGTTAAAAACTAAGATTCAAAAATTTTCACTACATTACATATATACGTAAGCGAAAGTAAAAATTAGGAATAAAAAAATGTGACGAAGAGTTATTTCTTCATTATCTTCTTTAGAAAGCCATTAACCCACTTCTTATACGAATTTAGACCATGTTTTTCATGATAGCTAATATAATTTTCTATAATTTAAATATGGTTGATAAATATTCAGAACGCAGTCTTTTTTTAAAAAAATTTTTTTTAATTTTTTATTTATGCCAACGTTTCAACCCAAACATGTGGTCATCTTCAGGGTGTGGTTTGAGCACTGAGGGTGTTCAAGTACTGTACTCAGTGAAATGTTAGCATAAATAAAAAATTTAATTTAAAAAAAAAAAATACTGCATCCTGAATATTTATCACCCATGCTATGTAGAACAGTCGACTAACTTCCTTCTATAATTTAAATAATAATCGAGAAATTCTTCTCTCCATTATTTACGACAGTCAACTATTTAACCACTATTTTAAATAATAATCATTTGAAAGAAATTTTATGGGTAAAACGTACATGGGTCAAAGTATCACAGATATTCAGGAGTCATCTTCAATAATTTTAAAAACTCTAAAAAAATTAGGATATTTGATTACTAAAATATTAACATTTTGTATGTAAGTTTTGTGATTGTGATTTTTTCTTTCTTTATTGATTCTTTTCAAAATCAACTTTCAGGATTTCGGTTCTTGCACATTTCTTATATTTGGTTATATATTTGTGAAAACTTAATTACATATATATGTACATATTTAGCTTTTCATTTTATGTATAAATCCTGTCCGCAGTGATATGATTTAGTATGTCAGACCTTGGACTGTATTTGATTTTGAAATAGCTTGAAGGATACACGTAGGAACGTGGTTTATTACAAATTTTCCAATTTTAATCTGTCAAAAACTTTATGAGTGCTCTCAGATCTATTCTTGTTTTGAAAATAGGTATGATTGTTGGTAATTTAACAAATATAATGTTCCACAAACTTTATGTTAGCCTTAATTTAATCATAAGATTTCATCTTAAATCTGGACAAGTAGTTGTTTAAAATATAATATTTGTTTAACATTCTGTTTTTAGTGGCAAATCTTCCACACCTTTGAATGATGAAATGCAAAATTTGACCCGTGAACAAGAATTAGCAAGGCAGCGAAGACTTGAAATGTTTGATAATGTTAAACATCCTTCTAGTTAAACTTTATGTGATACATTGATTTGTTTATTGTTAATGTTTTATTCAATGAAATTTAAATAAATATTGTCTGCTGACTTTTTGAAGTTTTAATTCTACTTTTGATTTTTTTTTTTTTTTTTATATAATGGAATTAAATAAGCATTTGTACTTTCAAGTTCCAAACTCTTATTAACAATGTGGCTGTGTTCTCTACTTTTTTAAGCAAGACCAATTTAGTAATGGATTTAGAGAATAATATATTTGTTAGTAATGAAATTATTTTCTTGCTTTAAAAAGTTTTTTTCTGATGTAGCTTCTAATGAATTTATATGTACAATCATGATATTTTTTTCAATTTGTTTCTTAGAGATATGTGCATTTTGATTTTGTATTTTCTAGAAGTGCAGGGAGATTATATTTTTATAAAACAAAATAAAGGAGCTTTGACTTTATTTAATTTTTTTATTATTTGTAATTTTAAAGTTTTCATTAGACCACTCTTTGATTTCCTGAAAATCATTTTAAAATAAATTAAAAGTTGTTATTTTAGTATTGAGCATTGGTTATTTAACAATTTATAAAATTTAATTGAAATATTTACTAATTTTTCCATATTTATCCACGTTAAAAATAGATTTTCACCTGTCATACTATCATGTGCTTTATGGTCATTAAACAATAGATTTCTGTTTTGAAATTGTTTTAGACATATTTAGTTTACTGTGTTTTCAAAAATAATTGTATGCTTTTAGATTGAATTAGTTCTTGATTTTAATAAAGAAAGTAAGTATTGTATCTATAGTAGAGCATCAATTATCTGGACTAACCAGTGCCCTAGTTCATATACTAAAATAGTTCATATATAATTGACACAATCATAAGTATAGTAAAATTGGAACTAGAAAAAAAATATTACACACAGGACTTAGATATTTAAGTTAAATATTAAATTTTAAATCATTATCAATACTTTATATGTTATTATGCTTGAATTATTCTACTTGAAAATTGTAAATATAAAAGAATATTGTTAACCATGAGTATTTTATTCAAAGTAAATAACTACCAATTTTTAGTTTGGCTTTCCTAGTCTATTTAGTGCTCACACCTCAAATTCTGAAGCAGAAATATTTATTACTGGTGCTAGTTCCTTGTTTTTGTGCCTATTTCTTTCAATGGTTAAAATGGAATAACTATGTGTGTTATCCCTGGATGTTCACTTTCTTTATTATCCTTAGTTCTATAGTATTTTTCTATAATACTGTAGTATTAATATTTTTCTGCAGTGAAGTTCTATAATATTTCTCCTATGGTACAATTTTAAAATTTTTGTAGCTTGTATTCAAATAAAACCAATTTGTAGCTTCCTCAATATTACATTCTTGACATCCACTTATGTTTTCATCTACCCCATTCTATTAATTAATTTTGGCACTGGTTTCCAACAATAATGGTTGAAGTCAAAGTTTTCTCATATCACAGAATGGGGGTTTGTGTTTTTTGAATCGGGAAAATATTTCAAACAGATGCTAACTTAATAAAAAAATTGATAAAAAAAAATTAGTTGGGTTAATTTATAGTCTAGTAGGTTGCCGTCCCTATAATTGACGCTCTACTATAATGTGATTTGTTGTTATAACGTTATGATATTCATTTTAGATTGAACAAGTAATAGTGAATCAAGATGTCTGTATAACGATTGAATACAGATTTTTAACTTAAGAACAAAATAATAAAACATTTGGCCTACCATAGTTTTTTTTACCACATTTTTAAACCTTCCATTACTTTACTTTTAAATTATGAAAAATGAAACATGTTATAGTCCTTTTGTCCTAATTAGTAGAATAATAATTAGTTGTGATGTTATTGTGTACTAGTCTAAAGATTCTTGTTTATCATCTTAAATTTTATTTTAAATTATTATCTAAATATAGCTAAGAACAATCATACCCTCAAGTATGGATAAATTTCTCACTCTCAACACAATATTAACATAACTGCTCCTATTTCAATTATTTAGTTATGTTAGTGTTGCTTTGTGATATTATAATCATGAGAGAGTGCTATTTGTGTTTTGAATTGTATTAAAAATTTGTGAACTAATTCAAAAAGTCGCAGGATAAAATTATATATGTATTATAGTAATTTATGATCTGATCTATATATGTACCTGTTTAAGGAATAAAATATTCCATCTTAATTAGAATTTTTATGATACTTATATTAATACTCACTAATCACTGTTAACTTAAAGTCTCCTATTAAATATCTACTTGTTTCAAATTAATGTCAAGAAACAAAATCAAATTATTTAAGTTAGTCATATTTCTGATGCAATGATGTATGTAAGTTATGCACTATGTTTATTTTCTATTTACAGTCCTTTCACTGTAGAATATTAATTATCTGAGATAATCAGGGATAAATATATCTCAGGTTAAACCGAACAAAAAAAGAGGGAAAAATAAATATGAACAAATAGATTAACAACTAAGAAGAGTTACCTCATGTTAACACCCACAAATTGCCTCAATAGTTGGCTTCTGAAAAGATCTTTCTGTTTAGCCCTCTATGAGATAATTATCTTCTTTAAATACATTATATATGCATTTTTTTTATGATTGTTATGTATTATAAGTCTATGGTCACAGAGAATAATCTGGTAAGTCAAAAATTTGGTATTCATGTACTGTGATGAACTCCCAGGTTTTCTTCACTATGTGCAACTTCATCACAATGCATGTAACTCAAGAGGACCATATAATCTCTATAGTCCAGTCGAATTAGGTTTAAAAAAGAGGTTGAAGTAAAAATTCTGGTGTAATTGTTTACGGTGGCAATTTATGTTTTTGTGGTTGCTGGAAAGGAAGCTGAAATTCTTCACCAAACGTTTTCAGCAATTTAAAAAAAATCAAAATTCCTCTTTCTTTGGAATAAAAAACACATGCTTTCTGTAAACAGTTTTTTGAAAGACTCATGGTTCCCGCGAAAAGGGGATGTCAATAAAACCATCTCTACAAAAATTATAGGGGAAACTTTATTTAGTACAAAGTACAATCAATATGGGTTATTTTGGTCACATTTAGTCTGTTCAGGTATAAAATATATCAAAAGCAGATGGATGGATCAATCAACAAAGAAGCATTAGAACTGCATGCAGATAACTGTAAAGAAATAGCCCAAGATAGGTAGGGATGGAGTAGGCTTGTTAAGGCTCAAATCAAATCTTATTATTATTATTATTTATTTATATGATATTTACAACTGTATACAAAAAATACATCTAGTAAATTCGCACATGGATATAATGACATGGAACACATGTTGAGAAACTACCCATTGGTAGCACTCTAATAATACCTCTATATTAGAAGATCACGTGGCCATTTTCTTTTCAGACGCCTCGGAGGGTAATCAGGAATCGAATAGGAAGCAAGGTTAGAGACAAGAGGGTTGGGATGGTTATGAAGTTTATTATGGAAGGACAGATATCTGGATTGGGCCAAATCTGATACATAAGGTCATTATGGATAATTTTATTTGTAACAAAGTAAGGAGCATTGAGGATTTTACGAAGGATTTTGGATTGTATGCGCGAGGAATTTGAAGGTTTGGTGGAGACCCATAGCTCAACTGCGTAAGTCCAAATAGGCCTTATTATAGTCATGTAAATCAGTCTTTTATAATTGATTGGAAGGTTAGAGCGTTTGTCTAGTAAGTGTTGAAGTAGTCGAAAACGTCGAGCTGTTTCTTGTCGTTTCAGTCTGGTATGAGGATTCCAAGTTAGACGTTTGTCCAGATGGAGTCCTAGGTAACGGATTTGTTCAACAGGAATAAGTGAGGTGTTGTTAAATGATACTGAAGGACAGGAAGTCATTGGTTTACGATGAAGGGTGAAGGTAATTTGATGGGATTTATTGGAATTTATTTTAATTAACCAGTTCTGACACCATTCCTCAAGGTTTGTGATGTGGGATTGAAGAGTTTGGGATGCAATAGATGGGTCGTTATTAACTGATAGGATACATGTGTCATCAGCATATGTGGTGATGACAGTGCAGGGATGGGTTGGGATGTCAGCTGTATAAACTGTGTAAAGGATAGGACCTAGGATGCTACCTCGAGGAACACCTGCAGACTGGGAAAAGCGGGATGTATAGACATTGTTGTGATTTAATTTAAAGTATCTATCAGTAAGGTAGGAACGGATAATGAGGAAGTATGTAGATGGTAGGAATTTTCGGAGTTTGTACAGCAGTCCCGGGTGCCAAACTCTATCAAACGCCTGTTCAACGTCGAGAAAGACTCCCGTACAGTACATGCCGCGCTCCAATGGAGAGGATACTACGTCTACCACACGATGGCATTGCTGTATAGTGGAATGGGAGGAGCGGAGTCCAAATTGGTGATCTGGGATTATGTGATTAGAATCTAGGATTGGGTGCAGGCGTTTTAAGATTAGTTTTTCCAGGATTTTTTCCATGATGGGTAACAGAGAGATGGTACGGTAAGAGGATGGATATTCTGGTGGCTTTTTGGGTTTGTGGATCATTTTGACAATAGATATTTTCCAAGGATCAGGGAAATATGTGGATCGGAGTACGGCATTATATATGAAAGTAAGGAATATGATGGCTTTTCGAGGAAGAAGTTTCAAGATCTGGGATGTTATTAGGTCATGTCCAGGAGCTTTGCGGGAGGGTAATCTTTGAATGATGTTGGATATTTCTGTGGGATGAAATGCTTTAGGTGGAAGGGACATTTGGAGAGGAGTATCCAGTTCTGATTCAATACATTCGATGTGGGTTGGATTAAGGATATCAGGATGTGGGTTGAAAATTTGGAACAGATGTTGACCGAATAACTGGGCTTTTTCTTCGTCGGATTTGGACCAGGTTTGGGATTCAGTAAGAAGTGGGTGATTAAAGTCTTTAAACTTCAGAAGTTTTTTGGTTGCCGTCCATAGTGATTTGTCAGTTGTTGTAATATTTTCAGTTAGGTTCAGTAATTGTTGAGTTTTATATTTTCTGATTTTAGTTTGTTAGTCAATTCGGTATAATACGTTTTGTCTGAAGGATATCTAGTCCTGTGCCACTTCGATCTTGCTCTACGTTAATCCCTTAATAAGATTCGAATATGCTGTGGCAAGTTAATATGTCTTGAATTATTGCTTTCATTATTAACAAATGTGTTATTATTTATACTCGTTGTTATAGTTGTAGTAAGGTTTTCTATGGCATTATCAATATCTTGTTTTGTCTTAAGGGGAATTTTTAAGTCCAGTTTATCTTCCAGATCATGACGAAATTTGTCCCAGTCCACTCGTCCTGTAATTAGTTTAGGAAGTTTAGGTTTAGGAGCAAAGTTCGAATGTAGTAAAAGCAAAACTGGACTATGATCTAACGAAAGGTCATCCAGGGATTTGATAATGGATTGGGAGGAGGAAATCTGGGAGGTGATAAATATATCCACGATATCGGGACGTTTTTTCAGAGATGTAGGCCAATATGTAGGATTCATGGGTGAGAGGATTGAATAACTGTTGGAAGAAGAGACACGTGATAGGATGCTACCGCGGGAGTTGGATGTTCGACAACCCCATCGTTGGTGCTTAGCATTGTAGTCTCTTCCAGCAATAAAGCACGCTCCGAGGGATTGAAATAAGGAATCAAGTAGGCTATAAGAGAGGGAATTACCAGGAGGACAGTATACAGCTGAAAGTGTTAGATGGAAAGGGCGAGTTGAAAGGATTACAGAAGTTGATTGAATGGCATCAGTTGGAGTATAAGAGATAAGGGAATGTGATAGAGATTTATGTATAAGGATGCAAGAGCCAGCGTGGGAAGTGTTGTCTGGATGGTCAGATCTATAAGTGATGTAGTCACGTATGTAGAATTGTGTCCGTTGAGTGAAGTGAGTTTCTGTCAATAGAGCAATGTCAATATAATTGTCATGGAGAAATATGTCTAGTTCGTCACGGTGGTTTTGTAGTCCGTTAGCGTTCCATAAGAGGATAGCTAGGGGCTTTGTATTCATCGGAAGTTAAACGGGATTTCGGAAAGGAGTCTTGTGAGAAGAGTTATAAGCGGTTTGATAGTCTGTTGAAGATCTATCAGGAATGATGATAGGATAGAGTTGATGTCGGATGATGTTTGGCTGGGAAGTGGATTTAGGTCGTGAGGTTGTGATGAGTAATCTATGCGAATAGGATTGTGGGTGGAGGGTGGGTCCGACGTGGGGTACGAGGAGTAGGATCTAAATTCTGTTGGACTTGTGATGGGAGGTTCATCTTGGGAGTAGGAACGAGTGGAGCTGGGTTGGGTGCTCTGGCGGGAGTTTGACCCTTAAGGGTAGCTGATGGGAGGGATTGGCTGACGAGGCTGTTGAGGTTGAGTATTAGAGCTTTTGGGCTTGGATTGGGGGTTTGAGGCGCCTGACTTTGAGGCTGCTTCTTAATGATGGAAGGCTGCCATTGAGAATTTCTTGAATCTGTTGAGGATAATCCTTAAGTGTAGAGATGGATGGTTGTTGTTGGACGGCGATGGAAGGTGAAGTCGGCAAAGCTGGGAAAGTTTCCTGATTTTCAATTTCAGGTGGCTCAGGACAAGTTTTTTGAGCAGGTCCAAGGGTTTTCGTCGCTAAGTTGCGTGATCTCTGTTTGTGAGATTTTTATATACCTCACAACCTCTATAGCTTGCAGGGTGGGCTTCACCACAAAGAGCACATGTAACGGGCTCATCTTTTGGCCTCTGGCAAGTGCCCGAAGCGTGAAAACCGGTGAATTTAACACATCTGGCCTCGTGATGGCAATATGTCTTTGTATGCCCTAAGTTTTGACACTTAGAGCATTGTACTATTAGGGGCTTCTGCCTTGGTTCTTCAAATCGTACTGTCGAGTATACTAAACGTTGAACCTGAAATATTTCATTATTCGTTTTTGCTGGTTCCAAATCTATAAAGAATAATGGAAGCGGATATCTTTCCCTAGGATGTAGTACGGGTGCTATGTGCCTGACGTTATGACCGATTTCTTCCAGGCCTGTTTTGATGACAGATATGGAGTGGTTGGATGTAGACCTCTCAGGACTACTCGATACGCCTTGTCCTGTTTCAATTGGTAACAATGGAAGTCGTAGTTTTTGGAAGTTAAATGGCTAATCAATTTTTTATTGTTTTCTCTAGAGTTCGTGTTTATTTAATGTCATTGATTCGAGAGAAGCAGCGAAAATTTGGCTGTCCGATTAGTTTTGCAATTTCTTGACCAAACGACACGAAGTTCTCAATTTTTGAAACAAAAACAGGTGGCGGTTCGGGGTCAGAAAAATCTTGAGGCTTCGGAATCTTGCTTGATAAATTGTTATCGAGAATAGTATTCTTGCTGGCTGAGGTGCTTGGTGCAGTTGGCTCTGATTGTGTGGCATTAGATTTACTCCTCGTTTTAGGTGGAGATTTTTCTTGTTCTGCTGGCTTATTTGATTTGTTTGATTTATTTTTTGTTTTTTCTTATTTGGTGAGTTGCTTCCCGAACCGGGAGCGGAGTTTCGGACACGCTTTTGGAGCGTACGTCTTTTCAAGTATTGCGAGTCAGTCTCGCTAATTTCTAAAAGGGTGTCTCGTTCTCCGAGTCTTCACAAGAAGTGTTCTTATCCAAATCCATGGATTTATCCATGATGGATAAATGAGTGTGAGAGAAAGAGAAAAAAAAAATGTTTTTTAAACCTAAATATTAAAATGAAAATTATAAGATAGCTTCTTAAGAACTAAACTATTTACAAATTATACAGATATAATATAAAATAATTCATTTCAGAATTAATTAATGAGAAAATAAAATAAAAGTCTCCTGAAAAATATTAAAAATATAAAGAGAAAAAAAAACTAAATGTCTTGGATTCGAACTGTGAACAAAGCCGAAGAATGTTAGTATACACAGAGCCGAGTCTTGACCGTAACTTATTACAGATAAGGTAAACCCGTAAGGGATTAGGGCCACTTGGGCTTGCCAGTTCTGCGCATGCGTTAGCCTAAGTTAAACATACGTCAGGTCGTCTCTTACAAAATTCTTCATTAATAGTGGCAGTGTTCAACTTCAATGCGAAACAACAGTGTTACCTGTTATATTAACAATTAAGTTTGTTACTGAACAAAAGAATAAGGTGAGTAATCACTTATTTACAGCTCAATAGTGAACAGTGTAAATAGACCTCTGGTTAGTTACTGATAACGGCCGGCCATAACATCGCTAATCCCACCAGTGGGCTCTGGCTCTCCGTCCGAGGAGGTTCTGTGCCGACTAGTCCTCTCTAAGCACGCGTATATATTTCCGTGCTTAAAAAAAAAAAAAAAATTGTTATCGCTTCTCATTTAACAATTTTTCCTATCATTTATAATATGAAATGCGATATTATCATATGCTAATGTCGAGCAAGGGTAAAAATACTAGGTCCAGAAGCCTCGATACTACAATGAGTTCTCCTATTAAAAAAAGAACAAGACGTTCGAAAAGAAATACTCCACCAGCCACACCAGGGAGCTCTGTTGAAGAAGTGGATCCCCAACCTGGTACCTCACAACAACAAAACAATCATGAGACAACTCAGACTGGTGAAGAATCGCCGTTTTTCACTCAGAACCCATTTCAAGTGCTATCAAATACACAAAACGAAGAAATGGAAGCAGCACCCACCCCCAGGGAACCCAAACCCCCACCAATATTCCTTAGAATATTAAAAACTTTCAGTTAATGTGTCACCAATTGAATAACCTAGTGGGCTCAGGAAAATATTTATGCCAAAGCCGCACCAATGACACTAAATTAATGCCCGACACTCCAGAAACATACAGAAAAATTATAAAATATTTATCTGACACCAAGGCTGATTACCACACGTATCAATGCGTCAAGAGAGGGCGCTCAGGGTCGTTATCAGAAGACTGCACCCATCTACGCCAACAGATGCTATAAAAGAAGAGCTCGTGGGTATGGGATTCCATGTTCGCCAGATAGTGAACATATTCAAGGAGGATAGAGAACAGCCTGGAATAAAAAGTAAAATACCGCTCCCACTATTCTTCGTTGACCTTGACCGAACGCCCCAGGTCGAAGACATCTACAAGGTCACACGCCTTTATTACACCAGCGTTGTAGTAGAAAAGCCTTACACCAAGCGCGACATCGTTCAATGCCATAACTGTCAGGCTTATGGCCATACGAAAAGATATTGTCATCACATTCCTAGATGTGTGAGGTGTGGTGAGCAACACAAAACAGAAGAATGTAGGAAGTCTAGAACTTCACCTGCAGTATGCGCTTATGCCACCAAGGGCACCCTGCCAACTACAAGGGTTGTCAAACATATAAAGAATTAAAAACAAGAATGTACGCAACTCCTAGAGAAGAAGGGACATCCAGGCCACCAAGACAACCCTCTAGAACAGTGAACGGAAGAGTGACCTATGCTCAGATGTTCAAAGGAGACACTATAAACACTCAATCTCAGGCCCTGCCACAAGAACCTCAACCTCGAGAATTCACACATCAACCTCAAGACCCATATCCACCCATCCCTGAACCTAGGTTCAATACCCAGACATACATTCCTCCTCCTTCCAATTCCACTGACCTCACAAGCCTATTAACTTCTTTCCTCTCTGAATTTAGATCCCTCATCACCCCTCTTATTTCATTACTTACCAATGTTATATCCAACCTCATTCCACCGCCGAGAAATCCATAAATGTCCTCAACCAAATCCTCTCCATTCTCCTATGGAATGCGAATGGTATTCGAAATCACATCAACGAACTGACAATCTTATTACATGACAAAAACATCGACATAGCACTAATAACTGAAACCCGACTAACCAACAAACGACAAATCAACGTTCCTGGCTACAATATTTATAGAACCGATCATCCTGATGGAACAGCACATGCTGGCACTGCTA
Source organism: Nezara viridula (assembly GCA_928085145.1). Lineage (NCBI taxonomy): Eukaryota > Metazoa > Arthropoda > Insecta > Hemiptera > Pentatomidae > Nezara > Nezara viridula. The sequence goes on along the minus strand of OV725078.1, from coordinate 106,954,497 downwards.
TAATTATCCACCGATCTCTCTCCCATCATTTATTTCCCTTACCAACCATAATTTCCTACAATCCACTGCCGTAATAATCCAAACTTCCCTTTACCCAATAACATTAGTTGCGGCATATTCCCCGCCTAAAATACCCATTTCCGAATCCCAAATAATTTCCTTCCTGAATTCCTTAGGACACCATTTCATCCTAGGTGCAGATTTAAATGCAAAACACCAGCAATGGGGAGCCAGATCCACAAATTCCCGAGGGCGAACATTGCTATCTGCACTTAATTCCCATCGCAGCAACATCCTTTCACCTAATACTCCCACATACTGGCCAACAGATCCCAACCGCAATCCCGACCTTCTAGACTTTTTCCTACACAAAGGTCTAGGATCATTACACTGTTCCATTTCAAGGCTTGATGATCTTTCCTCAGACCACAGTCCTATAGTCCTAACCGTTTCCACATCACCCATTCCTAAATCATCCCCTCCTTCATTCATCAGGGGACCAGTTAACTGGAACCTTTTCCGTCAAATATTGGATGATAATATAGACCTCAGAGTTTCCTTAAAAACACCTGAAGACCTTGACGATGCAGTGGACTCCTTCACTACCCTGATCCAGCAAGCAGTTTGGACTGCATCCTCACCTGATCGTCCCAAAAAACACCTCAGTATAAATCCCTACCCCAAGACCTATTGGACCTTATCCATAGCAAACGATGCTCTAGGGCCCTCTGGCAAAGAACCAGGCATCCTGATGACCGGAAATCGTATAATTATTATTCCAAACAGGTAAAAAAGAAACTGGATATCTTTAGAACCCAATCCTACAATTCCTACCTTTCCTCATTATCATCTAGTGATAACTCCCTCTGGACTGTAACTAAAAAAATCCTTAAATTCCAATCCATTTCCCACCCCCTCCGCCGTGATGATGGTTCCTGGGCTTCGTCAGATGCGAATAGAGCTGAAGAGTTTGCTAAACATCTATCCTACACATTCACTCCTCATCCCGAACTCCATCCCACCCACACTGCTGAAGTTAAAGAATTCTCTCTTCACCAATTCCTCTCTCTCACCTCCAAAACCTGTTAACCCCTCTGAGGTAAAATTCCTCATAAACAAATTAAAACCCCGAAAATCCCCTGGATATGATCTCCTCACTTCACAAATCCTCAGACAACTTCCCAAAAAAGCAATCATATTCCTTACCTATCTATACAACTGCATCCTTCGCACAACCAACTTTCCTTTGGTGTGGAAACATTCCATAATCGTGCTGTTTCCAAAACCAGGCAAACCCGTTAATAACACATCATCCTACAGACCGATAAGCTTACTCCCTATCCTCTCAAAAATCTTTGAGAAAATCCTCCTCAAACGCATCCTACCCATACTCGAATCCCACAACATCCCTTCTCATCAATTTGGATTCCGCTCAAGACATTCCACTGTCCAACAAGGCCTTCGTGTTGTGGACCATATATCCTCTGCACTTGAAAACAAGCAATATTGCACTGGTGCCTTTCTGGACGTAGCGCAAGCTTTCGACCGGGTGTGGCACGATGGCTTGCTTTTCAAGCTCAAAACCCATTTACCCCAATCCTTATACCTAGTCCTCAAATCCTATCTCTCAAATCGTTCCTTCCAAGTCCGTTGCTGCACCGAATTCTCCACTTACTATCCAGTTGAGGCTGGTGTTCCACAAGGCAGTGTTTTGGGTCCAGTTCTCTACATCCTTTTCACTGCCGATATCCCTTCAAATCCCGATACCTTCCTAGCTACATTTGCTGATGATACTGCCATTCTATCTTCCCACTCAGATCCTCAAATAGCATCTCTAAACCTACAATCTCACCTCTCCTTGATTGAACAGTGGTGCAACAACTGGCGCATCAAAATCAATGAAGCAAAATGCAAACATATTACTTTCACCCTGCGACGCAGATCCTGTCCCACAATCCTTTTCAATTCAATACCACTTCCCTACTCAGATACAGTCCGTTACCTTGGCTTCCTTCTAGACAAAAGACTAACTTGGAACCCACATACAGACTTAAAAGACAAGAACTTAACCAACGATATGGCCAGCTATATAGACTACTAAGCAGGACATCTCATCTTTCGATTGAAAATAAACTTTTAATCTACAAGACAATACTGAAACCTATCTGGACCTACGGACTTGAACTGTGGGGAACTGCTAAACATTCGAATATCAAACGCATCCAATCCTTCCAGTCCAAAGTACTTAGAACAATAGTCAATGCCCCATATTATGTCACAAATAAGACCCTACACCATGACCTTAACATCCCATTTGTCCTCGACATCATCCCATCCAGATTCTCAAACTTTCACCAGAACCTTATCCATCATCCAAATCCTCTAGCTCAATCCCTATCCAGCTCCCACCATCCCTACAATCCCCCTCGAAGGTTAAAACGGCAGTGGCCGCGAGATCTATTGTAATATGCTTCTGGAGTCCTGGCAATGGCCAGCTTCTATAGGTAAGAATGTGTTTAGAAGTTGTTATTTTATTTTGTTTGTTTATTTATTTTTTTTTTTTTTAATTTTATTTATTAATTTATTTTTTTTTCCTATTGATTTACTTTTTGTTATAAGTATTATTTATTTACTTCTTATAATAGTTACTTCTGTATTACTTGTATATACTGTATGAATGAGAACTTCTAGCCTTAATACTTATAGCCCTCCAGTGGCTGATTGTATTATTATTCAATAAAAAAAAAAAAAAAAAAAAAAAAAAAAAAAAAACTTGGGCTTGCCGAACGAGCACTAATTTATTACTGCTTCATTGTTAATCAATACTTACTAACCTGAACACATGTGACATAAAATGTACCACTGTTTATATAGTCACTGTTGATATCGTCTTACACCAGAATTTTAAATAATAACCACATTACATAGTAACAAAGACAGAGCGACGTGAATCTTCAACTGCACTTGCGGCCATGACACTTGCTACTAAATCAAATCTTAAAGCATTTTATGATAAAAAATATTAAAGTATTGACATTGTTGACCTATAACATGTTTTGTCACATCTACATAATCTTAACTTATGTTGTTGGCTGCAACACCTGTATTACCCTTAAATTAATCAAATTTCTTGTTAATGTGCTTAAATAATTTAAATATAAAAAAAATATCTTATGTATGTTCTCATCATTTTTTTTTTGTCTAAACATAAAGTTTCTTTGTTGACTAAATATGGATTATAATATGTAGATATTCTCCAAATATGTAAAATAAAATATGCTTTACCTGCTTTTAAATTGTATATAACGTAAAATAAGCTATCAAAGAATGGTGCATAAGATATTTTAATAAATATCTATATATTTACCTCTATCTATACATTTTAATAGATTTACATCTATTAAAAAATATTTTATTAATAGTAAACCTCTAGAGCCCACAGGCGTTGATGACCCTAGAGTTTTACGCCTTAAAGCCTAAACAAACAAACAAACAAACCTCTAGAGCCATCAAATACTTCATATAAACAACAGTCCGATTTTCGGTAAAATACTAGGCAATTTAAGTTTTTTGTTTTATCAAGTAAGTCGTGGTTTTTGATGAATAGAAAGAGATAAATAAAACATTAGTTAATATAATTAATTAACAATTGATTCATTGTAAACTAGACAAAATTTACTTCAAGCGAAAGAGGAGTTTGTCATTCTTAAAACCATTTAAAAAGGACTTTTGGGCGAATAAATTAAAATAAATTAAATCAAATAAATAATAATTAAAACATACAATCGTTAAAGGTAATTATTAGCCTTTAAAAAAAGTATAATACATTAGGCGGCAAAGAAAAACATTTAGTAATTAATTGTTTCAAAAAATATTTTGTACTTTTTCTTCCCTTTGTCTGAAAATACCTATTTATCCTTAAAAGAAACATGGTAAGTGAACTTTTGTGATGTGCGCATCGCCCCACATTTTTTATTGTTTTTTTTTTTTTTGCGCACCTCTTCAAATAAAATTAGAATTGAAATTGGGTTGGTGTTAAGGAAATGCTTTTTGGGTGTCTTAACATTTTCCTTCGATTCTCACCATTTTGTTTGTAGGTTTTTACACATTTCCCTCAGTTTTAACGGTTTTGTGCACCTCCAAATCAAGTTAGAAAGTTGAAATTTTGAATGTCTATTGAGTGGGTGTTAGCAAAGTGCCTTTCGAGTTCTCAACTTTGGTTTCATACCTAGCATTAAATTAAATTAGAAAATTATTTATAAGTTGTTCAATATCAAAACATAATAAATAAATTTAACAGTTCAATTCTTTTAGATTTTTTTTTCTTCATTTAATTACTTCAGCCAAGAATTAATGGAAAAGTTAAATCTCTTTTTATATGGTTTCAAAATAAATATGAGAAAAAATACAATCGCAGTGACGTAGCTTTGCTGCTCACATATTTTTTTTTTTATTGAAATCAATTATCTTTTTATTATTAGTGATTCTATTATATTTCATATAAAACCTAATATTGTTTTTTGTTTTTTTTTAATAGGAATCGTTCAAAGAATCTATATTTATTTATTTTGAACGCAAGTATATTGCAGTGGAAATTATAAAATATTTACAACTATGATTTTTCATGCAAAAATTATTTTTTAATAATATATAAATGTCTCGTCTGTTTATTTCCAATTTCAGTTGTCCTTGAAATGATTTTTTCATGAAAACATTTTTTTTTAAATTTAGTAATATTAATCTTATCAATGTTATGTAACATAATAAAAAAGAAGACCTAAATTAACTTAAGGGTTTGAACGATTGAAAAGCAAAATACATTCTTCTTCAATAGAGGAAAAGGATACAAAATTTAAATCAATATGAACATCTTTTTCTCTTATTTATCAACCATTAAGAAAATTATTTTCTATGTTTTGTCACATCATAGAAAATACATTATTATAATTTAAATGATACTTAGTGATAATTTATAAAAAAAAAAAAAAAAAAAAAAAAAAAAAAAAAAAAAAAAAAAAAAAAAAAAAAAAAAAAAAAAAAAAAAAAAACGCACCACACATTGTTTAATAATAACTATTTCAATTGATTGAATTTTTAGCCTCAAAAAAGAAGAATCATTAAGTAAAAACTATTTTTCTTATTTATACTTACAGGGAGGAGGGGAGAGGTAAGTGCTTAATTCTAGTACAGAAAACAAATAATAAAAATTAAAATAAATCTTGGATATTTTGAAGAACAAATCATGCTTAATCGAGTAATATTAAAATAATAATACAAATATTGGGTTGATCCATAAGTTCGTTCGGTTTTTGTTAGTAGTGCGAATTGTTTTCAAATATATCCAGTTATCTTTGCCTTATCTGACAATAACGATGCTTATCGGAAAGGTTAATATCCGCTCTTCAAAACTGTTGTGTTTGGTTTCATTTCAGTGAATACGTCAAATGATGAAATGCATATTCGACACTTTATTTCATAAAAGGCAAGCGAGCTTCGGAGGTCCACCAAAAGATATGTAATGTATACGGGGACGATGCCTTAACTGAACGTACTGCTCAAATGGTTTGCCAAATTTCATTGCGGATATACTATTCTGGAAGGTGCACCCCGCAGCAGGGTCAGCCCACCGAGATTGATTCGAGTGATGTCAAGGCTCTAATCGAATAACTACGGTCACTACAGGTACGATAAATTGCGGAGACACTGAAAATATGTTTTGGAGCCATTTAAAACAGCTTGGCTACGTGTTCTGCCTCGATGTTTGGGATCACACAGACGGACTGAGGAAAACCTGGTCAACCGAATATCAATCTGCAACTTCCCTCTGAATTGGCACCAAACGGATCCATTCTCAATCGAATAGTGACGGGTGGATCATCTACGATAATCTATTGCGCAGGAGATCGTGGACAAATGGCCACCTAATGACACCCGGAAGGCCGGAAAAGATTTTGCTCTTTATATGGAGGGATTATCGCGGTCTGTTTTTTATTAGTTATTTACACAAGGAAAAAGAATCGATTTGATGCTCTACTGCACGCAGGTAACGAAATTAGAACAAGCATTGCCAAAGAAACGTCCAGAACTAGTTAATCGCAAAGTTATAGTATTCCACCATGACAACGCCAGACCATGACTCCACTATAATCACACAGTAAAAGTTAGTGCAACTTGGCTGGAATGTTTTATTACATCCACCCTAGTCACCAGATCTTCCACCACCCGACTACCACTTATTCCGATTCCCCCGAAAATCTCTCAACGGGAAATCGTTCGCTGATGAGAGAGATGTGAAAACGTATCTCGATCAGTTTTCCGCATCTACGTCCCAGATGTTTTACGAAAGTGTAATAATGAAATTATTAGAATGATGAAAAGAGGTCATTAATAAAAACGGAAAATACATTATAGAATAAAATTTATTCTTTGTATGAAAGAAAACATGTTTTATTTACCCTTCAAAAACCGAACGAACTTATGGATCCACCCAATACATATACAAAATTAAAATTAACCTACAATTTAAGAAGAAAAAAGAGGAGATTACATTGATTTTAGGATAATAAACTTCTAAATATAAAAATATTAGCCATACGTATTATATTTAAAAAATAATACGTAAAATAATAATAATACCCAAGCAAATAAAAAAATTAAATCTTTAAAAAAATAATCAATTAAATACATGTAAAATTAAGATAAAAAAAGTTAATAAATAGTAGTAAACTATTTAATCTAAAAATCACAAACAGAAACATAATCACTATAAAATAAAACAGAAGTAACTACTAAACACTAATCAAAAAGTATATGTATACAATAAATAAAAATAAAATAAACTCAAAGATATGTAAAATAAAATAAACTCAAAGATATGTAAAATAAAATAAACTCAAAGATATGTAAAATAAAATAACAAGTAACAAAGTAAAGTAAAACAACACAGACATGCAGGAGTGCCTAGAAGGGGGTTTCATGGTACAAGATGCGCAATCACAATTGGCGAGGGGGGCACATTTCGACGGAGTTAAGAATTTTCAGATTGGAAAGTTTCAAACAAGAAGGCAAAGGGAATACATGGAACAAACCTCATCAAAAATCATTGTATATGATTTACGAAACTTTTATTTACAATGTTTTTAAGAAGAGGAGAACAATAAAATATCATGGGAAGGGAGGGGGAAGGTTTATGTGCCAGCGACCTTGGGGGGATGGGCACCCCTGCAGACATGCACATATACAATGTTTACAATCGGGCAAGGGAACTCCAAACTCCCACTTGTACCTCCATCTATGGAGGGAAAAGCAGGACTCCAGGGGATCTCTGCACTATTCTCCCAACCGCGTTACTGTTATTTAAGCGTTACTATTTACTTTTTGGCGTTAAACTGTTCCTCTTATCTGAAAAGATATTGCCTGCTATAGAAAATATTCTTACTCAATGAACTGAAGTAGCCAACACACAGCATTTCTCTTCTACCAGAAATGATCTGGAAGATAAACTGGACTTAAAAATTCCCCTTAAGACAAAACAAGATATTGATAATGCCATAGAAAACCTTACTACAACTATAACAACGAGTATAAATAATAACACATTTGTTAATAATGAAAGCAATAATTCAAGACATATTAACTTGCCACAGCATATTCGAATCTTATTAAGGGATTAACGTAGAGCAAGATCGAAGTGGCACAGGACTAGATATCCTTCAGACAAAACGTATTATACCGAATTGACTAACAAACTAAAATCAGAAATCAGAAAATATAAAACTCAACAATTACTGAACCTAACTGAAAATATTACAACAACTGACAAATCACTATGGACGACAACCAAAAAACTTCTGAAGTTTAAAGACTTTAATCACCCACTTCTTACTGAATCCCAAACCTGGTCCAAATCCGACGAAGAAAAAGCCCAGTTATTCGGTCAACATCTGTTCCAAATTTTCAACCCACATCCTGATATCCTTAATCCAACCCACATCGAATGTATTGAATCAGAACTGGATACTCCTCTCCAAATGTCCCTTCCACCTAAAGCATTTCATCCCACAGAAATATCCAACATCATTCAAAGATTACCCTCCTGCAAAGCTCCTGGACATGACCTAATAACATCCCAGATCTTGAAACTTCTTCCTCGAAAAGCCATCCTATTCCTTACTTTCATATATAATGCTGTACTCCGATCCACATATTTCCCTGATCCTTGGAAAATATCTATTGTCAAAATGATCCACAAACCCAAAAAGCCACCAGAATATCCATCCTCTTACCGTCCCATCTCTCTGTTACCCATCATGAGAAAAATCCTGGAAAAACCAATCTTAAAACGCCTGTACCCAATCCTAGATTCTAATCACATAATCCCAGATCACCAATTTGGACTCCGCTCCTCCCATTCCACTATACAGCAATGCCATCGTGTGGTAGACGTAGTATCCTCTGCATTGGAGCGCGGTATGTACTGTACGGGAGCCTTTCTCGATGTTGAACAGGCGTTTAATAGAGTTTGGTACCCGGGACTGCTGTACAAACTCCGAAAATTCCTACCATCTACCTACTTCCTCATTATCCGTTCCTACCTTATTGATAGATAATTTAAAGTAAATCACAACAATGTCTATACATCCCGTTTTTCCCAGTCTGCAGATGTTCCTCGAGGTAGCATCCTAGGTCCTATCCTTTACACAGTTTATACAGCTGACATCCCAACCCATCCCTATACTGTCATCACCACATATGCTGATGACACATGTATCCTATCAGTTAATAACGACCCATCTATTGCATCCCAAACCCTTCAATCCCACATCACAAACCTTGAAGAATGGTGTCAGAACTGGAGAATTAAAATAAATTCCAATAAATCCCATCAAATTACCTTCACCCTTCGTCGTAAACCAATGACTTCCTGTCCTTCAGTATCCTTTAACAACACCTCACTTATTCCTGTTGAACAAATCCGTTACCTAGGACTCCATCTGGACAAACGTCTAACTTGGAATCCTCATACCAGACTGAAACGACAAGAAACAGCTCGACGTTTCCGACTACTTCAACACTTACTAGACAAACGCTCTAACCTTCCAATCAATTATAAAAGACTCATTTACATGACTATAATAAGGCCTATTTGGACTTACTGAGTTGAGCTATGGGGCTCCACCAAACCTTCAAATTCCTCTCGCATCCAATCCTTACAATCCAAAATCCTTCGTAAAATCCTCAATGCTCCTTACTTTGTTACAAATAAAATTATCCATAATGACCTTAATGTTCCTTATGTATCAGATTTGGCCCAATCCAGATATCTGTCCTTCCATAATAAACTTCATAACCATCCCAACCCTCTTATGTCTAACCTTGCGTCCTATTCGATTCCTGATAACCCTCCGAGGCGTCTGAAAAGAAGAAGGCCACCTGATCTTTTAATATAGACATATTATTAGAGTGCTACCAATGGGTAGTTTCTCAACATGTGTTCCATGTCATTATATCCATGTGCGAATTTACCAGATGTATTTTTTGTATACAGTTGTAAATATCATATAAATAAATAAATAAAAATCAGTTGTAATTGATACGCGAAGCATCTAAAGTTTCTTAGTAGCCGATCATTTAAGACCTTGGTGGTGTTAGACGCATTGTCTGAGATATCAATATTTATTTTATGTTCCAATTTCCGTTCTATCATTATTCCGACAATAGTATTTCCCAATTCGACGCTTGTACGTTGCCCTTCAAAATGCGACCATACTAACAGATATAACGGAATTCATTTTAAATTCTTCATCAATGTAATCAATCAACCATCAATGCCAAAAACGCCATTTTCTGTATCCATCCAACAATTTGTTCTCAGGCAATAGCTTTTTATAAGTTCTACATTTTTTTTTTTTCCTTTTTCTGAATATACTGTTCGTATCTAGTTAGAATCACTAGAATTGGATGACAATTGATCATTTTGTGTATATGCTGGGATCTATGGCCTATTACAATAAAACACAATAAGAACTGTTAATAACATATATTTTTTCTAATCAACGCGTTTACAAACCAAATAATAACGGGAGGTTACTTCTTTGGTCGCCAGTGTCTATTGTATTACCATGCAACCACTCCGCTACAATAAAATGGATTCAGTTCAGTTACATTTCTGAACCTTACACCTTCTCAGATGCAAAAAGGCTGCAGATCAATAGTTAATAATTGTATGGTAGCTTCGTCAACAGAATTCTTTTTCGCAGTTGATATTTTTTTAGATATTTATTTATAAATATTTAGATATTTTTCAGAAAATCCGTGATTGCTAATGAAATGAAAGTCCGCTTTCGTTTACCAATCGAAGAGCCCAGCAAATAAATAGCAATGTTATCAATTTTGAATTCACTTGAGTGTTTATTGCTAGACATATAAAATGAAATTATTTGTTATTTTTCAGTAAAACCATAACAATAATTACTAAAAATGCTTTTTATTTTTAAGAAAATGAAGTTCTATCAAATTCGTTTTATCAATAATTGATTTTAAAAGTCTTTTCTTAATCATTGAGAAAACAAAATGTTGATTCTAACAAAAACTGTCATTTTACATTATGTGATAGATATTTAATGGTCAGTGTATTTTCAAATCCAAATATAGATAGAGATGATGAAAAATATAAAATACAATAGTATTTTTCTGAATATTAATTCTAGTCACACGAAAGGGAGCTTGGTAGGTCCGTTTTCGTACTGTGTCATCTTTGACCAACACATGAGAAGTAGTCGGTAGGTCCTGATGGATGAATAATTTGCGAGAATATGTTTTATGGAGAGCTATCGGTCTACACTGATGAAGTGTTGACCTTAGCTTCGTAATAAACGATGGTTTGTTATTGCTGGTTTCTTTGGTGGATTCCAGAAATTTTCCAGGAAGGCGGATGTTTTCACCATAGAGTTCAGCAGTAGAATATCCATTTTCGGAGACTACTGTTCTTGAGCCTAACAAAACAATAGGTAACGCCGCAACCCAATTAGCAGAATTGTGACATTTAAGGGCTTTCTCTAAGGAACGGTGCCATCTCTCAATTTCGCCGTTTGGTTGTGAGTGAAAAGCTGTGGTTCTAAAGGGCTACGCGCCAAGCAATTGTCTGATTCTCGAAATACATTCTATTCGAACTGCAAACCTCTGTCAGTGGTAACGCTGGTTGGTAGACTATATCGTTAAATCCAGTTACTAAAGAAAACTTTAGCGACGGTTTCCGCTGTGATATCTTCAATAGGTATTGACCTTGTGAAACACAAAAGGTCCATGTGAACTTGATCAAATCTCTTACCAATGCGGAAACTGCCCTAATGGACTACGAGGATACATACTAGTTTTGAAAAGTTGACAACTGGTACATTCTTTGAACCACTGACGAATATCTTTATCAACTGAAAGCCAAATAAAACGATCTTTAAACATTTTGGCAGTTCTTTTGGGAAAGGTTTGAGATAGATTATGAATCAGATTAAAAACTGATCGACGATTAGCTCCAGGAACAAATGAGCAATTTCTGCCATCACAGTAAAGCATAATTCCAAGTCCAGGGACTACTTTTTGCATAAGTTTTATAGAAAAGTTGTCAGTATTTTGCAAAATTTCTTGTAATTCTGTATAAATAGCTTTCTGGTTAGCTACGTCAGCGAAGTCGAAAATTCCTCAAGTCGTGATAAATAGTCAGCAATTACATCCTCATTAGCAGGAACTTGTCTAATGTCCGTGGTGAACTGGGGTACAAAATTCAGATGCCTCAATTGCCTTGGTGACGCTTTGTTAGATTTTTGGGCAAAGGCGTAAACAAGAGGTTTGTGATCTGTATAAACCACAATTTGGCAATCATCTATAAGCTATCGGAAATGCTTAATGGCTGGATAAATAGCTAACATTTCTCGATCGTACGTACTGTAGCCAGATCAGTGGCACTTAATTTTCGAGAAAAGAACGCCAGTGGTTGATGTGCGTTATCATATGATTCCTGTAACACACCGCCAGTGGCATCTACGTGTAGTACGAGAGGTAAATCTAGATGAAGGTGGTTGAGTAAAGTGGTCTCTCTCAGACAGTTTTTTCAAGCGTCAGTTAGCTCTGCAGTCAATTGAATCTGATTATTCTCTTTGATCTCGTACATTCAATGCTTTGTTCAGGATAACAATTTATATAAAATTGTCTAATTATTTTATGATTGATCAAATTATTTTATATAATATAATACCTAAAGAACCTTCGCCCTTTCCATCAATTTTGTGCAGAGAGAATAATGCATTCAATATTAAAATTTCCCTTTTTTTTTTTTATATGGTCCAACTTCGGAACAAAATAAAGGAAATAGAAATTCATTTTTTTATAAGTGAAATATGTGTTTTACTAAACACACCCGGCAAATATTCATTATATGTAGTTCAGATTAGGTACATAATATTTTGGTTTATAAAACAGGTATTAATATGACTCATTTCCGAGGAAGTATATACAACTTAAATTACCTCAAAGAATGAGTAAATATAATAAATAAACGAAGTGTTAAATTTAAATGTAAATTAAAGGAAATAATAAGAATAAGATTATTTTTAATAAGGAATTTGAGATTGAGTCTTTTTTTTCTTTTATATATATATTTCCAAAATTTTGCGGCACAGTGATTGCGAATCACTGGGTTAGTTTTCCAAAGAAAAACGTTATTTGAGAAATGTACTGTTACATAATATAACTTGTATAATGTAATACATTTTTGCAACAGTTAAGTATCACAGCAAGGGCGATTTCCGCGTAAAAGGTGAATTTCACTAGATATGGAAATATGGCCCCTGTTGGACGCGCTCTAGCGGCGTAACGGTTAGTTTTACAAAAAAAATGTTTTGTGTACTTTAATTTTGTATGGATTTGTCGAAAAAACGCTTCCTTATTGAGATATAGGTCGAAAACTGAAAAAAAAGTGCCAACAAATAAAGTTCCGGGCAAAATTGTTGCCAACAAACTTCAAATATCTGTTCAGCGACCCAAAAAACATGGGGGTGAGAAAATCAAAACTTGTTTCTGAAAATCCTAATATGCCTAGCCTACAGAGAATTCAAAATTTTCTTTATGTCAAACAGTAAATACATTTTTTTTAAATTCACTATTGGCTGTTAACAAATAAGTGATTGAGCATTCTTTTAAATAGACCTGGGCAGAATTTATTTGGAATATATCCGAAATAATTTGAGCACTGTTGCCGAAAGAATTATTTCAGGATTAATGACATAATTATTTCAGAAATAATCATTCTAATAGATCCAAAAGGGAAATAACCATAACAGAAATCCTATTGTTCACTCTAAATTTAGTTTTCGTTTATGCCAATTTTTATTTTAGAAATTTTTTTTTCTTATGTTCCCTTGTATTTCCTGCAATTAGACGGACTTAAGGCATTATATTTACAACTGTTTGAGACACTTGTTAATCTCTGTAGAGGCTGAGTGTGCCCGACAGAAATTCCATTTCTCTTATTCTCCTTTCCGTTTTCTACAATTAAACGGTTTTGAGGCTTTATATTTACTGCTGGTTGAGACACTTTAGTCTCTGTAGAGGCAGAGTGCCCGACAGCAATTTTATTTCTCTAATTCTTCTTTTTGTTTTCCACAATTAGACAGATTTGAGGCTTTATGCTGTTTGAGACACTTTAACTTTTGTAGAGTGTGTCTGAAAGCAATTTAATTTTTCTTATGCACTTTTTCCTTTTTAAATAATTAGAAGGACTTGAACCACACCTAACCCTCCATTACCCCACGAAACTTTGACGGCAGCACTAGATTTGTATCTTGGATTCATTGAATACTTATTCAAGTGACAACTTGCAATAGTTTTAACCTGCTGACACTAACTTATACACACACATAAACACTTTTGCTCCAATTTTGTAAGGTAAACTCCTATTTTCATGTTTATTTCCCTGCACCGAGAGAGAGAGAGTGAGAACATACGTAGCTTAAATAAAAAGTAATAAATTTACAAAAAATAATAGAAATTAAAATAAAATAATACTCAAGTACAGAAAAAGTCAGTCAATAACAAATAAGATCATTCATCATTACTTGAGATATTGGACAGATCTGATGTGATTTTCCCTTTTTAAATAACGGTATTACTATTATAAAATGTAGAAACGGTGATAAGGTATATGTCTTTAATTATAAAATAAATAAAAACTTTTCGTTAAACTTTATTTTCATTTTAGTTTCAAAAAGTGAAATCAATCAATTAGAAAATAGAACACATAATAATGAATGCGATCAATACAAAAAATAATAAAGCTAACATATGTATCAAAATAATGCCTTGCTTAATTGACTTAAACAGAAAATATAACCAAGGGTTCTTTTTAAGACTAATCTTTAAAATGATTTAGCAAAACGGGGCCAAAAACAATGATAATAAACAGCAATAACGAGCATAATAAAAACTTTTAAAGAGATAACAAACTCATATATACATGAACAATGCAGAGAATGTTTTAAGTTATAAAATAAAAGGAATAATGATTTGTTTATCAGCACTGTACTACAAGAAAAATGATCAGAAAATGCAATAAATATGATAGGTATAATATAAGGTGTGTGTGTGTGTGTGTGTGTATATATATATATATATACACATATATATACACATATCAAAAGAAGAAAAAAAACTACAAGTTAAAAAGCGTAAAAATTAACTTGAATAAAATTAATAACCTCTAATAAATAGCTATTGAATGAAACAATTATGATTTTCAAGTATGATGTTTGACACATTATGAAAATATAAGCTTTTTGAGATAGAGTCATGTTCAATATTTAAATGAAATATACAATAAATGGATTATGCATAAATGTACCCACACTTTAGCAGATAACTTAATCGTTTTTACTTACAGTTTAAGTTCATTAGAATTAATGTCAGTCAGATTAAGCTTTGTACAAAAGAAATTTATTCTAAAATGCTACTGAAAGCGTGAAAACGCAGTTGATGTGTGAAGACAGTTCAAGGTTTTATAAAACAATTCATTAAAGCAAACTAACAGGCATTGATGAAACCATTAAATGTTTGCAGATTTTATTTTATTTTGAAAAATAAATAGTTTTTATTTAACACCAACTTCATAATTATTTAAAGTGTGTTTACATTTTCTTTTCATTTGTTTCTTTTTTTGGGGGTGGGGGACACACTGTATATATATGTACATACACAAATCCCCAAAATAACAAAAATTTAAAAGAAGATAGGCAGTAACAAAAAAAAGAAAAGCATTTCTTTTTTTTGTATTTTAATCAACAAATGATCAAGTGCCAAATTTAATAACATTAGCACATGAGAAGGATTTGATTTCAATACTATTGTAATATATTAGAAAAATCAATATTCCTCTTCATCTTGAAACTGGCCCTCAGATAAGTCCTCAGGGGCTGCAAAACCATCCTGAAAAATATTTAGTCAGTTATTCCATATATAATAAATAATAATAGTAATGCAACTTAACTTAATTTTATAATAATTTAAGATGATCAATTTAAAAAGAAGTTAGGTTAGAATAATTTTGAAAACAAGAAAAGAACTAAAAAGACATGCAAGCTCATAATTTATTTTTAAAATAAAAATAAATTATTGAAACAACATTAGGCTATTATGAAAGATTGAAAATTACTTTAACAAATATTTTAAGAATATAACATTAAAATATAATATACAACCAGGAAAGAATAAAACTGGACCTAAAACCAGAAGGTTCAAAATCAATAAGATGAAAGAACCTGAAATCCATAAACCTTACCAGGAAGAGTTGGATAGCTGCTGGACAAACCTATTCTAAAGTGATTGAAAATGTTGTAAATAAAGTGCTAGAACTACCAGCAAGAATACCCAGGTCCTCCTGGTTTGACCAAGAATGCCAGACAATAATGGTACCAAAAACCAGGCCTACAGAAACATGTACTTGCTTTGGTGGTACATATACTAATATTGGAATGATACAGAAACATGATCCAGAGAAAAACAAGAAGCGCAGTTGGGGAATACCATCTAAAGCGAAGAGAAGAAAAATTACTTCACCAGATAAAGAAGAGACAACATAAAATGAAAGAACTGGAGAGAATGGAAATGTTGAAGAGAAAAACTATTATGAGAATTCATACTAGTAGATAACCATTTAATCCAAGACAGCTTGTCTGCTTGAAGAAGGAAGGTGAACTAACTTCTAACTAATAAAATGGAAGTTTTTGATATGTGGGAAAATCATTTCTCTGTACTTTTCAACAACAAAAAGGCTGAGACAAAAAGTGAATCACCTTCAAATTGCACCAGATGTAAGCCTCGAACCTTCAGATGAAGAAGGAATAGGGGAAGCCACCAATAAATTGAAAAATCATAAAGCAGCAGACATTGATGGATTCCCAGCAGGATTACTTAAATATGGGGATAAAGAACTCATTAATGTCCTTCAAGATATAATAACTACCGATACAGATATAATCTGGATAAAAGAAGAGTTGCCAATAGCCAGGAATAAAACTGTTACCCCAATCCATAAAATGGGAGGCAGGATGGTATATAGCAATTATAGGTGTATCTCCTTATTCTGTCTTCTCTCAAGATATTTTCAAATATTGTCTTTCAATGTACGTTACTTTGTGCAGAGGAAAATCTTGGCTCATACCAATGCGGTCTTAGGAAGAGAAAATCAAATGTTGAATAGATTTTCTGTCTTCAAACTATGCTGGAGAGGGGACATAAATATTAATTTCCAAGTCAAATTCAATCTTTTCCAAGTCAAATTAAACCTTTTCCAAATCAAATTAAACTTTTTCCAAGTCAAATTCAACCATTTCCATTTCAAATTAAACCTTTTCCAATTCAAATTCAACCGTTTCCATTTCAAATTAATGTTTCGAATTTTTGTAAATTTTTTATTTTTTTTTAAATAAGGACCATCTCCCCCTCCTACAATATGAAGGTCTATTATTATGCTACCCTAAGTAGAGTTTTTCAAAATACTATCGACTTATGTTACACTAACGGATATTGATTTATTGTACCTATTCCGATTTATTAGGGTCTAGTATTATGCTGTTGTGTGCCTAGTTTTTAAAAATGACCTCCTTTTTATGATTACGCCACCGCGTTTCGACTTATTTAAGTTGAAGAATATAACCAAAACTAAACCCGGTTTAATAGCAAATTTTCATTTAACATGCAATTTACTACATTAAAATATATTGTCTAATATACCTCTGTAGCATATAATATATCTAGAATTTTTTGAACCAGTTCTTCATCTCCTTGGTGTTCTTGACATACTAGTTCAATATCTCTCAGTTTACCAAAATAAAAATCTCGCTCTTTTTCAAGACCATCAACTGTTATTTTTGTATTGGAAAGCTGAAAAATAAAATAATAAAAATTAATTATAGTTTTACATGATTAAATGCACATAATTATTAAACTAATAGTATTTTTTGAGGTTGGTAGAATAATATGATTTGCTCACCAAAGACTTTGAACTTAGTATAGAAGTTGCTAGCTCGCTATAGGTTATGAAATGGTTTGCCATTTCAAATAAACTAATTTTAATACTTATTTACTACAGATTATTTTTTTAATGATTATAAAGTATTTTTTTTTTACTTTATCTAACTTACAAATCAAACATATAAAATGGGGAAGTATTGTGATCATGAAATTTATTTTATGAAAAATAGGTCAAATGCATTGCCATTTGCTCCTAAAATTCAGAATGTATATATAAAATTAAAAAGTTATTTACTATCTTTTTTACTTTCCACATTTTAGGAAATCATCAAATTACTATAATCTTATCATTTTTTACAATGTATAATTGTAATGTATGAATAAATAAATAAACATGAAGTACACCATTATACTTTGACAAGCTTTAAACCCCTTTTAACTACTAATAAATAAAAATTATTAATAAAAATAATGCATATTGTCTAAGACTATTAATAAAAGTATGCATATTGTCTAAAGTAAAAATAAAAATAAAACTTATGAAGTTTTAATCTGAAAAGAATGTTTGAAAGGTTTACCTGGATAGTGGAAAGAATCAATCTTACTATCTTATGGGCTTAGAGTTGGAAGAAAACCTTACTATTCTATAAACCTCAAGTATTGCTACTTTTTTTTTTTAAGATTCAATAAATAATAGAGAAAAAATACAAATAAGAGACATTACTAACTTGTTGACTTAAGTCATCAACAACTTTCTGAACATCGCTTGGATAACGAGTAGCATTAGCTGTAGCAGTATTTGAGCCCTGGTTTGGAGTTCCTGTAGCTAAATTGGTCCTGCTGCTTCCTTTAGAAACTGAACCAACAGACATCATGCTCATTAGAATTAGAAAATTCACAAAATGAAAATTCAGATTATAAAATGAAAACATTAAAATCTATAATTACAGAAGTGCATTTGCATTAACATATACACACACAATAGTCTTAACAGCATGAAAATCAACATACTAATTAATATCACATGCACATGCTTAAAAAAAATTAACAGCCAATAATGAAAATAAACTATTAACTAAAATAATTCTGAACATAAATATTGGTATGATCTATGAAAAACAATGGAATGAACAAAAAAATGAGAGTTTTAGTCAACTAAAATAAAGTAAGTTGTAAACAATAATTTTAGGAGCAAACATTGATCAGAACAGTACTAGATTATTTCCAGACTAAGTCGTTACTAACACATAGACAGCCTAGAATACTTTTCAGGATTGCGGTTTGAAAAGTCCATTTAATTTAACCATATTAGAAATAGAACGTGAAGAAGCCTCCTTCAGATCAGAGCGAGTAGAAATATTGAGGAAGAGCTTTTAAGGTACAAAATAGATGTAGCAGCACTCAAGGAAATCTACTGGAAGAATAACGAGCTGGTTAACCTAAAAGACTACCTTCTTATTGACAGTGGACATAAACGGAACCAAGTTGGGACAGGTTTATGATAAATAATAAAATAAAACACTCCCTGCTGAAATACATACCCATCAACCCACATATATGTGCAATAAGACTAAGGGAACTGTTCTTCAATACTTTCATCGTCAGTGTGCATGCCCCTATTGAAGATGAGACGACGAAACGAAGGATGCATTTTAGGACGCTATAGAAAGAATGTACGATGCTTTACCCACCTATGATATGAAGCTTCACACTAGAAGTACAGCCAAGGAGTATAGTGACAATAGAAAGGAAGCAAAGAAAATCTGCAGGCAGGAGAAAAGAATCTGGGAAAGGAAAAATTCGAGGACCATAATTCCTGGGGTTTCTTTGGAGGTGTGAGATTCAAGAAGGTGGCTTTAAACCTTGTCTCAACTTTTGTAAGAATAAAGATGAACACTTAGTTATGGATAAGGAAGAAGTTGTCAGCAGATGGGCAGAATATTTCAGGGAGATATTGAATAAGGATCACGTCATTGATTATAGTGGACCACTAGAAGCTGACCTTGACAGGATCCTGAGCCCACAACCTGGGAAACTAGATGAGGATGACATCCCACCGGACAGGGAGAAAATCATGGAGATTGTGAGCAATCTAAAGATGCATAAAGCCCCCGGGACAGATGGGATTGAAGCGGAAATGCTGAAATACGGTGAGGATGAAGTATGAGACCACCTCCACCAGCTCATATATGATACCTGGTCAGAAGAAAAATTCCCTGACGACTGGAAAGTAGCGGTTATCTATTGCATATATAAGAAAGGCAAAAAATTCTGCTACTCTGACTACGGAGAGATTTCTCAGTTTAATGTGGCCTGCAAGGTATTGTTTACTGTCTTTAACCGGAGACTAACAGCTTACATGGAAAGAGAAGTCGGGGAGTACCAATGCAGTTCAAGGCAAGGAAGGTCCAGAATAGACCAAATATTCAGTGTGTCAAGTGTTGGAGAAGTCTTTGGAATAAGATGTTGATATGCATCACCCTTTCAAACAGATCCTATATCCCTGGGTGTTTCAAGGTAACTGACCAGGCCAGTAAGAATAACAATGAGGGATACAAGATGTTGAGTAAAGCTGCAGTGGATACTATCTAAGGAGTTCCAGACAATGGCAGGAATAGCAAGGAGATACAAAGGCAACCATGCACTTCCATATGAGCTTGGAAAAAGCTGTACGTGCCATAAGAACAAACTCAGGAGACACAATCTTAAATTGCCTCACACAGCACTTGCATTTGCAGACCATGTGGAGTTTGTGGTCAGATCCCTTCCAGCACTGGCAGGAGCTCTAGAGGAGTTTGAGAGGTTTGTGCATAAATAAAAAGAAGACTGCCTACATGAAGAGTAGGAGATGAAATCTCTTGCAGAACAAGGAAATCCTAAATATCGGATCCCATAATTTCTCAGAATGCAAGGAGTTCAAGTACCTTGGCTCCTTAATAACAGATGGTAACAATATTAAGACTGAAATTGGTGCCACAATAGCTGTGGGAAACCGATGCTATTTCGCCTGTCAGCAGGTACTTAAATTCCGTGGTATGTCAAGGAAGTAGTGTATAAGAACATGGTTCACCCTGTAGTAACATATGGCAGCAAAACATGGACAATGACGGCTTAGCATTAAAGAATGCTGGGAGTCTGGGAGAGGAAGATCCTGCACAATATATGGACCTTAGTGTGAGAGAATAGTCTGGAAATCGAGGTACAACTGGGAGCTTGCTGCACTATATGGAGAGGCAGACATTGTTATTTTATTCAAGGCGTACCATATAAGATAGCTGGGCTATGTGGAGAGGATGGCGGAGAGAACGGTGCATAGGAAAGTACTGTATGGACAACATGGAGGAGGAAGGAGAGGCAGGCCACCACTATGGTGGATAGATGACGTAGAGGCGGATTAGAGACGACTTGCCAGGCGGTGGAGAGCTGCCACAGCAGATTGAAAAAAGTGGTGGAGAATTGTGAACGAGCCCCGAGTCTCTCCAGACCGTAGCACTGAGGAAGAAATAAAAAATTTCAAACAAAATGCTGTCCTGAACATACAGGTGAGCAGTCAACTATATAAACCAAAATTTATTAAATGTTTACACCAATATTCTATCAATCTATCAAACATTAATTTATAATTCGAATACGGGCTTAACGGCAGCTGTAAATAAATAATCAGGCTAAAAGATCAATTTTATATTAGCGCAAAATACTGATTAATTGCCCTAACTTTTCTTTCTCTTAATTATTTTTCTCACTAGCAATTTAATAATTTTTAAAACTGTAGTAAAACCCGTCTTATTATGAACTCGGATACAACAAACTCCTCATTAAAGTGAATAAACATCAAATCCCCTAGAAAAATCCATTGGTTTTCATTGTAGCATCTTCGTTTTAACAAACTTATTTTGTTATTATGAACCATGAATTACATTTGGACCTCCACGCTGAGAGGCATAAAGGAGGAAGAAAAATTACTTTTGGACCTCATAATAACTTTACTAGCACCATTACAAAAAACTTAATTTAACGTTAATCATCACATCAAAACAGGGGTCTCTGAGCTCTTAGGTTGTTTATGTTGCTATTTCATCATGTCTCTTGAACTCAATGAATAATAATTGAATCCCAATCAATTTATATAAACTGCCTGGATAATAGCTTAATGAAAATGGTTCGTTGTTTACTTAAACATTCAGAATGTTTTTTAAATCTCCTCCATTCTAGCTTGAATTCTTTTCCCACAAGCTTTCCCTCCTTACGTAATGTGTACTTCCCGAAAATTTTCAGTTCAGTTTCACATTTTCATTTTCATCTACATTATTAATTTACAATTTCCAACCCTCTACTATATAAAAAACTTTGTTATACAGAACTGATGATTTTATGGTCCCCTTGATTGATGGTTTACTGTGAAACAACATTAACTTATAAAAAAAAAAAGTTATCTTTATAGTAAAACTAAAATCTAAAAATAAATCAACAATTTTTGTGCACTATAATTTAAGATAGATACTGAAAAGTAAATTGATTGATGATTGCACACACTAACACAAAACATGACATTTATTTATGTGCCACCATCCCCTGCCTTCCATCCATTGGTCCATAAATTAAGGCTGCTCAGAGCCAAAAGGCCAACGAGGACTTACATTTTTTTCCGCTAAAACAGACAGTCCACCGATTAAATCTCAATGGGACTACTGGACTACTAAAAAACCACACCATGACTTCCCATTAAATTACACAGTAAAGTAGGGTAAATTACACAGTAAAGTAGTATCACTTTTATGCCCATCAGTGTGAGTTGCCTTCAGTAGGCTGAAGTGCCTCACTTGCCAGAGAGGGGAGGGAATATTTATTTAAAATCAATTATTAAACTATTACAAGTGGAATCCTGGGACTAAGATTCATACCTAAAACCTTTCTGGATTGTAGGCAAGAGAATTTCTGCATGCGCTTTAACTAGCTCGGCCACACCAGCCCCATATATAAATAAACCAAATAAAATTTTCCCCTGATATTTTAAATTTGATTGATTTAAATTTTGTTATTAATAAATATAAAATTAATAGCTTTTATAATGTCTATTAACTTAAAGACAATTTTTAAATTAATTATTATTGGCGCAGCACCTCTGGGAAATGTTTGCGGCACCCAGTTTCAGAAACTTAGTTGTAGATCATAAACTAAAATATTAAAAGAACCTGATTTCATTTTTCCATCAGTAATAAAAAAAAGTAAATAAGGAAATATCAACATGTGTTACATAAAAATTTAAATCTGTGGTCTGTAAATTGAAACCTACACGAAATTTACGAAACAGAAAAGAAATTTTGTTTATCTTTAAGTGATAGCAATATTTGGATTAAAATCTCTTTACGATAGTATAATATAAAAATAAAGTTCAAATATTACAGCTGAATTGAGAGAACCTGATGAATTCTGTATTCATTACAATGGTCTGAGGCAATATAACCCTCATACACAATATGAAACCATGTTCTTCAAACGAACTAGAACAATAACGTCAACAAGATTTTTAGAGTGTTTTGTTACAAATATTTACTTAAGGACAGGTATACTGATAATAGTTTACACATGGACATTTAACAGCAAATATCATTAGGCCCACAATGAAAATTTATTGAAGAAATAAAATTGCCTCACAACAGATCTAACTTTTTATGAAATGAACAAATAATAAAATAAAAAAGTTAAAATAATCCTTATGGCAAATAAGGTTATGCATAGTTAAGTACTAAATGATAAAGCAAATAATTAAAACCAATCATAGTTAAATTTAAGGGTTATATTGCTTTAGAGACACCTAAGAAGTTTAAATTTAAAGTTATGAAAATAACATGTTTAAAATAAATAATATAATTTCTCATTACTTGTCAAGATACCTGTATAAAAATCTAAGTGATAATATTAAAAGTTATAATGAATATTTTATAAAGGAAATAAAATATGTAATACAAATTAAAGCTATCAAAATAATTAAAAGACAATGGCAAGAAAGTTTAACCACATGTAGGAAAAAAATCACTATAAAATAAAAATAATATCATGCCCCAATAAATGACAAACCATAGAGGACTAACGTTAAATGAATTGATCCACTTAATGTGGATAAAAAAAAACATTAACTATTAATGATTTTATTTATTCCAAATTTGACTTATAACAAAATTTTAAAACTAGGAAATAATAACTTTTGATTGTATATTACCAGGCTTTGAATTACTTGATTTAATAGTTGAACTTGGAAATGCAGATTCAGTATGTTTTAAAGGATAAACCTTCACAGCAGGAACTGACAGACTTTTTGCCATAGGAATACTCAAACGAGGTTTCAGATTACTTCCGGAAGCATTCCCTAATTTTTCCCCTCCTCTAGCAGTGAGAGCACAGTATTGCTGACCAGAATAGTTAGCATCAAAAAACTTTTTAAACCATTGCAGAAATTCAAAATTGTCTTGAAACCTTCCTTTGATCAGCTTATCAATTGGTACTATCTGAAAAGACCATGCAACTCAAAATAACAAATTTAAATAAAAAAAAAAAAAAAATAGAAAATAAAGACAAATAAAAGAGGTGGAAAATAAAATAAATAAATAAACACTCAAATAACTAATAAAATTATAGACATTCAAGAGAAATTATCACAAATTTAAACTTTAAAATAAGTAATATACATTGTATAAAGTTTGCTGAGGCACTGCAAAAATTATTGAGGTTACCAGAGTGGGAGACTCAAGATTTATTTCCTGGAGCTATTGAAAAATAAATATTAACTTGCTGAAGAGGGAATCGAACCCAGAATATTCAGAACAGGGCATTCTGGTACCAACATCCCAACATGCTCAGCCATCACCCACTCCGTTAACTAACTAAACTGTGAGAGAATGAACTAGCACGAATAATAAATTATGATTTGTGTATTATTGCATTCACAGGTTCATAAAACGAGAGGTCATCGCAGTCAAGTCATCAAATTACAGCTCTTATATTACATTAAATTAATATATACAACTAGCTTGTGATAATTACATAAAAACAATTTATACAGGGAAAAAATGATAAAAGAAAAGTTAAACATCTAAATCGAAAGACTTTTGGATAGAAATGAGTATTAAAAACTTGTTTTAAATTTCATGTGTAAATTTAAAGGAAACAGGAAATGTAAAGTTAGCAAACTTTAAAAAACAAAATATTTTCAAATTAAGTAACTAAAATAAGTAATTTAGGAAATCTGCAAATAATGCAAGTGGAAAACAACATCTGCCTCCTAATTAAAATAATAACTGTTTTATAATGCCTAATATAATAGAACCAATAGAGCTCCTTTAATTTTTCAATTAAGGAGCTAAACTAGTGATACTACAACTACTGTTCAACTAATAAACTAAGTTTTGAATAGTACAGAAACAAAAGAAGCTTTTAGAAGAGTATATATCAAGTTCATACAGAAAAAAATATATATTTTTTTTTTTTTTTTTATTTCAATGGAATTTACAACTGTATTACATAGAGAATACAATAAGTAAATGAGAAATTTGTAACATGGCATGTACAACATGAAGAGAAACTACCCATTGGTAGAACTCAAATTAAAGTTCTATATTAGAAGATCCCGAGGCCATCTTCTTTTCAGACGCCTCGGAGGGTTATCAGGGATCGAGGAGGAAGCAAGGTTTGAAACGAGAGGATTCGGATGATTCTGCAGTTATGGAAGGAAAGATATCTGGATTGGGCCAGATCGGAAACATATGGAACATTAAGGTCTTTATGGATGATTTTATTTGTGACAAAGTAAGGAGCGTTGAGGATTTTACGAAGGATTTTGGATTGTAAGGATTGGATACGAGAGGAATTCGATGGTTTAGTGGAGCCCCAAAGCTCAATTCCGTAAGTCCAAATAGGTCTTATTATTGTCATATATAAGAGTCGTTTATAATTGATTGAAAGCTTAGATCGTTTGTCTAGTAAGTGCTGCAGTAGTCGAAAACGTCGGGCGGTTTCTAGTCGTTTCAGTCTGGTATGGGGGTTCCAAGTGAGTCGTTTGTCAAGGTGGAGTCCTAAGTAGCGGATTTGCTCAACAGGAATAAGTGGAGTATTATTGAAGGATACTGTAGGACAAGAGGTCATAGGTTTACGACGGAGGGTAAAAGTGATTTGATGGGATTTGTTGGAATTTATTTTTATTCTCCAATTTTTACACCATTCTTCAAGGCTTGTGATATGTGATTGAAGAGTTTGGGATGCAATTAAAGGATCGTTATTAACTGATAGGATACACGTGTCATCGGCATAGGTGGTGATGACAGTGTTGGATTGGGTTGGGATGTCAGCTGTATAAACTGTGTAAAGGATAGGACCTAGGATACTACCTTGAGGAACACCGGAAAAAAAAAAAAAAAAAAAAAAAAAAAAAAAAAAAAAAAAAAATATATAAATGCATTTTAAAATTAGCAAGAAAAAGGTTAGTACAAATAAAAGAAATGAACAACTGCAATTGAACAATTTATTTTAATAAACTTGAGTGTGGGTGATCCACTATCATTAGTCTGCAATAAGACCCTCGAATGTCTCGTTAAAGAAAATATATGGTACTAATTTTTATCATAGAGCATAAAAATAAATCTGTAGCACTTGCCTAGGAATAGTCGAAACTAAGAGGAAATATGGTAGTCTACCAGATGGATTTCTTCATTTTTTTTTTTAAACCATTTAGCTATTTTTTATTTAAATATAGATTCACCCTAATGAGGATGAATAGACCCTGCTTCAAAACAAGAGACACCATCAATGAAATCTAAGTCTACATGTGTTAGGTAAATGCAATAAAACATGGATATTGTCTACCTACTTAAAATACCAACTATGGCATTAGTTACAAGCCTAAAATGAGTATAGTAGTTATAATTTTTAAACAAGTCCATATTTATAATTATATTAAATGGCTAAAGTATATAACACTATTAGGCTTAGTTTTCTTATTAATAAAACAAACTACTCTATTTGCATTATTTATACTGCTCAACAAGGACTCCGAGTTGTTGATCATATTTCCTCAGGCCTATAAAACAAGGAATACTCTTTGGGTACATTGCACAGGCATTTGACTGGGTATGGCACGCTGGATTGCTTTTCAAGCTTAAAATCCATTTACCTCAGTCCTTGTACCTAGTCTTCCAATCCTATCTCTCTAATCGCTCCTTTTGAGTTCGCTGTGGAACAGATATTTTCCAATATCTATCCCATTAAAGCCAGTATTCCCCAAGGCAGCGTCTTAGGTCCCGTGCTTCACATCCTCCTAACTGCTGACATCCCTGTTCATCCTGATACCTTCCTTGCAATATTCACTGATGACACCGCTATCTTATCATCCAACTCTGATCCCGAAATAGCATCCTTAAATCTGCAAAGGCACCTCTCCTTGAATGAGCACTGGTGTAATAACTGGTGCATTAAAGTTAATGAATCCAAATGCCAACATATTACTTTTACACTCTGATGCAATTCCTATCCACCAGTACACTTTAATTCCATCCAGCTTCCTTTCTCAGACACAGTCCGGTATCTTGGCTTTCATTTAGACCAAAGAATAACATGGAACCCACATACTAGACTCAAAAGACAAGAACTCAACTGACAATACGGCCAACTATACAGACTACTAAACAGAAAATGTAAACTTTCTCAAGTAACTAATTGAAAAAAAGTTACTTGTCTACAAGACAATCCTGAAACCTATAGGGACAAACGGACTTGAACTGTGTGGGACAGCAAAATTTTCTAACATCAAACGCATCCAATCCTTTCAGTCCAAAGTCCTTTGAACAATAGTTGATGCTCCATTCTATGTAACTAACAAAACCCTACACCATAACCTTAATATCCCATTTTTACTAGACCTTATCCCAGAAAAATTCTCCAAATTTCACCAGAACCTTACCTATCATCCAAATCGTCTTGCACAATCACTATCCAGCACCACCCATCCTTATAATCCTCCTCATAGGTTGAAGCAGCAGTGGCCCACAGACTTTTGTGAATAAGCATATATTGGAGTTTTGGCAATGGCCAGACCCTCCACTTAAGCCAAGCATGTGTGATTATAGCGCCTCTCCTCAGCCTTTACTGGTGCTTAATACCAGTAATGTGGCTGAGTGCGAGGTGCTGGGATCTCCTAGAGTCCTGCCTTATCTTCCACGAGTGGGGAGAAAGGCTTGGCTCTGAGTTCTCCTGAGTGAATGGATTCTGTAAATACTGTACAGTAGGTCTGTGTTTTAGTTGTTATTTTGATTAGTTTAGTTATTTTGTTTATATACGTTTACTTTTAGTATTATTATTTCCTGTATTATTTATTGTAAATAGAGTGTGAATGTGCTCTCTGAACACCATTATAAATGTCCTAAATTGTGACACATTGAAATATTTCTGAATAAATAAACAAAAAAAAAAATTTGCATTATTAGAATAATGTACCAAGAAGAAACAGAAATAATTGATTAAGAAAATATAAAGGTACTGAGCTACTAAATCAAAACACTAAATTAATAGCCATGGTAGTCGAGTGTTGAGCGTCAATTAAGCAACCTCCAGTTGATCCAAATCAGCCTGCCTAAGCAGGTTGAAATATACTTTGTGATGAACCCAGCAGAGAATGAATCTTGAACTTCTGGCTAGAAAAGTTCTTTAAGGGCAGGATAAACTGTTCTTCAGGCACTAGATGAAGTGCATAAGAATGATAAATCCCAAATAAATCAGTTCAACAAAGAATAAATTTGAGGACTAGCTAACACTATTATACTGAGAAAAAATCTGGTGCGTGCACGCATCATACAACTTTCACTTACCACCCTCTTCTAACCAGAAATAAGTATTTTCAGACAAAGCGAAGCAAAAGTAAAAATAATAGACTCTATATTTATTTATATTTCATTGTGGATATTTTTATTTGTATAAGTACCCTCATATATACAAATTTTAATATTTATATGTCTGTAGTCTACACAATTAAATATTAAATAATAACAGTAGCATTTATGAAAGCCACATATGTATATTTTTTTATTTTTTTTTTTTGCACTTTCATTTATTTATCCGCACCTGTCAATTACAACTATCGACAATCAGTAGATGTGCTGGCGTAGTAATGAGAGAAAAAAATAAAATATAAAAAGGCTTGATAGGCATGATCCCTTCCATAGCTTTTATTTACTAAAACATTATTTAAGTAGATCCCTCATCCAGACCCTTTCCAGTTGTCTTCTGGAGTTCTCGGGCATACTAGTTGTGGTCATTTCTTTTACCAGCTGGTTGGAGTGCCCATTTAACAAGTTATGAAATCGTTGGTAGTACGTTTGTATGTGTCATTGACTGTCAGAACATGTAAGTCGGTGTGTAAAAAGTCGTTGTTTATGTACCATGGAGCTTGAGTGATTAGTCGTAGTATCTTAGACTGAAAAGTTTGAAGTTTTTTTATGTTTGTTGTTTTGCAATTCCGTATATTTGTAGTCCGCAAGTTCAAAGAGGTTTTAAAAGATATGTGTAAAAAAATATCAAAAAAATCTAACTTTTTTGGCTGTAAAAAGTTATCCCTTGGTGGCCCGCGTCAACAATTTTGTTTTTACACGTATGGGTTTATATAATATATATAATATATAAATAAAGTTAAAAAAAAAAAAAAACTTTTCACATTTTTCGCAAATGGATTTTCCGTTATCCTCAAATTACTTGGCCTAACATTCTTTAAATCAGCTGTCATTTTTGAAAGCAGCGGCTCTGGAATGGCAGACAAGGTTCTTTTTACTCAAAATAACACACTTTCATAATTTACAATCAAACCTTCGCCTACGAGGTCGATTTTAGGGCCCTGGCTCCAGGACTATAAATGCTATGATACTTTATATGGGTTGGAAGAGTAGTAGTGCGACTTTATAACAGTTGTAGTAAGGTAGAATTTGAAGAAAATTCTGATGAGTTTAGTTAATCGAAAGAGCAAAACAAAATCCACAAATAAAATCAGTCAAAAAATTAAATTTTTTACTTAATAAAATTCCTAGTTAAAGGATATTTAAAATGAATCTAACTTGCTTTTTATAGACAAAAATTTATTTGGCCTACTGTACAGGAAGTATCTTTTGTTTTTTTCAATTTCTTATTCATTATATAATAATTCCAATAATAATAGACACCGGAAAGCAATGTCGTTTCTGAGCATACCACTATTTGATTGTCATTTGGCAGGTCAACGTATACATCTAGCTCGTGGCGAAAATATTTTAAGGTTATTATTTCTTCTTTAGTTGAAAATAATTAAATTAATTTTTTATTTATTTAATTTTTTTTAAATTACCAGCCAAATACCAGAAGAGGTACATATCCAGTATTCTATGCTTTTTGAGTTTTTCAAAGGGTAGTAACCCAACTGTTGCTACCAAAAACATTTGCAATGTTTATCCAATTGCATTAGACGTTCATAAATACCATGGTTTTTCAAGTTCAAATCCAGTAATTTTGACCTTTCCGACTCGTATTGATCGGAAAGATGAACAATGTTAAACAATGACATGTTAAGGGCGGAAGTCTAAACAAATCCGAGTCAGACAATTGAGGAATTGTCAATCTTAACTAACCTTGGTCGATTATCCAAGAACATTTGCAGCAGGTTGGGGAATCACCACCATAAGCAACTTATTGCTTTAACTGCATAATACAGAGGCGTGTTTTGATCACGGGAGAAGAAAAATGGGTTCTCTATGATAATCCAAAATACTAAGACAGTAGCTCTCTACAAATGAATCGCCACGAAGTACAGCAAAGCCAGGTTTATACCCCCCAAAAAAAAACCCATTTCTGTGTTAAGTGGAGTATTTGCGGCATTGTTCATTTTGTGCTGAAACCTGGACAAACTGTGAATGTAGACCTATATTGTGAACAATTGGACCATGCAAATCAATCTTTAATTGAAAAATGGCCAGCGAATGTCAACAGAAGAGGCGCTATTCTGCAACACGAAAATGCAAGATTTCAGGGTTCATCAACCCTGGAAAAAATTAATGAATTGGGGTGGAAGGTACTGCCTCATCCATCATACTTGCCCGATATTACACAATCGGATTTCTATTTGTTTGGATCATTTCAACACTTTTTAAGTGGCAAAATATTTACAAATTCGAATGATGTCCAAAATGTCATCTTTATATATTTTGATCAAATATAAATGTGGCTGACCCACAAACTGTGACCTCCAATTCTATTTCCAGAGAGAATTAAACTACTAATAAGGTAAACCAAATTTTCAATACAATAAATAAGTGGAATATAGTAGCTGTCCAGTACTCAGAATATTATGTCATAGTGCACTATTTCTAAGAAGTGATGGAGTAAATATTTTAGCTATATTATATCTTGAATCTCTCTATGAAGTTATAGCTTGACGTTAACAATTTAAATTTATATGTCTCGATTTCTGGACTATAAATAGTATCTAGAAAATTTTATTTACAGTAAACATTCTAGTTTTCTTGTAAAAGTTTTATCTAAAGCAGTTGTATATATAAAAAAAAACATTAAATACTATGTTTACATAAATAACAAAATGAATCTACAGTTCTAAGGTAGCTCAAGTCAAACATTCATAGGAATACACTTAACCAACTTCTGACCACAGCCCTCATAAGCTTCTTCATTAAAAATAAAGTTAATAAATACCTTCCCAATGATGATTTTAATCTTTGAAACAGGATACTATAAATATTCTAGTAAAACTAAACTATTTCATTTATTGTAATTAATGTCTAGATATAAAAGCCTAGTCAACCCTAGAAACATCACAATAAATCAATGAGCGACCTTTAAACATTGTCCATAAATTGTGTTCTGAAACTGTTTATTGTCTTGGAATAGCTTCCACACCAAAATTTATTTATGTCAAGTTATTCTCGCTTCTCAATCATGGATGACATTGCTGCTTGTGAGATGAATGCGGAAAACATTGTTTTCAAAAATGGAAAACATTCCGGACAACATTGTTACTTGTGAGACGAATGTGGAAAAAAGTGATAATGGAAATTTTATAACAACTATTTCCAATTGGTTTGCCTTTAAAAATTAAAAATTCAAATTTTATTTTAATAAATATATAACTTAATCCATTTAATAAAAAATTATGATTTTAAATAACAATTTTTTTTTTAAAATAAAAGCATGAGAATGAAGTCTTGTTACAAGTGTCCACACTGTGGAGACAAGTTGCACATGTCTAACATTCTGAACAGGTCACCACCAGACATAATATAATTTCAGGTTTCGCAATGAAATGCCATTTAGTTTATCCAGTATATCTAGACAAATGCCTAGATATGAACTCTGAGAAAAAAATCATGCAACGTGTCCAATAGTGTGGAAAAGGCTTAATTTATCAAGCACGTTTTACACTAAGACCTAATCTGGTTTATGTAAAAAGAATATTAATACTGATTCTTTGACTGAATAATTAATTTGTTAGGAGGACAGAAATATAATTCAGTTTAACAATGATTTTTATGACAGTAAAATGTTATGTCAACAAATGATCTATTTTAAGATAAGTGTCGGAAAATATTTTCAAGAATCATACCATGAACAAAGGCAATTTCAAGTAATAATGTAGTAATGTAATGAATAATGTACAACAGATGATCATTAAAATTGCTCACAAATATATAGCTATGCAATGACTATCAATAAAAACACTACTGGTTGCACAAATTTTAATGGGTATAAAAAATCAAAAGTTGCAAAATAAATAAAACAAATACCAAATGAATTGTTGAAAACAAATCAATAATAAACACATTAATAAGTAAAATTTTAATTAGCATGAATTCAAATCATAAATATGATTATAGATCAGCTTAACACATTTTTATTTTTGTATTTCTTGGCATTCATTGAACAAGTGATTGTGGAAAAATAATAACAAATTTTAAAATAGCATGCTGGGTAGATAATTGACTAATCAACACATAAATTTCAAGTGGTTGTGGCAGTAAATAAATTTGTTCAAGTATTTTAAATTGCAAATGTAAATTAATTTAATTTTATCATGCGATTTTCCAGTAACAACCAAAAATGCACTACAATGAACTAAACTCAAAAATAAGCTTACAGCTACTTCGAAATGATATATAGTATATAATATAAGCATCTAAAACATCCTTTGAAATAGTGCATTATGCATAAAAAAATATATGTATAATGAAATGTCTGCATCAGTGCATTTATTGTTACCAGAGGCTATTCGCCTGTTTGCTGGTGGTCTTGGAGGAGCTGGAGCTGTAAATCCAGCTGTTTCATTAACACCACTACCCAATAAAATCCCACCCCGAGCTTCAACAGGATCGTATTCATGACCATCATAATTAGCATCAAAAAACTTTTTAAACCATTGGAGAAATTCAAAATTATCCTGAAATCTCCCTTTAATCAATTTGTCAACTGGGATAACCTAGAAATATATATTCCAGGAATAAACACCAAATCATTAAAAAATTTAACAGTCGAAAACATAGTAAAAAAAATCACTTAAACATAGGAGCATTAAATAGGTTCATGATCGGGGATTGACAAAATATGTGGGCTAGTGAAGTTTAGTCAGTTTCTGTAGAAAAAAAAAAGGCCCACTATAGAGTGGCATCCCTAACATGCATACTATGGCTAGCAAAAATTAGTTTATTTCGTACCTGTACTGTACACCTGGAATATGTTTTAATGCATAGCACCCAACCACAGTACAGTCATATAACCATTTCAAAGTAATACACTCTTGTTATTGTTAATATTCTAGAAACTTTTACAGAATATGGATGAGTGAGACTAAAGAAATGTGTGTACAAGATCTTTCAGGATATACAGGATGTTCCGTAAATATGTGGAAAAATTTAAAGAGTTAATAGTAGACCATAAGAGCTAAAACAATAGCCTAATGTTCCACAGAAAAGAAGAAAACTTAAGTTTTGTGTTTCTTTTTAACTTAGTCGCGTTTTTTTGTGAATCAGGAAGTGACAACTAAAAAAATGTTAAAATTAAGTAATTAACCATTGTTTCAAAGTAAACTAGTAAACTAAACTAGACAAAATTTATTTAAAAAAATATTAGTGTTTGTCATTGTTAAAACCATTCAAAGAGGACTTTTGAACGGCTAAATTAAGCTATACTCTGATTTTTAAAAAAATTATGTATTTTTGTGATTTATTTTTATGACCTTCCAACTATTCTACAGATACACCACTTTTGAAAAAATTTCCTTCTTTAATAAGCTTTAAGACCATATTAATCAAGTTTAGTAAAAAAAATTGTGATTTGATGTCCTGTCACCAAAAAGTAGCCATGTTTTGACCACAAATACTTACAACAAACGCTTAACTATTAGCTGCTCAAAAGTCCTCTTTAAATGGTTTTAACAATGACAAACCTGACTTTTGTTTGAAGTTAAGTTTATCTAGTTTACAATGAAATAATTGTTAATTACTTAAATTTAACTTTTTTTTATTACTGCTTCAAGTTTATATACATTTTTTTGTATCTCTTGAGGTTTACAATAAACTTTTTCCCCTTTACTTATGGGACACCCAGTATAATGGGGAAAAAAAATAAATCATGTAAAAAGCTTCTTATAATATTAACAGCAATAGTGTTTCTGGATAGAAATTTTTCAAAATTTTAAATCATGATTTAAATAATTTAATTTAAATTATTTAAATAATTAGTAAACAAAAAAATAGAATTGTTTACTAATTATAAATCTTTATCTTAAGATTAAAAAAAGATATCAAACATAAATCTAGAAATTTAGTTATAGAGCGAGTTGGAAATAACGCATTTTGAAAAAGGTAACTGAAACAATTAAAGCAACAAAAGAAAGAAGAGGTGGCTAGGCTATTTGAAGAAAATCCTCGAGTCCTAAGCAAAAAAGATAGCAACATCAACTGATATAAAAAAAATAAAGGACACAATCAACAAATGCAGGGATGTTCTAGCACTATTTACAAAAAGCAGATGAGATAGTAAAATATTTCTTCCCAAATTGTTATGATAAAAACCACTTATAAATACCCATATTTTATACCAACTTCTAAATTTTTTAATTTCAGATTTCTTCAAAATCAATATCTTTACCTATTTGCTTTAGCAGTAAATTAATTATCACTATTCATTTCATTATATAAGATACTTTATACTATCATATCAATAACAATTATAATTTTTGATATTTTATAATAATGGAGATATTCGAGGATGAATAAAATAAATTCAGTAATTTTCTGTTTAACTTGGCATGCAATTACGAGGCAGATGATGGAGTGGAGATTGATTTTTGGTTTATAAGGGGTGGGTTTAGCGGCCATACTCTGTTCCATGCAACCATGACCAAGCAGGAAGTACATTTGTCTTTATTTCAATGCATAGTCACAAAGTTTTTAACCAGTGATGGAGCTAAACTCTCAGAAATGTTTACTCGTTTGAAAGCACAATTTGAGGACACTACACTGTCCCAGAATAAAACTTATGTTGACCAGAGAATTGAAAGATGGTAGAAAAAAAGTAAAACTAAAATCAAATTCAATACCCAAGGGCAAGTCTAACAGATGACAATATTAGTGCTGTTCAAGAGCTTATCAAACAGCAATGCTGGTTAACTGTTAAAGAAATCTCAAAATAAGTGGTTATCAGCTATGAAAAGGCACCATCTATTATCACTCATCTTGGCTTCTTAAAAGTTAGTGATAGATGAGCTATGACATTGATGAATGAAAATCAAAAACAGATCAGATTGGAGATCACTGAGAGACTTCTGAATTGAGTTTACTAAGAGCAGGTTTGTTTTGAAGCATATCATCATATGAGAGTCAAGGGTCCAGCATTACACTCCTGAGTTCAAAATGGCGGGGAAAGAAGGATAAAGGCAACTTAATGAAGGCAGAAACTCATCAGCTGGAAAAATTCTTGCAATGATCTCCCCCTCCCCCATGCTAGGCAAACTTTACTGTTTATTTTCTTCACGATCAAAGAACAGTGATCACAGCTGACTACTGCCAATTAGACCTAAATAGGAAAAATGGCCTACCAGAACAAAAGATAAGATATGGCTCGTAGAGATGCCATCATTCTCTACATAAAAGCAAGGCCTGCGCTCTTGAAAAAGGATAAATTGGATGAAATAACAAACTCTCGAGCGCTTTAATTAAAAAAACCACAAACATGAAAGTTCACTATTTTTAAATTACATGGGGAAGAACAATGTGAACTGAGGCAATTCATCGAAAGAAATTCAACACAAGTGAAATCAATCAACCAGACAACCTCTCTACTATCTATATTTATGTGTTTAAATAAATGAACGATTCATGTAAACAAAAAAGAAACTAAATTTTTTAACACAAAAATAATATTATTAAAATAACAATAAAACTGCATATAATTTATCATTACCTTATCAACGCCAACTTTTTTAAATGCAGCTTGTAAAAGTTTGAAGTTTTGAATATATTCATGCTCCAAATTTGTCCTAAATTTAATTCTTTTTACTATAATGGAACCTGAAAAAAGAAAGTAAAAATCAATGTTTCAAGTTTCTTGGAGAACAAACAAAATAAATCAAAAGCATTTATTAAAAATGTATAAATGGATAAGCAAAAAAAAAAAAAATATATATATAGAAAAACAATTCTATAATAAATAGGAGACAATTTAAATTTCTAGGTAAAGACTTAAAAATAAATTAGCATTATAAAATTACTAAATTAAAATTTATTGATTAGTCCATGATTAATAATAGTTTTGAAGTGCATCAGAATTAACACGACAGCAGTGCACCTCTTGGCATGGTGTAGACAGTGCTACCTCTCGATATGAGGAACACAGCAAAATTAATCCGAACCACAGGGACTTAGTTCAATGTGTGGAACAAGAAAATATGGGTTATATTAGTGTCACCATAAAATATATCATGTCTAGCTAGACCTAATGTGAAAGGAGTGGCCCAGTAGAAGCAGTAAAGATACAAGCCACACAACACATCCTGATATCCATATGCAGCAGTAGTTCGATTGGGGATCTAGAATTCATTCAAAGATAATTGAACCAGACTTATCCAGCCGATCCACAAGCCTATTGGCTTATACCAGTATAATTTTCATTAGATTTATAACTAACAAGTTCTGGCATAAGTTTCTTTGCATAGTTTCGGAGGTTAAACATAAAGTTATAAATGCTCTAGCTTTTGAATGGTTTAATTCTTAAAGAAAATTTGATGTTAAACAACTTTCTTCCTAATGACTTATTCGTAAAATGAAAAGATAAAGAGTTAGCGAGTCAAATAATGTTAAAAATGCAAGGTAAAAATTATTTTTTTATTTTTTGAAGTTAGTGAATTACGAGGATGAATATCTCAAAAACTAAAGAAGATAGCGAAAATATGAATAAAACCATTTGTGTTGCAAATTTTGTTAGCTTTAATTTTACATAGAACATTATTATCGCTAGAATGCATAGTTTTACTGATATAAGCGAAAACTAGAAAAGTGAGCTTTTTGAGGCATTAATTCAAATTTTCAACTTGAAATGAAATGGTAACAAACTGTTATATCATGTCCCAAGACAATTAAACATAATAAATTTAAAAGGTTGGTAGCTTTTTATATCTACAGGCTCTCCCCATACATAAGTTGTATATAAATATACAGGGTCTCTATTTATCTTCACCTGGCCACTATTTTATATTCCAGCAACTACATGCTGACAGACTTGCATTTTTCTGTGAATATGGTCAATTTATAAGGAGGAACCTTAGTATGAATGAAATAAGTACTTTTATTGCTACAGGCTCCCGGACTGTTGCTATTTTTTAGTTGCGAAAATACTTAGCTCACAGATGTCCAGAAACTTAAAATAAGAATTTAAAAAGTCATTATTCTTGCTATAATTCTTTATGGATATGAAACGGCTCCACTTACATTAAGAGATAAGCAACGTCTTAAGATTTTTGAAAATAAGTATTGCGTAGAAAATTCGGACGAAGAAGGATACACCAACCGGAGAATTAAGGCGGTTATATACTGCTGAATTTTGCGAACTGTACCTCATTAATATAATTGAAATTGATACATTGAAGCGAATAAAATGGGCATGTAAAGTTGCTGAGATAAGTAATGAAAGGATTTCTAAAAAGTTAATATGTGCTATGCCGACTGGCAATTGTCCGAGGGGTAGACCAAAGTCATATTGTTAAAATTGATTATGTTAAGACTGATCCCTAGATCCTCCATGGGTATGTGTTATTTTTTTAAATATATATTATTAATAATATTAACAAATCCTCTTAATATTTTGTGATTTTTATAGACTTTTCTCTAAGTTTAGTTAATTGAGGTTAAGCAGAATTTTTTGAAAATTAATTATTTGTATCATTTACATTTAAATGAATACATATGTTTGAATACACAAGTTTAATCAAATTAGTTTAAATTTAATATTATAATGGTTTTGGACATCAAAAGTTGATTTCCAGGCTTAGTATACTACTAAATAAGAAAAGTAGTTCCATACAAAGAGTTAGTCATTCTTATACAGCCAATAAGAGAGTTAATAGTCCAGTTAGTCTGTAAATTAGCTTTAGTGATTCTAGTATTAATAAATTCTTTAAGAAAAGGCTCATAGCTCAGTAACCTTGCTTGAAAAGGGGAGTATAGGTTGCATCGAATGGGGATAATTTTTTTTTTTGTACGTGATGTGCCTGAGATGCAAAATCCAAGTTTTTGACCACGGCCCCCCCTCCCTCCGGATCACTTTTTAAAACAACCAAAACAACTATATTTTCGTGTTTTTCACTATTTTGATCATAAAGGAGCACGATTTCGACAAAAACCATTCTACACAGTTTTAAACTAGATTAAATATGCTACAATTTAAGATCAGAACAGGCTTAGTAAATCAAACAGTTTATGAGATACAGATTTTCAAATTTTATTTTTCATGTTTGATCATATGCAATTGTCTTTATATCTTCAATAACCTGTCTTATATGATTCAGTGAAGTAAATTTTTATTAATTTTAACATTTTAAAGTAGGGGTGAGGGAGGAGTGGAGGTTTGATGGGAGATGGGAAGATCACTTTTCACTGCCACACTGATAAAATGGGGGAAAAAACAAAAAAAGTACAAAAATATAGCAGTTTTTGGGATATCCAAAAGTAATCCGGTAATTAATAAACATCCAGTAATTAATAAATATCCAAAAGAAATGAATAAATATCCAGAGTAATTTCATCTTACTATGACAATTAAAATATTTTACTGGCAAAATAGGACTTGCTTTTACATGTCTTAAAGCCAAAAGAGAAAAAATAAAACAAGTAATCCGGGGAGACACAGAGGTCAAAAGCTTGGATTTAGCATCAGAGTCATATCCCATACAAAAAATAAATAAAAATAAACCTTGCACCCCCATTCAATGCAACTTACGAACGATGTACAAGATTACTGGGCTATCAGATGATAAGGTAATATTGTTTACTCAAATATCAATTATACTTATATTTGTAAAAACATAGCCTCAAGTAAGGATTATATTTTAAAATAATAATTTTAATTGCAACTAATTGATAACAAAATCAATAAATTGTTAATATTAGTTGCTGTTAATCATTCAAAATTCATTATTTCAAAATGTCAAAAAACAGGAACAGTAAATTGTCTAATATTTATACTTTCCTAGAAAAATCAAATATAAATCTGCTATATGCTACAAACTGAAATTTGTAACGCTAGTAAATAATTAAACATTACAGATGACAAATATCAAGTAAATAACAACCATACCGATTATAAAAAACACACTCAAATTTAACAGATTTTCTAACTTAACAACACCATAACCTAACCTTGTATCACCTTTACTTTCTCAGTGTATGATACAGGGAAGAAGAAAGTGTTAAGTACTTACCCCCATCACTAACATTATAGGATAATTTTTCTTGAAGACAAATAATCAGCTTTGGGTCAAAGTTCCTACAATTGAATTTTTATTACAAGCACTGACCTTACATAACTGATGATGGCCATTAAATTTCATAATAAACCAAATTTCTAAACAACCTAAGACAGCACCAAATTTTCTTTAACATCAAAAATATATTAACTTGTTTCAGAGAAATCCAATTTCCAAAAAAGTTATAATCTATTGTCATAACAAATTAACCATGGTCCCATCATATAAAAAAAAAATAAAAAAAAGAACAATGAAAAAACCTTCGATCAACCAAACAAATCCTTAAAAATACAACATTAAAAAAAGTACAATACTCTACAGTTTAATGTCACTGAATAAAGAGAGGTTAGCATTCACTAAACGTCATACCAAAATAATTACTGACATTTCAATTTTATTTAATTTTACTCACCCTAAAAAATATGTTACACAGATAATGAGGAACTAATCCATAATAATGAAAGATAAAGACACAGGTCATTTTCTATAGATAAAGACACAGCTTTTTCTGCATTATATGTGTTCAAAGTTCTCAACTTGTACCTTGAAAAGTATTTCCTTGAAACAAAAAAGTTAAATTAAGCTTCATCTAAAGTAGTTATCTCTGGTAATTTTGTAATTTTACTACTTCCATCCAGCTTCAACTCCAAGACTTATAGCAGCATATTACCTAATGGACCACTTTTCATGAATCATAACTGAACTCTAATGATTCATTAGTTTTTACTCAATATAAAGTTTAATTGCATTAGTGTAATGTAATAACAAATAATCATTTTGAAATATCAAGTACTAAAATTGTAAGTTGGTAGATATAGACTTAACTAACAGAAAACGAAATTATGCTTACTATCTAAATGCAAATATCAGTAAAAATTTAGATCCTTCTTGGCGAAATCTTTGATGCCAAATGTATGTATCAATATTTTTTATGTTACGTTTTACTTCCTAAGTCATTAAAATACATAGTTTCTTGCTAATTTATAATTGTTTACAAAGATTTTATCCAATTTTGAGTGCAGTATTAATACCAGGAAGTAATATTATTTCATGAAAATCTAATCTATCTATGAGATGAATCATTCCAGGAATGTGATGACAGTCTAAGAAAGGATGGCTAATTAATTATTTCATGCAAACACACACTCTGATGTATACATAATAATCTAACACTTTTATAAAACACATACATCTCAAAAAAAGAAAGAAAAAAAATCAAAATAACAACAGCGTAAAAACAATAGATAACAACTAATAAAGATTCTTCTTTTCTCTTACTAACGAAACATCACATGCTTTTTAACATTGACTTCAATTGATAGAATTCAAAATAGACTTTAATCAAATCTGCCCTTAGATGGTTGATTATAACAATTATCAATAAGAAAAACAGTAAACATCTGTACATTAAAAACCAAAATATTGATGTATCACTGAATCATTTTCATGAAATAAGCACTAGCCCAAAAATATAGAATAGAACATGAAACAAAAAACTAGTTTGGAGCAATAACTAAAATACAGCAAGTTATTACTTGTATTATCCCATTTTAGTGGATATACTTAATAATTAATAAGATAAAGTTGCAAACAGCTTCACCTTAACCAACATTTCCATTATTCTATACTACAATGTCACGACTAACAGAATTGCTGTTGAAGCTAGCTCAGACTTATTTCATCAGTAAATAGTTATTATAAATGATATGTGTATCCAAATTTAATGGCATTGATGAAAAAGATCAATGGCATTAATAGCATTATATTAAACTACTACAGTAATAAGAAAGTCATGTTGAACGCATGAGTAATTAATAAGAAATTGAATATGTAGGATACCACTGAATCAAATCCAAGTAACAATTCAAATCTGCCTAATATAAATATAAGTTAGGTAAAAAAAACAAAAACATAACTTATAGTAAATAAAAGAGAGGAAAAAAAACAGTAGTATTACCTGGAAACAACATATCCATATACTGGCAATAAGCTGCACCAGTACATAGTTCCTCTATTTTTCCAAGATTAGCTTGCAAACAATCATTAACCCAATTTAGCATATCATGCCTGCTTAAATTTTCAGTAGTTACGTTTGTAGAGTATACATTTACTGCCATAATGAAGGTCTACAATAAAATTAACTATTGAATATAAAAAATTCAATGTACCATTGAACTTAAAAATATATATATATAAACGTCAATCACTACACAGATAAATCATTTGAGTCAATCACTTTAAATTCAACAAAACTTATCAAACAAATTAAGAATAATAAGAAACTGATATTGTATTAAGCACTTAAAATATTTAGGTGATAACCATGAAACAAAATGTTGACACTAGATTTAATACTTCAAAAATCTTTAAGCTAGTAACCATTGACTTAAAAAAATAAATTATAAACCTTTCTAAT
The DNA here is from genome assembly GCA_928085145.1 of Nezara viridula. Classification (NCBI taxonomy): domain Eukaryota; kingdom Metazoa; phylum Arthropoda; class Insecta; order Hemiptera; family Pentatomidae; genus Nezara; species Nezara viridula. The sequence goes on along the minus strand of OV725078.1, from coordinate 106,912,534 downwards.
AGCCGATTCGATTAATATAAAAAATACAAACTTCTAAACGATTTCTAGAACCTCTTATACTGTGGCGTGGCTTCCGAGATATACTCGAGCATGCTGTCAACCGTTCTGTAAAAAAGTTTAATAGTCTTATCGATAGTAATAAGAATCAACATTTACTCAGAAAATGATTCTTTAAAAACAAACCGTACACTGCGAATCATCCGCTTAAAATTAATACAATAAATTAAAAAGGATTAAATATTTTAATAACAAAAGTAGTTATCGTTTTTACCTATATGCTTTAGAAAATTTGTTAATATTTAATTCAATTGCAAAATATAAGACAATATAGTTCTTCAAATTCACTTGAACATAATATTTTGAAATTATATATTATATAAATAATATATTAAACGTGATAGAATACATACAGTTAAAATTGTATTTTAAGTTTGGTCGAAGTTTTAAGGACTACAACTTCTTAAATTTGAATTTTTTTTATTTTCCTCAAAATAAATATTAAAATATAGATTATATATCTCTCAACTCCTATAGGGTTGAGTATATACCAGGTATACTAAGCCAATACAGTTCTCAAGGAATACTAAGTAGGACCGTGAGAGCTGTAGTTGCCCATGTATATTTTCGGGAGATAAAATTGTCTCGAGAATTCTTCCAAGACGAGCAAAAACCTCTTCATGTCCTCACATGTCATAGAGAGAGCTGTTAAAACATCAATAGGGGCTGTATTTCTTGGACGAAGTCAATGACAAGAACCACTTTCCTTGCAAATAAAAGAGTTTGACGGCTGGTTATTTCCAATAAGCTATTGTCGTGATAAATCTATTGCATTACAAATAGCCTATTACCACATCTTAACTTTGATTATTAATACAAAGATTATTTTAACATTTCACAAGCTTTAGTGTAATGTTTTTGCATAATAAAGCCTTGATTGAGAAGGTTTAGTTTCTTATTAGATAATAATAATAATATTCGTAATCTACAAAGAGAGCTAAGACAAAGAAAAAGATAGATGACATCATTGTGCAAAACTTGGATACAATTATGGAAAATGAGTTGACTGATAGACTGACGTTGTATCTGGATACCCTAAAACAAAAACTAGCAGTTTTTGCAAGCAGATTGCGTAGATATAGTAAAGCAGCTCTACGGAGCCAACAGAATCACCTGTTCCAACAAAATGAACGCCAGTTTTATAGGAACCATGAACAAAAGGTTAAAACACTGAATAATTACCCCGAAGACATTGAAACGTACTGGAAAAATGAACGAATCACGAAGAGAACGCTCCTTGGAAAACGGAAGAAATTTCCCATTTTCAATATGCTTCTGAGATGCAAGAGGTGACAATTACAACCCAAGGAAGCTGTTAGAAAAATAAAAAACTGGAGAACACCTCGTCCAGATGGAGTCCAAAAATATTGGATTAAACGATTTAGATGCTTGTATGAATTGTTGGCCATTAGTTATCAAGATATACTGGATGACAAACAGAGTCCTCCTACTGATTTCTCTGTTATAATCACGTATATGCTCTCGAAAAAGGATGAGTTAAAATTGCGTTCTGAAGCTTTCTGGCCAATCGTCATCATCATAATCCATACTCTTTACCCGCATTAAGCGGTGTGAGGAGAAAGTTTATAGAGCCTTCTCCAGCTCTGCCGGTTTTTCACAAGACGCCTTCTTTCATTCCATTGAAGAGCTCTTCTCTGGAAGTCGCTCTTCACCTCATCTTCCCATTTTCTTCTAGACCGGCCTCTTCCTCTCTTGCCCTCTACTTTAGCTCGATAGGCTTCGATAGCTGTTCTGTTCATGTCCATCTGCAAAAGATGTTCCAGCCATCTCAATCGATTCTCTTTTATCACATCATTGGCCGGCTTAATTTGAGGTTAGACCTGATGGTGGTGTTGTGTACTCTGTCTCTTCTCGTTTTCCCCTCAATCTTTCAGAGGAATCGCGTTTCTGACGCCTGTATCCTTGATCGATGTTTCTTTGTCAGTGTCCATGATTCTGAAGAGTACGTTAAAATGGGAAAAAATTTCGATCTGAAAAGAGCCACCTATGTTTTCTTTTCCACCTCACGCCTGTTCAGAAAACCTTTCTCAACTGCTTCAAACATCCTACTTGCAGCAGCGATTCGCTCAGTTACCTTTAAATCGATGTACCCATTTTCATTAAGCTGTGCGCCCAGGCATTTGAAGTTTTCTACTTGCTCGAGGATTTTGTCTTCGACTCTGATGACGAGATTATTTCTTCTAGGTTTCTTCCCAACCCTTATTACTTTTGTTTTTATAGGGTAAATAATCATATTAATCTTCCGAAATTCTTCATTTAATTTATTAATATTGTACTGAAGATTCCTGTCATTGCCCGAAAAAATAACAACGTCATCAGCGAATGCAAGTATTGAGAGGCTCACTCAGGTCGGCATATCTTCGGTGAAATTTCCGCATTTTTCCTTTAGCGCTTCGTATTGCGGAGTTCATCACTAGTATAAAAAAAAGTGGACTAAGACTACAACCTTGCCGGATTCCAATTGTTGTTTTGATTTCCTGTGAAGTGTAGTTGGCAAATCTTACTATGTTTCTTGTAGAGAGTCTCAACCGCAAGGACATGACCTTTATCAATCCCTTTTTCTCTCAAGGCCTCCAAGATATCAGACTTTCTCGCCCGATCGAAGGCTAATGTAAGATCAGCAAAGCTCACCGACATTTCCTTTTCTTTCTCCGATAATTTTTCGAAAACTTGTCTCATGGTAAAGATAAGATCCTGGGTGCTATGGTTTTCCTGAAAGCCGTGTTGTTCTTCTTCAAGTAATCCTTCGATTCTTATCCTTATTCTCTTTTCTAAGATCATAGAGTAAATCATATTTGGTACGCTTAATAGAGATATGCCTCAGTGATTGTTGCAATCTCTGTTATCTCCTTTCTTAAAGATAGGGAAGATTATGGCCACTTCCCAATCTTTCGGTATTTTCTTCTGCTTCCACTCTAAGTTTAGCAGATGCAGCAAGATTTCTTTTAGTTTCGGCCCAATGTATTTCAGCATTCCAGGAGTTAAACCATCACTACCTGCGGATTTCCCTAGCTTCATACTCCAGATTGCTTTTTCCAGTTCGTCATCGCCAATAAAGTCGTCTTCTTCCCAAGGATCTACCTCTTTTCTCTCTTCATCTACACAGGGTACCTGTCCATTTCCATTCAACAGATCTTGGAAGTATTCCATCCACCTTTCCATTATATCATCCTACTGCCTGAGAATGTTTCCTTCCTTGTCTTTGACAAATTTGAGGGTTGGCGCTCTTTCCTTTCTTAATCTCTAGAGGACTCGGTAAAAAAGCTTTTGATTTTGGTAGAAATCTGATTCCAATTTTCGCCTAAAATCTGCCAGGTTCTCCTCTTGGCCTCTATACCTTTATTTTTAGCCTCAACCTTTTCCACTTGTACTTTTCAAAGTTCTCCGGTGTTTTGTGCTCGAGGTATTCTTTCCAGACTTTCCTTTTTTCTCCCATTGCCTTGTTAACCTCATCTGACCATTATGCTGTTCTGTTGTATCGGCCTTCAATTCTTTTTATACCACAAACCAATGCTACTGCGTCCATAACTATTTTCTTAAAATAGAACCAGCTTGTTTCTATGTCATCCGAATCCCACTGATAGTCCAAATCTTTGACCATTCTCTCAATTTCTTCCTGGTAGTAGGTAGCAATTTTATCTTTTCTTAGCCTATGCGCCTTAACCACTTCTATTTGAGTCCTTCTTGCAAGCTTTCTGTTTCTTCTCTCCCCTTTCCATACCAGATCCATTTTTAACAAGTAATGGTCGCTTCCTATTTCAAATCCTCTTTTAACTCCCATGTCTATCACATCTTTGAGAGATTGTTTCTTTACAAGAAAATAGTCAGACTCATTACAGACTTTTCGTTTCTACTCGGTTCCTCACTCGTAAATTTGTGATCATTTTTATGAGGGAATTTGCTATTAGCGACGATCATACCATTGCTAGCACACAATCGGAGTATTCTTTCCCCATTATCGTTCTTGACGTCTTCTCCGTGCGACCCTAAAATATCCAGCCACAAGTGGGAATCTCTTCCAACTCGTCGTTTAAGTCTCCGACGACAATTGGTTCGCTTTGCGCATTATCTATTTCTGTCTGAATACATTCAAAGAATTCTTCCTATGGTATTATTAACCCAGTCTCAAGAACTTCTTTCAGCAACAGTAACTGTTACTAAACCGGTGAATGGAATATGTTATTTTTGTGATAGGACCTTGATTCTCTCAAGGTCTATTGTCCTGCTCGAGAGGTCAATTGCAAGGAATGTGGCATAATTGGTCTACTTTCGCCTCCTCAGAACTCATAGCAACAGTTTTATTCATGCTTCTCTCCTCTATGTTAGAAAAGCTATTAAGCTGAAACAGGTCATAAGCTAGAAGAGACTATTATTGAACCTAGTTAGTCACCTTGGATAGCTCAAGCCCTCATTACAATGAGCAGCAAGCATATAAGGAAAATGATGATTGACTATTCCTTAAACCATAAACAAAATTACTCTCCTGGACGCTTACTCGCTGTTGGATTTACATCCACAATTTTTGTTGTATATAATACTTAGACTTATATTGTTCACTTGTGTGAATAAAACGGGGGCCCCCCGGTCTCATCCTGCACTACCTCCTCTCTAAGACGGCGTTATGTACGTCTAAGGGTCAGATGCTAGCAGACGAAGTACAGAACCAGACGGCTTACGGCCTACTTGCTCAGCCGACTTGAAGAAAGACAGCCAGCGGCTAAAGAGAGAATTACAGCCCTTCGGCTATACACCACAGCTCCAACACTTTGGATGAGCGGTGAATCGAGAGAAAGAAGGCGGACCACATGCGCGAGGCCGGCCCCTCATCAAACTGTATTTCGAATTATTAGATTGAATCACAACACAACAGGTTGCACCTTCACATTGTTTGACAAACATAAATAAACATATTATTAACAAACAATTGATAGCATCATTCAAAAGTATTCCTCTATCGAACATTTTCTTTTTTTACATCATAAGAACAGGGCTCCCGCTAATACAGCATGTACCAGGCCCCCAATATTGTACACTCGCTTCCACGCATTGAAATCATAGTATTTAATGTATGTCAATAATCATTATTTAGTGACGTTAACCTATAAAATGCATATCATCAAGGTAAAAGAAAAAACATATACTGCTTTCCAGCCTAACCATCAATTACAATAATTTACGAGGATTCCTTTTTATATTACAAATGAAATTGCAGTTTTCCAGAGGGAGATGAACGACATCATATGGGATGAGAATTGTTTTTTCTATCTTTTATTATTTAATCCATACCTGTCACAGCCTGTAACAATAAGCAGATGTGATCTTTATTGATAGAATTAGCATGACAGGCATGAGGGAGGTTGGGAACTTGAAATAAAAGAAAACGATAATCCAGAAGATCCCTTAGATCAGCAGATGTCTCGTGGCCATGTTTTTTATGTTCGTATGTTCGCGAAGTTTGGAATGGAATTTTTTATATGATGTCCGGATATGATCTTGTACCATCGGTATGATTAAGTCTGTATGTAATGCTTTGTTACAGACGTACCAGGGTGAACGCGTGATGAGTCTTAAAGATTTTGATTGGAAAGTCTTTATTTTTTGGGGTCTTTTTTGCTATTCCGTATATTTGCAATGCATAGGTCCATATGGGTTTTTGGTAAGTAAGTGTAAGCATTTAGTTTTTGTATCATTTTTAAGTTAAAACGTTTGTGTCAGAGAGAATAGAAAAGCCTTAGTCGATTATTTAAGGTAGGACTTTTTTTTTAATGTGTGATCCACAGGTCATCCTCCTGTCGAATGTGAGTCCTAAGTAATGAACTGTGTTAGTCTGTTGTATGGGGACATTCTTTATATAAACTGGAGTACAGGTGTCATGTCGGAGAATGGAGCTGATGTGCTGAGATTTATCACTGTTGAGTTTAATTTTTCATTTTTTAAACCATTCCTGTAAATTTGTAAATAATGTTGTAGGATCAACGATGCTTGTGTGATGTCTGGTGAGAATAGCAGTGTCATCTGCATACGTTGCAATTAATGTGTTACGGTAAGTTGGTATATCTCTTGTATATATAATGTACAGTAAAGGTGCAAGAATTGATCTCTGCGGTACTCCGTCCATTACTGGATATATGAAAGAGGTTTCCGATCCCCCTGTCGGACAGAGGAAACCCTGTTTGAAAGGAAAGAGAGAAGAATGAGGTAATAGGTAAAAGGAAGAAATGATTTAAGTTTGTAGAGCAGCCCATTGTGCCAGACTCAGTCGAATGCTTGAGCAACTTCCAAAAATACTCCATTAGCGTATGATCTTTCTTATAGTGCATTTGAAATGAAGTCCGTAACTCTGTGAATTTAGTGGTGTATGGTCGAATGTAGTGGTGTATGGTTGAATGTAGAGAACGGAATCCAAATTTGTGTTCAGGTAAACTTAGGTTCTCTGTTAATATGTTGATTATGCGTCTGTAAAATAATTTCTCAAAAATTTTAAAGTAAAGCGGAAGCAGACTGATAGGTCTGTAGGAGGAAGGGCTATTGGGATTTTTGTTCGGTTTTTGTATCATTGGTATTTGAGAATACTTACATTGCAATGGGCAATTTGTTGTTCTTAATATGGCGTTGAATAGGGTTGTTACATATACTGTTGCTTTTCTGGTCATATGTTGGAGTAGCTCAGCAGTGATCAGATCACACCCTGGGGATTTTCTTTTGGGTAACTTACGAATCACTTGTAGTACTTCGGATGGAGTGAAAGCCGGAGCAGGTATTGTTAGTGATAAGGGGATTTCAAGAGAATCTTGTATATAATTTTCATGTTAATTGTGTGGGTAGTCTGTATGTGGTATGAAGATAGTCGATAGATGGTCAGCAAAGAGTTCAGCGTTTTCATTGTCAGACACGACCCAAGAACCATCCTCTTTTCGTAGTGGCGCAGTCACCTCGCTTTAGTAGCTTTTTAGTTTGCCTCCATAAGCTTCCATTGTCGGTGCTGAGGTTATTTATAAAAGTATCATAGTTAGTTTGTTTGCATTTTTTTATTTGTCGTTTTAGTTCATTATTTATTCGGTTGTGTGTCTGTTTATCCGACGGTAGTCTGTCAGTCTGCCATACCTTTCGAGCTATTCTCTTGGCTCTGATCAAATCCCTTATACACTGTGAATAGTTTGGCTGATTATTTATTTGTTTGTGTTTCGGAATTGATGAGATCCGTGCAGATTCCTGGATGTTCTTTGCCAATACTTCGACGGCTTCTTCGATTTCGTTTTCACTTTTTTAGTGAGTGAGGAACTGAAAATCGCTGATTTAAGTTAGCTTGAAAACAATTCCAATCTATGTTTCCTTGAATAAGTGACGGGCGTTGTTCTTTTTGACATGTTTATTTAAAAAGGACCAACTGTAGAAGGTAATGATCAGAGCATAGATCACAGCTAGATTTAACTGTGTATGGTACGGCCTATAGTCCTTTAGTAATGATGAAATCCAGTAGGTTAGTTGATTTTAGTCTCGATGTAGGCCAATAAGTTGAGTTATTTGATGATATGGTGTTTAACGAAAGCTTATGGAGTGCAGACCAAAGATTTCTACCTCTTACAGAGCACAATCGCGACCGCCATTGATGGTGCTTGGCTTTTTAGTCGCCACCAGCAATGAAACACCTTCCCAGTCTTTTAAATAAAGTACAAAACATGTCGGGTGTCAGCGAGTAACGAGGGGGCAGTATACTGCTGCTAATGTTATGGAGTGTTGCGCAGTAGCTTGTTTGTCTGTTATTTTCAGCAAATGTATAGGATGATATTTGAGTGATGTTTTGACAATGATGGAATTTCCTCTATGTGACGTGTTGTCTGGGTGATCTGTCCTGTAAATTGTGTAATCTGGGATATTTACTTTATTTCGTGATGTGTGATGTGAGAAGTGATGTGTGCTTCAATTATCAAAGCAATGTCAGTTCGTTTTTCATGTAAGTATATGTCCAGTTCGGTTTTATTTTTGAGAAGTCCATTAGTATTCCTTTTTTTTTTCTCCCTGCCTTGCCTTGTAGTCAATACGGGTTGTAGCAGCAATATGCATGCGTATGCCACTGCTGGCAGTATAGGTATATTTAATTGAATTTTGGTTAACATTATTATTTATGAAGTGTAGACTTGTTTCTGTGCACAACCCCACTTTTCTTTTCTTTTCTCCATTCTTCCTCGTGAAGCCGGTCCTCGAAGCAGCTGTAGCTTGTCTTAACTTCCTTCTCGTCTTCCAGATTAAAATGTGTACGGCCTACCGCATCTTTCCGTATACGAATTCTCTATAATGTGGATAATTCTCTCTGCTCATTAGCTGGGGGAACATGCTCTCTGTCAGTGTATACATCCTCGTCTCTCTCAGGAGCTTAGCTCTTAGTGCCTCATAGGCAGTGCATTCGACGACCACATGTTCGGCGGTCTCCGGAACGTTGCAGTTGAACAATATTCTTTCCGTGTTTAACGAGCTTAGCTCGGAAGCCCCCTGTCCCGTGAGGAGTTGAGACACCCAGTAATCCGGGAGGACCCATCTTGCATCTAATCGTGACTTGACCGTGGGGAAGTACTTTCTTAGGGTAGCTCCCTTCGGAGTTGCCATCCATCATCGGTTCCATTGATGAACTGTGTCCTCCCTGATAATTATTTTCCAACTTCTTGGGTCTTCTTCGATTCTCATCTTTAGATGTTCCGGTAGATCTGCCGAACCTTCTCTTTTAATTTTAAAGAGGTAATAGTCTTCTCGCAGGAGGAGATAGAGAGGTGTCCCCTTCCTCTGCCAGTACTTACACTGCCTCATGAGATATCGTTCTATAGGCTCTAGTAACCCGAACTAAATCCAATCTCTGAATCGATGCTAGCCTACTCTTCTGTAGGTGCGAGAGGTTTAGGTTCCAGGCTGGGGACGCATACATTCTCCATGTCTGACACCCCTCCGGTCTGTTAGACTGGAACCCAGGCCGTGCTCCAGGAGTTGGTGTCCGATCAGATGATCATATTCCTATATCTTCTAGTTATCTCTTCAATGGCGGACCAAACCCTACAAACTTATTCCCACGGCAGCTCGGTTCTTAAACCACCATGATATTGTAGTGTTGAGCGAGAGCTCGCAGCTCATCTGCTACAATATGCCGTCGGCCTATTGAGCTGAATAATGGAGATCCTATTCATACTGAGTTCTTCACGCGATCTCTTGGGTCCTCTTGATGTGGGCAGTTACAGTCTCTTGCCTTGTGTTTGGTCAGGTTTGATGGAGCTTCTTCACGAGAACAATTTGCACAAGTCGGGTCTGCTCTTTCCTTCTTCCTTAGGCAGAAGGAATTTGTCCATTTGTATTCCATAGAAGGGTGGATAGAGAACCAACAGTTATGCTTTTATGGGCCAGAAATGAGACAGTAGGCTTGTGTTACTTGTGAGACTTGCTGAAGTAGAAACAAAAGAGGATGTATGATATTATTTAAACCATTTAAGAATTGGTAAAGTTGAGAAGAGACATTTTCAGCAGGAAGTACCAGCTGTGCAATGCCCTGTCTAATACCTGACGTGTTTACCATTTTTTTACGTCTTCCTTCTTTAGTGATTGCAGAGTGTCGAGGCCCCTGCTGCTGTAGTCCAGTCACTGGTCCTCTTTAAGAAGGCTGGGGTTGTTGCAGATGTTGTGGCAGTGCGCGGGAAGTCTTGTAGACACATTTAACTGCGGAAGGAGAATTTAACTGGGACTTTCGGATATCTCAATAAATGACAACTGAGGACAAATGTCAATTCTGCTCTCCATCTATTAAAATTCTTGGTTACGAGATGTCTTACAAATCAATCAAGCCTGATTCAGAACGAATCAGAGCTTTAATCAGTATTCCATTACAAAAGACAATGCATCTCTATAACGGGTACTTGGCTTCACTAGCAGACCCAGGAATTAATTTTGGGGAATGGGCTTCAACACAAATGTTTTTTTTTTTAAATATATAACGATAATTACTTTGAAAGAAAAAGAAAGAAACTAACTAGAAACAAGAAATAGTATTTAAGTTATTCTTGAAGTCCTATTAAATGTAATTAACGAACGATAATCCTTTTTAGAGATAATATTTTTCGTAAGATATGGATATATTTCACTATTTTGGGGGGGGAGACCTTCAGCTCGAAAGCTTCCCCCCCCCGTAGATCCGCCTGTGCATGGCTTATTCTCGCACCACATTAAATGGGTTAAAAAATACTCTGATAAGATTAGACCTTTTGTTCAATCTCGTTCATTCCTATTGAGCTCATATACGATTGGTGCTTTTTAACTTTTAAAAAAGAAAATTGCAAAGTCTGTCGTTACGATAGTTGATGAATCCATCCCCTTTACTGTATAAATCAATGCCTCTGAATTAGCTATCTCAACATCGATTTTGCAGCTTGGCCACTCCGTGTTTTTTTTCTCTCGTACCATGTCACGATCTGAATAATATCACTCCATTATAGTGAAAGAAGCTTATGCTGTTGTGGACGCCTAGAGAAAATAGGCAATTCCTAATTCCCAGACATTTTAACCTGATAGCAGACCGAAAATTATCTCATTAATGTTTGACAAACACTGCAAAACTAAAATTAAAAATGAGAAAATTATGAAATGGAGAGTTAAGCTTTCGCCTTATAAATATGAAATAGTCTATAGACCAGGAAGAGAGAACATCGCAACTGATGTGCTTTCTAGAGTATGTGATTTTGTGAATAATGTAACTTTATATAACTAGTACACAAAAATGTGTCATCCCGGCCTAACCAGAATGTACTATTGGTAACTATAAAAAATGTACCATACTCACTATACGACATAACCATGACATCGTCTTGCAAAGTTTCCTCCAAATACAAGTCAACGTTTCAACATAATAAAAAGTCACATCTCATTAAATCGACCTTCTTCATCATCATGTTACTATACATCACTGTACTCCATACAGTTCTGACTGAATCGCTAGAGAAAAGGATGAGCGATAGGTTTCTATATTTGTAACACTGAATCTTAACCGTGCGTTCGATTCTTGTAACACTGAATCTTAACCGTTCGTTCGATTCTTGTAACACCGAATCTTAACCGTGCGTTCGATTCTGTTGAACATGAAATGTTGCTCAAGAAATGTTAGGTTCGCTCACTCAAAGGGAAAATGGTGGGGAGGAATCGAGCTCTGACGTAACCCCTAGACCGACATTATCCTTCCAGCACTTGTTTTTGGACGTTTTAAGATTATTATTTACCTTTATACATAAAATCAATACTTTAATGTGCAATAACTTATTAATTTAATTAATATAAAAAGTAAGAAATGGGTTCATTTGATATTTTGTTAACTCTCAAGCAAATAAAATGTAATTTAACAAGTTGATGTTATATGTTGTTTTTTATAAATGCGGAATACCACCATCATTTTTTTTTTTTAATATTTCAAATAATTATGAAACGTAATGTAAAATAAAAGAACTATTAAATTTAAAATTAAAGAGGTGTTTTCTTTCTAAGAATGTTTGTAAATATGACATTTTAATGTCATAATTAATCCTACGGAGTGATTTTTTCTCAAGTTTTGTGTCTTTGCTCTTAGGTTTTCATGACTGGTGTAATATTCTTTGCGTATTTAAAAATTGTATTCATATATATATACAAGTTGTTAAAAGAAAGCCTTTACTACTTCTTCAATGTCTGCATTTTATTATCGAAGCAAACAATTAGACACTTGTTTTACAATATTAAGTTTTTTATGATTTTTTAAAAAAATATATTATTGTTGCAAGATGCCACTGTATAGCTTGTACCCGGCATTCTATATTTACTTACTTACTTCCATGGCTCTACAGCCTTTGTAGGGACTTGGCCGCCACAAGAACGCCTCTCCATTCCTCCCTATCTGCTTCTCCATTGTCCAATTCCCATCTTCCGCAAATCGTCCTCCACTTCATCAATCCATCTATGTCTGGGCTTTTCTCTCCTTCTTTTGATTCATGGTTTACCATATAATAGTGTTTTTGGGTATTAATCTTGATTTAACATAAGTGACTATGTCTGGTTCTACATACAGTTCTCGGAGTTTTCTATTATTTCTTATTTTCCATTGGCCATTTATACATATTAGACCAAATATTTGTCGAAGGACCTTCCTTTCCCAGATCCTGAGAATCTTCTCACATTCATGTGCCAGGGCCCATGTTTCATCTGCATAAGTGACAATTGGTCTCAAGATATTCTTATAAACCAATAGTTTTGCCTTCCATGACAGATTTCGAAAATGCATAAAGACACATGCTGCGATTCTTGCTTTAATTTCTACAGTGTTGTCATTTTTGACCGTCACTAAGGCTCCAAGATATTTGAAACTGTCAGGTTTCTTGTGGTAGAGCAGTTGCATGCTATCCTGTCCTTCCTGTCTCTCACTCTTTGAGGATATCATATATTGGGTTTTTTTCTTATTCATTTTAAGACCCAATTTTTTTCCAGCATCTTCAAACTTCTATAAAGATTTTGATAGTGCGGCTTTATATCTTGACGATATTAACACGTCATCGGCATACGCCAAGTATTGGGTAAGTCTATTATAGATTATTCCTTCTGGGTCTGTCTTTATTGCTCTAGCCGCTTGTTTCAATGCAATAGTAAATAATACAGAAGAGAGAGGATCTCCTTGACTTAACCCATTCACTACTTTAAATTCTTCTGACAGAGTATTCTGTATCTTCATCCTGCATCTGGTTTTTTCAAGGGTCATCGCACTCAATCGAGCTTTTCTAGAACTCCAAGTGCCTTTATTACTTTAAGCAGTTTATTCCTATTAAGGCTATCATATACTTGATGGAAATCGATAAAGAGTTGATGGATTTATTCAAATGCCTTCTCCAGCATTTGTCGAATACTCTGTATGTGGTCTATTGTACTTCTTCTTGGTCGGAAGGCACTTTTGTATTCGACAATATTTCTCTCTGCCCTAGCCATAATTTTTCGGTTTATGGCAACTGAGAGAACCTTGTAGGCTTTAATATTAGGAAATACTCCAGGTAGCAAATGAGGCTTTGTTAATAACTTGATACCATCAGCATACAAAACACTTTATTCCTCTACATAAACATCACACACTGAACAAATAACTACTACTCTGTGGATAACCAAGCCAACCTGCTTTGTTTACAACAGCTCAGCAGTGCCGCCAGCTAACATACATTAACTCTACATATACTCCCATCCTTACAGTATATGCTTTAAATTGTAAACTGATTAAAAATAACAATACAAAAATTTACAGGTTAAATCATTAATTTAATAACACTTAATAAACTACTTTAACAAATGTTTTCTGCTTCCTTTTTGAGTCTTGATAATATCATTGACTAATAACATTCCGAGATACACTACTCTTCTTAGCTGTTTTTTTTATTTTGTTTTCTTCTCTTTCAGTTTTGTAAAAATTCTTTGGAGGACAATGAAGAATTTTTCGTACCACCAGTTGTTACTTGTACTCCTCTCCTTGTATTTTTCTGACTATGATCTGGTTCTGTAGGGGACCTTTGACTGACGACAGACCTGATACTATCTCTTGTGATGTTCCTGGAAAGACTATTCCGAGCTGTGACAGATGGTCCACAACTCCAGGGAGTTGTGCGACGCTTGGAATTATTATCTTAACTGGTACTGATAAGGTCTTCTTGGTAGTACCATAATCTAGACGACCCCTTTGTAAACTGTTGTAATGGTTCGAAGATATTCCAGCTTACCCTGAATGGTGAGACTCACTTGCACTAGAGTCAAGGCGCTGTAAAGGTCTCCCTCTCGTAGGTGTTCTTAGTATGGAACCGGACTGTGTTTTAGTTTGGGCAATAACTCTCGAATTTAGCCTTGTTTCTGTGGCTATAAAATTTTCAGTTATTGGTTCTAACCTTCTTGTCAGGTTTTGTCCCGTGACATCCGCTCCAAGTGACAACTCTACTTCTTGCTTGTCTCTCTCACCATCGCCATCGCTCCATGGTAGGGATGAGTCAATGGAACTGGATCGGGAACGGGAACCTATTCTCACTGTGGAATGGAACGGAACAGTTCCAACGACTGAGAATTATAGATACCGCCGGATTGGTAAGGAGTCGGGAGGCCAATTTGACAAGGAGAGGGGAGGCCGGTTCGATAAGGAATATAGGAACAGTTAGCTAAAGCGTTGCAAACCAGTTCCAATTCTGTTCTGTTCCAATTGGAACAGTGGCAACTCCTGCTATTTAAAATAATTATCTTATTTTAATTATCTCTTTCACTATTTTTTATTTTATAAACAAACTAATTTACGAAAACGTTAAATAATTTTTTCTGAAATAATTCAAGTTCTAAAATGTTTAAAATCATGAATACAAAAATATTCTAATATTAATTTTTTTTTAAAGTGTAATAATATGTAAAATTTTTAAAAATGAAAAAAAAAACACTGGAATTTTAAAAATACTTTGTCTCCGATAACTGACTCAATATAACTAACCCAATGAAGCTTCTTGATTTTAGTAAATTTATTTAGATGAACTTCATTTCTAAGTTATTAATTCAGGATAAAATTATTTTATGAAATAGTAATTTCAAAAATAAGATTTATAAGTGCTAAAGAAATTTACTAAAGTGAAAATATTTCCAAAAAAAATATTTTTTTTTTGGCGTATTCATGGATTACTAAAGTATTGGAAATAACCTAGCTATGGGGGAGGTTAGAGTTATGAAATTCTCAGGATTTAGTGCGGTTTTGAGCTCAATTATCATCCTGTTAGCCTTCAGGTTCATTTGGTTCTAGAAGAAAACATAATTTTTTAAACTATATAAAGAAAATTCTGAAATTATTAGAAGTAATTATTAATTGACTTATATTGATTTCTTATTAATTATCCTGCTTCGAAAGATATAAATGATGTTGTAACGAAGAAGCCAAAACATATATAAACGAATCCTTTAAAATTTGTTTATATTTTTAAAAATATATTAGTATTTGTTACTATTATATCTACAATTTTATGAGAGAAAATATCGCATGTTTAGACAACAACATTTATCGGTTTAATTTTTTTTTTTTTTTTTATTGAATAATAATACAATCAGCCACTGTTGGAGGGCTATAAGTATTAAGGCTATAAGTTCTCATTCGTACAGTATATACAAGTAATAAAGAAGTAACTATAATATAAAAAGTAAATAAATAATACTTTAAAAAAAATGTAAATTTTTATTTACATTTACTCATGTTTAGTTGTTTTTTTTTATCATTGCTGCTTATTATTATTATTATTATTATTTGTACTTAACCATTACTTGCTTCTTTTAAATGTTATTCATTATATTTCAGCTGCCTTTCATCTATTTCTCTATTTCCTATCCAACATGACTAGTATCCTGACCTCTTGTCATGTTAATTCCAATCCCTACCAGCCCATTTCGACGAATTTCAGCAATATTTTACCTGTAATTTTTACCATACTATTGCAGTTTCCGAAACATGGCTAAAACCCACATACCCTCCTCTTCGTTTCCTTACCCGATCACACCTTTATCCGCCACGACCGGTTACAAGAACGGGAGGTGGTGTGTGGGTCTTTACGTCCATAATAGCCTAAAATCCCGAACCCTAGATATCTCACCCCTTCCAATTGTCCCCACATGGAATATCTTTTTGTTGAAATTTCCTTCAAAGCCCATCTCTCCTATACGTTGTAGTATCGCCCTCCTCTGGTACCTTTCGACCCATCCTTGAATCAACCCTATACAAATTTATCCCTTTTTACAGTAACATAATAGTTTCCGGTGACTTTAACGCCAATCTCCTTTCCGATTCCCACGATAAACACTACCTGGAAAACCTTTTCTACTCCCTTAACCTCTTTATAGTGCCATTTGCTCCTACGCATCACACTTGCTGGTCTGATACATGGCTGGACCTGTTTATCATCGATTCTGCGCAGAACCTTTTGTCCTCGTCCCACACCTGTTCCCTTCCTGTCTTCACATGACCTCATCCAACTATCATACAATATCCAGACCCCTGCGATCCTTCCTAAAACAATAACCTTACCGTAATATAAATTCCCTAACCCGTGAAAGCATCTTACCCGATATCGAAACCCTGAATTGGAATGATGTTTACACCAGCTCCTCAATTGATACCATGGTAGATATCCTGACTTCTAATCTCCTCCATATCCTAATACCCATGCCCCACTTAAAACCTCTACATTCCGCCGCCAGCTGCTCCTTGGATGTGTCAAGAAATTCGAAATATGCAAAAGAGACGTGAGGCAGCCCGTAGACGCTTTAGAAGAACCAGGCTTGCAGATGACTACGAAGCGTTCAGGGTACTCCGTAACTTGACGCAGACAACGATCAGGCTGGCGAAAACCAATTACTATCGTGAAGCCTTCTCCTCGGCTCCCGATTCCAAATCCAAATGGAATTTACTCCGAAAGCTGTCTCTTGCAAATCATCTTCTTCCACAGCTGTCCCAGTCTCTCCTGATGCTTTAAATTCCTACTTTTTATCCTCCTCCTCTAGTAATATTTCTCCCGCCTCTTCCCACATATCTGTATCATCTGCATTTAATAGTGACAATTTTTATTTTTCCTACATCACTCCTACGAACCTTATTTCCTCCATAATGAAATCCCAATCCGACTCTATAGGAATTGACGGAATACCCGTCAAACTGTTAAAATTATGCCTCCCTGAAATCCTTCCAGTTCTTCTATTCATTTATAACTTTTCCCTTCAAAATTCTGTTTTCCCTACATCTTGGAAAAAAGCCTTAGTCCGTCCTATTAACAAAATCCCTAACCCTACATCTCCTAAAGACTATCGTCCAATTTCCATCCTCTCAAATCTGTCAAAACCCCTCGAAAGAATTGTCCAATCCCAAATTTCCAATTTTCTCGAAGAGTTCAAACTTTTAGATCCTTTCCAATCTGGCTTTCGCCCGGGCTTCTCCACTCAATCCGCTTTAGCCAAAATCACAAACGACATACATACTGCAATTGACGAAAGAAAACTGACTATATTGGTACTCCTGGACTTCTCCAAAGCATTCGATTACTTAGACCATTCTATCCTCTACACTAAATTAAAATCACTATCCTTCTCCAATAGTTCTATCCTATGGTTCCAATCCTTCCTTTCTGACAGGACTCAAGCTGTTAATATTCCGAATCAACCCTTATCTTCTTTCCTCACTTTGTCTCATGGAGTAGCCCAGGGTTCAAGCATTTCTCCTATCCTTTTTAATTCTTACATCAATGACCTTCCTAGTTCAATCCACCATTGTTCATACCATCTATATGCTGATGACTCCCAAATTTATCTTTCCTTTCCGCCCACTGAGTTATTAGAAGCGTTTATGAATATTCAGAAAGACCTAGATAGGATCAGTGCCTGGGCAAGCTTGAATAATTTAAACTTAAACGCATCAAAAACTCAGGCAATTCTTATAGGTTCCAACTCCCTCCTTAGATCCATCTCCACCCTTCCTTCTTGATTATTAATGACCAACCAATCTCCTTCCCCCTCTGTAAAAAACTTAGGAATTACCATTGATCAAAACCTATCATGGAAACCCCATATTGCTCATATCTCCAGAAGGTCAATTGGTACACTTAAACTATTTCATCGTTCTCGTCAGCATCTCCCACAACCTATCCGCAAGCTCCTCGTTTCCTCATTGATTTTCCCCTACTTTGACTATGGCTGTGTGGTATATGGTGGCCTCTCGTTGGAGCTTGAGGACAGACTGAAGAGAATCATGAACTGTTTTTAAGATTTGTCTTCGGCACTTCGAGATGGTCTCATGTGTCCACCTATATTCCGAGTCAAAGTGGCTCTCCCCTCTTCCCGCCGCCTATACTTCCTTGGAAATTTCTTATATCAAACGATCAACTCCCAGCACCCTTCCTATATCTACTGTCTCCTCAAGCCGAAACCTTTAGTCCACTCAATAAAAACGAGATCCCGTGATTCTGACCTCTATATTCCATCACACAAGACAAAAACCTATGAACGTTCCTTCTTAGCCCGCTCCGTCACCTATTGGAATTCTTTGCCATATAACATCCGTCATGCCTCTTCACTGTCAACCTTCAAATACCTCCTTTTCCAATATCTCCTCACATCCCAAACAGACGATTCGCAACCATAAATTTCATTTTATGAACTGAATTTGTGAGAAGTAAATGGTGGTGCTACAGTTTAAGTTTTAACATAAACAGCAATGATTTTTTACTATTATTTTTACTATTTATTTGTATTTCTCTTCACCTCAGGTTGTGCTTTTTCTTTCATGTATATAAGTTTATATTTTATACTTTTTGTCTCACTGTGTAGCAATATGAGTAAGTACGTATATATAGTTCCTTTTTTACCTTTATACCACAATTATTCCTGAGATTTTATTTTATCTTAGTGTTTGTATTATTATTTCATGAATATTATTACATTTTGTATTAAATTATGTTTCTATTAGATATCTATTATTGTGCAGTTATGTATATATAGATATGTAATTTCTTTTCTGTCTTTTTTTTTCTTTTTTTTTTTTTTATCGTAATAATAAGTAAATTTGGAGAAGATTGTATGTTCATTTATGTATGTATGTATGTGTATGTATATATATGTGTGTTTATATATGTGTATATTTTTTTTTTTTTTGTTTATTTCTCAGTGGTTACATACTACTTTTTAAATAATGTATATTACGTTAGAATTTTTTAAGTTAGTTTTTGGCCAGATGTGGAAGGCAAAGCAGGACTCCAGAGATCCCAGTGCCACTTTTCCAGCCGCATGACTAGTATTAAAAGCCAGTGGAGACTGAAGGAGGGCACTAGAACCACAGATGCTCAGGACTTAAGTGGAGAAGCTGGCCATTGCCAGGACTCCAGAAGCATATTTACAATAGATCTCGCGGCCACTGCCGTTTTAACCTTCGGGGGATTATAGGGATGGTGGGAGCTGGATAGGGATTGAGCTAGAGGATTTGGATGATGGATAAGGTTCTGGTGAAAGTTAACCGGTGTAATTAGTTTCTTTACTAAAGTTCCTTTTAGGTTTCATTTCTTTACTTCTAATTAATTTTCTTTGTTTTCTTAACTTTATTTGCAATATGACTGTAGCTAAATAATTGGATTTTCAATTAATCTTTTAATTCAATCATGTAAAAATCGAAATATAAAATTTTTAATTTTAAATGTTTTATTTCATATTAATGTTACATTTCACATAAACGTTAAACTTTTAAATATTATGTTTTACTTTTTTATATTAAATTAATTGAAGCTTATGCAGCATTTTAAAGCAACGAAACAAATAATAGAGCAAAAATAAATCTTTCTTAAGTCCGTGGCGAGAAGTTACTGAACTAAAGATACTATCAATAGTTTTTCATCGGTAGTACCGAACTATCGATAGTAGAAAACTATCGACTATCGCCCATGCCTAGGTTGTGAATAGTGGAGTTACGACATTGGAACGGTATCGACAATTTAGAACAGTTCCTTTTGGGGAATGGACCGGATTGGAACAGGTACCAAAAAATTCTCTAACGACCCATCCATACTCCATGGTATATTCTTTCTTTTTTAATATCTCTAGGCATTCATCATTTGATCTAGGGATATCACCGCAAATTTTTAAGTTTTCCAACTTCACTTAACCAGAAAATTTACCTGTTAAACTTTCAAGTTTGACATCGTGCGCAACTTGGTTTGTTTCAACACCCCCAAAAAGGTTATATGAAAGTATTTCTTCCTTTTCTTTCTGTAATTTCTCTCTTGAAGAACTGATAGTTGCTGAAATATCATCATCATGCCAAGTTTTATTTGAATGCCCAACCAAAGCACCAAATTTAGTGTCTATTTCTATCCACTTGTACAAGCGGATCCAACCGGGGGGCGCCCTTCCT
Source organism: Nezara viridula (assembly GCA_928085145.1). Lineage (NCBI taxonomy): Eukaryota > Metazoa > Arthropoda > Insecta > Hemiptera > Pentatomidae > Nezara > Nezara viridula. The sequence continues at coordinate 106,892,526 of OV725078.1, read as the reverse complement.
CCCCCTGGTCGCTGGAAAAAAATTTCCAAAAAACAGCTATTTAAATAAAAGGGAAACATAGGGAAAATTCATCCTCATAGACCATGAATATTCTTATGTAATAGAAAAAAAAATATTATCGTGACTAGCACAAGCGAATTCTGCCAGGGGGCTCCCAAAGATGGGGGAAAAATCCGAAAAAGTGAAAAAAAAAATTTTAAAATAAACTAATTATTATTGAAGGGCTATTTTTTGTCATGTTATTAAAATTATACATTTTATTCATTCTATTTTAAATATTATATCAGGCATTCATTTATGGAATGGTTTCTAATTTCATTAACATTCTTATTGTAAGAATTATATTTCTAGGAACTAATAATTTTAATAAATTAATTGGAATTACTATAAATAAAATGATTCTTCTGACTCTTTGAATTAAAGAATTATAGCAGCTATCTTGTTTTACTGTTTTATTTTGTAAAATTAATGGGATAAATCATATTATATTTAATTCAAGACATATTCATATAGTTATTCAGTTATTGGTTGAAATTGTAATTAATGTTCTTATAATTAATATAAATCTAAATAGTCAATAGTAGTTCTTTGTTCATTGTGTGATTTTTACGTAGAGGAAAAAAGATGTTTTGTGTGTTGGTGGTATAACATTATTAACAAAGCCTCATTTGTTTCCTGAAGCGATTTCATTTGATCCGGGGATTAAATATTTCGACATAATCTCAAGGTAGAAGCATTCCTTGCATTGCAAGGCGCTGCAAATAAAATTGGACAAATCAAAAATGCCTCCAAGACCAAGTATGTGGTTACAGGACAGCTTGCACGACCAGGGGAAGTGATTAAATTTGGAGAGTATACTTTTGAGAAGGTGGACCATTTGAAATACCTTGAATGCATGGCCAACGCCAACAATGATATTAACGTCGAAATTAGGAACAGAGTACTGTTAGCTAATCGCTGCTTCTGTGGGCTGCTGCGTCAACTGAGAGGCAACATTTTGTCCAAGAAAATTAAATTTTGGCGTACAAATCACTCATAAGGCCAGTTATCTGCTGTGGCTTAGAGACATGGACATTGAGCCAGAAGATGAGCAAAACCTGTTAATATTTGAAAGGAAGATTTTGCGATGCTGGGTTCCTAGAGAACAAAGGAATGGATTTGTAGAGGTATATAGCGAGTGGTTGCAGGGAGCCGAAGAACTGAGATTTTGAGGAACACTTTCAATGCTGCAGGGACAAGAGAGCTCAACCAGCTTCCCATAGATGTAAGATCGGCGTTCTTTTTTCGAAGGCTTATATTTAGCGATTCCTGACCGCGGACCGTTGACTGTATCTGAAAGGTTTCAAAGTTCTTACAATTACTCTCTAACCTTCCTGTACTTTCAATTTTATTTTTATTGATTTATTTTGTTTTGCTTTAATTTTTTCAGTCCTCATTTCTTTAATCTCTTTATATCTTTTTTTCTTATATTATTTTACTTATTCTTCTTATAAATACTATTATTCTACTTTATTTACTAATATATTTTTTAATATTATCTATTGATTTAGCGATATAATATTCTGTCACTTGTACAAAAATTATAGGAAGATAAGATCACATTCTTACCATATATATAGAAAAGATAAAAATAAACAGGAAAAAAAACAACAACTAAATAGTAATCAAAAAGTATTACAATAAATAAAAATAAAATAATTTAAAGATAAGTAAATTAAAAAGAACATATTCAAATCTACATACACTATTTACAATCAGGTGAAGGAACTCCAAGGCAGTTTTATTCCTCCAACTGTGGAGAGAAAGCCAGGACACCAGTAGATCCCTCACCTGATTGTAAATAGTGTATATAGGTTTAAATTTGTTCTTTAATAAACTTATCTTTAACTTATTTTATTTTTATTCAAATCGCATCACTGGGGCTAAATAGGAGATTAAGCTAAAGCTCTTTGGCCCCAAACATTCATGTCTTGAGTGGAGAATCTGGCCATTTCCAGAACTGATATCAATGTATAAAAACTAAACTGGTTGAAACCCACCTTGAATTTTATATATAAACCGCATATTAAAGCAGTAAGAAATCTGTGTTGAATGATAAGATGGTGGTGTCATCAGAAAATGTTGCTAGGAAGGTATCGGGATGCACAGGAATATCAGTGGTAAATATAATATAAAGGCCAGGACTCAAAACGCTACCTTGAGGAACATCGGCTTCAACTGGACAACAAATTCTGCTATCCAGTGCAGCGAGCGGAAATATGATCGACATCTCGAAATCCTTGTTGGACTGTAGAGTGTTGGGAACGAAATCCGAACTGATGAGAAGGAAGATTTTGGGATTCTATAAAGGATAGGGATTCATTTCAGGAGGATCTTTTGAAGAATTTTTGAGAGGATTGGAAGTGGGCTAATTGGTCTATAGGAAGTCAAGTTGTAGGGAGGTTTGTCTGGCTTTGGAAATAGGATAATAATGGAATGTTTCCATAAAAGAGTAAAATGGGTGAATCATAGGATGTTATTGTATATGTAAGTGTGGAATATGACAGCTTTAGGAGGAAGTTGTCGAAAGACCTGAGAGGTAAGGAGGTTGTATCCAGGTGATTTGTGGTAGGTAGTTTTTGTAAGTGATATTTTACCTCAGAAGAATTAACTGCTTTAGGCGGTAACTAGAGTGGGGTGGGTGAAGTAAGGAATTCTTCTACTGTTGTTGTGTGGGTGGGGTTGGGATTCTGGATGAGAGGTGAATGTACAAGATAGTTGCTTAGCAAATTCTTCAGCTTTATCTTCATCAAACGCTGCCCAAGAGCCATCACCTCAATCGAGAGGATGTGAAATATGATGGGATTTTAGGAATTTTTTAATGTTCTTCCATAGGTAATTGACATGAGCAGTGACGGAAGTAAGGTAGGAGTTAAAGCATTGGGATCTGAAGGAGGCTACAGTTCTAATCATTTACAGTAGTAATTATAAGAGCGGCGATCAGTGGGGTGTCTGGTATGTTGCAATAATACACTGGCGTGCCGTTTGGTATAGATTAGCTCTATTAGGTATTGAGGTAAATGATTAACATAACATGATATCCCCTTGGTCAGAATCAAGGTCAGGCAAGGGATTTATAGGAAAGGAGGTTTAAATTGTTATATGAAACTATTTTGTGGATTTCATGGGTAGGTTGTACAAAATATGGATCAGGTCGTATGATGATAGAAAGGGATGTTGAGAGGTTATCTAAAAAAATCATTACTCCCACATTGATACTCAAGTTTGTCCAAATTGTTCCTATACTGTAGCTATCTGCCAGATATTATATTTTCTCAAAACTGGCCTTGTATCTAGAGTAGCAATCGAAAAATTAAAATTTTTGCCCTGGCTCAATCTTTCGAAATTTTGTCTACAAAAATCATGGTGAATTCGAGACAGCTTCATTCAATCACTTGAAACTTATTAAGGATTAAGTTTATTTTTAAAAAGGATCGGTATTACAGAACTTTTTACTTTTGCTAGTTTTTCAGTTATTTTGGAACTATAATGCTTTTCCCAAGCATCTTTTCCAGTAAAGGTTTTACAGCACTTTTATTTAAAAGTTTTGTCAATTTCAGTAAAACATTACTTTTATTCATAGCTTCTTAAACAAATGACACATATGTAATTCATTTAAGACAAATTATAACTTTAATCTAAGCCCAATTACTGTTTATTTTTTATTTAACGGAAGAAAATTTAAGAACTGTAGTAAATGGAAGTTCAACTTTTACCTCAAACCTGGAACTTCATTACATAAAAGTTTCTTAGAACTTTTATTTTTAAAACTTTTTTCCTAAAACATTTCACTCAAAATGTTAAAGTGGAACTTTTTCTAAAATATTTCACAGAAATCGTTAAAATGGAACTTTTTGAAAAAGATCCATAAAATTTTCAACCTCTGAAGGCTCTATATGCTACAAAAAATGGTACAAACCCAAGCTCTGTAACCAATTTAAAACCAAAAATAAAAAATAAAAATGATTGAGAAGTTTTTCTTAATTTGCAGCTTTAAACAGAATGAAATTGAGGTGGGTTGGAATAGCAGTAATTTAGCTTTCCAATGGTTGTACTAATGTTGAATTTGGAGAAAATCCTGGGAAGTAATTAATGCTTTAGCTATCAGCAAAAAAAAAAAAAAAAAAAAAAAAAAAAAGCATAATAAAAGATACCCTAAAATTTTAATATAGTAATATTATATAATAATTTGTTTATTTTAGCTATTTTTTTAAATTAATATTTTATGCAGTCCTTTGTTTTTGAGTACCATTTTAAGTCATTTGGGCATTGATTATATTAACTTTGAAGTCAACTGGTGGAGTATTTTCACCCATTTTTTCCAACGATTTAGTCTTAAAATATTTTAATTATGTTATATTTTGATTTCTGAACTGTAAGCTGACATAAGCTCATAAATGTTTGATGGAATTCAATCTGGAGTTATTTGGATAATTATACAGCACCAATATTCGTGAGAAGAGAGCAAGTAAAATTTGAATCTTTTTTCTACACCCATTTTTTGTCATATTGTCCTTAAGAGGATAACACAAGAATGAAATGAGAACAATCAAGGAAACAAGCTGGACCCGATACAATTTCAAGAATATTAAAAAAATGTGGATTAAAATGCTGAATATATGAATAAGACCTCTCATAAATGAATTAAAAACATGGTTAATTTTTGATAAAGAACTTATGAAAAAAAAACCAACAGGCTACTAGAATTATGTAATTTATTCACATGAGAACAGATTTAATACCAATATTGTCAAGAGTGAAGTGAATTAGTTTATAATATTTCTGTATGACTCAGAAATTAATAACTTGTTGGTAATAATTGAAATTAATTTTCCTTCTGAGTTTCTCTTTATTTAAATGTGCATGTAAATACCAAAATAAATAAGACTATTTGGTTATTTGATTATTCCAAATTTATGACACCTGATCATGTGATTCTATTTATTTTTTCCTCAAAAATATTTATTGAATATTTCAGTATATTTATGGATATGAATGACTAGTATTTGCTAATTTCACTGCAATTCTACATCTTCAACTGGTTAATGAATGGTCTGTAAAGTTATTGTTTGGTATGGTGGTACTTGTGCAGAATCAAGGTAGGATAATATTTACAAAAAGTAGTTTTCAAAATTTTAAGTAACCTTATTTCTTGCTAAATAAAATGTATTTGCTTTATAGTAAAATTTCTGCTAATAATATATAGATAAAACAAGAACAGACAAATAAATTATAATTTTATTCATTTATTAAATAATTATAAAAATGTTATTATAAAATAGTTTTGTTATAAAGAAGACACAAAAATATGTAGATATCGAAGCTCTTAGAATATTACTCACATTAGAATTCACAAATGTGTAAAGATTAAACAGGACATTAAAATATATGAACAATAATTAGAAAGATATACCTACTTCATATAAAAAATAGTTACATAACAATTAACTAATAATGGCATAGCTCGGCCACTATTAGTTGGCAGCCTGAGGTTGAACTTAGACAGTAATAAATTGAAACTAATATTTTGTTTTTTCGCTAACCCTCTAATATAACTTATAAAATATGTACAAGTATATACATTATGCTTTACACTATGCGTAGACAATTACAATATCATCTATCATTATATAAATATAATTGTAAATGTTTTAAAAGTAATATTGCAGGTTAAGGGAAAAAAAAAATATTAATTTCAATAAATTAGTAACAAAATAACTGAGAGACAGAACATAAATGTTAGGTTATTATTAGAAAAATTCCAATCCACACAGCCTTATGTCTTCAAAATGCAGGCAAAGATAAAAACCGTCAACATTTTGCCGATTCAGGCATCATCAGGACAGAAAAGAACAGATATTTCAACATCACTCCATGAAATCTAATCGCATATATAGAGTATGAATCGGCAAAATATTGACAGGTATTTTTCTTTGTCTGCATTTTGAACACATAAGGCTGTGTGGTTTGGAATTTTCCAATAATTACCTAATATTAATTTCAACTTAGTGCTGCCTAAGTTCACCATAATCGTGGTCGGGCTATTATCATTACTTTAAACATATCATGAAACTTTACATCCAGTATTAGTTCAGCTATAAGAAAATAATTTATTTACACATCAGTCAAATTGTTAATTCACATTTTATAAAAACCATGTAACAATGAATAGTCAATATTGGAACTATTTAAAATATTAATATTTATCATATAAATATTTTGTGGAAGGTTTTTGATAATAATTAATAATTGCCTAAATAAAAATTAGTATTACATAAATTAGTTCATATTTATATATAAATATACATAAAATTCTCAAGTAACAACTGTATGATGTGTTCACATTTTAATTGAAAATGCTAAAAAATCTAATGATTTACTAGTTAATGTCTCTATTGTCTTACATATAACAATCAATATTGTTAATTGAGTAATAGTAATATTTTAACTGGTAACCCTTATAGCAGGCAATACATAATAAAGAATTAGTTCATTATTTGTTTCACATAATTTAGGAAAAATTAATATGATACTTAAAAGTTTCTTACATTCTTTATATAATATGGTAGAGTAATTTTTTTACTGTTTTAAAACATAATTACCCAATACTTCCTTTTTTAAAATTATAATGTGAGTGTTTTTAAAAATACATTATCAGATTTTTTTGTTATTTTATAAGACAACTTTGTGCCATAAAATATGACCTTCAGAATTAATTAATATGAGAATTTTCTTTGAAAAAAAATCTTCTTTATTGTTAAAATATTTGGTTAATTCAGGAAAACAAAAATCATGATGAATACAATTAATATATCTATATGTATAAACACAAAACAATTATACATAACACAAATGTACACACGCAGGCAAACATATATGCATGTGTTTTGTACAAGTACACGTAAATCAAATTTATTGTTTTAGTTTAAAATCAGTATATATTTCTAATTATCAATGTTACTATTCTGGTCTTAATTCTAAGGAATAAATGTTTTAATAAACATTAATTTGCAATATCTATTTTATTTTATTAAAACACTTTCTTTGTAAATATTGTTTTAATCATATTTCTTATATTTATTTTTAATCTGTTATGATTTGGTACATAAGTAATTGCTTAGTGTAGTTTATACTACACACAAGCCGACTAGATTGCATTATTTGCTTACACATTTTACATAATAAAGTATTTAACTATTACAATTTAGTCCGATACAAAGACAAATTTAGTGGTCAAGAAATACTATATCTATCTTCATCTTCGATAAATTAACATAAAAAAAGTATAAGGCTTTTCAAATTTGTCAGCAGCCATATCAGAGAATCATGTACTTCATAATTTTCTAAATGGTGATAGATTCTATATTCTTGACTATTTCACACTGTTAATGACACTAGTCACATAAAATTATTTTCAGTTTAGATGTACATGATAGAAAATTCTAAATTAATAAATTGGTAATGATGGCTCAGATAAAATATAATGTTGATTAATCTTTTTTTTTTAAAAAAAGTACAATAATAGTTTTTGGCAGATAAATATTTTAAAAAAATTATTACAAGAAAAATTCACAATACTCTAGAAACATAAAATTTATAAAACTTTACAAATCTTATTTACATATTTACAAAATATTTTTATATTATACATTATAAAAAATAAAAATTAAGATGTAAATTTGAAAGGTTATTAAATACATCTCTTTTTCTCTTTTTTTTAAACATTGACTAAAAATACTGTCTTAATCTAAATTAATACCAGTGTGGAACAAGACAATATAAATAAACTAAATAACTTCATTTCTTATGATTAGTATAAACAGCATCTATTATAACTATTTTAGCTTAACTAGGCAAATGATTTAATTGAATAATAATTTAAATGAATTAACTGTCTCTTTTAAAGTTGTTTCATGAAAATAGTATCTAACATACTGTTTAATTTTACTGTATTACTTTCCTAAACAAATTATATTAATTTATTACTCGGCAACAGCATATTAATTTAGAACCTAAAACAATAGGTTAAATAAAGAAACTTGAAAGTAAACCAAATTTTGAACAGTCTTATTTCCCATGTCTCATGTCTAATATTTATGATAAGAATGCAACTATTTCATAAATTTAATATTTTGTAAGAATTTAATAGCTTATTTGATTTTATAATCATTGACAAATATTAGAGAAAAAAACACCCTGTTTTACAATTTTCACTTGGTTATCTATTATGGTACTTTAATGCATTCATTCAATCAACAATACGTATTTTTAGTTTCTTAATTAAATGAAGTGTTTAAAATTTTCATTTTAATAATCATCAAAATACGAAATCATTGCATAAGTAAATAGAACATTATTTAATTACATTATTGTGTTGGTATTAATATGATGGTAACATAATATTGAAAAATTATACCAGGAAATGCTATTAGATGACAGACGTAATAAACATTTTTAGAATGCTTTTTTTTTTTTATCGCCTAATCACTCCAAAATTATTTCTTAACTTAATGAAAAGTAACTGAAGTAAATGACCTATGAGTATACAATTATTGTGAGACGATTAATTATATAATGATGGAGTTCACCCTTTTTCACATTAATTGTGCATTAATAATGCAATGTGAAATTATTTCAAAGTAATAAAAAATAAATATTTGTAGAATAAATTAAAAATTTATCAACTTTATTCCATACTATTTAAATATTCAAAGTTTATCATTAATACAAATCATAATGCTTAGTTAAGAGTGAATGTATAGTAACAAGAAATTTACAGTCTGACTAACACTTATCTCTACTGAAACCATTGTTATTGGGTTTCTAGTTTATTTATGGCATTAACAAAATAAACTTGTAAAATATTTTGCCTTGACAGTTACATGTTGAAATCCTCTCTCAAATTAAATTATATACCTTTTGTGCAACTTCAATCAGCTTTAGTTTATTGAATGTGATATTAACACACTTGAATATATCTCGCCCTCAGCTAGTAAATTCAGTGATCTTTGTGCAATAGTATCATTGTCTTAATTTTAAGGTTTCCTCACAATTACTGCCTTCTATTGATGCAAATTACTTCATTTTTTCATTGTTTTTTTTTTTTATATTTAAGATTTATTTTTCTTTGCACTACTTTTTAAGTATAAAATAGAAAAATGTTTTCTTGGAAAATATTTTCTAAGTCTGAAGCATACCTGAAAAGAGAGAAAGTAAGTAAATATAAATGATTCCCTTTATTTACGTGATTCCCATTCTTATCTAATTATCAGTTTTGCTTTTGAGTATTAATTTGATTTCTGTTTTGTCTCATTTTATTTTTTTTATCATCGATTCACTAAGTAGTGAATTGCAGTCAATTGTCCATTATTAATAAAGTAGAACCTACATAAGAATGGAATAGTACAGTTTAATAATAATTTCTTAAACTCAACCCCTTTAAATATAAATATATATTTGTTTGATAAATTCTTAAAATTAAATAAAACATTTTCATTCCTATTATTTTTATGGATATATTAAAATTAGTTATTTTGTAGGTTTGTCAATGGTCATCCAGTGAAAATATTATATATAAGTTAATGGAATTTAAGAGGCAATTTATATCAACTAGGGACTTCGCCTTGAGATAAAGTACTTTTTTGCTACTTTATTCATCTTAAATGTATGATTCGTTTAGCTGTTATTTTAAATTAAATCTAAATTTGCAATTTAGTAATTAAAAATACAGAAAAGGTCTAATGACTGCACATAAATACTATACTATTCATTGATTTTCATTTAGTTATGATCATCAATTCTAAAAAATTGAATTAAGTAAAACATAAAGAATATAATTTTTACATTAAAATATTTTAGTTATTAATTTGTTTAATATTGAAGTTTTCATTTAAAGTATTATTCTCAAAAATCTTGAACAAATAAAAAATCCTATTAAACTAATAAAATTTTGAGCAAGGAAATATAATGTAAATTGGAATGTTATATAGCAGTAATGATATGAACAAAGATATTTTACGATTACATATAATAGAAGCTGATTATTCTAAATATGACTAAAACTTTATGTGTAACTTACAGAATGAATATATTTACATTTTTTTTTTCTTAAAACTAAATTTAAACTTTAGCTCTTAACAAAATTAATTAATTTATGAATATATGATCAGAATTATGGGATAAATTAGACAAAATGAAGCTGTATGAGAAAAAATAATTAGTACTTAGTTTTTTCCCTTCATCAATTGTTTCTCAAATATATTTCAATTCACATTTTGTTAATTCATTATCTCATCTTTTAGTATGTGATATCATAACCATAAAGTTCTTTAAAATAGGTATTAAAGATGTTGATAAATTAAGTTTATAAACAAAATTGAAAAAAATGTTTATCTAAATTTCAAGCCACTAATAATGGCACAATTAAAAAATTGTGTGGTATTATTATTTACAATGACACTACTAATAATTTACACATAAATAACAAAAAGAAATAACGTATCAGTATATTTGGTATAGATTATCATTAATAACAATACTTATTTTAAAGCCAGTAATACTTGCCAATATTTCTACTTACGAGGATTATTATAATCTACATATACTCTAACAACTTCACCTGAATATTTTCTTTGAGATGGCATAAAGTAGAAGTCAGGTTGTAATTGGTCACCATTATTCCTAGCAGCTCGATGAGTATAGTAACCTTGAGGAGGTGGAGGTTGCGGTTGAGTTCTGGGTAGCGAATATGTACTACGCTCTATTGAATGATGATAACCTTTAGGTCTCTGCAATGACCTGGTATCAGCATATTGACTACCATTAGCATGGTATGCTACCATGGGGTGGGCACTTATTGGTTTATGCAATGGCATAGTTGATCTGGATGAACCATTACTTTGGCCTAAAGAATGGGGCTGTTTTTCATCTGATTCAAAAGGCTCAAAAGCATAATTAGTATTAGCTGTTGAATAGTCTTTCCATGCTGAATTGAATGTTAATGCATCCTGAAAATAGTTAAAACAAATCATTAATTATCTGAACATGAATCAAACAGAAATAATTATTTGTTATTCAGACAATGAAACCCGATAGATAAAAATAATTTAGTGATTTCATGATTTATTGATAGAGGAAAAATATTAGTTATTTTAAACTTCAATAAAAATTTTTTTCAAAATTTTAAAATAAAATTATTTTGTAGAAAACAATGAATAAATGAAATAAAGATTAAACCCTTACAAGTAGAGCTCTACAAAACCATGTGCATACAGCAATGCCACTGCACTTTGCAGTGTCACAGGATGGAGCTGTTTTTAATATAAATTTTCAATTCATAGAAACCTGTCTAACATTGTTTATTTTTTATAGTTTTTAATTTCTGAAATCTAAAAATGATTGTTTAATTCTCAAACTTATAATAGTGAAATATTATTTAAGTAGTTTCAAAATAATTTTATCTTTTTTGGCTTATATGTATGAAACTGAAAATTCTCATATTAATCTTAAAATTCTTAAATTGTATATTGACTACCTTATGTTTTGATCCAGTTGAATGCATTGTTTTATATATTGTGCATCCTGCCTGCATCACTGCAACTACTAACAGAGCTATTATACATCCAATCACAACCCATAACTTTGTAACAGATAATAGGGTTGTCTTTTGCATATCTTCATTATTTACAGTCCACGAAGCTATAATAAACATCATAATAATATAGTCATTGGATTGAATTAAAAGTGTATGAAAGTTATAATTAGGCATTTAAATCAAAAGAGAAATATGTAAGAAAGAAATGTTGATTTTTTTGTTTTCTATCAATTAATGTATGAAAACATTTGCTGGCCACTGTATATAATTGAAAAAGCATCTAAATCAGATAAAGTATAATGTACGCTAGTTAATAAACACAAAAAATACATTTGGTAACATCTTTATTTTGACAACTAAAGAAAATTAAAGAATCTAATATCTGACTTTTAATTTCTTTGAAAGCTTCAAGTAGTGAAGAAGTGCAACAAAATTTAAAATCTATGCTAACAGATTTGGGTATTATTTATGGAAATTAATTTTCAAATTATGAGGAAAAGGTGTATGAACTGAAGGAGAAACCTAAATTGGTGTTTACACTAAAGTGAATAAACACAGGTTATTATATTTTACAGGTGAACTTCTAATAATAGAAGTTGGCCATAGCACATTTAATGACATTCACAAACATTTTAACAGAGGCATTTACTAGAAGTAATGATTATTTTTCAATTTGTTTAGAAAAGGATCATAATTCCAGGTAACCGATTAAGCACATGATTGAAAACAGTTAAGAAAGCATTAAGAATTACAATATTACAACATTGAGGACTTAATAAAACTGATTAGGTATAGAGACTTATTTCAAGGTTTATATGTTTTCTCTAGCTTGAAAACTAGGTGAGAGAATAGGTAAAAGCATACTCATAGGTTTAATATGAGTAGTTTAAGAATGTACTTTTTACAAAACTAAAATCAAGATTTTGAATGAATTTTCTTTTAACTAGTAACTATAAACTTGATTGCTATATAACTCATTATATATTATATGGCTATTTTTTACATAAAAAATGTATAAATTTTACAGTAATATAGGTTTTACTTGTTTGTGAGCTAGAAAGGAGTAATTAATTTCCGCTCACTTCTGAATAATCATGAGATATAACCATGAAAGTAGATATAATAATTTAACAGCTTAAATAAAATATTTGAACATAAATTCTGATTTATCATTTATAAGTTACAATTTTTTGATAATCTTAGTAATGACAAAAAAATTCTCTAAAGAAAAAATTAAGATTCAATACAACAAAATAATAATTGAGTAATATATTTAAAAAAATAAGAAATCAAATGCTGTTTTTCAAGATAAAATCATTCTTACTTTGAACAGGTTGAAAAAGAAAATAAGAAGGATCTAAGGTAAGCGATCCAACTTTTCCAGAAGAAACTATATTTTGTACTACTTCTTTTATTTTTGAATCAGATTCCTCTAATGAGCGCCCTCGTTCATTTTGTTCTTGATCTACTTCTAAATCCATTTCAGCAATTATATTGTCTTTTTCTCTGAAAAATAATAAAATAATTATGGACTAATAAATGTTATTTTCAAGTAAAATTTTCTTATAAATTGATTTAAAAAAATAATTCAAACAATTGATTTATTTCCACTTTTTTTTGTTACTACAGTTTTTTTTTTTGGCAACATATCAATTAAGTTAAACACAAATCATTTTGGCTAAAAATAATTTTAGTCCATCCACCTTTCAGATGGAAAATTCTCATAGTCCTCTATATTGCTGACAGGCACCAGCACTATAGGGGGAGGCACTCTCTCCTTCACCCCCAAATATTTTGTGAAAGGGGACAACCCCTCCAATATTTTACTGTCATTTAATTAAAAAAAATCACAAAAAGTTCAATTAACCATATAGTTAATAATTATATAATATTACAGGTAATAGTTGAAGAGAATTTGGTTGGTAGTTCCATTCAATGGAAGTACAAAAAGTAAATTAAATTTATTTATATTTTGCTGATTTGCTACCAGAATTCTGTCCTTCGGCGAGTGGTAAGAGGAACCTGTCTCCAGAGGGCAAAGAACTCAGTCATTCACGAAGAGCTTCAGCTCCCGTCAGTGCCCGAGTTCATAGGCCGGAGGCACATCAAGTTCTTTGATGGGCTGAAGGCCTGTGCCAACCCTCTTTTCAAAGATATCTCCCCACCACCCAGGCCCGGGAGGTGGCAGCGCAAGGTCCCCTTGGTGGATGTACTCGCCGAGGGAAGGGGTCTGGACACTGCAGTCCATATCCATATATTAGTTTTTAGTTTTAGTTTGTAGTTTTAAGTTTTAATTGTAACTAGATGAGCAGTCCCTCCCTGTTCAAATAGAAAATATAAGGCTCCATACCGCTAAAGCCAAAAATGCATACCGCAGACCCTATCCCACATTCCTTAAAATACCTACGGGTAAAGAAAGGCTCCTAACTTTGTATATACTCCTTTATATTGTCTATAGTAAATGTTTAATAAAAATTCCTGGGGGTGAGAAAGAAAAAAAAAAAAAAAAAAAAAAAAAAAACTGATATTTCGGCCTAAGTTTCAGGCCTAAGGTAAGAACTGATAAGAAATAAATACTGAGAAAATAATAAATAGGAATGATAATATGTAGGTAAAATTGTATAGTAACATAATATGTAGTTTGTTCAAATTCATTTTCATTGTTTCGTAAAACTTTTAGTATTATGAGCCAGAAAAAAATATGCGAAATGATAATTTCTCACTATGTGCTATCACGGAACAGAGGTACTTTATGTATTAATCTGAACATTGTAAACTAATTTATGAGGAGGATCTAAATCGAAACTATTGAGAAAATAAATAGTGGCTAACATCAATTTTCACATGAAGAAAAAAATATTGACTAAAGCTATTTCCCGAACCCACTTTAAGAGCATCACTGGTGTTAATCCTCCATAAGCCAAAAAGTGCAAAAAGAGATATTTTGTTCTTCTTTGAGACCAGGGACAACACTGCTTCAAGATCTTCTCCCATGCCTTTTTTCTGATCAAGATCTCTCGTTAGTTTATTACAAAGCATAATCATTTTATTGAAGCCTTAAAGTATTATTTTTACACCCTCACTTCTCAGGTGTATTAGTTTTCCAATAAAGGTGAAGCAATTTTAATCAAACTTTGAACATTGAGTGAAGTTAGATAATAAATTGTTTGGCATATTTTAATTTAGTTGTTTCAAAAGCTAAGCATTTATGTCCCCATGAAAGACAGAATCCTCACTCTCTAGAAAATCCTTAAGTCTATGGATTCATCTTAAGTCTAGAATGTGAGATTATATGAGTCATTTCACAAAAAAATGCTAATAATTTATTTTTATAAATGTAAAGTGCTCCAATAATTATAAATTAGTTCATGAATGTTCTACACTGTATTCCTTATGAAATCAGTGATTCAGAAGTTCTTCAATATGAAACAGTTTAATTATGATAAAATCTGATGGGGTGCAGTGATGACTACATAAGATACATAGCAAAATAAATCAAGGATGAATTTTTTTCTTATAAAGGAATTTATCACAATTGTGGTTTTCCTTGACCTAAATGTCATTTAGAATATTTTTCCATATTTATCGATCCAAGGATAAGAAATACTATTGCAAAACATTGAATATGAAACAATTAATTTTTTTTTAGATCCCTAAAACTGAGATTCATTCATTTGCCCAAATGAAAATTAATGCATGGTTGCAAATAATCACCAGTCATGGCAAGGTCATCTAAATGCTTTGTTACTTGACAACACTGGCCAATTCCTGAATCATTTACAGAAAATTGCAAATAACCAATACTATTTAATTAAACAACAAATACATTTTCTCTAAAAATCAATACACATTTTCAAGAAAATAATTTCTTTTTGGTTTGATAAAGGTTACAAGTTTCACGTTTTTAATAGGTTTATTTGGTAATCCTAACTTCCTTTAAAATTAATTTTATTACTTTAGTATTATTAAAACAAAAACAAACTTTTAAGAGTTTTTTTTACACTGTCTGATAAATATCAGAGTCAGACACAACACTGATATAATATGTACAGAAAGTCTGCGTTTCCTTTCACACTG
The DNA here is from genome assembly GCA_928085145.1 of Nezara viridula. Taxonomy (NCBI): domain Eukaryota; kingdom Metazoa; phylum Arthropoda; class Insecta; order Hemiptera; family Pentatomidae; genus Nezara; species Nezara viridula. The sequence goes on along the minus strand of OV725078.1, from coordinate 106,876,817 downwards.
TCTAATAATTATCTACATTGGCTACATATCCTCTCGATAAAACTGATGTTCTAGATCTGATTGATTAGATAGTCCAAAAATGCTCATACAAGAGTGCCTCGTGACATTCATGGGAAGTATGGCAACTTAAGGAAAATAGGCAAAATATTCTATTGTTGACCTACTTTTAATTCAATGATTTTAATTCTATTTCTTTAGAATTTAATTCAATTTTTACTACTTACTGTTTGAATTCTATTATCTTCAGATTTCTAAATCCTGATATCTTATTTTTCAAGCCTGATGATATGGTATTAGATAGGATATCAAAGTCATCTGTGTTTGGACGAGGTGCTTTATAATTTTGTCCTAAATTAACTAATTTTATCTCAATATTATAATTCACATGTGGTGGGGGAGGAGGTGTAGTAGGTTCTTCACCTAAAAAAGCAACAGTAAAATAAACTAAATATTTAATTTTTTTTTTCTAAATTCAATAGTTCAACAAACTATGATAAGAATATCTATATATAATAATTGAAATAATTGAAAAATAGTGCTATGCTAAAATAAAAAAAAGATACAAATTGATTCTATTCTTTTATTAGATGTTTAAAAAAATTAACTAGAAGTATTGAAAAAATATACAAGTAGAATAATTCAATAATTGCTATAATTTATAATAGCCTTTAAAATTAACTTTAGAGTACGTGAATAGGGAACAAGTACACAATTGGAATAGTTAATATGATTTCATATGATTAATTTATATTTATTTTTTATTTCTTCTCCAAAACCTTCATTCTGCGAGACAAAGCATCACTAATAAAATCTACGAATAGAAATAGAAATTCAATAAATTACAAGTGTTTGTTTTTTCTTGAATTTGATCTTTAGGCAAGGTTGTAGAAAATAAATAAAAATTAATGATGAAAGCTAAAAAATATGAACTAATAAATTTATATTTATATAAATACATTAGTAACTTCATCATTCTAATAACAATGATTCATCAAATCAATTTTTAAATATTCTTTATTAAATTAAATCCAATAACTAAGAAGAAAATAAATTAAAAAATGAATTGACCATAAATTATCAACAGAAATATATTAAAAAATGTTTTTGTATTGTTTGGAACACGTATTTCATTCACTTCAATGAGTTACAAGAGATCACGTGTCAAACTCAAGAATTAAATAATGAGCACTAGGGGCATAGATACATTTGATTTTAATGAGTAACTATCAGTTACACTAGATTAGTTTTGACAAAAAAATAATAATTTTTTTTCAAAATATAGATAATGAAATTGGGAATTAATTAATATTTTGTGTTAAAAATATAATACGTACCCTCAGAACAAGATTTAATACAAACTTTAGCAGATGAAAAACTTGGAATAGTTTTATGTTTCCTAATTTTTTTGTTTACAGGATTATAATCACCACCTTTTACTGGAAACATCATATAAAGACAGTTGTCATCCGTAAATGCAAAATCCTAAAAAATAAAATAGAAAAATATTACAAACCATAACATTGAATTTAATTTAAAAATTCTTGTGGTATAGATGACTAAACAATTTAAATCTATTTTTCATATTAGTAATTTTATGTTTCTGTAATAACTTTGTTAAGTATTAGTATCTAAACTCTTGAATTTCTTATTATAGAATTTATGTTTCTTTTTAAATACAGTTCTACTGTATATTAATTGATTTAATTTTTTTTTTTACTTTAAATCCAAAAAAGTGTTCATCAATTTCAGGCCATGAATAAATATCAGTAACTTAATCTTAGGCGGTGGAATATACAAATCTTGAGAGAGTAAGAATTGGCAGATTATATCTCCTAGTTTGTTTTTTAACCTTTTCGCTGCTGCGAGTAACAAGCTTTACGTCTTCCACAGAGCTAAATAATAAGGCTACCCACCTACCCGCGCGTGCTACATACTATTTACCTGCTTTCCACCCTTCATTACTGGCTCTTACTACTATCTTTTAATCTTATTTTATTGTTTCCATTCTCCTTTTTGATTCAGGCTGTGGACCAACAATAGCAGAGTTAAACTTTTTTTTATTCTTTATCCGTTTAAATATTTATTTAATAATTTAATTTTTATGGTATTCTTTGAAACATTTGACAATACAAGGAAAAACCTTACAATGTGACATTCCATCTTTTATGTATTTTACATTTTATGTGACATTCTACCTTTGTTTTGCGCCAAATATTTTTTTTATATAATATTTCTTTTGCATTAGTAATGATTTCAGCAGTTTCCGCAGCAGTAAACCACTGCTTCTCTATTTTAAAGAAAATAACGAAGCAAAAAAAAAAAAAAGAGACTAACTTTTAACTAAAAAATGACTAAAATAATTAATTATATACATTGCACAGGCATTTGACCGGGTATGGCACTCCGGACTGCTCTCCAAGCTTAAAATCCATTTACCTCAGTCCTTGTACCTTGTCCTCCGATCCTACCTCTCTGACCGCTCCTTTCGAGTTCGCTGTGGAACAGAATTTTCCAATATCTACTCCGTTAAAGCCGGTGTTCCCCAAGGCAGCGTCTTGGGTCCCGTGCTTTACATCCTCTTTACTGCTGACATCCCTGTTCATCCCGATACTTTTCTTGCAACATTCGCTGACGACACCGCAATCTTATCCACAACTCTGATCCCGAAATAGCATCCTTAAATCTCCAAAGTCACCTCACCTTGATTGAGCACTGGTGTAATAACTGGCGCATTAAAGTTAATGAATCTAAATGCCAACATATTACCTTTACACTCCGATGCAATTCCTGTCCACCAGTACTCTTTAATTCCATCCAGCTTCCTTATTCAGACACAGTCCGGTATCTTGGCTTTCATTTAGACCGAAGACTAACTTGGAACCCGCATACTAGACTCAAAAGACAAGAACTCAACTGACGATACGGCCAACTATACCGACTACTAAGCAGAAAATCTAAACTTTCCATTGAAAACAAGCTACTGATCTACAAGACAATACTGAAACCTATTTGGACTTACGGACTAGAACTGTGGGGATCAGCAAAATTTTCTAACATCAAGCGCATCCAATCCTTCCAGTCTAAAGTCCTTCGAACAATAGTCGATGCTCCTTTCTATGTATCCAACAAAACCCTACATCATGACCTTAACATCCCATTTGTCCTAGACCTTATCCCAGAAAAATTCTCCAAATTTCACCAGAACCTTACTTACCACCCAAATCCTCTTGCACAATCCCTATCAAGCATCTCCCATCCCTATAATCCTCCAAGAAGGTTGAAACGGCAGTGGCCTCGCGACCTTTTGTAGATTATATAAATTGGAGTTCTGGCAATGGCCAGATTCTTCACTCAAGACATGTGTGTATGTGGCTAAAGTGCTCTCAACCAATCTCCGCTGGCTTTAGTACCAGTGACGCGGTTGGGAGGAGTAGCGCAGGGTTCTCCTGGAGTTCCCTGATGATGTATATAGGTATGCATGTGTTTTTTTTTTTTTTTTTTTTTTTTTTTCCTTAGTTTTAATTTTCTTATTTTTTAGGTTATTTTATTTTATTGTCTATTGTATATACTTTTGATTATTATTTTGTTCTATTTATTTTATTTTTTTGTACATATGGTGTGAATGTCATCCTACCTCACTATAACCAATGTCCAACAGACAGATTGTTATAATACTCAATAAAGAAATTAAAAAAAAAAAAAAAAATTATTTACAGCTACATAACTAACTAAACTAATCTTATTTAATCTAATTTCTAGCTAAAATAACTAGACTGAAATAAATAACATTTTTATGAACTCAGTCGAACAAACGGTTGTTTCACACAGAATGCAAAAAAAAAACATTCTTTTCTTTTTCTTTTTTTTTTTTTTATGAAAAAGCATTTTCATTCTGGTTCGAGACAGCCAGAGAAAAGCCGTAGCAGGTAGTCACCCATAACGGTTCATGAATTCTACAAAAACAGGTCCAAAATAAATCCCTAAGCTATCTGTAGGCTCTAGTTAGAAGATTTATTTTACTAGAAAACCAGTAGAATGAAGCAAGGTCGTGGCAGCTATACTCAACATTAGCAAATGGAAAGAAAAGCAGTGCAGTGGCTATAGCCGACATTAGGAACAGGAGCACGTTCAGTTGTAGCGGCTATAGCCATTATTAGCAGTTAAAGGATTAAAATTCATGAGCTTGAATCAACTGGCATGAAGAATATTTATTTGGACTGATACAAGAATTCAAGCATAGGCATTATACCTGTCATTTTAATGACTAGTTAACAAAAAATGTGAATGGCTGAATCCACTTCAATTGACCCTATAGATAATGCCACATGGAACTAGTCCATTGGTGCACATGATCATTTCCTTACAGTTCCTAATGTAAACCTTACTAATCATAATGACAAATATTCCTGATAGATTGTTAAAAATGTTTGCATCAGCAGTAAAAGATATAAAAATAACATGAAACTATTTAATGGAATTCCTGACTAGCAGTGAAAATTATATATTTTCCACGTAATCAAGGTTGCAAGAGAAACATATAAGCAGTGATATTTGAAAAACAAGGATGATAGAACAATGATAATGTATTTAATAACACAAATAAATACCTTCTTAGTATCTCCTGTGTCTCTTTTTCTTAAAAAAGTAAGAGTTGTTACACCATCATTAGTTTTACCAGTAATATTAAATATATCTTGGGATTCATCAAGAAATGGTGCAGTTTGTCCAACAATCCATGTGTCCATCATGAAAGGACGTCCAGATTTATCAACCCAACCAATGATTGCATCTGTTTGTGCCTGTTTGGAAATACTGCATTACAATTTTTTATAAACTTATTCACCATTTATCATGAATTAAAAAAAATATTGTACCTCTAATTAACAATTGAGGATTAAAAATATAAATTTTATTTAATTTACTGTAATTTCTAAAGTCAAAAAAACATGATGAATAATATGATACAGTTGATCTGCAAAACATGTGCAGGAACTGTATGGTAAATAAAAAAAAAAAAAGATTGAAACTAATCATGAATTGCTTCATGACATTGTTCTTCAAGTCTACAGATATCCTCACACTTCTTTGTATAATATGATAACTTTAATAGTTATGGGTAGAGACTGGATTTTTGTGCTGTAAAAATCCGAAAAATGTGCAGCAAAAATTCCAAATGTGCAAAATCATACAGTAAAAACCCAAAATATGTAAAATTGTGTAATTAACATGTAAAAAGGTGCAAAATCATCAATACTGTTTCATTTATAATATTAATACATCAAAGTCTTATCAGATTTTGAGTTAAATGAGAGATAAAAAAAAAAAAAAATTAAAACGTAACATTGAAGATGAAATTTTATATTATATTCAACAAACGACAACATAACATACAATGTAATACAAAAATAAATTACAATTAATCAAAATATTAAAGAAAGAGAAATTTAAATAATAAGAGTTACATAAATCTAACATTGATTTAATACTCTTTTCCATCATTTAACAACAAAAATGTCAAGAAAACACTTGGCTGAAACATCTATTAATTTTTCTTTCTACAGAATAAGGTCTCAACAATTAACAGCAAAATAAATTAATATATTTGTTTGAATTGCTCTTAAAATGGTCAATTGTCTGACATGCAAGGAATGAGATAATGCAGAGCATTGAAGATTGGAAGGAATAAATGAAGGTACATATATATTATATAGACCATACAAATTTAAGATATTAATTTCTATTAAAAATAATAATGTAAACCTTATTTTTGAGTCAAGTTGAAATTTCCCATATTATAAATTTCAAAACCTTTTTTATTAAAATTTTAAGAAGCTTTAGGAATATAATATAATATTTGAGATTTTCAAATGTTCAAATATTAGCGTTGAAGCTACTTTACTAAATTACTAAAAAAAATTAATTTTTGGAAATTAAAAAAAAAAAAATTCAATTCTTTGATATAAATATTTTTTTCTTACCAATTCTACAATGAGCGTCAATCAATGATTTTATATAACACTCAATTAATTTTTCAAAAGCCATACTGAACTTTCTTATCAAATTTCAACTTGGGTTATATTTATACCCAGATTTGAATTTTTGACAAGATTAGATTTTACTTTCAGCATTATTATTATTATATTGATAATAATAAAATTACTACAAATAAATTCAAAGTTAGGAGGGATTCTGAAGGGCTGAACAAATGAGTGAGAATTTAAGTCAAAACAATAACAATAAATATCTTACTAACAAAAGAGCTTATTCTAGGAAAGCAGCTTTTTATTATTAAATACTTTAGACAAGATCTATTCTAAGAAAATCTCTCACTTGTTTTTACTTTTTCCTTTTGTAATGTTAAATTGGATTTTTTGATTGTCACAGAATCATTTATCTTCCTCATATTTATCATGAATAATGATTTTAATTTTAATTTACCATTAACATGTCCAAAATAATAATAATTACTATTAAAAATTGATTAAAATTACAATTAATTTTGTTTTTAGACTTTTATACTTAGGTATCAACTAAAATATGAAAGGCCTGATATCCCTTCTTCAAAATACCTGCCTTTATCCCTCCCTCCCTAGTAAATGTGACAAGCTCCAACAATGATTACTATCATTTCTAAATCAAGAGCGAGGGAATGAAAACAGAGGAGTCCCTAACAATGAATATATTTTCAATTTAATATGCTATTTAAAGTAATATATAAATATATTTCACTATATCATAAGATTTACCATCTTGTGATCCTTTGAAAAAGCTATTCCTGTCCAAAGTTGTGTGTTTTTGGTGGATATTGAAAACTCAATATGTCCTTTACTGCCAATGTAATGCCAAGTTGCATGATATTCACATTCTCGCTTTTTAAGATCACAACCTTTTGGGTAAGACCACTCTCCCTGACAAAAACTTAAAGTTGTTGGAGTTTCTCCTTGATTTACTGACGAAATTTCTGCTTGTTCTAAAAACATAAATAACTTTTAAGATTTACTTTAGTATTATTTATTATTAATAATTACCAGGGCAAATTAGTTATAAAGTTTTAGCTACAGGTGAAAAAAAGAAGTGCTGAAAAGATTTATAAATAAATATTATACATTTTAACATAAACTAAAATGAATTTTTAATATTTATGTAGTCGCGAATTATACCTAGTCCTGTCATAAATATTGTTAAAAGGAAATATATACAGATTTCAAAAGAAAAATTATTTTTTTCAAAAACTTTATTAGAAAATAAAATTTATATCTATAGAGAGTAAAACAAAAAAGAAATTACTCAAAATGTCCCCGTTTTGCCTTGACACAGGCATTTAATCTCTGTGGCCAGTCATCAATCAATAGCAGCACGCATCACTTCTTGAGAAAAGCGCTCAACTGCTCAGACCAGAGATTGTTTGAAGCTTTCCAAGTTAGGGTGTGCTCTGTGGCATGCCATCATCTCCAGTTCGGACCAAAGCCGATAATCTAGTGGGTTGAAATCAGAGCTTGCTGAGGGCCAATCCAAGGCAGAGATGAACTCTGGAATGTTCTTTTGCAGCCACTGAGTTGACCTGGCCTTGTAAGTTGGAGCGGAATCCTACTGGAAAACTCAATGACTTCCAGCAAACAGAGTATCATTTAGAGGCTTGACAACAGTTCTAAAATATTGTTCTGATCGTTTTTAGTAGCTGTGGTGCCATCAAAGCAAACTCCCTACCAAATCATCACTGAGGAAGGGTGATGACCTCTTTCCACTATTCCAATGACTTCCTGAGCTTCTTTAGAGCTGTGTGAGTACGCATGATCATTTTGGTGATATAATTTTTCCTCAATTGTAAAAATTTTCTCATCGCCAAACAAAATCTTTTGATGAAGACCATTGGTGTAACGGCCAAGGAGGATTTTGCATTTATCCACTCTATTTTTTTTTAGGGAAGTGGTTAGCCTTTGTCCTGTCATTCTTTGAAATGCGCCCATCCTAAAGTCACTTTTTACTATGCGAGACATTGATATGACAGAGATTCCCATTTCCTGAGACATGATTTGTTGTTTTCAAATGGGATATCTTCTGATTCGAGCAGCCACTGCTCTCACTGCATTTGCTGTTCAAAAGATATAATACATTTATTTTGTGGATGTAATTTTGTATCTTAACGCCGCCTTGTGGTGAATTCTAAAAACAGATAAGAATCTGGAACCCGATGGAGAGCACAGCTCTCACCCACTTGAGGCCAAGATTTTGAATAGAGAGAACCAGACCAGACCAGACCGGAGAGTCCCCTCATAGCTAAGTAAGATATCTATGCCAGTATAAAAGGGTGAGTTACTTTCATAAATCATATAACCTACCATATTCAATAAAAATACAGTCCACTGCCAGAATAATGTCGAATGTTGCCTAAGTTAAACTCATTAGAGTTATTTGCCTTTACCTTTATTAAATTGCAAAGTTGTCAAAACAACATTTAATAGGTAGACTATAGAAAGCAAAAGATAAAATAAATGACAATGTAAAAGGAAGAGTGTTGTTTTTTTCTTACTTCAAAAAATATAATTTTTAAAAGATTAATTTTTTTTTGGTATCACTAATTTTTAGTTGTTATCACTTATAATTACTCCACATTTCTAAGGCGCACAACACAGAATAAAGTTATTTTCTATCTATCTATCTACTTTGAGGTTATATATTATCTTAGTTTGCAATTAACAGATGATATAGCTAATCATCATTATAATTAGAAACAACAATTTAAATTATAATTTATATTATAAGAATCTTTTTTTTTTTTTAAATATTTTTTTTGGCTTCTCTCCTTCTTCGCCTTTAAGGCTATACAGGGTTTCCCCAGGGCAGGGGATGTGGGCAGGGATTTAAAAGACTCCCCCAGCACTGGGACGTGAACTTGTGATTAATTTTCATCATTGTCTCACATATCAGGTTGCCGAACAGGTGCTGTGCACACGCATTAGCCCATTCGGCCACCTCGCCCAGAATCACAGGATGTATATGAATCAAGTTACTATAGGACTTACATTTATCTCTTTTCATTTTGGAACTATCTTATTCGGAATAACTTACCCCGGTAACTTTAAGCCCAGCTCTTCTCTACACAGACAAATTTGCCAACTACCCCAAATCATGTATTTTCTCACTAGCTTTGATCCTATCCTTTCCACTTACTCAATCCTATCTAATAATCAAACTTTTTAGTGAAGCTCTTAAAATATTATAATATAATAAAATATTAAAAAAAGTAATTTAAATAAGAATAGTTCTTCTTCCTTTTCTTTCACCCATTTGCCTAGGGTGCATCAAGTGTGGGGGTGCTTCAAGCCATAAAAACCATCTGTGTCTGTCCCTGGCAAGGTTCCTAAGAATAGTTAATTTATTTTAAATCTTAACTTCAAATTTATTTACACTTACCAAAAAAATTAATTGATGCAACACCTCTTTGACCTCCATGGCCATGATATTTTAATTCATCTTCATTATAAAAATTTTTCATTGGAATATCAGCATGGTCTGATCCTGTTAGTTTAGGATCATGACCATAATGATTTTGGTCCTGTCCTTTGGCCCAAATAACATGCATAAGTGAATTTTCTATTGAGTGATCGGTCATTTCAGTTGCTGTAAAAAAGTTAACAGAAATTAACAGGGTAAGCAGATTAAATAAATAATTGAAAATTATACTCATTTAAAAATGAAGTGGATCATTGCATTAACTGTTTACAAAATTGTAAGGAATCAATATTTTTCCACTTTAACATATGGTATTTGTTTACACTCGCAATGTGCCAATTCCTTTGGAATAAACTCAAAAATAAAAAAAGGATGAGAATATCCTCAGTTTAGTTCATTTACAGCTTGTGTTCACTTCACTTTATTTCTCATAACATTTTTTTTTCACTAACCATTTTTAGTATTTTTTATTAACCCTTTTTTTGACGTCTTACAGCAGTAGAGCTGACAACAGCTTGGAAGGAGGAGATACCCGGACTATAAACCTCACAAAATTGTGTCAAATTACGCATGGAGACATTACAAAATTTGTGGTTATTTTCAATATACACACGGTGAAGGACATCAAAGATCTAAAACAGTACAAGATAGATACTTGACTGTCCATGCTTGAAGGAATCCCTTATTGAAAAATTACCACTTATCGCTGATGATTTATTTTCTATCTCTAATATGAAAATTAGCCTTCACACAGTTAGAAGAAGGATGATAGAGCATCGATGGTACCGGCAAAGACCTCTATGCTTTTCAGGACTCAACTCACAACATAAAGTCCAAAGACTTCCATTCGCTCAAATTCACATATCTTGGACTGATCATGCCTGGGATGATTTCCTTTTCATAGCTGAGTCTAAATTTGTACTGCACCATGATTCAAACTGAGAAACAGTAACCAAAGTCTAATGAGGGATACAATCCTGCCCTGGTCTTACTTGTCTACCCGTTTGGTGTAATCAATTACAGTGTGAGGTTGTACATCCTCACACTCTCAAATAGAACTTGCAGTCTTTGCATCATCAGTGCATCCTATGGCTGAAGTAAGCGGGCCAGAATTAGTTTTTGTTGATTCATAGAGCTAGACTCGTAAGTGAATTCTTTCAAAATCAAGAAATTCGCCGCCTGCATTGGCCTGCTTGCTCTCCAGACCTAAATCCCATTGAATATTTATGGGATCAACTTGAAAAATGGATTTCAGGATGGAATATGTTTCCAAAAACTCTGGATGAACTGCACATAGCAATCTTAGATTAATGGGAGAAGATCCCTCAAGATAACATCAAAATGCTAATATGAAGTATGCCCCATTGTCTTCAGATAATTTACTAAATTTATCTTTTGATTTCTAAACTCCAAAAAAACCAATGTAACAGTTTTATTTTAGCAAATTTTATTTATTTATTACTTCTAACCATGTAAAAGTAAATTATCTTTTAAAAATTAAAATAATTAAATAAGAATTAAGTGTTTTTCATCTTATTTTGAATGATCCACTTCATTTGCGAATAAGTTTGTATAATTAAAATAATTGTTATAAATTTTAATTGTTTATAGTAAATTAAAGTATTCTCAAAAGAATCAGTTATTTAGAAACCAATCGATGATTATGCAAATAAATATATAATGTGATTAAATAAATTTAAGGAGAAAATCTAGATGTTATTCAAATTAAGAATAAAAAATAATTAAACAATATTGTTTAAAATTGAAAATCATTTCTATAATTTATTGTTAATTGAAAATAAATAAACTAAACTACATAGAATATAATTATTAGTTTTATTAATCAAATGTTTATGATTCTTTACATACATATTGCGACAAATTTTTAAGGTTTAAGGTTTGTTATAGGCTATATTGCTAAGATATTAAAAATGTTGTTATTATAACTTCTTATATACAGTCGGATTCTAAGATTATACCTACAATTTTAACTTTTTTTTAGTTGATAAACGAATCTAAGATTTATTATCATAATTGGTAATTGATTGACTGTCGTGGATAATGAAGAGAAGAATAGTTGGGGTGCTCAGTCAAAAAAGGAAGGCAAAAATAAATAAGATTTATTATCAACATTTATATATGTTTATATATACCTTTTAATTTTTTTCTGAAAACTATAGTAGTAACACCATCCTTTTCAAAACCCATGGCTGCTGTCAAGTCATTTTTTCCGCCCCAATACGTATCAAGTTTTGGTGTTGACCTGAAAATATGACAAAAATACTAGAAAATGATCTATTTGTATTAGGATTTTTATTGATATGAACTATTATTGTACCTGAAACCTTTCAAGCTTATTTTAAGTGAAATTTTTATTCTTATTTTTGTATATTTTCTTTGTAAATAATAGACATTAACACTTTATCAAATTACATTATGTTAAGTAAAATAAGGGAGGTACTGGCCTTTAGGAAAAACTTAAAGCCTATAGACCAGGGATTCCAAACAAAGAGCTAGCAGGCACCAGTGGGCCCACGTGACATCATTCGTGTGTGTGAAAAAAAGTTTGTCCGCCCAAGAGTAACATAAACTTTACAGGCAATCACCTTGGCAACAATTTTACCGCAGATCATGTCCGCTGTCGATGGACAAGTTTACAATAAAATAACAATACACATTTTAATAAATATCTAATGGTTAATTGCAAGTATGAGGGATTACTTTTAAAATAGTAATTTAATTATATCAAAGCATTTTCTGTTTCTTTTTTTTAATCATTATTTTTTTAAATGTGATATAAATACGAAATTTATGGAGATATAAGTAAACTATTTGAAAATAATAATTCATTACCGATATAATAACATCATCATTGTTTTATTAAATCTCTTTATTTGGCAGTAAAACAAAAATCAATGACACTGTTGGTAACACTGCTATTTTTGGAAATAATAAAAATGTTTGTTATGAAATGTATTTATTTCGTTTTATTGATATCCTTTATATTTTCTTTTTAAATATTATATTAATATAATACAATATTGATTAATATTAATGTAATATTAAATACTACAGTTAACTACTTGAAATTCACATTCAGTATTTGCACTATAAAAAAAAAATCGGTGTCTGCCACCTAATAAATAACCTATAAATGTGCCCACAGGTGAAAAAAGATTTGGGACCCCTGCTATTTACCAATGCTACACAATAAGCAGCTGTAGGACCTCTGTGATTGGTGGTAGCTACTCACACTGATAGGACCTCAGCTTATTCTGAATCTTTATAGGTGATAGGCAAAGAGTCAAAGCAGTAAAGGAAAATTAAGAAAGGAAAAGCCTTTGAAGGATTGGAACATGTGGAGGTTTAACCATCCTCTAAGGGTGTCACCTTAACAAAGGAAGACAATTAAACATTATACATAACAATATAGAACGACTGCAGGTATATTTAAACCTTCAGGCATTCCAAAATTTACCTTTATCACCACTAATCATAGTGACAAGAAAAATTTAGTAATTATAAATCATTTTCCTTCACAAGAAGAGTTCATGGTGTGGCTTGTTAAAAATAAAACAAAGAAAATATTGCAACTTGATTTCTGGCAACACTCTTAACATTAAACATAAAAGGATAAGGGGGTCATGGTAACAAATGAACATAATAAACTGACCTTCTTGGTATAGACTAAGTTATTACTCAAAAAGACCTCACCGACTACAGGCTTATCACACACATGCAGTGTACATTGATCTGGTGCATTTCCCCACACCACCTCTCCTTTTACTTGCTGATGAGATGTGCTGCCAGAGAATAAATAATTTAAATTTAGGACTGTAACAGTACAGGAGCTACGAGCTATGAGGTAGCTATGAGAACATATTCTCAGGATTTGTCCTAAATAAAAAAAAATATGACCCAGAAAAATAAAAAAAGGAGACCCAGGGTTGTTATAGAGATTAATAATCATAAAAAAAAATTTGAGATGTTCTGCCTTCCTCAAGAAATTTGAGGATGATCGAACAAACTAACAGCTATGTTGGAATGGAGGAATTAAATAAGATGAGCCAACAAACATGCAAAAAGGGAGTAGTCAAGCAGCTTTTCAGTAAAGCAAATAAATAGTACATAGTTCTCATTAAAAAAATTGAATTGAACTATCCAAAACATATGTAAAACAGGAGAAAAATAACATAATAGATGAGGCAGTGTGGTGAAGTGGTCAAGATTCCATCATTCCTTATTCATCATTTGTTCTAAAGACTTGCTTTCAAGTAAAGTGGACTATTTAATCAGCAGATCTACTATCTCACATTAAGCTCATTAAATACCTTTCAGGAATATTGATAATATTCCTTCTTTTAAAAATATTTAGCTTTTTTTTTTTACATTTTTAAACTAAAATGACTTTTAAGGTTTTAATTGTTGCCTATGTTTCAACGTAAGTATTTGGGTCATCATCAGGGCATGTTACCAGCACTGAAGGTGTTCAAGTACGGGATCAACTTTAGTGCTGGTAACATGCCCTGATGACCCACATGCTTAGGTTGAAACTTAGGCAACAATAAAAATCTTAAAATGACTGTATCCTGAATATTTATCACCAATGATATATAGAACAGTCCCCTAGTGGATCCAGCCGAGGGGTGCGGAGGGCGCGCCTCCTTCTCTGGAAGCTGGAAAAAAATTCCAAAAAAGATTTCAAAAAGCACCTATTTAAAGAAAAGAGAAATATAGAGAAAATTTATCCTCATAGAATTTTTCTAATTTATATAAAAAAAATTATTATCGTGACCAGCACTAGCAAATTCTCCCAGGGGGCGCCCTCCGATAGATGGGAGAAAAAAATTCCGAAAAAGTGACAAAAACACCTATTTAAAGAAAAGAGAAATATGGGGAAAATTCATTATCATTCACAAATTTCCTAATGTAATAAAAACAATATTATAATCATGACTAACACTAGCGAATTCTGCTAGGGGGCGACCTCCCTTGGATAGTGGAAAAAAAACCAACTATTTAAAGAAAAGGGAAATATAGGAAAAATTCATCCTCTAAGACGAATTTTCTGTTATATGAAAAAAAATATTATCGTAACCAGTACTAGCAGATTCAGCAGAGATTCCGAAAAAGTTCCAAAAACCAGCTATTCAAAGAAAAGAGTGATGTAGTTTTTGGGCCACCGTGAGATGCGAAGGCTTCAGGCTCCCGTAGCAGTTTGTCCCTATTGACTCTGAACTGGAATACATCTCGCAGGTGAAATACAGGATGGAGGAAAATTTATTTTAAAAAATACGAACCTCATTTATTGTTTCAAACAACCTTTTTTTCGAGCACTAGAAAATACTCCCCGACCCAGTTTTTATTCAGTTTCAATAGATCCGGATGCATTGCAACCTCAAGCAACTATAGTCTCCTTGAAGAATCTGTGCGATTCATAATACTACTCACGATAATAATTTGTACATTTCTCATTAGAAAGTGTTGTTCTTTTCTTAAAATAGCTGCTATTGGAAATGTTTTTATGAGGCAAGATAGTAATTATTTGGTCTCCGATTTGATCCCAATCTGATTATGATCAGAATTAGAAATTATCTGAGTTTTTGTTCTTAGAGCACTCATTTCTAAGCTGCAAGGCCATTTATTGTAATCTTTCTCAGATTTTGACAATGTCGGTAATAATTAGAGTCATTGACCATGGTTATCAATCATATCACTTAATCAAATTATGTGATTTGATGATAAAAATTATCAAGTTTAGGTACTCAGTCGACGCATGATTTGACATTCTTTAATTTCTCAAAGAATACTTTTTTCGCTTTAATGCACTGTTTAGAAGTAATACATGAAAAAAAAAAAGATGTGATAAATCTGGATTTTTTGGCTGCAAAAAGTTTTCTCTTGGTAACCTATGTTAGTAATTTTGTTTTTTACATGTCTAAACCCATACACAGGGTGTCTCGTAAGTAGAGGGAAATATTTAAAGGAGTGATAGCCGAACTCAATAAATTCAAAAAAGTTTATATAATCAATGGTTTGATTTTCAGCAGAAAAGTTCGGAATTAAAGTTTTGTGATTTTTCATGTAAACTACGTTTTTTTGTTGAATAGGAAGTGATAACAAAAAAACTATTTAATTTAAGTAATTACCGATTTCTTCACTGTAAACTAGACAAAATTTACTTAAAATTAAAATAGAATTTACTTTTGTTAAAACCTAATTAAAGAGGACTTTTGAGTGGCTAAATTCAGCTAAGGAATGGGAGGAAATGGGTAGTGGTGGGGAACCGATAGGGGTGGGGAACGGATAGGGGTGGGGGAAGCACCTGGTAGGGGAGACCCCCCTAAGAAAATTCCTGGATCCACCACTGGAATAGTTGACTGACTAGCTTTCTTCAATAATTCATAAAATGATTTTTTTTTTTCAAATGAACTGTTTTACAAGTTTAACGTATTTGGGAGATTACATCTAAATTCTTTTACTTCAAACTTTCTTAAATATTAATTTATTTGAAATATGATTGTCACTTACATGTCCCTGGTATAATAATCCCAAATTCGAAACGCATTTCCTCTTGCTGTTCCTATTACCATATCTGTACAATCCATGGGACTAAAACCATTTTGTGTTGCATATTTTGAGAACATATCTAAAAATAAACAAAAAAGTAAGGTTAGAAATGTGATTTGTTGTGTGAAATAATCAATAATCTAGAAAAACATTTTTTTTTTTTTAATTGGATTATTCCCGAAATACATTTGTCGGATTTATACATTCCAAGCTTTTAAATATTTGTCTATTTTTCATTTTGACTTTTTTTATATATATCTTTTAAAGGGATTCCGAATCTCATTTTATGTACCCTCACACCTACAGCTGCTATATATCTTCAGCGATGTCATGCCCTAAGAACTACAAATGAAGGTTAACTCCTCAATGGCTTCAGGTCAGCCTAGGTATAATTACATAGTTTTACTTTATATCTAACGTTTCAGCCTATTTGAATGTAATGTGTGTTTTTATTATTAAAAATAAAGCTAAGTCCTAAGCAACAATGCTAATATATCATATATATATATATATATATATATATATATATATATATATATATATATATATATATATAAAGAGACAGAGAGACCCCCTTTAATGTTTTTCTTCACTAATCCAGTAGTTCATCATCCCTTCAGAGATTCAATTAGAACCAAAATACATTTGTATAAAATCAGTTGACCACTTTTGTATTATTATCCTCACATTTTATGTGTATTGTTTATATTTATACATCATATAAGTAGAGGACTACTGGAATGTTTAACATTATTGGCTATTCCTTCAATATATTTGAACTAAGAAGAAAATTACAGTTACAACAAATCGAAAAACTTTTTTTTTAAAGAAAAAAATAGAATTATGAAGAGAAATAGTAGAATTACCAGGTACTTCAAAATATTGTTTAAAATATCAAAATAGTATGTGGTAAACTTAAATATTTTTTTAATAAAAAGTATTATGGAATTTAAAAGTAATTTCTAATAATGTGATTTTTATTTGATAACATAACATTATTTATGATTAATTAAAATTCTTACGAACCTTTTTCATCATTACTTTCCTGAATACTGGTGTCAGTTTTGGAACTTGGTTCAAGCTTGGGAATGGAATTTAATTTTTCCTCTGGTTTAGATTCTGATTCAGTACTAGATTTCAATTCAGGTACATCACGAAGTTTATGTTCTGTATCCATTTCTAAAGTAGAACTGAGTGATGATTCAGTGACAGGTTTAATTTCAGGAACAGATTTTGGTAGATTATCAGGTTCTTGTTCTAAATTTGGCTGAGAAGCCTGAGGATTTTCTTCTTTTGAGTTTCCTAAATGAAAACAAGTGAAACATGTAAAAGAAAATATAATTTAACAAAACACACAATTACATATAAAAAACAAAACATAATATGTACGATCTATTTATAACATAATATATATGATATATTTATATTAAAAATTTGCAATTTCTGAGTCCAGTTTAAGACATTTCTTTAACTTTCCCAAAATCCAGGAAACATAAGTATTGGATAAATAAATATAAAGTGAAAAAAACTTTAATACTTTGTAAAAAAGTATAATTTGGTTGTTCAAAGAGGTGAATTGGTCAGGATTACACTCAACTGCCATGTTTCTCCCCAATTAGGGGTTTCCACATTATTTAGGTTGGGAATGCTGCAGGAATATTTCCTGACCCCAGGATCAATGCACGGCTGATGTAACAGAATAAGTAATTACTTACCACAGCAAGTACTTGGACTTAGCAGATAGGTGCATAGTCCCTTACACACTGAGCCATCCTGCTCCCTGTATATATAATACTAACTGTGTATAGTTTTACCAGTGTTAAACTTGGATTCTGTCAAACTGAAAAACCTTATTAATCAATCTTAGAAGGCTTTTTAAATTTATTGACCTTAATGAAATCCTATTTTTTAACAATGTCCTAGGTTAAACCTGCTTTTATTTTCATTCAGACCAAAAATTCTGCCACTTTTTTTTTTTTTTTTACTCCAGGTATGTTTCTCTAATGGCTTTAACAATTATATTGATTTTTACCAAAACCTATATAATACTTGGGCCTATTAAATTTTGGGTTTTCAAGATTTAAATATAGAAAAAACCAATGAATATCATAATTAAAAAAAAAAAAAACTTAAAAAGATTACCTTCTGTAGCACTAGTTTCTCTTTTGCTTCTATGAGTTCCTGAAACCAATAACATTCAATGTAACATAAAAACATTACTTGATAGTATAAAAGTAAAAACAAAAACAAAGTAACATAATGTTGGAATAAAATATAACAAATACATATTAATAAATATAACAGAGGTACTTTGACATTTCAAACAGCACCCATTTTTTAAACCTCATAGTATAGTTGTATGCTAGGTATAGGATATTTATTACACCTTTTAATATACATATGATGTAAATTTTATTTGATTGGCTTTGAAGATGACTCATCTTTAGTATTTATAATAACAAGGTTCATATTAAAATTATCTAATTTCGACATAAATTAGGCTCAGGAAAATTTGAAATTTGATTCGGACTTATGCTGTTCCTGCAGTCAACTGTTTTTTACATACAGCTGAAAACTTGGAAAAAGGTAACCATTCATTAAAAGTTTATATTTTACAACAATTTATATTAATTTAATTCATTTTACAATTTAATTTATTTATATTATATTATTTTTTTGAGTTCTACCAATGGGTAGTTTCTCTTCATGTTGTACATGTCATGTTACCAATTTCACATTTACTTATTGTATTTTCTATGTAATACAGTTGTAAATTCCATTAAAATAATAAAAAAAAAATATTATTTATATTATGTACAAACATTACGAGTAATAATTAACATAACATAATATATTGTAAAACGAAGAATATAATACTATATATAAAAATAAAATGGTATATATATATATATATATATATATATATATTGTAAATATATGTTTTTTAATAAATAATTTAATAAATATATATTTTTGTAATAAATAAGAGTATTCATTAATGAGGTTGTGTGAAAATATTTGCATTCACTTGTATAAATTTAAGCCTATTCATTTTAATAAACGTGAATACTGTCGTATTCACTTTTAATAAACGTGAATACTGTCGTATTCACTTTTACAAGTGTAAATACTATTTTTATATTTACAGCCGTGAATAAGTATCATCTATATTCATATTTATTTTTATGAATATAAATATATTTATATTTATATTCATAAGTACCATAAGTATAAATTGTATTCGTATTTTTGAATATAAATATGCCCATCTCTGCTGGTCATACGATCCAGCGGTGGGGCAGAAATCACGTCAGTCACTGACTCATGTTATTTCTGAGCTCAACGACTGAAAAAGACATCATGTATTTACAGAACTACTCAACAGACTAATGTGGTTCTTGCACTCAACATGTGTCTTGCCTTTCTAAGCTTCTTTTCAATGAAAACGATTTTTCACATTTTTTTTACTGAAGTGGTTTCTGCACTCACCGATTCAATTAGAGACCGGATTTTCATGCAGTGAAAACCCAAAAAACTGCAATATAAAACTCAAAATGTGCAAAATCGTGCAGTAAAAACCAAAAAAGTGGAAAATTGTATACATAACATGAAAAAATCATAGGTTTTTTAATTTATAATATTATTGTTTGTTTACTCCTATGCTAAGAGTTATAGCCTAGTAATTGAAGTTAGGTATAACGTAAAATTATTTTTTATTTGTGTAAAGGAACTAGTTAAAATAATAAGCATGAGTGTATAACATTGATTTTGAGGAAGAAAATAAGCTTTTATTGAGAAAAAATTTCCTTGAACCAATTGCAAAAGATAAGATTATTCATCATTTTTAAATTAATTACTAATTTAATTCCTATAGGTATATAGAATTATGTACCTTGAACAGAAGTCACCCTGTAAGATACACTAGTAACAGATGAAATCTCTGGTTGAAAATCAGATCCAGGTGCATCTTGATCTTTTGTTGCTCTGGAAGAAACAGTTCTATGAGGACGGAATGGCCTTCTTACACCCGTTTGGAATGTAGAACTAACAGTTGAAGTAGCTTCTGATTCAGCTTGAGGTTCAGAGACTTTGCTAGTATTACTCATTAGCTGTATATTCTGTTCAAGTTGCGGTGTATTTTTGGTTTCTAATTTTACACTATTTTCATTTGTTGATTCCATGTTATCTTCCTTGGTATAGTTAATGGCAGGGAAATTTTTACAAATTAGAGTGGTATTACTTGGTCTCCAGCCAATTCCAAGATATGAAGTACTGTTAGCGACTAAAGCAATTTCAATTTCCTGTTCTTCAGTTAGTATACGCCAATAAAGTTGGAATGTTGGACTAAGTTCCCGATGCATATAATTGGAAAAATCTATTTCATTTCTTATTGTAGACCCTGAAACAAATGACAAAGAGGTGATAACAGATGTTAATATTCATAAAGTAAGAGTGAAACTCAAATCTGAGGTAAGTATTAAAATTACATAACTTTTTGAAAAATTAAAATTAAAATACTTGTGAATCTCAAGTTATAGTTAGCTTGAATAAATCTGAAAATATTGAAGTTGCTCACATTTGATAAAATGCTGAATTTTAATCTTAACGATTAAGTTGACAAACAGGTAGTACATCAACAAGACATAAAGGTATATAAGAATATTTACAAAATATTGATGAATCCTAATGATATTCTAATAATAAGTGGTAAAAATTAATAGTATGGAAATAGTATTATTTTATTTAAGAAAACATTGTAAACAGAATATTTATTTCAATAAAAATATATGAAAGTCTTACTTTTTTTGCAAGCTGTTTCAAACCAACCCAATTCACAATAGCATTGTTTTCTAGGTGCTGTTGTAGATTGTATGTCAACACAGCGTCCTCTGTCTCCGCAATCTGTGTGATCAGCACATTCATCTCTGTATTGACATCTTGGCCCATAATAAAGTCTATTACAACGACATTTTGAAAGTAAATATGGGCCATGACCACTGCAGTCTTCTTTGTATGTTTTTCCTAAAAATATCATTACATAAACAATAATATTCAAAATAACAATTTCGGTTAGCAAACATGTCTATTTAATTTCGTTTGAGTAACCATTCATGCTATTTAAAATACTTAAACTACAGTATAAAATTGTGTAGTCAAATTTTTAATAGTGCCAAGCAGCTTTTGCTTTTCTATAATTTGCTCAACTAGGGTATCCTTAAAGGATATATAATTTATAATTTAAATTAAGTAATTTTGTTTTGATTATTTTTGCAGCTTTCAAATTCATTAATTGCAATAACCAAGAAATTGTCACTTTTTGAACAAATAAGTCTATTTGAAAAAGGCTATTTATGAATCATGCTCCAGTATCTTTAAACTCTTATGTCTAGGAGTTAGTTATCTATGAGAACATCACAAAGTCATTTCTATCAGGCACTTCCTTATTCTTTCAAGCCTTACAAACTGTTTAGGTATACTCATTTTTATCATTTCTATCAGGAACTTTGTTTTATCTACATTGTTATAAGCTAATTTAGGACCAAAAAATAAACACTAACACCTAATGTTTGCATAATATTTCTTCAACATCATTCTGACAGAAAATGTTCATAGAAAGTTTTACATTGATAGCCTCCCAGCATTCTACCAATCCATACATTTATTCTTAATCAATGAATGTTCCCCACCAATATTGGATTTTAGTAGTATTTATGACTATGACAGGATCTGTACAAGAATACATAAAATTGCCCAATCAGTAAATCTTAATGAGAGACCTACCAAGCTCTAATCCCAGAATAAGGAAGACAAAATCTAAAAAAATAATAAAATTATCAAAGCATAAAACAAAACAAACTGAATTTGATGAGAAATGAGCTGAAAACAATGATAGGTCCCCAAAGAGAACACCACTGATCACAGGCGGATTTACGGGGGGGGGGGGGGCTTTCGGGCTTAAGCCCCCCAAAATGGTAAAATATAACCATGTTTTATAGGAAAAAATATTAAAAACTATCTCTTAAAGTATTATTGTTCGTGTAATTACATTTAATAGGACTTCAAGAACCACTAAAACACCATGCCATATGGTTACTTAGTTTCTTTCTTTTTTTTTTCAAATTAATTATCGTTTATATATATATAAAAATCCTTCGGGCTGAAGTCCCCCAAAATTAAATCCTAGATCGCTAGTGCCACTGATTAAAATACTATCTTGAGAAAGATAAACTTTTTAAGAGCCCTAACTTTAGTCCGAGAATTGAGGATAAGAATATTTTTTTTTTTTGTTAATAATGATCCTTTGTCCTTTACAGATGCAGCACTTTGGTGAGACTATTAAAACTGAAATGGGTTCAATGAGCCTCAAAGTATAAAATTTATTTGGGATCCATAAGCAGTCAGAGCATCATTCCAAAAATATCTGAATCACTATACTTAAAACTTTATCTATTGACCACTCCTTGATAATAATAAATGTTTAAAAAATCTGAGAAATAGAACCATACATACTTGTTTTAATATCAACATCTGCACAAGACCAGAAAAGATTACTACTTGATCTTTGTTTGGCTTCTTTTAATAATCTTATGGTACAATCTTCACATTCATAATCCGATGGAATTGATACAGTATAGTGTTGAGATCTGCACAATTTAATAGTCACAATTAGGTTAGTATATAATACTATATTTAACAATTTATAATTAATGGTTAATTGATAATTCTTAATTTTTTTATGATTTTATTTGGCTGTTGGTTTGACTTTTGAATTTATCAAGATTCATGGTTATCATAAAGTGTTCTTTCCCATATACTTAAATATCTATTTTTCTATTTTAGATAGTATGTTTCTTTTCAGATCCAATCAAACTAAATTTTAATTTAATTTACTGATATTTATTTAATGATTTTTAATTTGATCTAAACCAAATATTTTGGATCTGGAAATAGCTATTATCAACAGAAGGATGAACAGCTTACCACTATAGCTGTTTAAATATCAGAGGGAACACTTAAGAGCCAAGCTATCACAACTAATTCAGAAAATATTAGACGAGGAAAGGTACCAGAGGCTCGGGCCTAATCTGTACTATCCTAAAGATGGGCTCTATGTACAAGTGTGGAAATCCTGCTAAACTAGGTATATTTATATGATGAAAATATAATAGGCGAAACCAAGAAAAGTTTAGAAAAGGAAAGAGCACCATAGACTAGATCTTCATTTTAAAACAAGCACTCAAAAACGATGGAAAGTATTGTAGTGTAGGATTTTCAAGCCTTATTAGTAGATTTCAAAGAAATATACAATTCCATGGACAAAAACTGTCTTTGGAAGATCATGAGAGCTGAGGGAGTTCCCAAGAAAATGATCAGATCAGCGAAGTTGTGTAAAAAAGATTTTAAATGTTCAGTCCTGATACAAGAAGTAACTAAATACTTTGATATCCAAAAAGATTTGAGGTAGAGAGATGAACTCTTGCTGATGGTTTTCAATTTAATTCTAGAGAAGGTTATAAGAAAATCACAAGAAAATGGATGGGTGTACCTAATAGTGAATCATAAAATTTTAGGATATACAGAGGAATTAGATGTCCTCATGTGTAATAAAGAGGACATTAAGAGACTTGATTAGAGCAAATTGCCCTACAAGTAAGTGAAAAGAAAACAAAATATATGATAGTAAGCTGAAAAATCCACCCTAACAAAAGAATCTGCTTAGGTGGAACATAGTTTCTGACAGTATATGAATTCAAATACCTCAGCTTCATTATAATTTTAAATAAATTACCAACTATTAAGATAAACCAGTCAATAAGAAGCGCAAACGGAGCTCTTTTTTTTCTTTCAAAAATACTAAAATTCCAGAAAATCTCTAGAAATCTCAAATGAACAATGCACAGTGCTATGATAAATCCAGTTCTAATTTATAGGTGTGAGACCTGAAAAATAAAATTGAAAGATTTGAGACTATAATCCTCCATACAATAATCAGAGTACTAACACATGGAGGAGAAAGACCAATAAAGAACTGTCATTCTGCATCCCATGATATGAAGGCAATGAGGTTGGGCAGATGAGGGGGCCATGTAGCTCAAAGCAATACATCAGAAAGCCTCTATACAACAATAAATGATACAGTAATTAGCAAGAGACCATATGGTAGGCCAAAAAAACAGATGGATAGATATAATCAACAAAGAGGCTGCAAACTGAAAAGCAGCTAGTCCCAGAATGGCAGTAGTGGAGAAGGCTGGTCTAGACAGCCTAAGGTCTACAAGATCTGTAAAGCCAACAGGAAAAAAACAAATCATCTAATTACAAAAAATTCTGTTTTGTAAATAGTAAATGTATGTTACAGCTTTTGAATAAGATATTTTGACTATTATTGTTGAAAAATTGTTAGTGGAAAAATGTAAATAAAAAAAAAATAAATAAAAAAAGGAAAAGGTGTGAAAATTAGAAAAGGGAGATACTGGTTAATGAAACCAATTCCTCATACATTGCATCTGTTGTCACATATTCGGACTTTGAAGTGACAGGAGTCAAATCCAATACAGGTCTCTCTAATTTGTCCAGCAACTGAAGTCGAAATCCTCCCTGAAATAAGAACAAATCATGGTTAACAATATCTAAATAGCGTGATATGTGGAAAATATTAGTAACAATGTTAAAAATATTAGTATATATAAAAAAAAACTATCCCACAATGTCCGCACTCGTAGGAATAGACAAATGTTTCACCGCAATTTAGACATTAAATTGAATTTCAACAACAAATGATCTAAAACTTATACTAAAAATAACTTTTAATTTAAAAGAGGTGTTTCGGTTGTTAGTTAAACGGGGAAAAATCAAATAAATATTGTTAATAAGTGATGGTATATCTTTACCTTTTGTGGGTACGCAATGTGCCAGGTAATATTGAAAGGTTTCCCTGCCAGCAGCGTTGTTTTGGTGGTACCTGTAATAAAATATATACATTAATCAAGATATGAGAGTTTTAATGAATTTATAAGAAGTATTTTACGTAAAATAAATTTTTAAATTATCTTCAGCTATTTATTCATCTTTGGTACCTCATTCTTTTCAAAAACATTTTTTACGATTGAAAACCCCGTCATCATTCGATGGTATATTTTGATTATTATAATACCCCCTGCATGGGCAGAACAATCGAAGACACTTTATCTTATTTATTTATTTTATAATCAATCGATTCTTTTTTTTTTTTTTTTTTTTTTTTTTTTTTTTTAGGGTTGTTAGCCTTGTGTCAAACTTCCAAATCTGGAGGACCAAAGGAGCTATGTTATTAGACATAGGGATCGGTCCTCACGTTCTTGTGAATCTCAGGTTGGAGACGTTTACCGTCCCCATACGAGAATCGAACCCGCGCCGTAGTGGTCAAAGCAATCGCGTAGTGACTGCAATTATTTAGGTATTATTAATTATTTATATTTTTTTTGTTATTTAATCCCGCAAACGGGATTTAAACTCGTAGCATACAATTTTTGCAGTCGCCTTATCTCACTCGACCACCGCTGCCCCAATCGCTTAATTATAAACATGGGGACACTTTATTTTATTTTTTACCCACAATCGATGTCAAGTATAAATCTCGATATCGTATCTATTTAAAATAAAGGTGGTGTTTTGTATTATAATTAAGTTTATTAAATTAAATATATACGTACCTTTGGTAAAATATATTTATTACGATTAATGAACCAAGCACTCAGAGTAACATTTAGTAATGTTGAAAAAGCTACCCTACTCCACCATAGGCGCAAACAATATATTTCAGAGTAATACACTGGTATTACAATCATAAATGCAAAACGGAACGTGTTTGGTGATACTCTTTCACCACTAATAATATTTTGACTTATGATGGAGACCAACAGAAATTTGTTGATGTAACCGATGAGTTCTTGTTCCTCAACCATGTTTGGAACTTTCGACTGATCCATTTCATCACAAGCACTTCTACCAACCGACCAGGTGTTTCCGACCTCATGTTCTGGAAGCTATCTAATAGTGACAGTATGCGATATTCGTTACTAGTATTTGAGACAACTTGTTTCTGTTTCTCAACAGTACCATTAGCTTGACAAGACTATTTTTGTTATAGTCTTTAATATTTAAAAACACTGCCGATCTTTTTATACTGCCGGTATATATATATATATATATATATTTGTATTTATTATAATATGAAATGAACATAATTTTGTTAAATAAAATAATTACATTGCAATTTATAATTTTTTTTAAATTTTTTATGAACCTATTCTGCTATATATTTTCAAGAATATAACAGAATAAGTAGACTTATAAATTGGCAAGATAAAATGAATCATAATGGAGGAAGAACAAAAGTCCTGGAAGGTTCAGTTAGGCACCAAATCTATAATTAGTTAAAATTGATAGTATTAAGTACTTCAAATACTTATATTGTATTAATATATATATAATATATATACAATCTAAGTATTTGAAGTACTTAATACTTCAAGAAAAAAACAAAATATATCATAGTTAGCCGAAATATCCACTCTAATAGCACGATCTGCATGGACTCTCTGCAAGTGGAAGTCATTCCCGAAAATAGATAGATTTAAATATTATATACCCACATACTAGACTGAAACGACTAGAAACCGCCCGACGTTTTCGACTACTGCAGCACTTACTAGACAAACGCTCTAAGCTTTCAATCAATTACAACCGACTCATATATATGACAATAATAAGACCTATTTGGACTTACGGAATTGAGCTTTGGGGCTCCACTAAACCATCGAATTCCTCTCGTATCCAATCCTTACAATCCAAAATCCTTCGTAAAATCCTCAACGCTCCTTACTTTGTCACAAATAAAATCATCCATAAAGACATTAATGTTCCATATGTTTCCGATTTGGCCCAATCTAGATACTTATCCTTCCATAACAAACTGCAGAACCATCCGAATCCTCTCGTTTCAAAACTTGCTTCCTCCTCGATCCCTGACAACCCTCCGAGGCGTCTGAAAAGAAGATGGCCTCGGGTCCTTCTAATATAGAACTTTAATTTTAGTTCTACCAATGGGTTATATATTGGGGTACAAATATATATATATATATATATATATATATATATATATATATTATATATATATGTATTTATATATATATATTTATATATATACATATATAATATATATGTCAAGCCCGTTTTTCATTACAAACCGCTTAGCTCTAAAACTGTTACACCAGTTTACGCATGATTGGCAAAATGGTCCGTGCTGTCTTGAGATGGTTCTAAGCTACTGAAACCCTTGATTTGACGAGTAGAAGGACTCTTCAACACAATTTTAACGGGTTTACATAATTTTCTTAATATACTTAATAATTTTTATGATTTTTGCCTTTTATTATGTTAATCATTTTCTCTCTCTCTCTCTCTCTCTCTCTCTCTATATATATATATATATATATATATATATATATATATATATATATATATATATATAAAATTTGTAAAATGTTAATTAAGAAATAATCAACAAACTAGGAGCCATTTTTCATCCCAAAACAATACAACTTCTTCATTTACAATAAAAAACTTTTATGTAAAGTTTCTGCTTTTTTGGCCATTTTCAAATATATTTTTATATACTGTTTATCACCTGTAATATAAAAAAATTACTTATTTTTAAAATATACGTCAATTTTTTTTCTCTTCAGAATAAATATTTTTTTTTAAATAGAAGAAATTGACGTATATTTAGAAATAAGAAAAATAATTCATATTATAGTTGGTAAACAGTTTATAAAGATGTGTTTGAAAAGGACTCAAAATTTGAGACATGTTTGAAAAGGGCTCAATACTAAAGACATGTTTGAAAAGGAATTAATACTAAAAAACGAAATGTAAAATATATGAAGGAAGTCAGTCGACTGTTCTATATAGCATGGGTAATAAATGTTCAGGATGCAGTCTTTTTTAAAAAAAATTTTTAAAAATTTTTTATTTATGCCAACGTTTCAACTCAAAATAGGGAGTACTTGAACACCCTCAGTGCTCAAACCACGCCCTGAAGATGACCCACATGTTTGGGTTGAAACGTTGGCATAAATTAAAAATTAAACATTTAAAAAAAAAAAAGACTGCGTCCTGAATATTTATCACCCACGTAAAATATATGGATGAGGCATAAAACTAAATAAAAGTTTATTGTCGTAAATGAAGAAGTTTTATTAGTCTTTTTGGGATGAAAACTGGGTGGGTACTCGTTTGTTGATCATTAGTTAATTTTTTTTTTTTATTTATGCCAACGTTTCAACCCAAACTAGGGAGTACTTAAACACTCTCAGTGCTCAAACTACGCCCTGAAGATGACCCACATGTTTGGGTTGAAACGTTGGCATAAATTAAAAATTAAACATTTTTTTTTATTTTTTTAAAAAAAAGACTGCCTGTTTATCATCAATCCTGAATATTTATCACCCACGTAAAATATATGGATGAGTGATAAAACCAAAAAAAGTTCATTGTCGTATATGAAGAAGTTTTATTATTTCTGTGTCTTTTTGGGATGAAAACTGGGTGGGTACTCGTTTGTTGGTCATTAGTTATTTTTTTGTTTTTAATAAAAAGAGTGTCGTTGAAAATAATTTATGTATTGATTGAAATAAATTACGTTATTTACATTACACAAGATGGGAAGACAAAGGTCTGATGAGTGGTCCAGGTGTGTATCAACTGAAATTAATTTCTGAATATTGACTATTCCGCCGAGTCAGCGGCGACCCTCTTTCATAATGGTGTTGGTTTGTGAAATTCCCCTACAAGCATATCTAGCCTCGGTGGGGCAGAAACTCTAGGCCATTGTTTACCCTCCACCTCCACGTTCTCTTATCGGATCGCCCAGTTTGCTAATTAACAGATTGTGGTTCAAATTCCCTATTTAAGCTGCTGTTTTCCAGGTCTGTTAAAGCAGAAAACCAGAGTGATGAAGATGAAACCTTTAGGCTTGGTGTTGGTTGCTTCCATCATTTCGTTGTCAGCGGTAAGTCTACATTCTCACAATCTCGCTAAAGTCCCGTTTCCACGATGACAGTTGATGCTATGACAGCAAATTTAATTTTTTTAAATATGACATTTTCTCTCTTTCGCACTATCAGGGTTTGCCAAACCGGCTTGAAATGAAATTTTAATATTATATTTCTAATCAGTTTTGGTCACTAGCGGATCCAGAATTTCAATTTAGCCCGAAAGCTATTTCATAAAAATAACGATAATTACTTTGGAAAAAGAAATAAATAAACTAACTGCCTACATGAAATGGTGTTTAAGTGATTCCTAAAGTCCTTTTAAATGTGATTATATGAACAATAATACTTTAAATATTTTTTCCCATAAATATTTTATGTTACCATTTTGCGGGAGGCTTCAACCCGAAAGCCCTCTCCCCCCTCCCCGTAGATCCGCCCGTGGTTTCGGTATGACAGGGATATTTATTTTCCCGGTTTTTCGGGATTAAAACTTTTTCTTTTGCAACTTTTATTTTGAAGTTCCAACGATTTCGCAAAAAAGTCGATCTGAAACATTACTTTTATCCTTAGCTACACAAACAAAACACGCACCAGAATCATGCTTAATACATTTAAGACAAATTATAACTCTAATCTAGGCCCAATTGCTGTTTATTTAGGCCCAACTTTGCCATCAACTTTCAACTTTATTACAAAAAAATGTTTCTTAGAACATTTATTTTATGAAATTTTTCCTAAAACGTTTCACAGAAACTGTTAAAATAGGTCCATTAAAGCCCCTGTTGTGTAGACACCAAATAGTAAACAATCATTAATTCATGTTTTATAATCAATTGTAATATGATTATGCAGGAAAATATTGTTCTCGCATATTATATTGATTTGATTATTTGTGATTTTTTTTTTTTTTATGATTACTTGGAAATTTTTTTCAATATATTTTTTTTAGTAGGAATTAATAACAAAATCCTTCTACTATTAGTACGTTGTACAGACCCCATTTTTATTAATTATTAACATTCACCGAAAACTTCGTAAATAGATTCATCTTATCGTAGGCCACTAGCGGACCCAGAATTTATTTTTGGGAATGGGGGCTTCAGCCAGGAAGCTTTTTTTTTCATATATATAACGATAATTACTTTGGAAAAACAGAAAGATACTAACTACCTATATTTTGAATTGATTCAACACAACGTTTTTATGTTGATCGTTTCTTGGAAGATTAATTACTCATATTGCCTTTAATTGAGTGTTTAGATTTATTTGAATTAATTTAGTTATCGAAATTAAGTTTTAGGATTATTATTTTCTTTTCTTATGAATGAGTCGGTCTCATTAAAATAATACTGACATTGGGAATTCTATACTCACCGCTTTTTCCAACTGTCACCGTACACTGTCTATCCCGACAATCCTACTCCGATAGAAATTGTTACCGTGTGAACGAGATTCAAACAACAGCAACCTTGACCCCAGAGGATTACTAATTCTTATTCGATTATATATTTACGATTTAATAGTCGTGCGTTTTTGGAACGTGTTCTATTATATGTTTGCATAATTTAACAATATCCTAAGAGGTTGGATAACTGAGACGGATCAAGGTCAGTTGAAATTTCACCATCCCTCCCCCCAAAAATAAGTTCAACAGAAACTGTAAAAGATACATAAATTTAACCGTTTGTACTTAAGATTTATTGGAATATTTTTAAATTTAACCGTTTGTACTTAAGATTTATTGGAATATTTTTATAGAAGTTTTTGAGCTTTTTCGGTGGTTTCAAAACTCATAAAATTAAGATCTCAAGTTCCATTCGAGGTACATATACGATACGGGACCGTTTCATCAGATATTTTTTATTTCTTTTTCATATAAAACATATACTCTCGTATAGAGAGTGATTTTCTTTAAATCAACTTATATTTTCTAATAGTTTTTGTTGCAAATGAATCGATGTTTGTAACAGCGAACAATATAAAATGTGTCAAAGTGAACGGAAGTTTAATTTTATAAAATATTTATTTTTACTATTAATATGTAAATACTTGATAAAAAAATTGATTAGATTCAATAAAGGTCAGAAATAACTTTAAGAATAGTGAGTTCAAATAATATTGAATAATTTATTTTCTATGTTCACCATGAAATTTTAAAGCTATTTCGCACATTATAAATTGGTTTTTGATTCCTACGAATACAATAAAAAAAATCATCCTATCTTCCATTATTTCATCAAGTAATAATCTAACCATGAAGTAATTTTTCAAAAAAAAATCTTAATTATTGAATAAAATGTGTTAAGATTTAAAAAAAAAATAGCAGATTAATCTCAAATAAAGATAAATCAAACAAGATTAAATATTTGTTTAAGACATTAAAAAAAATTGTATACTTATTTATATGAATACCCAATTTTGATTACATCAAATTTGTACCTCGTTGAAAATAATATTAGATAATTCCAATAATAATAATAATAGATTTATTTCCAGAAAAAAAAATTGTAATATATAAAAGTTCGATTATTTCGTATTAAATAGCATGATTTAAGCTTATATGACAACAATAAATTAATAGGGCGCACTATAAACATAAAAATGCAAAACAAATACATTTTTCTTTTACCTTGACATTGGCATTAAGTAAAGGTCTAGACTAAATGATTGGATAGTTGTCAAATTAATTAATTACATTAAGTTTTTTTCGGTGTTAGATTATAGTAACTATTTTGTGTAGATAATATCATCATGTATGATTTCATTAAAGAAATAAAATTTTCAAGAGAAAAAAAAAAATAGTATGAAGTTAATAAATGTAGGAACACTATATAGAGTAAATTTTAGAAAATTGATTTTTGCAGTGTAATCAGAATGAAGGATATAGAAAAAAATCATAAACCATTAAAATAACGCGTTAATTTAAATAAATTAAACTTATGTACATTTAAATTTGAAATAATTTTACAGAAAGTACAAAAATGAAAACGATCAAATAAAAATAAATATTCGTTTATTTTTCATGAAAATCTTACAAATGAAACGTTGAAGAGGAACATGATTTTGATTTATCAATGTGATTGAATATAAAAAATAACATAAAACACAAACACGTCTATTATGATAGGAGGTTCTTATATACTTAAACCAATGCCAATTAACAAAATATACATATTAAAATAATTACAAGAAGAAACAAGTATTGGATAATATTTTTTCATTATATTTTTTTTAGTAGGAATTAATAACAAAATACCTACGTTGTACGGACCCTCTCTTTTTTTGTTAATTATTAATATCCGTAAATAGTTCCATCTTATTGTAACCTACAACTTTTTTATTTACGTAAATTCTCGGAATTGGTTCAAATAATTGGATAAAAAAAAAATCTAGGAAAAAGGTGGCCTATAAAAATATTGGACCATTTGGCGAGACCTTGTCATGTCAAAATAACGAGGCTATATAGGCCAAACGGATCAATATTTTTCTAGGTCACCTTTTTTTCGGTATTTTGATCAGATTATCTTACGATTGAAGTGAATGAAAGCAAATGGATATTGATGAGTTTTTGGTACCTCATTAAATTAATACGCCTCATTCCATTCAGAATTTTCGTAGATAAAAAAAATGTAGGTTAGGATAAGATGAAGCCATTCACGAAGTTTTTAGGCGGATGTTGATAATTTAATAAAAAGGGGTATGCAGCACAGACTATATAATTGAAAAACTAATTTTAAAAGTATGTGTCGAAAATTATTGTTTTCTTTGTCCTTTACTGCTGTAGACATCGTTCGACAGTTTTAATTTCGTTTATCGATTCTTGAACAGTTCGTTCATTTGGATAAAAAGAAAGAAAAAAGAAAAGAATGATATCTTTTAAAAAAGAAGACTCATAATGGGAATATGTGTGTCGTCCGAAAATGAACACAACCAGGTTTGTGTCTGATCCTCTCAAAAAAAATGTAATATTATTTATTTATTTTTAATTTTGCGAAGAAATCAAATAGATTTTTACAACGATGTTAGTAGGAGTTAAGCTCGGCTAGCAGCCATCTTTAGCTGTGACAGCATTAAGGATAGAACTGCTGAATCGTCGAAAGGTAAAACTTACGCAACTCGGGTAACAGTGGCTACGGACTAATCTCTTCTATCTTTCTATAACACTCAAGAAAATTTAAATATAATATTTAAAAATTTTCATATCTACATTATACTATTAATTAAAAAAAAAAAAAAAAAAGATAGGGTATTATTCTTACACGGGGAGTTCACAGACAGTGGGTCACCGATTTAACCAAATTTTTCGGGTAAGTCTACGTCCAAAAATTTTCGGCACATATTTTGGCGTTTGTTTCAAAGGACCTCAGGAGCCATTAAAAAAAAGTTTTAAAAAACGAAGTTTTCTCCCTTCCAATTATTTTCCATTAAAAAAAACAAAAACATATACATATTGTTTTGTTTTTTTATACGTAGAATAAGAAAAAAAATACACTCAAGAGATTTACATGATATCCTAAAAAAAAAAAAGCCATGTAAAGTCTTTAAAAAAAAGGTTTACGTATGAAACAAGTTAAAATTTTTTTTTTCAGCATCGTTAAGACTACATTTCAAGAAATAAATGTTTTTTATCCCAAATCTATTTACTAACCTAACTTTGATTATAATTATTTCCATTAATCACGAAAATGTTTCATAACTCATGGAGAACTCAACCGATCAACGTAAACATTTTATAGTATCAAAGAGATGCTACAGTATACCAAATGAAACCAATTGGATTTAGTTACATAAATTCGAATTCCAGATATAACAAATATATTTAATTTATTGTTATACCTGAATACAATCAGGCAGGGAACCCCATGCCAGGCTTGTCCCTAGAACTATATAGAGAAAAGCAGAACTCCAAGAGATCCCTGCGTTAATCTCTCAACTGCCTCACTGGTGCTAAAGCCAGTGGAGATTGAGCGAGAGCGCTTTAGCCACATAAACTTATGTCTTGAGTGGAGAATCTGACCATTGCCAGAACTCCAAGATATATACTACAAAAGGTCTCTGGGCCACTGCCTCTTCAACCTTCCAGGAGGATTGTAGGGGTTAGTGGAGAGCAAGTGCAATAGTGATTATGCAAGGGGATTTGGAAGGTTCTAATGGAATTTGGTTAATTTTATGTTGTCTGTATATATGGTGTGAATGTGATCATATCTCACTATAATTATTGTCCGTGTGACAGACTGTTATATTTCTGAATAAAAAAGAAAGACTGTTACCACCAGAAAGTGTAAAAACTTATCTTTCCAACGGTATCAAAACCATATGAATTTGGTACAAATATACACGCTTGATGTGTGTTTATTCTTAATTTAGATATATGTGCAAACAAATTCGCTGTCTTTTGCTGTTTTTTGTTTTTCTTGAAAATTTTCTCTTAAGGGTTTGTAGGTTAACGAATCGGAATATGAAGTTTGTTTTTATTTTAAAAACTGTTTAACCTAATTTATTTATTTATTTTTTCTATTTTCTAATAATTTCGTCGTTAATAGATTCCCTAGTCATTTCTTTGTCACTTTAAAGTTATGGTGTGTAAAAAATCACTTTCGTGATTTCAGTTGATAGGATCATGAATATTTTTAAGAAAGTGAGATAATGATTGATAAGGAAGTTGAATATGAAGACTTATTAAGTTTCTACTTACTTTTATGTTAATTTTTAAGATGGTAATGCTTTTTAGACAATTTAAAAAGGAATTAATATTCACTCAATTTAAAATTTAAATGAGTAGATACCTTACCCTTCGTCGTAAACCTATGTCCTCCCGTCCTACAGTATCCTTTAATAATACCCCACTTATCCCTGTAGAACAAATCCGATACCTTGGATTCCACTTAGACGAGCGTCTAACTTGGAATCCTCATACCAGACTGAAACGACAAGAAACCGCTCGACGTTCCCGACTACTTCAGAGCACTTACTAGACAAACGCTCTAAACTTCCAGTTAATTACAAAAGACTTATATACATGACTACAATAAGACCTATATGGACTTACAGAAATTTAACATAGTGTTTCTTCGTCATTTATTATAGACGTGGACAGAGGTGCCCATCCCCTCTAAGGTCGATGGCGCAAGAATCTATCCCCCCTAAGAATCTCCCAAGATATTTTATCGTTCACCGCTTCTTAAAAACAGAGCAAAATCAGAAAAATCGTAGATCATATACAATTACACTTGTTGCAGGATGTTACATGTTTTTCTCTTGTCGTCCCTTAGTCCGTCGTACTAAGCTCGTAATCCCATCGAAATTTGTCCCCCGCGAAAATTAAAAAAACCGATCAAAATATGCCCCCTCAAAAATTTTGATTGCGCAACTTGCACCATGAAATCCCCTTCTGGGCACTCCTAGAGGGGGAAAAGTTCTAGTTGAGTTACAACCGAATAAAATGGATGAATGAAAAAAAAAATCTTAATTACAGGAATAATGATGGTTTTAGAGATAAATGTTTTTTAATTTTTTACTTGACACCGGCTTATATTTAGCAGATATGCATTATAATTGATAAAGAGGACACATTATGATTGTTAAAGTATTTAACTTAGATCATACACAAATATAGACCAATAAAAAAAAAAGCACCCCTCTTCCCCAGATCCGCCAGTGAAGCTTAGCACAAAAGTCTTTTAATGGTCAGTGACACCTAAAATTATAATTCCGTTCAGAAAATTTAATTATTTTGATATGGACAAACGTCCATCTTGATTAGAACTTTGACCTACTGCCCCTTCTCTTATTTTCTATTTATTTATACCATTTCATGTTCTGTCTGAATTCCCTCCTCCAGTTTTCCTTGTTT
This sequence comes from Nezara viridula, assembly GCA_928085145.1. Classification (NCBI taxonomy): domain Eukaryota; kingdom Metazoa; phylum Arthropoda; class Insecta; order Hemiptera; family Pentatomidae; genus Nezara; species Nezara viridula. The sequence continues at coordinate 106,840,904 of OV725078.1, read as the reverse complement.
TCTCAACAGTTTACCGTTGGCATACTTTCATTTAAAGGTATTAACAAAAATATTTGTCAATTTTTCCTCTATTATTTCCATTCACTATAAAAATGGTTTATCTTAATTAAAGGAATAATCGGTGCTCCAAGGGTGGACTTGTTGCACAAGCGGATCTAAGGGAGGTGAGGGGGGAGTTTCGGACCGAAGCCCCCCCCCCCAAAATGGTAAAATATAACCATGTTTTATGAAAAAAAATTATCTCTAAAAGTATGATTGTTCATCTAATTACATTTAATAAGACTTCAAGAATCACTTAAACACAATTTTATATAGGTAGTTAGTTTCTTTCTTTCTTCCGAAGTAATTATCCTAATATATACATTCAAAAAAAAAATCTTTCGGGCTGAAGCCCTACCCAAAAAAATTAAATCCTGGATCCGTAAGTGACTTGTAGCTATACATGTACATGAATTTGTAGCTACGCTCCGAAAAAGTATCAAATCTATTAAATACGAATCAGCACGAGATACATAAATATTCATTAAAAAGGAAGGAGATGGTCCGGGGTGGCGGTCATAAATAGGCTAAATAGTGGTAAAATTATTTTATTAAAAGCCAACGTTTCGACCCGACTTTTCAGGTCTTCTTCAGGGGTCTGAAACTTCAGTTTTAAGTGAAACTCCTAGCTAAACACACCTCCCTGAAGAAGACCTGCAAAAGTCGTGTCGAAACGTTTGCTTTTAATAAAATAGTTTTACCACTATTTAGCCTATTTATGACCGCCACCCCGGACCATCTCCTTCCTTTATAATGCAACGGTCAACTATTAAATATTGAATATAAATATTTATTCATTAACAATAATATAAGTACGTAGTATTGAATGAAGCTGGCGAAAAATTTACTGAATTTTCTATCAAAAAGAAATTTAACTCAAATATAAACTTTCTTTTTTATTCACAATATTACTCAATTCTTCTTCGGTGCATACTAATTTATTTTCAAGTTAATTTATTTTTAGCCATATTTACACCAATTTAAAAAAAAATTTTTTGTCACTTAATGACTACTCATCAAAATGACGACGTTTCGGCTCACTGAATAGAAATGAGATGGATGACATGTGGTTGACTCAGAAACAAGGTGAACATGACAATAATAAGGAATTTTATTATGAGTAGACGCTTGCAATTCGCATAAGTGAAAATGACAGGTACATGATGGGTATTTTAGACTTGAAAATGGCTCGACGAGCCGAAACGTCGTCATTTTGATGAGTAGTCATTAAGTGACAAAAAATTTTTTTTTAAATTGGTGTAAATATGGCTAAAAATAAATTAACTTTCTTTTTTAGTTCATTCATGCATGTGTTTTTTTGCTTAGTTTTAATTTTCTTATTTTTAGGTTATTTTATTTTATTATTTATTGTATATACTTTTGATTATTATTTTGCTTCTATTTATTTTATATTTTTTGTACATATAGTGCGAATGTTATCCTACCTCACTATAACTAATGTCCAAGAGACAGATTGTTTTAATACTCAATAAATAAAAAAAAGTTTATTTAAATTTTTGTTTTAGGGTAACAACGATGGTTACGACTTCGGCTACAATCTGGCTCCAATATCTCTATTGTACTTGGACAAGGCGCTCTATGACTTTCATGCTGCGGAAGATGCCAAATCTGATCCGAACTCAAGAACAAGAAAAGATGAAGTGGTAAGGGAACCGCACCCTGGCTACTATCCGTGCCCGTGTTCCTACGATCCTAAAGGTGCCCCGGAAAACCCTGTAGCATCAAATTCTGAGGAAACATCTGATGCAGCAAGAACTGATCCGATGGGAGCTTTGATAAATCAGATTTTAAATCAAGCTTCTACTTCTCAACCTTCAGAATCTACCGGAAATGGAGTGGACGGATCTCCGAAGAATGAGGTGAACTCTTATGAAGAATATGACGACGATATGAGCAAGGAAAGCTCCCACGAGTATCACGAATCGATTAGGTCAGTTGAAGATTGATCGCTTCAGTTTGGAAGCGATTGTGTAGATTTTAAATTATGTACCTTGGTCAATTATTAAAAGCCGGGCTGAGAAGAAGTGCCCGAAGAGGTGGTGTTGAGGAGTGGGAGAAGTGGAAGAGTGGGAGAGGAGGCAGAGTGGAGAGGAGTGGGGACGGCCTTTAATAACTGACCAGAGTATATTTAAAACATTTCTTTCTTTTTTGTTTTTGAACGTTTTATGACAATCTTTAAAACTTTTGGACCTTATAATAAATGGTCTGCCAACAGATCGACATGTCAATTTTAACTTTAATTCAGGTGTAAATTTTTTTATCAACAAACATGTAATGTTTCCTAATACTTTATCTACCATATTTTCAATATTAGATATGAAACACTTCAATATCTGAAATACAAATACAACAAATAAATACCAATATACTTTTAATAAGTTCTATTAACATATTTTTAACAAATGAAAACCTCTTTACTTTTAAATGTGTTACATCATTTTGTAGTAATTTTAAGGAAATTCCTCATACATTTATACATCATTATGGTAAATTTAAACACATCAAATGGAGCAGTTTAGCTTTGCTTATGAGTTCGTAATGAATAAACCAAATCAAACATATTTATAAAAGTGCTGTGTGCTTGATGCAATATATTAATCAGTGCCTTATACATTTAGCGTCCATTTCGGACAAGCCTGAGTGCGCCCACTTACCTCATAAATAAAAATATAATTTAGAAATAAGAAATAAGACACGATATTGTATATTACTTTATATTGTGTTTGTTTTAATAGGGCTGTAATTAATTTGCTTTCTTTTAATAAGCTTTCTAATTTTTGATAACCCTCAACATGATGCCGGCGCCTCAACAAGGTAGTATTCCCGGGTTGCCCTGCCCTAAGGCCAGCACTGATATTAATGGGTTATAAATGAGTTATTTCCTGCTAACTATCTCAAGTGCACTGCCTCATTTTTCATTATCTAGTAGTAAGATTAATCATATTCCACCTATAGTTCGGGTGTACAGGGTAAATGCTAGGCAAAAAATAATATATTTTATCAAGAAATAATAGAATAAAAAAAAACAGAGCATTGATACAATGACCATTGTAAGGAGTTTCCACTAATAGTGGGTTTCCTTAGCCTAAAGTTCTTGTATGACTTCTTTCCATAATGTCCTATCTAAGGACCATTCTTTCCGTAGACCATGACCCATCATTGATTCTTCCACTTCGTTATCCCAGGTCTTCCTCGTCTTCTTCTTTCCCTATTTTTCCATAAGTCTTCTTTGGATAGTCTTCCTTCAGGCATTCGTTTCAAATGTCCATAACACTTCAGGCGTTTTATCTCAATCTCTTACAGAATGTTTCTTTTAGCTTCCATATTTTCTCTGGTGGTCGTATTTCTGACTTTACCCATTCTGGATATTCCCGCCGCTCGTCTCCAGTAGTCCATTTCGGTGGCTAGAAGTTTCTTCCTGAGGTTGCTTTTATGTTCCAAGTTTCTGACCAATGCGTCATATTGCTCAGTACTATACTATCTAAGCCAGCACTGTATCTCATAATGAATAAATGTATATGTTTTTTTTTTTGTTTTGGGGATAATGTTCCGGTTCCATAATACTGATTTGAGCATTGATATGGTCTTTTTGCCATCTAAAATTTTCTTTTTATTTCCACATCACATGCACCATCTATTTAAAAATAGGAACCAAAATATTTAAAATGTTAAATTCTTTTTAGAACCCCTCCTGGATTCAGTTCTATATCCTCATTATTGAATGTCATTCCGTTTTCTCTGCATTAATAACTATTTCCCACTGCTGATATTCCTCATTTAATTTTCTTAACATATATCCAGCATCTTCTGCGTCCTGTGTAATATAAATATCCATTCTAAAATTAAATAACCAATGATTCAATCAAGAGAATAAATAATTATATTATGATGAAGAAATTGTGATTAAAAATAATCACATCTTATTGATTTCAAAAAAATAAACTACAAATATATAATTGTAATGTTTTAAAAAGTTTTCTTTTTTGCGGGCGGAGTTATCCAATCCAAAAGTTGGGTGAGTCCAGGAGTATAATTTAAAGATAACAGAAAAGAAAGAAAATATGTCCTTGCGGGAATTGAGACTCGCATTGTGGTCGGGTGATAATTGTGAAATAATTTCTGAAGGTTGTCGGCCACTGATAATGTCGGCCAAAGCGAAATAAACATCAATTATTTATAATATATTAAACAGATGGACAAACCGCTAATGTTTATTAGAACACATTAGTTGGACATAAAAACAAGAAATATTTGACGAATTGTGAAGACATATTAGTAATAATTTTCGAATTATAACATTTACAATCCCACGTGGGAGAAAGTCCAAAGTAAGAGAGCACAAGATGATTTTTTTAAAGGTCAAATGACTTTTTTATCTAACAAGGAATTATTTCATCAGTGCCGGCCATTGGGGCAACAGGAATTGCCATGCACTAGCGGATCCAGGATTTAATTTTGGGGGGAGGATTCAGCCCGAAAGCTTTTTTTTCATAAAAATAACGATAATTACTTTGGAAAAAAGGAAAGAAACTATATACCTATATGAAATGGTGTTTAAGTGATTCCTAAAATCCTTTTAAATGTAATTACACTAACAATAATACTTTAAGAGGTATTTTTTAAATTTTTTTTTGCCATAAAACATGGTTATAATTTACCATTTTTTTGGGGGGGGGGACATTAGCCCCAAAGCCCCCCTCCCCACCGTAGATCCGCCCGTGGCATGGATCTAGAGGGGTGGTCGTCAGGGGACGCTCGCCGCTTGTTAAAATTAAAAAAAATAAAAAACTTACTAAAATAAATACCTTTAGCCTATTAATAAATCAACTATATTAGAGCAATGTTGAATAAAATAAAATTTAAATACTGCATAGTAATAATCTTAAGAAATAAATTTTTTTTTTTGAGGGGGGGCGAAGTAGATGGCGTCACGGCCCGAGTGGCGCCTAATATCTAAGCCAGCACTGTATCTCATAATGAATAAAATAACTACTTATATAATTTTACAAACCGATACTGAAAAAATTAAGCAAATTATTAAAAATAACAACGGTACACTTTTGACTTGGCAGTTTCGAAAAATCAAAGCTTCTAATAAGGTATACCGCAATGAATTATGAAACAGTGAACTAACCGCAATGACCTGATACGGTTTCATTTTCTCTTGATAACTAGTTCGTGATATATCTCTGCCATCGTTGACAACATTCTCCTGTTTGGTCAATGTTTCGCAATAACCAGTAAATATTGTTCATGTTTGTTTATTTCAAAATACTCTTAATAAAGCAAAAAGACGTTTGTTTATACAAAAACCGTTTAAAAACGTGAACAGAATACGGTTTGATTTGTCCAACGGTGTCATATGCTTTAAACTTATATTACGTATGGCTGTTTTTTATACAAAAGATGATTGAACCTGCAACCAAGTGTATCTGATTAAATGAAAAAAATCTGAAATTTATGTAAGAATTCAAAAGAACAAAGGAGAAAAATATAATATATAACAGTATATTATTAAGTATTAATTATTTATTATTAAAGTATACTATAATAAAATAAGTTTATACTGTTTTCCACTGCAACTTGATCTAGAAAAACGAACATGTATTTGTTCGAGAAAGACTTGTCTTTCCTTAAGTCGACATGAAAATCAAGTTAAAAACTTGTCCATGCCCTATTTTTAATGACTTTAAAACATATTTACGGGAAGTTGTACGGAACACCAAGGGAACGTTTTTGCAATCTCAGAACCACTTTATCCATGGGTCGATAGAGACCATACTTTCTCTCTTTACCAGGTTATTTTCCTGAGTTATGCTAAGTGTGCCAGAAAATTCGAGGGCATATATGTGTGCACATATAATATAGGACATCGCCTGAGATATTCTGGAAAACTGTCACGAATGCATGAGAATCGGATTGATATGGCTGCCTATAAACTAGTTGCAGAAGGAAAGAGACTTCAGGGAAGACCCAGGAAGACTCGAGTTGAAAGGCTAAAAAATGCTTTTGAGAGACGAGGTTTGGAGTGGAAAAGAGGAAAAAGTTGGTTTCTGGATCCAACTGTATTGATAGATACCTCACACTACGCTGTGGTAAAAGAGGGAAAATCGAGAAGTATATATATATATATATATATATATATATATATATATATATATATATATATATAAGCATAATTATTTAGATTGGGAATTAGGTCACTGAAATACAATTAAAATAAACTAAAAATTGTTTCTGACGGTTTTTATGCTAACCATAGGATTCTTATAGAGTAGTTTAATATCTGTGCTAACCGAAAACGCACACACATGTATAGTCATAGAAAAAGATAAAATAGCTGGATAGACTAGAGAGTCCTAATAACCTTCCGTTCCATATAATAAATGACCAAAAATGAAATATTCGCGGATTTACCACTAATGATTTCAGTTAACATATTTTTACCGAGAAAAAGAAATCGGGAAACTAGTTCAATATCTACTTATACGCTCAGCTACTCGGCGGTAATAACTATCAAACAGACTTTGAATTAAAGTCCACTAGATGTTTGGAATCAACTTAAAGCTATAACTACGTCAAAAATGTAATATTTATTTACTTCGATATGTTTATTTCGGAATCCTTCTTAGGATAATTGGTCACACTTTGTATAGCCTTTAAATAAACAAAAAAGAAATAAAAATAATAGAAAACAAAGGGAACTTAGATAAATTTTTATTGCCTAATCAAGTTTTAAGGCTCAGCTAGGAGCACAATGAACAATGGGCACGAAGCAGAAGGTCAAGTCTACTGGTTGAAAGCTTATTGAGGATGCGAATTCGGCTTTTAGTTCCGCGATTCCTTCCATATTACAAAAATAAAGGGAAATGAAAATATATATATATACAGAGTAGTATACAAGAGACCACGTGGGAGGTCAAAACACAGATGGATAGAGAGGATAAACAAAGATACTATATATATATATATATATATATATATATATATATATTTTTTTTTTTTTTTCGATTGGCTTTACAGACCTTGTGGATCTTTGGCCGCCTTAAAGCCTGAAAGCAGTAGGCAGAGGTGGAGAAGGCTTTAAGGCGGCCAAAGATCCACAAGGTCTGTAAAGCCAATCGAAAAAAAAAGAAAGAAAGAAATATATATATATATATATATATATATATATATATAATAGAGAGAGAGAGAGAGAGCGTGGCACGCGTCCTGGATGTCCAGCACTGTTTGAGACCATGGAGGACTAGAGCATGGAGCGTTATAGGGATGTAAATTGAAAGTGATAATAAATAAATATGTGTGAAATCACATTTAATTATTATTATTTAATGGCCATATCTAGAGTATATATGTATGTATAGAACGGGGTAACTCAGTTAGTAAGGTAGTGTTGTTATGGTTATCTTTGGCTGGTAATTATTCATTCTAGTTCAGCCGTGGATCGAATCGGGGGTCGAGATAACCTTCTGGGGCAATACTCAGTCCCTATATAGTGGGTACCCTTAATTAATTAATTAAGGAAAAAATCTGGTGGTTGAACGTGATTCCTGCCAAATCATCTCCTTGCACAACCGTTGGCCTAGAAACAGTACTGAGGCCAAGACTGTTTTTTTTTTTTTTAAAGTGTAGAAACTGAGAGTACTCTCATCTGATTTTATATTAATGTTTTGGGTAGTTACCGATTTCAATGAAATTTTATTTGGTGATACTAGATTGAAAAATATAAGACCCGTGTCTTGCCAATGCTCCCTAAGAGCCGAGAAAAAAAAGTATTATTTTTTTATATTCTTGCTTTCTGACTTTGCTCTACGCGGATATCTAAGTTATTATATATCAACCGATCTGTTTTTTATGTAAATTATCTATTTATTTATTCTTCATAAAGTCGTAAAATCTAGATAGATAGAAATTATTTTTTTTGAGGGGGGGGGGTTCCTCATGCAAATAGAGCCTAGCTTGGGTATTGTAGAATAATATGGTTTTACAAGTTATATGTGTACCATTTAAAAATAAATAAAATTTACAATATTTTACCTTTAGAATGGGTTTTACAAAACATGAATAACAATAAAAATTAAAAACAAAAAACGACAAAAAACTCCATAATAATAGTTATATGAACCTGTTACTATAGTAGAAACAATAAAAAATAAAAATATTTATATATATAAACAAAATATTACTTTTACTGAATATAACATGGGCTATGATCAACAATTTTGTGTAGGCACTTTGTGTATTCCCATAACATAATAGTAAACTTTATTTAACTTATCTATACAATCTATATTCAATATGGTTTCGATGTTGTGGTTATCAGAAGATTCGTAAAATCTAAAAGTTATTAATATGGCTTTGAAGAGCAATAGTTTAGCTTCCCAACGGTTGTGGTAAAGTTTTCTTAGGAGAAAATCCTGAGCAGTTATGAATAATTTAGTAAACAGTATGAAAAATAGTCCTCCCATAAAATTAAGTACAAAAATTTATGTTTTCGATTTCAATATAAACTCATATTTAAGAGTTTAAGTGGAAGCTAAAAACGAATCTGAAAAATTTACTAAGCCAATTTTACTAGAAGCGTATATGGATTTTTGTAATTAATTATAAAAAATATATTTTATGTATATAAAACTATTTATTTCCTTAATATAATTCGTTAACATAACCATAAAACTACTTCCTTCAGCAAATCCTTCATCATTCGTGCTACAATTAATTCCTTCAATTAATCGACAAATGCCATTTGATTTGATTGTTTTTTGTATAAATGTAAACCATTATAAAATTCACTTGTTTTACTATGTATAATTGTATAATTACAGTTGCAATTAAATGCTAAATAAAAATTATCTTTTCGTATTATGTCAAGCCAGATTAATGAGCTTAATATGTTGAACTCTGTTATCTAGGGGGACTTTAGTCCCAGAATAAAATTATTTTTTCATTCATTCATCAAAAACAGTTTTATTGAAATCGGTGGCAATTAAAATTTAAATAAAGGTAGTCGATTCATCGCGATCTTCAATCACTTTAAGTACAGAGATCTTCCTCTTACCCAATAACGCTAATGGTTCAAATATATATTCATTGAATGTTCTTTTGAAATATTGAGGATAATGGATATATAAAAGTACAGGTGAAAGTTGACTCATAATAGAAGTAGATTAAGGTTGTTGCTGTTATTTAGGTAACGGTACCAAAAAACGGGATCATTGAAAATTCACATCATATTCAAATCATAGGAAAAATATGAATTTTGTATTCTTCTATAGTTATTTTTACTAAATTAAGCTAACATAAACTAGTGATATTTGAATAAATACATTTTTTAATATGATGTTAAAATGTCTTTAGTCGGACCATGAAAGATATTTAAAAATTAATAGACTTATTTCCCAAAAATAAATTATTAATCTATAACAAATATATGAAATCTATAGGCAATGAATGAATTTTAGTCACCACAATAAAGCCAATGTTCGTATTTTAGATGGTTAATATATTATTTCTATAAAATTTGAGAATTAACACGGGGTAAAAAATTCAATATAATTATAAAGCGTAGATAAATTTTTTAAAAACAAATAATAAAAACTTTCCTATAATTTTAAGCCACACATGCAGCAAGTATTGAAGATAACCATTTCAGTAGCTTAGTTAATAATAATAATTAATAGAAAAAAAATCATTTCTTATTAGAAATAATAACAATTGTAAATACGTTACGAAATTTTATGTATCATTATATAGATGCGAAATTTAACTGTGACAGGACATACAGTTGAAATTGCGGAAAGATACAGCAAAGAAATACTAACTGATGAATTAAGTCGTATTGCTCCCGAAAATATTTATAAAAACTCCGTAACACAATGATTAGAGCACATTCTACAGATCCGAATTCTTGCGAATCGAATTAAGTCGAATATTGAGCATGTTGATGTAAATGTAAACTCTTAAAAAAAAAAAAGAACAGTTTTACGGACGAAACATTTTAAAATTTGTTTTCAGCATCTTAAAAGACTAAATTTCAAGAAATAAATGTCTTTTATCCCAAACATATTTACTTACCTAAATTTGATCATAATTATTTCTAGCAATCACATAAATCATTCATAACTCCTGGAGAACTCAACCGATCAACGTAAAATTATACCAACGTTAAAATATACCAAATAAAACAAATTGGATTCAGTTAGATAAATTCGAATACGAGATATAACAAATATATATATTTACTGCCTTATAATTAAGCAAATATTTAATTTATTGTTACCCCACGAAAGAGAAAAAACTGATCTTTTCAACGGCATTTAAATAATTTAATTTGGTAAAAATCTGCCCGCTTGATGTGTGTTTATTTTATTTTTCAAACATATTTATTGAAATTTACAACTGTATTACATGAAAAATACAACTAGTAAATTTGAAATAAGTAACATGACATGTACAACATGAAGAGAAACTACCCATTGGTAGAACTCCAGTTATAGTTCTATATTAGAATCCAAGAGGATGCAAGTTAGAAACAAGAGGGTTCGGATGGTTCTGAAGTTTATTATGGAAAGATAGGTATCTGGATTGGGCCAAATCGGAAACATAAGGAACATTAAGGATGATTTTATTAGTGACGAAGTAAGAAGTATTGAGGATTTTACGATTGTAAGGATTGAATACAAGAGAAATTCGATGACTTAGTGGAGCCCTATCGCTCAACTCCGTATTCTCAAATATGTCTTATTGTAGCCACGTATATGAATCTTTTGAGATTAATTGGAAGCTTAGAGCTTTTTTTCAGTAAATATTGTAGTTTTCGGAAACGTCGAGCGGTTTCTTGTTTGTATGAGGATTCTCTGTCTTGTATGAGAATTCCAAGTTAGAAGTTTGTCCAAATGGAGTGCTAGGAATCGGATTTGCTCAACAGGGATAAGTGGGGTATTATTAAAGGATACTGTAAGATTGGAAATCGTAGGTTCACTACAAAGGGTAAAGTTAATTTGATGGGATTTTTTGGATTTTATTTTAATTCTTCAGTTTTGGTACCGTTATTAACTTAGAAGTAAATCGAAAAGTAGTTCTCTGAGTTTTGAGTATTGTGATCATTTTGCAAGACTTCTGAGATGATCATAACTCATAAGGACCATTTTTCACTGTGATGATAGAAATGAAATTGTTAGGTCTAAATATTTCTCAAATTGAAATTCAATCGATCTCTTCTAATTTGCTCAGTCCAACAACACCTACTTATCACGAAAACTACGTAACAATGCTTCGTTTATTTGACGAACTTCATTAATCATGCGACTTTAACTAACGTAAGTAATTTAGTAAATTATTTAGACTTTTTATTTTTCAATGTTGAACCCTAAAATATTCCTAATAATCGGAGAGTAATTGGACGGATGACTTTTGTTTCAGTTTTCTCGATCCTCCTAGAAAGCCTGTTATAGAACAGTATATCAAAGCACTTTACACCCCCAGAATAAAGTTTCTTGTAGTACAAAATGTTGAAATTTATAATAATGAGTTCAAGACACGGATGGGTAATCTAGAGAAAGACGTTGGAAGGTCTTTATGGAGACGGAGATGGGAAGATGATGCAGGGAACGTCGGAAATGAGGATTCGGACTGGGGATATGGATGATGACCACTGTTTGTAAAGGTGTTTAAGAGTTTTAACATAGTTATATAGCAAGATATTTTTGTATCTTTTCCAATTCGTTAAATTAATTAATCCTGGAGATTTCTTTCCTCCGCCATTTAAGAGGAAGAAAATAGTTGCTAATGGTGTTAAACTATTTTAAGTTCAGCAGCATTGGTCAGCACGGTATGGAATTTCTACAAACGGTACCAACTCAATGATTTATTTAAAAATTCACATAGTGACGAACACTTAACCCTGAATCTTTTTTGAGCGTTCAACCAGACAAATAAAACATATTTGTCTTTAAAATAGTTGAAACAATTGAATGATTAAATGCAAGATTGTTGTATCTATAACTAGTCAAACGTGAATGATTTTTTTCACAAGTGTAGTTATATAGTGATTAATTCGTAGGAGTAGTATTTTAGAATTCTCGATGAGAGAGATGGAAAACGTTAGAAATTACAATATAATCCCATACAATATACTCTATACTTCCTACAGTTCAAGTACATAGATCAGGCATAAACTTAGGAGTCCATTCATTTAATATTTTCATAAAATATTAAATTATATAAAATAAAATTACATTAAATGAATTCAATTTTTATAATTCAAATAAACCATGTGTTATCGTTAATTAATTATTTAATCCAAATATAGAACATTTCCACTAATATTCAAAATAATTGAAAAGTAATTGCATCTTTCTATCAACAAAACACCGAAAATACTGCTCATTGAAACAGATTATTAATTACACTTCTCGCCTTCGTAAGATATTGGAGATGGTAGATACAGTGCCGGCCTTAGACATTCGGTGGCCCCCTGGGCAATGACGTCATCTCTCCCCATCTTAAAAAAATTAAGTTTATTTTTTAAGCTGTTTTATACTATGTAAAATGGGAATTTTATTCCATTCAACATTTCTCTTCTATTTTTTTTTTTTTTTTGTTCTCCCCTTCCTCGCCTGTTAGGCTATTATACGGGGGGAGGGGTATCTGGACAAAAACTTGTTATTTTGTCTTTTGGTTTATTTGGAGATGTTTGTATCTTGGTGCTGTGCACACGCATAAGCCCGCTCGGCCACTCTGCCCCAATTCAACATTTCTCTAATACAGTTGCTTTGTTGATAAACTAAAATTAATTATTTTAATACGATTTTTATTTTTAACAAGCGGCGATCGCCACTGAAAATCAGCCGGAATTCCAAACGGCGCCCGGGGACAATTGCCCCGGTTGCCCCACCCTAAGGCAATGTGTAGACATTCGCACCTTACAGAAGTCGTTAGGACGTTTAAGACAGTCGGTAAACTTTAATGAGGTACTCACATTTGCTTTCCACTTGAATAGTAAGATAATATGATCGCAAAATCAAGAAAAATATATGGCTTTATAAAAATAACGGGCCGTTTAGTGGCCCTTCCCGCAATAGAGTAAAAATAACAAAGTTATGTTGTGTTTAGACGAAGGTAAACGGCCTAATAATTTTGTAGAATAATTTTTTTTTCTCGATTTTGTGATCAAATTATCTTACGATTAAGTGGAAAGCAAATTCAATCCATGAGTTTTAATACCCCGTTCAATTAATTAATTTAATCAGAAGAAGTCCATTTCTAAATAAAATTTATAATTTCGAGGAAAATAACTTTATTTAATCCTTACACCTCCATTCCATTCTCCAATTCATTTTATTTTTTTCGACGACGTTTAAGGCAATTGTGCACATTTTCAAGTCGAAATGTTTATCTATAATATTATAATACAATAATTACATATATATATATATAATATATATAATATATATATATATATATATATATATATATATATATCTGTAAAAGATATAACAGTACATATAATCAAGAACAATCAATGAAAATTCCAAAAAGTCAAATTAATGAATAAAAACTCTACTTAAATCATTATCCTGTCATCTATGTAATATTATTATTAATATAATTAATGTAAAAATTTTCTTTTTATTTTCGAAGGATTTGTGATCATCTTTAAAAATAAAAAAATTGTTTTAATATTACATATTAAAATTGCAGTATCAATATTACAGTTGCAAGGACATAAAAGAGTTAGAAGAGATGGTTTATATGATGCTTGTGGTCGTTTCATTGAAATTTTAAAATGTTATTTGGTACATAGTATTAATCTTTTTTTCATATTTATTTTTTACTTTTCTGAAAAATACCAGTTATATTTGAATTCATTCGTATTAAAAATGCTTGCATTTTGCATCGCTTACAGAAATCATTTACTATTTACAATAACACAAATTTTATTATTTCATGGAAGAACTGGTATTGAAAATTAACTCACGTGGAATTATTTTAGTTTTTTTGTTAAATTATTTCATTGATGTTTATTCAATTAAAACTTTGAAAAAAAAATTATGGTTGCATGGTTGTTCAAAAAAAAAAGAAAAATTGATATACAAATTAATTATTTTTTCATTCCAATTTTATGATTAATTTATTTCAGTTTGCATGTATGATTTATCCATTAACAAACTGCATGAATCCTTCCTGACCTTAGTTCTTGGACATAGCCCAAGTTTTTAGAATTTGGATCCTCATGTTTATTTTATTTATTTACCTTTTGGTTACTTCATATTGTGAATTTAATATTAGCAGTTAATACTCGTCAATGATTAATTAAATATTGGTGAATTTTATTTTAACGACTTAATTTCGAAGTTAATTATTAACTTCTGCTATGATTTTAACAAACCTCATGATGTATCTTCTCCTCACATTCTTCTAATATTAATTTCGTAACCTATTTATGAAAAATCAATTCTAAAAATGAAAATAAAAATACTGAACATACAGGAAGTCTCAAATAAGAAAAGGGCAAAAAAAAAAAAATTTTCAACAATTTAACATACCCTTTTATAAATTTCCTTTGGACCGTCCCATTTCTGAAAAGTTTCGTAGGTATGAAAGTTATTAGATAAATCTACAATTAATAGGCGCTGTACTAATAATTACTAGTACTGTTATAATAGACAGTTTTCATTCAGTAATAGATAATCGGTTATATACGCCCAAAAGAGAATGAAAATATGAGTAGATTTGCAGTTAAAGCACTTGAGAGAGTTTAGCCTATAAACCTCGAGTGATAACACGCAACAATAGCCGATTGACAGTTGATTTATGAATGAAGAAAGGCTGGGTGTTTGTTTCATGGAGGTTTCTTATCGCTTTTGTTTAGAAGATAAGTTTGAAATTTTTAATCATTTTTGTTCATTTAGCGATTTCTTACTTTAAAACAGGACATAAATTATTTTGGATATGTTTAATTATTTAAAAGATCTGTTTAAAAAATGAGTGTCTATTACCAGTGCAAAAGGTGCTCTCAGAATTTACCAAGTTCTTAATGAATAATTAAGTAATTGACTGTATAGAGAAAAAAAAACCGATAAGACTACATTTGCTGTCAATTGAACCCATTTGCAAAGATACACCGTCAAAAGTTAAGCTGCGGTTCATATTAATGTAAACAATTTCTCTTAGAGTGTCTATTACCAGTAAATTTACCTTATGTTGCGATTTACGAAGTTTTAGACGAATTTTAATAATTTGATAAAAAGGGCTCTGTACTATACTGTGGGCTATTATTGGGTGATAAATATTCAGGAGGCAGTCTTTTTTTTTTTTTTTTTTTAACTTTTTTAACTTTTTTATTTATGCTAACGTTTCAACCCAAACATGTGGGTCATCTTCAGGGTGTAGTTTGAGCACTGAAGATGACCCACATGTTTAGGTTGAAACCTTAGCATAAATAAAAAATAAAAGTTTTTTTTTTTAAAAAACGACGGCGTCCTGAAAATTTATCTCCCATGATATGTAGAACAGTAGACCAACTTCCTTCAATAATTCAGTGGGCTATTATTGTTTTGTTTTTTTAGTCAAGCTAATATTTGACGTATAATATAATGTATTAACCGATCAAAGACAAAATTTTCTGTCAATTGAACCCATTTGAAAATTATATTTATTTATTTTTACTTTGTATTTTGGCTCAACACACCAACAAACTTCTCTCCTATTATTTATTTACAGCCAACCATCAATCCGCTATTATAATGTGTTAATCAGATGGATTCTAGAATAATGCCGTTGGGTTCAATCAAGTTTAATAAATCTTATTGCAACAAACCAAGATTTCGAAAAAAAAAAAAATTGTCGATTTAGGAAAACAAATATAAAAATCCGATGTGTCCACTCACACTACTTTCCTACCTATTTCAGAAAAGTATTTATGTCTTTACATATGTTCATCAAGAAACCAAAAAAAAAATTGAATTTGATTTATTCTCCTAAAAATTGATCCAAGAAAATATTTGAGTACGATTTATTTGATAAATTAAAGCAATGTAAACAGGCTTAAGGTACATCAGTTTAAAAATTTCAGAACCCTCAAATATTGCTGATCAAAAACTTTTTGTCATAGTCTAATTTTGTCAAACAATAATTTCTGTTAAAATTAGAGGAAATAGTAAAGCTTGTGCGATGCGCCCCTTTCTGACACCAGAATATGAACGAGTAATCTTACATTGGAAATTAAATAGCCGTAACTTCGTTGATAATTGTCCAAAATGAACAATTTTTATATAGTTTTATATAGCTCTGAAACGTATAGATCCGTCGAAAACCGCATATCCGAAATTTGACCCGATCGCAATACTTTCCTTACCTAGTATAGGTAGGAAAGTAATAAATTAAAAAATGTGTAGAAAATAGAATAAGCTGTAAGATCGCTAATGCTTGTTCGATTCCGATGA
This sequence comes from Nezara viridula, assembly GCA_928085145.1. Classification (NCBI taxonomy): domain Eukaryota; kingdom Metazoa; phylum Arthropoda; class Insecta; order Hemiptera; family Pentatomidae; genus Nezara; species Nezara viridula. The sequence goes on along the minus strand of OV725078.1, from coordinate 106,824,399 downwards.
TTTTTTTTTTCTTTGTTGGTAATTGAATTACCTTTCAAAAGTTTCATTATAAATTTTACCATATAATATATACTTAGCAAGACACCAAAATTTTGTCTTTTCTTTATAACTTTTTTTTCTGAATTTTCTTGGGAATTTAGTCCATATAGGAAAAATTAAATGACAATTATTAGAACATTATAGAAAACTTTCATCAAAATCGTTAGAGCCGTTTTCGCTCAACAGTCTAAAGAAAAACGTGGTTTTCATTTATTGCGCATGGAGCACCCAATTTCTGTCACAGGCCTCAGTTGTCGAAACCCTACAAAATAAAAAAAGGAGTAACAAAATCGGTTCAGTAGTTCCCGAAAAAATATTGGCACAGACAGACAGATAAATGGCTTAAAATGTGTTTTTCGGACTCAGGTGTTTATTTATATATTTATAGGGAGCTCTGAAACGCATAGATCCGTCGAAAACTGCATATTGGAAATTTGACTCGATTGCAATTAGTGTTGCCCAAAATCGTTCTTGGTCTCTCACTTTGCAAGACCAAGACCAAGATTGGTAAAAACAAATCGATTTTTTGAATAAAAATTGAGGCAAAATAGTTACTAATACTTGACAATTTTAGTTACTATACGTAAAGAATTGGTGTAACCAACATGCTTTTGCATTTAACTCATTTAATTTTTCATTCAGGTTTCTCCTATCTAAAAAAATACAGTAATATCTCTCTAGTGATAAGCTAATAGGTAACTGCAAGACTGTTACGAGAGTCTTGACCAAGACCAAGACCTAGACCAAGACTGAGTTTGCAAGACCAAGACTCGTCTCGTTCTCGCATTTGGGCAACATTCATCGCAATACTTACCTTACTTAGTATAGGGAGAAAAGTAAAAAATGGGCGCAAAGCTAATCGTGCCGTGTTTTAACACCTTAATCATATTATACAGGTATGAGGAACTAGAAATGGTTCCATACGTGAGAAGGTCGCTAATTTTCAGGTAAATATTTACCTGTTCTCTTTCCATACAATCAATTACTGATTTCTTACTTCCTTTAACGATTTTGTTTTTAACTTAGTTTTATGCTTTGCATGTCTAAGAGGCGACAATTAAATACCCATAGGAGTATAGTAATAGCGTTTTAAAATGTCTTAAATAAAAAAAAAAATAATAAATGAGACGTTAAAGGCAAAATGCTCTCAATTCGGAAGTATTTTTGTAATATAAGCATTGGTATCGAACATTCGGGTTCGTTAAATACAGTTACATTATTTATTAATGAATTTAATGACATTTTTTATTATTAATAAATTTAATAATAAATTGAGGTATTTGTTAATTTTAACAATAAATATTTTTAAAAATAATTAATATATTTAAATTATATTGTTTGTTTTTTAGGTGGCCCCGAAACAGCTACTTCATACCCACCGCACATTTCATACTGAATATTCCATTTATGCAATGATCTCTATTATAGTTGAATAAATGTTTATATATTTTTTTACATTGTTTATGAAATCAAACCCGAATCCCACTTGGCTAAGTATAGAATATTATTTTAAGATTATGGTGTGTAACTTAAACATAATGCAAAATATAAATATTTGCAATGTAAAACAGAAATATATCTGATGACAATTAGACTGAAGTTAAAGAATATATATAATAAGGATAAAAAAAAAGAAAGGTAATAATTTTGAAAAGTTAAGAAGTTGAAAAATAAAATGCTTATGGAATTGCAATTCCTAAGAAGGTACTAAAAGCAGTGAACTGCTTTTTAATATATTTTTTTTGTTTTGATTTACTCCTGTGTATTTGATATAAAATTATTTACAAAATTTTATGATTATGGAATTGTACAGAAGCATGAAAATGTATATCACATAATTATTAATCTAAATATTTTTCATATATATTCCATTTTAAAATAACAATTTCATTAAATTATATTAAAAACATATTGACTAAATGATGATAAAATCAAGTTGTTGATTTTTTTTTTTTGTTTATAACATACTGCACAAAAGTTAAGTACGTTAGTTAAAATTATTATTTATAGATGTCTTGAATGGATTTTTAAAAACATTTTATATTTAAAAAAAATATTAATAAATTTTCATTAGCTGAACTTGATGTAGAATAATGTTTTTTTATTGTGTTAAAGTTCTTAACAAAAAATATTTAAAATTGGCTTAATTTTGAGCCGAACATCTTAATAATAAAAATGCTAAAATTCCAAATATTATTTTGATAAAGAGATCAATATGAATTAAAGATAATTATTCCTTAAAAACAAATTGGATTTTATCCTAACCTTCAATGTTGTTACCTCATTACAACGTTGGTGAGGCCAAGGTTGTTGTAGCTTTGAGTTAAGAACACGCAAAATTCTCCTTAACGAACGTCTAAATTTAATACCGTACATAATAATCACATCCATTTTTACTGTAAACATATTATTACACTAAATACTTAAAGCCAGTGAATGTGACAGATTTTATTGTCATTATTCAATAAAAAACTAAAAAAAAAAAAAAAAAAAAAAGAATTTTTAGATGAATTTTTAACTTTAAGCAGTAAAAAATCATGTACTTATTATAGATAATATATTTTTTATATAAAAAATAAATAAAAAAGAAACGATATTTATAAATATTAATGAACCGTTAACATCATTCAACACTGAAAAATGGGGTAGGGAGGTATTACGCTTTGGGAATAAGATTAATTTAAAAAAAAATAGAAAAACATTTTTGATGACCCAAGCAAAAATAATAGAGTGACAAATTTGGGAATGGCTTCTGAAAGCTGCAGACAAAAACATTATTACGATTTTTGAGTAATGTTTCCTTCACATTATACGATAAAAGGAAAAAACATTAAATTTATGAAACGTTTAGAAAAAAAAAATCAAATTCCCAATATTTCTATTGTATGACCATCTACAAAAAAAAAAAATATTTCTTCCACATTTTTAACATAAGAGTTTTCTACAAAAGTAATACAGTTTTAAAGGGTACTGAAGCTGTTGAACATGGTACATTGAAAATAAATATTCTTAGCGTAATATAAAAGTTGGATACTTATTATATATATTTTTTTATTATTATTAATGAAACAAATAGTTAAAAATTTAGTTAACAGTGCCGCGGCTGAGATAGAAGCACTGAGATCTCCTGGAGTCCTGTCTTGGCTTCCACGTCGGGGAATAAGGCATGACTCAGGGTCCCCTGGGTGAATGTAAATATTGTACATAGGTGTGAATGTGATTTATTTACTTTAATTTCATCTAGCTTTTATCTATTATTTCATTATTTTTTTTGTACACAGGCATACCAATTTACTTATTTTATTTTTTTTTATATTTCTTTTTCTTTATTATTGATATTAATTGTATGTACATATTGTGTGAATAAATCATGTAGCCTTAATATTGATGCCCTTCAGTGTGGCAGAATGTATTAATATTGAATAAAGAAAGTTAACAAAAAAAAAAGTTAACAAAAAGTTAAAAAAAGAGGTTGGAATGCTCTTTAAAATTTATAAAATATTTATTATAAAACCAAGCAATTAAAAAAAAAAAAAAGATGGAAAAACAAGTATGTAATACAAAAACTACTCAATAAATACTATGTAATACTTAGGCATATATATAAAAACGTCGTATTTTATTTCAAATGACCTAATATATCCTTTAATAATACTTATCCCCGTTGAACAGATTCGCTACCTAGGGCTCCTAGACAAACGTCTTACTTGTAATTCTCATACAAAACTGAAAGCTGCTAGAATTTTTGGGCTACTTGCTACTTCAACACTTACTTGGCAAAGGCTCTAAGTGTTCCAATCCATTAAAAAAATCTCATATATATGACTATAATAAAGCCTATTTGGACTTACGGAGTTGAGCTAAGGGGCTCCACCAAACCTTCAAATTCCTCTCGTATCCAAATCCTTACAATCCAAAATCCTCACGGAGTTGAGCTATGGGGTCCATCAAACCTTCAAATTCCTCTCGTATCCAAATCCTTACAATCCAAAATCCTCACGGAGTTGAGCTATGGGGTCCATCAAACCTTCAAATTCCTCTCGTATCCAAATCCTTACAATCCAAAATTCTCACGGAGTTGAGCTATGGGGTCCATCAAACCTTCAAATTCCTCTCGTATCCAAATCCTTACAATCCAAAATCCTCACGGAGTTGAGCTATGGGGTCCACCAAACCTTCAAATTCCTCTCGTATCCAAATCCTTACAATCCAAAATTCTCACGGAGTTGAGCTATGGGGTCCATCAAACCTTCAAATTCCTCTCGTATCCAAATCCTTACAATCCAAAATCCTCACGGAGTTGAGCTATGGGGTCCATCAAACCTTCAAATTCCTCTCGTATCCAAATCCTTACAATCCAAAATCCTCACGGAGTTGAGTTATGGGGTCCATCAAACCTTCAAATTCCTCTCGTATCCAAATCCCTATAATCCAAAATCTTCACGGAGTTGAGCTATGGGGCTCCACCAAACCTCCGTTAAATCCTCGATACTCCTTACTTGTCACTTGTCGATACGATAATATATCACAAAAAAAAAATCCATAAAGATCTTAAAGTTAATTAATAAAAAGTCTTGGAAAGGTAAGGTTCGATGGCATAACGTTGGTTTCCAGCCTATCAATGAGCTCTTATTAATTCATACAATCAAAATTAGACAGGAAACTTAGTTTAGACCTTCATCAAGTATCCAGAAGGCATTTGTCTATATTAGCAAAATGGTACTCAGAAACTGTAAAATAAAATGTAAGGAGTAGTAAAACAGTCTTTCAATGAGGAATCAGAATTTTTCTCGAACAAATAAATGGATATATTTTATCACACGGAATAATTAAATAGCTATCGCTGCGTGGAGTCACAAAATAAAGTCTTGTTTAAGATAATAATATCTCTATGCAAAGTGGTAAATGCAAGTAAGATGATCTATTGTTCCCGAATTCTAAAGAGAATATGAATTTAAAAGCTATGTATATGGTGCAATATTTTTATCACATATAATAGCATTACCATTAAAAACTATACAACCATTGACAACTGTGAAATCGAACGTGACTTTGTAAAAAAATATAGGAGTAAACATTATCAGTATTGGTGGGAAGATTAGAAAGAATAACAACAAACAAAAAAAGACGACACACTATTAATTAAATGTATCTAATCGGGTGGTGGTTGAAACAGAGAACAAGGTACTGCTTGGATAATAAAAACAATGTAAGACTATAGTAATTTATAACAGATTTCAATGAATCTTTTTCTGGTGATTCTAGATCGAAAAGTATTTAACCCATGTCCGAGGGTTCATGCCATTGCGCCGTAGAAGCCGAGAAAAGAAATATTTTATACATTTTGTGTATCATTGTTTTCTACCTTTGCTCTGAATGGATTTTAAGGTTATAAAATATCGACCGATTTGATTTTTTTTTTTTTTGTAGAATAAGAAAAATACAGGATTGAAATAGCTCAGTACAAATAAATTCTACTAAATGTGGTACAGGAATAAGTAGTCGCTAGCAAAATTCGTGTAACTGAAGGAGACACGTTTTAGATAGCCGGTATTCCTTATCTCGGTATATCCACATGACCTGACCTCGTACCACTCTTAAGACTCTGAAGAATGTCTGAAATGTAAGCATAAACGCCACACCTTTAACAGTGATAGATCTATTACTGGGAGTTTTTATTTTTATCCGAACTCCCCAATAATCATAACCTGATTATGAATTTTAGATAATAACACGATTCAATATTATACACAGCCTATAGAATAGGTTTCTAATAATGATATCCACGTTTTGGTAAACGATAAACAGACAGCTATAAAGCGGATAAAATGAAATAGAATCATTCCCAGTGAATTAGCGAAAAAAGCAAAAACAACGGTATCATCACCTTTGACATGCAACCAAAACCAGCTACATTGCAAATAAATACAAATAGGCAAATAGGATTAAGATGAAATCAGAACAAATACCTATAAAATAAAGAAAAACAATTTGTACTAAGTGACTTACAAACTTAAACATTTCAAGACATAACATTAAGAGATAAAACTAATTTAAGATGAAACAACGGAATTTACAACGCACTTATCCAATTTTAAATACAGAATTAGGACCATATTTCATAGGGTTAATACTCAGGAATAGAGAGAGTGAATAAATGAATTAGCAGCAGAATGAAGTAGTGAGCGAAAAGGATTACAATGATTAATAGATATAAAATTATAGTGGATTATGTGATTGATTAGAGCAATTTTTTAAGGATTCGCTCGTGAAAATACAATGGCTAAGTTTGATTTTCTGCATTACCTTGCAATCATATAAAACTCAAATTGAACCTCCAATTTTCCTAATCAGGGGTCCCCATCCCCCTCAAGGTCGATGGCGCAAGAACCTACCCTCCCTCCTCGCAAGATATTTTGTTGGTCACCTTTTTCCTAAAAACAGAGCAAGCTAAGATAGAATTGGGAAAATCGTATATCATATACAATAACACTTGGTACGGTATGTTCCATGTTTTTCCCTTTGACCCTTAGTCCGGAAATTCAACTCCGTCGAAATTTGCCCCACTCAAAAATTCAAAAACCCGCCAAAATATGCAACCTCAAAAATTTTGATGGCGCGAATTTCACCATGAAACCCCCTTCTGTGCACCCCTGCTCCTAATAAACCATAATACATACTGAACCTATCTAACATCTATGCTTATCTGCTAGAACACCAGCAAATGCTCACCAATTCTTTCTAATCCAAAACATGCATAGTAGTTACGTTTGCCACAGCTAATACTACTCAACAATGAATATTACAATAATATTTTTAGCATCTGCATAACAAAAATTAACATCTTCACTGTGGAGTTTCTGATATGCAACGGAATCATTGAAAATGATACAGTGGTTTTAAATTAGTATCCAAGGAACAACAAGCAACCATCATCCACGAATTCACTGCAGTTTGGCTAGTAAAATCTTAATTTCATTTTGTGATCTAGTCATATAGGGGGATTGTAAGACAGTGAACGAAAAATATGTTGTTTTTTTCAAGATGGTAAAGCATATCTAATAAATAGAGTATAGAAAAATAGAATAGCTTCAGGACTAAAAGGCAATAGCCCTTCCAGCAAGAAAACTCAAGGCTTTGAAGAAGGGCGTGAGACAGCTCCAGACAGGGTTACCGAAGGAAGTGGTCCTAATACAAGATTAATACACCATCCTATAACCAAAGAGGGTCCTCGCAGGTGGTGAATTGAAGTATTAAACGGGTTTTAAACGATTCCGGAATCCTATTGAATGTATTAGTAGACTTAATGCCATCCAGAGAAGATTCTTTTAAACATATCCATTAAATTTTCAAAACCTAAAGTGATTACCAGTCCATAATTATATTTATGGATATCATTAGATTCTTTTCATAACTTTTTCCTTAGTCACTTTACAAACGTTTTTGGATATTTGAAAATAAAATAAAAGAGGTTGATGAACAACATGTTACAGGCTTTTAACTAAATAACTAAGTAACTAAGCGTAAAATATGAAAAAGAATTACCTTTTTTATAAAACCAAGTTTAGGAGCCCACAAGTTTTTTTCTTTTAGATCTTTTTTATTGAAGTTTATCAAATTAAAAATACACTTTCGATTTTTACAACATCCTGATTGCACTAACTATTCCTCTCTGAGAATTAGAGTCTTTTGCCGTTATCAGATGTTAAAAGCAATGTTTAGAAGCTTCTGTTAATTTATTATAATCTAATGAAGGAAAAAAGCTAATATTTAAATCATAAGTTTAAGAAAACGTAATGTTTAAACCATGGCAGAGTTTAAATCATCTTTATAACTGATGGCTTACTAAATATATTTTTAAACCTCAGCATATCAAACCTTATTGAATGAAAGTTGTGCTGAGCCCTTAATATATTAAAATTAGATACAAATATTACGTTTGTGCGGAGTATTCGCACGGGTCAGCTAATTTTATTAAATGTTGAATTTTTTGGGGGTGGGGACAGACGAAAGAAGAGGCGGCAAAATTGAAATAGACATAAATGTACTCTGAAATGACGTGATTTTGAATTTTTGTGGGTGGCATAGTTTGATGGTTTTTGATTTTTTTGTATTAAACATATTTTCTTCGTGGTTTGTGGAGGAATTTTCAAACCAGAGAACAAAGCAAAGAGCAGGAACGGACAACATCAAGTCTAATTGTTTATGGAGTACAATTTTTCTAATTCTACTTTTGTTTGGATGGTTTTTAAGAAGAGGTAAGTTATAAAATTTCATGAAAGAAGAGTGGGCATACGCCATCGATCTTGGGAGCATGGACACCTCTGACGGAGTTCTCTAGCTCATTGCGACAAACCAAGAAATTTAGGTCTCATCCCTGGAAAGAGCGGTTTTTTGCAACTATAATCTTTGCGAGAGGTGCAATATATATGTGCGAACATTAAAAACATTAACACAATTTTAACATTGTCAATTCGAACCATTTTTCGATTTAAGGATTGATTTTTGAAATTTTGATCACCCTTCCGATCTCCCCTCCCCCTTCTGAAACATGATGATGACTCAGAAGTGAGGAAGAAGAGGTGCTCCAGCTGCGGATCCTGGAGGAGCGATATGGTAGAGTTAACAGATAGAGGAGCTATCGGCGAAGCTGAACCCCGCTACGTGCGGACGTGCCATCGGAACCGAACGTGCTCCAGCCCGAGTTAGTGGTTGCTATATAGCCCTAGTCCCGCCCCCAGCGCCACAGTGCAGTCAGTCAACAACATGAGGTACTCCTTCACCGCCGCATTCCTTCTTGCATCCATCGTCATCCCTGCCTGGGTAAGTCTTCTCCCTTCTAGTGCTTCTTCTCGTCAACCTCTATCAGTGATCTTCCAGCTGTTTGCGGCCAGGATCCGACCTTCCCGAAAAGTTTTGTTTCTCAGACATACATACCTTGTACCAATTCCATATAAAACGTGGGAATTTCGAAATAAAACTATATTTTTACAGTTAATAAGTTGTTTCTTTTGTAACCGCTATCGGATTGTGAAATTACATATCAGTGCATCGGAATGGAACCATGACCTGGAAGATCCCCTGCAGAGATTTTATGTGTTACCGAAGAAAAATAATTTCTGAGAGACATACATATTGCGGGAGTTTAGACAAGTATAAAAATGTACTTTATAATTATCGGCTTAAGTATCAAAATACATTTTTATAATTTCATTGAATCTTCTATCATTGATGTATTTTTTTCTGCGTCAAGAAAAATGGTAAAAAAGGTTTCAAACGATTTCGAATTATATACCTTTAAAAGCTTAATAGATAGACTGGAGATAGAAACATATAGTTATCACAAAAAAAGAGAAAGATTCTTTTATCAAAACCTCAAACGGCTGAGATAGCACGGATAGAAAAGTGATGAAACATCATTCAACCGATGGAAACGAACTGGGTACAATAGCCTCTACCCTCAAGATAAAGAGCATTATTTGGCAGATTTTTCCATCTTTATCGCTCGCGACAGATTTGTGTTTACGTTTTCAAAGCGAATAAGCTTTGACAAACACTGATACTTTTACAGAAACGGAGATAGTAATCTAATAATAATCTGACAATCCAGAGATACATAATATTTATCTGATAAAAACGCGTCAGCACTCTTATAGCAATAACAAAACCCAAGCTAGTGATTACGTAGGCACCTCGAGTCTGACCAATTGTAAAATTGTATATTGTGTATCTAGATGATTTAATTAAAAACTGGATACTATAGTAAATTTTTGAATCTATACAGAAAGCATAAATACATAAATACATTATAAATAAAACATAAATACATTGTAAAATGGACAATTCATTTATAACAAGAAGTGATCAGAATTTGGTGAATCGTTTCGACGCCATTTTTTCTTAATTTGAAATCTTTTTTTTTAAATCTACTTATATATAATTTTATTGTGGGTAAATATATTTACTAGTGATTGTGGAGCCACCACAAGTCTGACTCATTGTAAAATGTTAGATAGTGTACCTAGAAGATAAAATTAAAAATTTGGACATTATAGCAAATCTAATAAATAGGGAATTATAAAAAATAACTACATTATAAAATGGACAATACCATTTAATAACATGGGTGAAGAAATAATTTTACATACAATCGTTTAGAAGTACCTTATTTCTTTTTTTATACCTATATATAATTTTATGGTTGGTAAATATTGTTAAATTGTCTTCTCAGATCATATAATGTTTTCTTTAAAGTTCCATTCTAATAGTTCATGTGAAACTTTTTAGGAATAAAAGTTTCTTAAGATGAAATTTCTTAGGAACATTTTTTTTTTTTAATAATGTTCCAAGTTTATGGTAAAAGTTTAACCTTTATTTCTGTATGTTATGAAAAAAAAATATATGAGAAGTAATTGGGCATAGATTAGAGTTATAATTTATCTTATATGAATTACGTGATTCGATCGTGTCGTTTGATTGAATAGGTAATAATAAAAGCCATTTTTTAGACCAACATAATTGGCGAAAACAACAGAACTTTTAAATAAAAGATTCTTAAAAATAAAAGTTTTTTAAAATTCTATAAAATATTTACTTGAAAAGTTGCAAGAGAAAAAAGTTGAAGTCACGAAATAATAGAAAAAAAATTTAAAATAAAGATTCCAGTCGTACCAAAACAAAAATAAAAATAAAAATAAAACTTTGAAATTAAGCTTGATATGAATGTTTGGACTCATATTACATAATATTGGCGCTTCATTAAAATCGGTGAGATTTGTTATGAATGACATCGTATTCAGGTTTGTGAATGACAGAGTAAATTTATGTCTATTTCAATTTTGCCGCCTCTTCTTTTGTCTGTCCTCACCCCCCAATAAAATTCAACATTTAATAAAATTAGATGACCCGTGCGAGTACTCCGCACAAACGTAATATTTGTATCTAATTTTAATATATTAAGGGCTCAGCACGACTTTCATTCAATAACGTTTAATACATATATTTAGTAAGCCATCAGTTATAAATATGATTTACACTATGCCATGGTTTAAACATTGCGTTTTCTTAAACTTAGATTTAAATATTAGCTTTTTTCCTTCATTAGATTATAATAAATTAACAGAAGCTTCTAAACATTGCTTTTAACTCCTGATAACGGCAAAAGACAAAAGACTCTAATTCTCAATGAGGAATAGTTAGTGCAATCAGGATGTTGTTATTTTATCATAAAAAAAAATCGAAAGTGTATTTTTAATTTGATAAACTTCAATAAAAAAGATCTAAAAGAAAAAAACTAAAGTAATTGAAGCACACTGACAAACATTCCAAGGAGTGTTCTAAGGAAGACACATTTATATAAATCAAAATAAAATTAATAATTTGATTAATAAAAAAGAATAAAACGTTCAGAAACTTAAAAAAATAATTACTAATTGAAGCATTACATACTGTACCGCGGAAAAAAGGGCCAATCTCCAAAATATTAAATTCCCATTTGCAACCGAATCTTTCAACAAATGATAAATGTTCAGAACGCTATAACTCTGAACCAAATCGTCCGATTTCGATAATTTCTTTTAGTATTAGTAGAAAAAAGGCATTTTCAGTCTCAACAAATAATAATTTTATTTCAAATTCTCGCCTCTTGAGGCATCTTCAGGGATAATATGATTTTACATGTAATTCAAAATATTCATCTGAAAAAACATATACAAAAATCTTTCAGGATTTACATTAGACATTAGCCCATTTTTTAAACCTTAAAAACATTATTCATCAATGAACAATATATATATATATATATATATATATATATCAAAAAATCTACTAATACGTATTATAGTCTCTATCCAAAGATCAACTTTTATGATTTTTTTTTTTTAACGTTTCATAGGGAATCTAGTAAGCTTTCAAATACTTATATAATGGACGAGTTATTCGCTTAAATTATGAATTGATTTATAACGTCTCGAGATTCGCTGAGACGGTACCATCAAACTGTTTGAAACCTCCCACTTTTACAATCACTTTTATTTAAGTCAAGGTATAAAATTAGGAATCAAAATTACGATTCGCGCAGTCTACGCGATATTCCCTTTCTATTGATACCTCATTCGTCAAACTCCACCACTCTTGAGAGTCGGAGAAGTGGTATATATTTGAGAAATAATATATAAGATCTTGAAGGTAAAATGTTCCGAAAAAAATCCTTGATCTCATAACATTAGCTCATGTTATTAATATTATTTTATTATTCTTTTTTTTTCTTTTATTATGAATTTTTTATTGTGAAAAAAAAATACATTTTGCCTCAATTAAGGGCATTGAGTATTTATGATGAATGAAGTACAATCATACCATATATGCAATAAAAGAACAACATGATTATAACAAAATAAAATAAAATAAAACTTATATCACAGAATAAATCAAACTTGATACACCATTAAATAAAAACTAAAATAAAAAAAATAAAAATAAAAACACATTTAAACTTATTTACAATATTTGATTTTTTATTATTAGCCCTCTAAATTCAGCTGCTTAGAGCAAAATCCCTCTTTTGCCTCTTCTCCTAATTCTGGCCCATATTTCTGCTATACAACAAGATATTTATGTAATAAAATAATTGATTGTTAAATGTTTCCAATATATTAAATGTTTGTATAACGGGGATTTTCGTATAACTGCACCTCTTGTAATTGTATATATTTCAAAATATTGTATTTTTCAGTTACTGTTAATTACAAAATTGCTGGTAGCTAAAATTAATAATACTGTAAACAGATTCATTGTTGCTTGAAAGGTGTTGATATGAGTCACGAATTTTGAGGTTCTTGCACCCAAAGCTCGTAGTCACGTATAATACAGTGGAGTGGGATTGGAAGTAGAAGAAAATATTATAATACATTCACCAATGTTTTTCCAGTCTTCTGTAATAATAGCTTATATAAATAAATAAATAAATTAACCATTATATAAATAAAATTTAGTACTGTAAACTAAACATCGCAATTTTTTTTTTTTTTTTGAGTAGGAGTTGGTCGGGGGGTGTGGTCAAATAAATACTAAATTTTAAAAAATAGTATTTTTATCAATAATATAAAATGTATTAAAATTAAAATTTTATTAATAATAAAAATTATTATTTTTAAAAAATTTAGTATTTATTTGACGGCACCCCCCTACCAACTCCTTCTCATCTTATATCACGGTCAACCATCTCTACATCATTTTTTTTTTTTAGTGTGTAGAGCTTTATAGTATCCAGCCTAATTAAACTTTATTATACTCTTTAGTAAAAACATATCTATTTATTAATTATATCAAGAAATATTATAATTTAGTGTCGGAACCAAAACACCGTTTAAAATAAATAATGCATAAATTATAATCATTTGATTAAAATAATTAACGTCTTCACGATTCCAAACCAATTTTTATGTTACACATTTAGGTTGAAAAAAAATTATGTAATAATTGATGTACAAATATATATATATATATATGTATATGCATAAATGTATTTGCATCTATCCGATACATTTCAATAACAATAAATGGAGGATGATCAGGCTGTTAGATAAGGGACTACCTTAATTTTGGCATCCCTTCTCCAATAAAATTCAACAGTATTTAATATAATATAACTGGAACTAAATATCAACATCTGATAACAATAATTCATTTTTTGATTAAATTAGTAAAATTATAAACGACCTAAGCAGAGAAAATATATTTTTGGTAAATTTCGTTCTAACTTTGCAACCACCTAAATTTTGACATTGGGGGAAATAAAAAAAAACTTGGAGATTTTAGTAAAGAAATATTATGATGTGGAAATATGAGAAATAAGTGACGCAAGTCATTTTGCTCCACAATGGAATACCTGATTTTCAGTTTCTCAGCCGTAGTGATTATTTGCCTATGTAATTTCCCATATATATTACATAGGTTGCATTGATGAAGAATATTAATATTAAGTCAACTTCATGTTATTATTTTCTTAAGCATTCCATCAGCTGTAATAAGTCAGTTATGAAATAGTGCTCTCTATCAATTTCCATCAATTTTTTATGTATATTGTCTTATTCATATCAATTTCGCTCTTTTCAGTGTGACAGCAGGGAAGATTATGATATGGAAAGCGCTCCGTTAGCAAACCAAATCTCAGACAATCAACCAGCCTACGAACCATATTCCCCAAGGCAACAAACAGACAAAAAAAGCTATTATTCACAAGGAGATTTACAACATTATGCTATGGCGCAACAAGAACATAGTCAACCCACCACTTTTCACCAGCCTCAGTACAAGGGACAAGTACATCTCCAACAAGACGAATCAAGACTCGCACAGTAAGAATTCATTATAATTATATATTAATTTTGATACAAAGAAACATATTTCAAGCTAGAATACCGTAAAATGGGGTTACTTTGTGACAGCGGGTAAAATTTAGTTTGTGTTGATTCAGTGGTGGATACACTGAGTTGGTTCAGTCTGTAAAAACGTGCTTTGTGTAGGCATGTAATGGGCTACTATCATGCAGCAGTTTGAGAACCATAGTTCACTACTCTCATTGTGCAGTTAGATTTTATTTATTTACATTGTTTTTTTCAAAATTCTTGTTTTCATGAAACTTTCGCTTGTGCCTCAAAAGTGATTTTGACTGGACCAAAACAGTGTACCCACCACGGAATTACCACAAACAAGTTTTTCAAAAAGAATCCATTCTTTCAATTCTACAGCTATTTCTATAATATATTACAGACCTGAAGACGAAATCCATAATGAAGAAAAAATGCCCGTAAGCAGCGGATACCATATGATGAGGCAGGGAGGAAACAACTTCGCTCCAAACTACAGGCAGAACATGATGATGAACGGTGGCCAGAACTTCCGCCAGCAACCTCAGTTCGTCCCACCCAGGTTTACCATGGAACAGCAGATGCAGATGCAGATGCAGATGCAAAGGAATCGCATGTTGGCAGCCGCCCAAGCACAGGCCTACATGAATCAACAATCTCATCAACATTACTCCCAGCCGCCAGCTCAACAGTTCTCCCAACCCCCAGCCCAACATTACTCCCAACCCCCAGCTCAACATTACTCCCAGCCCCCAGCTCAACAATTTTCCCAGACCCCAGCTCCAACTTATTCCCAAACCCCAGCTCCAACTTACTCCCAGCCCTCAGCTCCAACTTACGTCCAACCCTCGGTACAACAGTACCAACCTTCTCCCTCCGTCGCTTCTCAGGCACAATCACAGTAAGTTACGCTATATTTTTATGTTATTTTAATATTCACCCATATAATATATTAGGAGCACCCGTTTTCAATATTTCGCATTTTAACTATAATTAAAGCTGCTATATATTTATTTAAAAAAGTACTTTATTGGGTAATAAGACATCTGATGTGGCTTTTCATCAGCCCCAGTACAAGGGACAAGCACATCTCCAACAAGACGAATCAAGACTCGCACAGTAAGAATTCATTATAATTATATATTAAATTTAATACAAAGAGACATATTTCAAGCTATTTAAACACTAACAACTCTAAGTAAAAAATAGTTGACAAAAAATAAATTTGAAAAATATTTCTTTAACTATAAATATAAAGCAACGAAAATTATTAGGCTATGGGGAGGGTGGAGATAGGGATTTTCCCTGGGTTCGGCTTTCTAAGGGAGGCCTAGAAGAAGAGTCAAGTTGTATTGTGTATGTTTTTTTAATTAGATGAGGATTTTATTGTTTTAAGTTTAATTTTTTTAGGGGGCTTCAAACTTAACTAGGCCTCGGGCGTCAAATGGTCTAGGTAGTGCTCCCGATCAATCTTCACTGGGTTTTAATACGTCATTCGGTCCAGAGAATAGCACGGAGAATTCCTGGAGTTCCTGGAGTCCTGCTTTTCCCTCCACAGATGGAGAGACAAGCCTGGTTCTGAGTTCCCTTAGCTGATTATAAATATTGTACATAGGTATGGATGTGCTTTTTGAAGACTTTTTTACTCGTTCTCCAATCCATTATTTTTTTGTTTTGTTCAACTACTTATACTCTATTCTATTCGTACGTGCACATAGTATGAACGAACACTTGCAGTCCAAATATTCAACGTTGCAGATTGTATTTTTATTCAATAAACTTGTTACACTTTTAAATTCTTCCTTCTAACCATGATTTTGTTTTCTGAGCTATTGGTTTTTCAAGACATGTTTACTTTAAATTGATACGTAGTATGAGGTGACGGAGATAAAAATAAAACTGTTTGCAGGGTAGAGAGCTACCGGGCACCAGCACAGAATATTCGCTACCAACCAACGCCTCCTCCTGCTCAACCGAAGGTCCGCTATTCTCCTCCATCACAGCAGGTCTACTATGAAGATTACGAAAATGCAAGACAGAAAGAATAAACAGGTCCGATCTACCACGAAACTTCTTTTCAACCCATCTTAGACTGAAATGCAACTCGCTTCTGGCTTATCGACCATGATATTTCAGCAGCCATATTTAACATTTATGTATGATAAAAAATTCATAGATTTGCTAGAACGGACTGAATGAAACGTACTAGGAGAAAAAAAAAAGTTACAAGTGTACAATAAGTTAATTTGTTTGTTGTTAAATTATATAGTTATAGTTATTACTAAAGCGCTTTATTTCTTTTCACCCTCCATGCACACTAATCTTAGAATTTGAGGAGTTAATCGGGGAGGGTGCGGTCAAATAAATACTAAATTAAAATATAGAAATTATTTTAATTTTTGCCAACGTTTCGACCCACTTTGCAGGTCGTCTTCAGGGCTACAAAAGATACAAAACATGTTGAAAATAAAAAAAAAATATGAGTAGATATAAAATAAGAAAAGTTGTCAGATGCAGAAATAAAAGATGATATCAGAGATATAGTGGGTGACAATGTAGTTAAATATTAAGTACGAGTATAAGGTCGAAACGTAGGCAAAATTTAAAATAATTACTATATTTTAATTTAGTATTTATTTGACCGCACACCCCCCTCCCCCTGATTAACTCCTTCTCATATTATATCAACGGTCAACCATCTCTACATCATTAATCTTAGAAATATTTTTAAAGGAGTTTTTTAGATAAGTGTTATGTTGATGAAAACTGAGTATCATCAAACTTTATATACTTTTGAAATTGAAATAAACCTAGAAAAAATAATTAAAAAATATATGAAAATGAAGAAATTTGCATATAATTTCAGGCAAAATATATTTATTTTTTATAATACCATAATATTATATTTTATAATACAAGGATGTTGGAAAAAAAAAATCAGGCAATTAATCAATCGAGAGAATTACCACTACTTGTGATGACAAGTTTACTGAAGCAAAGGAAATCGAAAGTGTTGGTCCACAATATAGTTTTCTAGTGCCTCTTGTTGTTCCATCTAACCTCATTCTTGGCTCACCAATTACAGTAAAAGAAAGGTAATATAGTTGCACTAAATTTGTTAAAAATTTGAAACAACCCCTCCTTTAAAATCCACACTTCAGAGCTGTACTGTAGATGAATCCTTGAAAACATTTTTTTCTAACTTAGTGAAGCCATTTTTATACATATTTTTAGATATTATTACAACAAAAATAAATCCTTCGAAAGTATTTTCAAAAACAGTGACTATAAGACATTATTCACAGACCATAACTTGTTAAAAATATCGTATTTTAGATTAGCGATAACATAAGACAAGAAAAACTTGAAATGGTATGGGGCGAGCTTAACTTAAAAAAATCTTGGATACTTATAAACCGATTGCGGTGTATGTTAATTAAGACAATGGTGTATTATTTTGAATACCACTGCTTCAATCATCTTCCAAGTTAACAGGGGCTGTCCTCTCTGTTTTAATTTTAATTAAATAAACAAGAACGGAAATGATTGAGGATACAGAAACTATTCATCGCTACCAATGAACTGTGATATATCGATTCATATTCATTCGCTGGGGAGCTTTTTTAAATTATAATATATCTTAATTAGTAAATATGGATAATTAGTAAGTTTGGTATTCGATGAGACCGATCCTGTAGATAAGTTAATACAAACTTTGGTCGACGTATTGCGAAGTAAGAAAAACGAATACCATAAGGAGATTAGCGGAAATGGAGAAATGTAAAGTTGAATTTCCTTTGAATTGGAATGATTTAGATACTTTTATTGAAACACTGAAACTTTATTTTACAACATATGGCATTAAAAAAGCTAAATATGTAGCAGTGTTGCTTACAAAGGTAAGTACAGAGATATTAAACGTAATACTTATTGTACAATTATCGACCATGATATTTCAGCCCCCAAATTCAAGATTTATGTATGATAAAAAATTCATAGATTTGCTAGAACGGACTGAATGAAACGTACTAGGAGAAAAAAAAGTTACAAGTGTACAATAAGTTAATTTATTAATTTCAATTTTCTATTAATTTCAATTAATTTCAATTTTCTATTAATAATTAATTTTAATTTTCTATTAATAATTAATTTCAATTTTCTATTAATTTCAATTTTCTAAGTAGTATTCAAACCACCATTATGTCATGTGTAAGGTTAATGCAACCATAAACATGTAGCTTATCAGTATGACATATTGTAATGTATATAATAAAAAAAAATAAATAAAAAAAAGTTAATTTGTTTGATGTTAAATTATATAGTTATAGTTATTACTAAAGCGCTCTATTTCTTTTCATCCTCCATGCACACTAACCTTAGAATTATTTTTTAGAGGAGTTTTTTAGATAAATGTTATGTTGATGAAAACTGTGTATCATCAAACATTATACACTTTTGAAATTGAAATCAAACTAGAAAAAATAATAAAAAATATATATAAATGAAGGAATTTGCATTCAATACCATTGTGGATTTGGATGAAAGAAAATAATTAATTTATAAAAACTCATTAAGTAAATACTCAATACTTGTTCGTAATTTAGGAATACCGAAATTCCAAAGGATCTTACATAAACAGAAATCGTTTATTTAATAACTTTCTCATCAGACCGCGACAATGAGGATGGGAGGATGAAGAGTAGGTTTTGTTTTTTTATTTTATTTTTAGACATACAATTAAGATCATTAAGATTTAAAACAAAATCATGTTTTGAAAACTACGTTTTTTATGTTTCTATAACGAAAGGAACATAAGAACTTAAAGAATATACTTATTTAAATGTATTAGGTATTAATATTTGCATGAATTAAGGCTATATCATTTCATTTCAACAAAAGGAACATAAAAAAACATTATTTTCGGTAATTAGAAAGCAGGAATCGTGATATCTCGATCCATTGGTAGTAAGGTTGCTAAAATGATAACACCTGTTAATTGGCCTAATTTTATATTATTAATGAAACAATATATTGTGTGTCTTACATAGTGTTATTTTAGCATACAACACTTAGCATAAATTATTTCATCTCATGACTAGAGATGGTATCTTGAAGATGACAGTTGTGTCAATTTCGATGATGCTCAGTGGATTTCAATAAGCATGAATATTGTAACAGTCCTCCGACATATAGTGGAAGAAAGACTTCAATGGTTACAGTTAATAAATAAAACCAGGAACTGTTGAACATACACTGACAGGCAAAAAATTCCATCCACTTGATTTTTTCAAGTTTTCATCTAAAAATATTTCTGCTTTGGATTGGTCTATTGTTTTTAATGAATAAATACGCAATATTTTTGTTTGTTTTCAATTAGGAATGTTAATATAGAGGACAATAAGCCTTAATCCTTAATTAAACTATATGATTCTAGATTCCAATGTTTACTTTCTATGGAATCAAATGTTCATTCAGTATCATTAGTTCAGTGCCGTTTCTTGCAGCACATTTCTTAATCTCCGGCTTTTAATTTTTTCAATATTAAGTTTAAAAATACCTCTTAGTGCTGAGGATGTTGCGCGTGGTGTGGCACTTATTGATGATGGACGTTCCATCAGATATGCAGCTAATGCCATCGGAGTTCCATATGAAACTTTACGAGACGCCGTCAGGCGTTTTCGGGAAACTGGTTCTTATAATAGAAGGCCCGGTTCTGGACGGCCTAGGGTAACAGAACCACGGGATGACCGGATTTTGACTGTGAGAATTTTACGAAACCGGCACCTTACCGTTGTTCAAGCGATTCATCAGCTCGAAGAAGTTCGAGGTGTGCAAATTTCTGAACGTGCTGCTCGGAGAAGATTAAATGAGTATGGAGCTTGTTCTCTGTTTCCCTATTGCCCATAAATTTTTCATTTAGAAAAATCTTATGGTTTTTCTAAATTTTCCCAGTCGATATGTGCCTTTATCAAAAATTCAAAACCTCGCCAGTCTACCTTTAAAAATTTAAAAAGCAAATTGTATAAACAAATAATTTTTATCTATACTTTGTAATCAAAAACAACGAATAATTTATAAAGTTTAAATATTTACTAAAATTTCTTCACTTATTGGCGAAATATCTGAATATTGGAGCTGAAAGTAGGTAGGTGCTAGAGAGGAACTATTTCCAATTGAATTTATGGTAAAAAAGTTATGCAGAAATGTCGTGTTTTAGGTCATAAACATCAATTACCCAGTTAAGGAATTTTGACCGCCATATTATGAACAAGAAATATATACATGTATAAACCTTTGGTGAATGGAATTCACCTGTTCCGCATCCTCCCCCCTCCTCCCCTCAGAACATTCCTGGATACGCCACCGGTTCAGGAAGTGATTGATAACGGCGGTTAAATCAGTGGGTGGTAGGATATCATAACTTTGAAGCAATCAGAAAGGTTACACAGTCACATCGGAAAGAAAAAAACTGTCATTAGTCTTACATAAGACGAGGAAATGGAAGGCCTACGTCGCGTCGGGAATCCAAGTGTCTTTTCGTTAATAGACTAGGCCACTTTTATTTTTGTTACCTTCTCCATCAGAGCAACATTGATAAAATTTTTAACGAACGGTACATTGCGTTTTTTTATAGAAAAATAATAAGAAGAAGCAAGGCACATGGAATAATTATCAGAGCAGAAATAATTTTGTAAATCTCATGCAAAAACCAGCTTTATGGGATGGAGAAGCTATGCATGTTGATGAAAATGGGCAGGAATAAAACTTGCATTGCAACAAAACTATTGCGAAAATCGCGAAACAAATAAAATAATAATAGAAAACAATCGATGAGAGTTGGTAAACAACTTGCGGTAGTCCTTTTATAATCTTTAAGAATGATTATAAAATGAAATTGAAAGATTTATAAATACTCAGTAAGGGGACCAATGAGACAATTAGTTCTAGATAAATAAATTGTCCAAAAATTAAATATATATACTGATAATATTCTTTGTTTATTACAGGACAAGTCCCTTTAGAATAAAACACAGTAATATAATTGTTGGATTGAAAACCTCATATGTAAATAACAATAAAATAACCATATAAATAATCGAAATAATAACAAATTATAATTTAACTTATGAAGGGTGCGCGAACGGTGGTATGGTTAAAATAATATACACAGTATATCAGGATAAATAATTTTAGACTGTTAAAAAAAAACGACTGAATTAGGGCTATTGAATTGAATAAAATTGAAATATTACTTCATATAAAAGAGTTTAAGAAATAACTTAAATATTGGGGAGAAGACGTCGTTGACCGGGAACATCAAATGTCTAAGGCCGGCGCTGCTTATAACATTAAATAAATGAAAAAAAAAGCGAAGTAATAATAATTTATATACATATTCACAGAAACACCTATTTACAATTGCTCGGGAAATGCGTGGATAATAAGTGATTGAATAGGCGGGATTTAAAGATGTAAAGAGTATTGTAGCGCCGATATATATACACATATATAACACTTTTTTTAATCGATCCTTAAACACTGTAATTTAAAATAATTATTCTAATCGGGTTTCAATCATAGTTTCAATCCCGTTTTCCTTACACAATTACTAGGATTGAAACGTTGAATAAAAAGAATAAACACAGAAAATATTGTAGTTTATTAAAATATATCTAAGTGACCTATTAGTAATAGGCTATTACCTAATCAGAATAGAGAGAGAAATACTTATATAAAAGCAGTGCTGCCTTAGTATATAGGGTTGCTCGATAGACAGCATACTCATAAATCCTTTTTTTTTTGGACATAGCACTTCATTATACTTGAATCACATATTAATATATATACAAATTCTTTTCATTTTTTTCCATATCACTTATTAAGTATAACACTTAATATTAATACTATGCTATATCAACATTATTACTATTATATAATACTAGTAGGCCCGTGCGAAAAATTCGCACAGCATATAGTTATCAAATGCCAAATTAATAAGAAAATACAACCTATCAAAAGATTAAGACATCAAATGTTACTTCATCGATAAATATAATCGACAAAGCAAATAAAAATTAATTTAAATTTTCATTTTTGTTTGGAACCAACATGTATACAAATTTCAGTAATCTGTATCTTTGCTAAAAATTGTCCGATTGCGATGATTTTTTTTCCTTTTGTAGGGAATTTAGTAATCTTTTATATAATCATGGGCATAAACCAGGGAAAAGTGTGTAATTTTTCAGTTATTCGCAAATAAAGTTTATTTTCTTTCATAACTTGTTTGCCTGAATTTTCTGGGTGATTGGACTATTTTGTCAGCCTGAAGGAGAAGGAAGCCTTCGAAATAGGTGGCTCAATCTTGAGATTTGGTGAAAAATTTACGATGATATGGCTTGCCGATCAAAACACCATCGATGAATAATATAAACTCCCTCCCTCTCGATCATAGAGACCTCAAGTCGACGAAATGAGACATGTATTCAATGACAGTACTACAATTAATGTAAGGTTGTGCGGATGCGAACCCTATGCCTAGCGTTATCTCGAAAATAGTACGTTTTTCGGCTTAAAAACGCAGTATCCGATAGTTCCGAGGGAACTATCCGGGTCTTGCTGTACGCATCAAAATCTTCAAGATCCAATTTGTCCCGTATCGATCTACAGACCTACCGCCGTTCCAGTATCGAAGCCTAGCAAAATGTTTGTATCAACTTTATTTATTTTAGAAAGAAAAACAAAAGTGGAGAATACGTTTCGCTAACCCCCCGTGAAATTCTGAATTCAACGGTACCCCATTCATGGTATTTGAGTATGACAGGAGCTTATATTTGGTAAAAAACCGATTTCGAGCCTTACTGTAATAATATATGTGGGGATATGTATTTCGGTGAGACCGATACAGCACTAACTCTGAAATATTGAAAAAAAAACTATTCGAATATAATAAATTATATATATATATATATGATGTATCAAAAAGTATTTTTCTTCTAATATCTTGGATTTGAATAGCCGAAACGAACAAATTATCGGAGGCTTTACATACGTGTGTGTGTAAGCACAAAAGCATGACAAGGTAAGTTCTAAATGAAAACCAATGGTTGTGAAATCCATTGAATAGCTATTCCTATCAGATTCTATGAGACGGAACCTATTCTTTGTAGCCTAGATTCTGAAGCTCAGTCAGAGAGATAGACTTGGCATAGCCTACAGGGTTCTCCCAGGTCACCGAAATAAGTCAGTGACCTGCTAACTCATTTTATCCTGTCTGATCCTAATTTCGATCAAATCTAGGACTATCTAAGCGAAACTGTTTCCCAAAGTGAGTAATTTTATGAAGTTATTACACCTATGATAAAATATTATGTGCAATTCCACAATAAGGGCTAATATTGTTTCATCGATCAAATATAAAGACGTTACGATCACTAAATATACTAACTAAACATAAAGTCTAGTCCGCAACGGAAAATTATATATATAATTAAAAATGAATGGCTATGACAGGTAGTGAATACAATTCCTGTGGGTAGGTTATTGTTTAGTTAAATATATAAATGTTTCAGTGACTACATGGGCGGTATGTATAATGGTTCCTCATACTCGACTTGAACGTTCCGTCAAAAAGGAATACTTTTATGAAACTCAATGAAAGTGGACGCCTTTCAATCCATTCGATTGCGGAGACGCTTCTATAAAGGAATAACGTTATTATAAATTGAAACTGTTCCGTAACCTCATTTATTAACTCGATACTAAATCGGTAGGTGTTAATGCGTTTTCTGCAAATATTAAAGAGAAGAAGAAGTTGCTTCTCTGAAATCAAATAGGCTGAAAGGAGTCCTTTTTCATTGAGTTTCATAAAAGCATTCCTTTTTGACCAAACGTTTAAGCAAAGTTAGAGGAACGAGTAAGCATACCACCCTAAATTATATACTATGTAAACCCGCATTACAGCCCGGTGACACTGGAACATGTTGCGGGTCTGAGTCACAGCAGAAATGCGTGAAACATTTTGTTCTAAAGTGGGTTTAATTATTGTTTTGACTAAAATAAAAAATCATGCCACTCAACTCTAGCCATAGTTAAATGACATAGAGGTATACCATTATTTATTAGGTAATTTCATATGTCGTTTATGTCTGCAGATTATAACGAGCTATCAGTTATTTGAGCCGTTATTAGCCCTCTCTTTTTTTGATAATATTTACTACAATTCCAATTGATTGCGCATTGTTTAGTAAGCCATCAATTGTGACCATCGGAAAGTCCATTTTTAAAGTAAGTTTTTTTATAAGTATAAAATTGGACACTTGGCAGCCCAAGTTGCAAGAAACATTACCATGGAAAACGAACGGACCATTCGCCTGTGATTTGAAAAAATATATATCAATTTCTGTGTGGTGGTCAATGGCATGAATAATTTATTCCTCCTTTTTACCCAGAGGTGAAACCATCACGTCCACATCTTACTTCAGTGACAAGATACATCAAACACTTGTCAAAAAAAAGACTCCATTGGTTAATCGGAAGGGAACTAATACTCTTACACGAAGCGCTGTATCGTTATGAATTCCTTCCACATCCACCTTATTCGCCAGACTCATCTCCGACAGATTTCCATCCGATCAGAAATTTGGACAACTTCCTTAAAGGTAAAATATTTGAAAACGGATCTCAGGTCAAAAACGCATTTTCTTATTTAATTTCTTAACAAAACCCTGAATTTTTCAGTTCTGGGATTGGAACTTTGTTAACAGGTTGGGGAAAATATATAGAAAATGAGGTTAAATATTTTGAAGAAAAATGTTTTTATTTCATAAAGTTGTTTTACTAAATAACCTTCCCTGTGAAAACTGACATTTCATATGAAACGAACCAATACTTTTTAATATACCATATACCAATACGACGTATAAGAACTTAAATTACTAACTTCTTTGTATCTTGAACTTGAAGATCTAAATGTTTGAGGGAAGGAATGGGTGGGTACCGCGCAACTTGCATAGAGATTAGAGGGCATCTGTATTCGGGAGCCGTGGCGTCCGGTGAGAAACCAACCCGGCCTAGCTAACCAGCACCCAACGGTTTGTCTGTATAATGCATCAGTCCGGTTTCTTCATAAAATTATTTTAGACCATTCGTAACAAAAAAAAATTTATTTATTTTTATAAGGGTTACTTTCTGTCCAAGTCAACGTTTTTGTGCTTCAAGATAAAAAACAAAACAAAAAACTAATCAACATTATAAAAATAATTACGAAACAAATGAGGTATCTCATGCAAAAATTGTACGATTAAAATTTCTATCAACAGTATAGTACTGAGCATTATGACATATGGGTCAGAAACTTGGACCATAAAAAGCAACCTCAGGAAGAAACTTCTAGCCACCAAAATGGACTACTTAGGACGAACTGCGGGAATATCCTGAATGGATAAAGTCAAAAATACGACCATCAGAGAAAAGATGGAGGCTAAAAGAACCATTCTGGAAGAGATTGAGATAAAAAGCCTGAAGTGGTATGGACTACTTAATATTAATACTAATATTAATACTATATATTAATACTCTATACTCTATATATACTCATACTTGGGTATGGACTACCCAAAGAATTCCACTTATGCAAAACTAGGGAAAGAAGAAGACGAGGAAGACCAAGGAAGACCTGGGATGACGAAGTGGAGGAACCCTTGATGGAGCATGGTCTACGGGAAGAATGGACCTTAGATAAGACATTATGAAAAGAGGCCATCCAAGCACTTTAGGTTAAGGAAAACCAACTATTAGTGGAAATTCCTATAAAAAAAAAAAAATCTATAAGGGCAGAATAGAGATTCTATAAAAGAAGCTAGGCAATAAGCAGAATAATACTAGATGAATGAAAACCGAACAACTTAAATACACTCTTCGAACATTAATACAGAACAAAATAAATAAACTTAACGCCAACAAAGAAATTATAATAAAAGTTGCAATAAGCAAATGAAATTCTAATAAACTAAAACATTCAATTAATCAAGAATAAAAAATAATGCATTTTAAAGAACTTTTTCCTGCTTAACAAGCCTGCTCCATCTCTTTCTATCTTGGGCTATTTCTTACCAGTTATCTGCACGCAGCTCTATTGCATATTTCTTGATTCTATCTATCTATTTGCTTTTTGGCCTTCCACGTGGTCTTTTGCCTTTCATTGTGGTACTTGTTACGCAGAGGCTTCCAAATGGTTTTTTACGAGCTATATGCCCCGCCCATCTTAACCTCCGGGCCTTCATCTCATGGGATATTGATTGACCAGTTTCTGTCAAGTAAAAAAAGTAAGAAAAGGTGAGCAATAAAATATCTTGAGAGGGAGTTGGGGACAGGTAGGATCTTGCGCCTTGGGGGGGGGGGGATAGGCACCTCCGGATACAGAAATATAATACATATTGCTATGCTAAAGACCTGTGACTTGCTGATAAACTTATACAACACAAGCTTTTATTGGGTAACTACCAACTGATTCCCATTACTAAGCCGAAAGGAAAATGGTTTCGCAAAATAGCTATGGGAGTTACGCACTAGATCTCTTGGCTCATATACTCTTACCTAATTGTGCTATAATTTGTGAGAGATGTCATCAAAGGGAGTTCCACATATTTCGGAATTGTTTTTCCTTCATATTATTCGAAACCTATGTAATTAGTGTCATTTTGAATAAGGGTTTCAAACAGTGAAAGGTGGAATGCCACGAACTATGCGGGGGTCATGATTACTATTGCATTACAGTTGTCAATTATTTTCCTCATTTTTATTATAAATTACTTTCACGTTTGAACGCAAGGCGAAACTTACCCTTCAAGGTCGGGACTGTAATTCTGACGTCACAAGATATAAGTCTACTTTTTAAAAAAGTAATATTTTATAGTTGGTAATCCATATGGAATGACAGTCCACCAAGAAAATTAAAAGATATTAATTAATAAACAGTGAAGCCATGGTCAACATAAAATCGTCCTATCCGTAGAGAAGTTGTCTAAACTAGACTTAGAATAGGCCATACCAATCTGACTCAGTCCTATCCTCATTAGCAAACAGCGACCACCGAAATGCCAACATGGTAATATAACACATACAGTCAGCCACATTTTGGAAGAATGTTTTTTTTTATCTCAAACTTAACCAAGGACTTACACCCCCAATATTAATATTCTAAAAAATGAAGAAGACACTAAAGTTAGTATTATAGTTCATAAAATTAAACATTTGTTTAAATAAAATTTAAACGTTAGTTTTTTTTTTAATCTGGTTCAGAGATAAACAAAATTAAACTAAGGCGATGACCTCGAATTTTTACGCCTTAAAACTCCAAAAAACAACAACAATACTATCCAATAGAAAATTGAGATATACCAATGTTATTTATAAGCACAAACCAGAAAAACAGAACTCAAATTTTATTAAAATTTGCAAAAATCCTAGTCATTTTTTCTACATACACAAAAAAAAAATCTAGACCATATAATGAGACCAGCATCATAAGCTGGTTTATTGAGATTCTCAGGGACGGAGTTTCTCTCTTAGCCTCATTCTGTTTTTGCTGAACGTCTCTTCTCGTTTTTTTTTTCTTCTGTTACCTGCGCCTCTCTTCCATTTCGGTATTTTACCTGTAGACTTCATCACTGCCTTTCTTCAGCACATCATATTTTAAAGTAACTTCTCATAGAATAGTAACTCAAAGATATCAGTGCTTTCAATGTCTGTGTGTATAGAAATGTTTCTTTGGGATAATAGCCAAGGTCAGAAATAAAACGTTGTAAATAATTAATAACAATTTAGTACTATTTATGCGTAAAGAGAAGTTGTGACGAAATATAAAATATTAAAAAAAATAGTTCGTAAAGTATTGTTTTTTTATTACCCCAAAGAGGGTTAGATAAAATTAAATAATTAATATTAGTTTTAATAATAAGTATTAGTTTATAATAAATCTTAGTTTTAAGTATTAATTTTATTTCGGATTGGAATAACCAACAGATGATTGGGAGAAAAACAAAAGACATTTAAGAGGGAGATGGGGGAATCTCGCGAGTGTAGAGGCACGCTAAGGATTTTTGTGTGTGAAATAATTTAGTTTTATGGTGTACACCAGATTTTTCTTTTCCTCTCCAAGAACCTGTGATTATCAGCGACGAGTGCCGCTTGGTTTTACAAGTTGATGAATGAACATTTTCCCACTTCTGCAGATAACACAATGTGCCAATTGGACAGGGTTCAACCAGTGGGATATTGTAAATATGTACATATAATTTTTTTTTCTATCTATTTTTCCCCTAAACGTTTGTAATCGGTTTATTTTATAGTCGTAAGTTAATGTTTAGTTCTATAATAATTTTATAATCTTTTCTTTGATAATTAAAGTTAATTGTATTTTCTTTGTTTTCTTATAAATCTATCTAATTTCTTGTTCATAATTTTAATTAATTTCCTTAACAGTTTTTTTTTTATTTCTTAATGACATTTACAACTGTATTACATAAATACATCTAGTAAATTTGGACATAATAGATATAATGACATGAATACACTTGCTGAGTAACTACCCAATTAGTAGCACTCTAATGATATGACTACATTAGGAGATCACGGGGCCATCTTCTTTTCAGACGCCTCGGAGGGTTATTAGGAATTGAAGAGGAAGCAAGGTTAGAAACGAGAGGTTTGGGATGATTCTGAAGTTTATTATGGAAGGATAGGTATCTGGATTGGGCCAGATCTGAAACATAAGGAACATTAAGATCTTTATGGGAAATTTTATTAGTGACAAAGTAAGGAGCATTGAGGATTTTACGAAGGATTTTGGATTGTAAGGATTGGATGCGAGGGTAATTCGATGGTTTAGTGGAGCCCCGTAGCTCAACTCCGTAAGTCCAAATAGATCTTATTATAGTCAAGTATATGAGTCTTTTGTAACTAATGGGAAGTTTAGAGCGTTTGTCTAGTAAGTGCTGAAGTAATCGGAAACGTCGAGCGGTTTCTTGTCGTTTCAGTCTAGTATGAGGATTCCAAGTTAGTCGCTTGTCCAGGTGGAGTCCTATGTATCGGATTTGCTCAACAGGGATAAGTGGAGTATTGTTAAAGGAAACTGTAGGACAGGCAGTCGTTGGTTTATGACAACAGTTATTGAAGTTAATAGAAAGAAGTAAATTCATCATTAGTATTAATAATAGCCAGTTTTATTTTCTTCAGTTTGTTTTCACGTTTTATGTATATATCATATTTTTTTTAAAGGTTTAATAAGGAATTGTAAAACCCTATTCAAGGGATTAGGGAGAATGAATATTAACCGAGCAAGAAGATTCAATAAGTTTTTGAGGTTAATTAACATATGTTTTTAAGCCCATAGGTTCCCAGTTCGTAGCTCACTCCGCGTCCAAATTTTTTTTTCTTTAATTAAATTTATTTATTTATTATTATTTTTTTATGGTTTTCGCTATTTTCCAAATTTAACCAATTTAATAGCGTGGCGCCTGTTAGATAGTTAGTAATATTTAATTGACTTCATTTTTTTTTTTAACCCTACCGTCTCCACTGAGCATCTGGCAAGTTGTGGAAACAATTTTTCCAAATTAAAGACAATAACAAGGTAAGATGTTAATTAAATATTAAATGTTTCAAAAAGAGGTTGGAGCATTCCGGATTGATATAATTTTCAGTTGCAGTAAAAAGAAACTGAAGCCTGCGGCTAACTCTTGGACAAGGCACATTTGTTATTTTAGACCAATTATTTTTGGGTTTCTGTTAGACCAATTATAATTAAGTCAATTGGCGATATCTACAATACAAAAGAACTAACATCAAGATTTTATTCTGGGTTTAAACTGAGAATCACTACATAGAGAATTAGTTCAATCCAAAGCTCTAAGAAGTATTGAAAAGGTTGGTTTTCTAATTTCTATGATTGGTCAGTGGATGGTTATGCGGCGACGTAAGCAAGGTGGATCCCAACTTGATGGAAGCCGGGAGCTGAAGCTTACGTCATTATTTCAGAGGCATTTGCTCATATAGTAATATATCTGTCCCGTTGTTTCCAAGTTCTTGTTTCTTAATCTTTCCATTACCCAGTTAATGCTAATTTTTATAATTTTTGAACTGTCGAATATTTCTCCGGAATAAGAAAAACTATCAAACCTAGAGCATTTGGTGGGGGAAGGGGAGGGGAACTATAGTCTCGGGGCACATGACGAGTTTTTATCATCGCTCCAGGTCCATTAAGTTGAAGGAAAGCTAGAAAAAAATACTTAAAAGTACGCTGTACAGACCCCTTTTTATGAAATTATTAATAATCGTCTCAATATTTTTGTAGGCCACCTCTTTTTATCGATTTTGTGACCAAATTATCTTACTATCCAAGTGAAAAGCAAATCGGTATTCACGAGTTTTTGTACCTAATTAAATAGACAAAATTTGCCGACCTATAGATTGTAAAGGCCCTAGACAGACATTTCGTAAATAAAATATTTGTACTTTTTTTTTCTTCTTTTTGTTGGGAAGTTGTATGTTATTATTTGTTTTTGGCAATAATGACTTCCAATTAAACAAAAATTGATTTATTTGTTGTATTTCCAAGTTACATATTCACATGTCAACGTTTCGGGATATTTACTCCCATCTTCAGAACTATAATCCCAATGTTTTTTTTTTATTCATGGTTTAAATCTAATGTGCTCCATTGCCAAGTTTTAAATTAATGTTATAATAAATTAAAGTATATCACTAAAACCCCAACTTCCTCCCTGTATTTTTACATAATATGAGCGGGTATGATATCCATTTGTTCGTGAGGGAATTGGGGTATGACGAGAAATGAATCGATATGATCCCTAATTCAGAGGAAAAATACAACTCTTTCAAAATATGTTAGTAATCATTTTAAAATCAGATTCGTGGATTCATATCAATTCTTATCCGACAGCCTTGATTCTTTCGCGAAAATAGTTTCAGATATAACTGCTATTAAATCTTTGTTTAGAAGGGAAGAGGTTGATGTTTTAAAAAGAAAGGGGGTTTTTCCTTATGAATACATGACAACCTCCGAAAAATATTCAGAAACACAATTACCCCCTAAAGAAGCACTTTTTAGTAACCTTTCGCAGGAGGATATAACAGATGAAGACCATAGACATGCTCAAAAGGTATGTTATACGTTTAAATGTACGAAGCTGGGTGATTACAACGATATATATATATATATATATATATATATATATATATATATAAATATATTATATATATATATATATATATATATATATATATCAAATCAGATACACTACTACTTACTGATATTTTTAAATCTTTTAGGAAAATAACAATAAAAACAGAGCATCATCATGCCTTTAGAACAGTTATTGGTTAGGGGTGATTATTAGACCAATTATTGGTCTAAAGGCATGATAATGCTCTGTATATTATATACTTTAATTTATTATAACATGAATTTCGAACCTGACAATGGAGCACATTAGATTTAAGCTATGAATAAAAAATAAAAAAACATTGGGATTGTAGTTCTGAAGATGGGAGTAAATATCCCGAAACGTTAACATGTAAACATGTAAATTGGATATACAACAAATAAATCAATTGTTGTTTAATTGGAAGTCATTATTTCGAAAAACAAAAAATATATTTGTAGGTTACCACAGACAATATTTTTGTATGAAACTGCGTCCTAAGTAGATAACTTCCCTTAAATTATTCTCATTAACTAATACTTCCCCCAGAGATCTAGTGAAACTGAATGTAACTTAAAAATTTATAATTACTAGATATGGCCCTGAGATCTCCTACTTCAATATTGATCCTAAACTTAACTTATTAGCTAATGCTTTACAATTACTCAATTTATCTTAGATTTAAAAATCTTTCTGATCCTTCTGATAACCATACCTCAAAACTCCTCCATGTTGAGGGATGCTAAGCATTAATACTTACTTTATTTGTATGTTTTAGATTCTAACTAAAATTATCATTATAAAGTAGATAAAGCAGAAGTTTCAGCCGGATGTTAATGATTTGATAAAAAGTGGCCTGTAACACTGACTACATAGTTAGAAACTGACAAAGTTTTTAAAATGGAGCACAGGCGGATCCACGGGGGGGGGGGAGGGAGGAGAAGAGAGGACTTTTGGGGTGAAGCAACCCTCCCCCCCCAAAATAGTAAAATATAGCCTTGTCTTATGAAAAAAATATTAAAACATTATCTCTAAAAGTATTACTACTCGTTTAATTGCATTTAATAGGACTTTAAGAATCACTAATACACCATTTCATATAGTTTCTTTCATTGTCTTCCAAAGTTATTATCGTTATATATATATATATAATATATATATTATATATATATATATATATATATATATATACAAAAATTCGGGCTGAAGTCTCCCCCAAAAAAGAAATCCTGGATCCGTTAGCGAAATGGTGTAAATATGTAAATGAGGTACGACATATAAAATAAACTATTATGATTCAGACAAGATTTATTGTGTTCCATTTGCTAGTAATTCCTCTGCTTCTTTAGTCCGAAAATTTATAGGTACTTGGATAATACGGCGGTCCCAAAGCTAGCAAAGTAGAACGGGTCGTTGAGGAACGATCGGAATGTTGGGAGTGTTGCTCCAAGGTCTCCTCCTCTTTACAGCAGGTGGCCCTCCTCTCCGGTTCAACCTCGTCCATGGAGAATACGCTTCCTCGCATATAAAATACCTCTGCTAATTATATAAATAGTTTTATTCCATGTATCGAATCACAAGGAGCTTCAAGAGCATTTACAAAAGGAGTATGTACCAGAATAACAAAATACAAGTATCAAATAAATAAACTTGAAACAACGCGGAGGAATAATACAATACTAGCTGGTCCGTGGGAATAATCCACGAAGAATATTGGTCAGAGAACAAAAGACAAAATTATAATGGAATAAAAAAAATGGAACGTACCATAAGATGAATGAATCGTTTCCTATTTTTTTCGGTAATTGTAATAGGACAAGAAAAAGAACATAATTATATAACTTCATTCATGTTTTAAACAAAAATGTTTACGAAATACAATAACCTGTATCTCAGCTAATAATGGTCTCGATGTACAATTGGTTGATTTTTTTTAGATAATTTAGTAACCATTCAAATAATCATGAATTATGCGTACAAAAAATGTATACTTTTTGAGTCATTCGCAAATCAAGATTTTTTTTTTTTTTCATAACGTTCATTCCTGAAAAGTGGGATGTGACAATTTTTCCCACCTGAAGATCTTCAAAATGAGGGCTCAATCCTTGGATTTGATGAAAAATTAACACCATAACAATCCGATGAACAACCAAAGAATACAATATTTATTGAATATAATATATATATATAAATTTATATAATAAATGTAAATATAACACGTAAAGAACATAACAAGGACAGGTCATAAATTCTATGAAACTTTCAAAACCTAACTAAGAACTCCATTAAAACTACAAAAATTTTGAAGGACAATAAAACTTGAAATATTACAAATGTGTAGAGAACGATAGCGATAGCGATAGCTTCAAGAACGATAGCGCTTGCCTCTTCCTCCTAAGATATTTTCATTTTAAATTCCTAATGAGACAAACGCTCTAACCTTCCAATCAATTATAAAAGACTGATTTACATGACTATAATAAAGGCCTATTTGGACTTACGGGGTTGAGCTATGGGGCTCCACCAAGCCTTCAAATTCCTCTCGCATACAGTCCTTGCAATCCAAAATCCTTCGTAAAATCCTCAATGCTCCTTACTTTGTTACAAATAAAATTATCCATAATGACCTTAATGTTCCTTATGTATCAGATTTGGCCCAATCCAGATATCTGTCCTTCCATAATAAACTTCATAACCATCCCAACCCTCTTGTCTCTAACCTTGCTTCCTATTCGATTCCTGATAACCCTCCGAGGCGTCTGAAAAGAAGATGGCCACGTGATCTTCTAATATAGACATATTATTAGAATGCTACCAATGGGTAGTTTCTCTACATGTGTTCCATGTCTTTATATCAATGTGCAAATTTACTAGATGTATTTTTTTGTATACAGTTGTAAATATCATTTAAAACAAATAAAAAAAAAAAAAATTCCTAATGAAAAATGTGCTCCCCGAAAACTTAAAACAAGCCACACTCTTCTGGACACTTCTAAAAAGGAAAACATATTCAATCAGAACATGCAAAACAGAACACTTTTATTACGAGATGTATATTTATTTTTTTTTGTTTAAGGCATATGGGAAGATAAAAAGATCATACTATTGTAGACCTAACACTGTATTCACCATGCTAAGACAGAAAGAACCGAAAAACTATATTCTTAATCATAGGTTGAATCCAATTTAATAAAATCGACACAATATCATTATTTTACCAATATCCACCTTTTTTTTTAAACTTCTTTATCCACCTTTTTATCAAACGAGCTGTTTCTGAATATCGGCATATCGGAGAAAATACATTTGCGCGTGCGCAACCGGAAGTACTGTACGAAATTCAATCAAATGAACGCAGCATAATTATTTTACCAATTCCCAACTTCCTTTGAACTTTGAGCTACATCGATCGAGCCCATTCTGAAATATTGGAAAATCTGAGAAAATACATTTGCGCGTGCGCAACCAGAAGTATTGTATGGAATTTTCGACAAACCTTGAAAATTTCATGAAAATCGGATAAGCGGTAGTAGGTGATATGCCCGTCACATCGATTTGACTGCAGACAGACACCGAACCAAATTCGATCCTTGATGTCAGAAAAATAAATCGCGAGTGGAAATTTTCGATTTAGACCACAACATTTTTTTCAGCCTTCCACACGAATACAAAGCTTCCCTTTGTAAGCTACCTTTGACAGTGAGGAAGCAAATACTAAAATACCTCATTATAACTATATTCCACGTGAGAGAATGCTATATTAAACAATAAATTTAAATTAAATGAAGATAGTTAAATAAGTTTTTGCTAGTGAAATGAGGCCAGGACTCCATATTATTTCTCAATATATCGTTGCGATAGCGGTGCAAATCAACCTTTCTTCGAGAAAATCGTGACTTCGCTGTAAACAAATGAGTCGAAGTCACGCCTGCAAAAAATATGCTAAAGAATAAGCAACTGTTAAATACAAAAACGAAAAAAAAAAAATGACATATATTCCGTAGAGTATTTCGAGAATTATTTTTAAAACTCATCTAGCGTAAATTTAAAAAATTAATATTGTGACATACAGCAACCATCTATCATTGGCCCAAGACTCAAAAAAGTTAGAAAAAGTAAAAAGATTTAAGCTATCTTTGTTTCACGATTCCTTCATTGATTTTTCCTACTCTGGCAAATATTAGTCAAAATCGATTTAGTCACTTATAATCACTGTTTTTATATAAATCGATACCGACACCAAATAATCATTTTATGAAACATATATAAAGTTAACTACCTCGTTGAATATAAAATTCACTATTCATTGATTTCAGTTACTATCAGATACAACATGATGTTACGATGAATATATGTTTGAAAAATCTATGGGATTTTATGAAATTATTAAAATCCGGCTGAAACTTCGTAAATAGCTTCATCTCATCGTAACCTACAAATATTTTATTTACGAAAATTCTCGGAATTGAGGCGTTTTCTATCTGAAGGTCGGCTAACTTTGTCTATTTAATTAGGTACTAAAAACTTGTAAATACCCATTTGCTTTCTACTTGGATCGTAAGATAATTTGATCACAAAATCGATAAAAAAGGTGGCCTACAAAAATATTGGGCCTTTTGTCCTATATAACCTCGTTATTTTGAAAATTTGGAGGTGTAGGTCACAGCAAACGGCTCAATATTTTTGAAGTTCACCCTTTTTTTCGATTTTGCGATCAAATTATCTTACGATCCAAGTAGAAAGCAAATGTGTATTTACGAGTTTTTACTACCTAATTAAATAGATAAAGTTTGCTCCCCTCCAGATTGATCCGCCATAATTCCGAAAAATTTTTAAATAAAATATTTGTAGGTTACGATCAGATGAAGCTATTTATGAAATTTCAGCCGGATGTTAATAATTTCATATAATTGGATGTGTACCACTGACTATAATCCTATCCAGTATAATAAAGTTCACCAGATCGTAAACGCAGAAATAGAGATTTTGCAAAAATATCGATATTAATATATATATATATATATATATATATATTAATATCGATATTTTTGTCCGATAGTTTAGATATATTATATTAAAATTTGACTATCGAAAGAAAATTCAATAAACAAGAAAAAAAAATTGACTGCAGTACCTACATACACTGTACCGAAAAATAATGGTTTAATTACTTTTTGTCAACCTTATTACAAGTTTATTATTTCTTTGATTTACATTGGAAATATTAATAACTTTCATAGGTTCACTTATTGTAAAAGTAATTGTCCATTACAAGAGATAGCGGTGGTAGCTCTGTGGGTAAGCACTGACTATCAAAGCTCAAGGTGCCGGGTTCGATTCCTGTTGATGACGGGTAATTTCTCATCAGCCGTAGATCGACGCTATGTGAAGACCCTCCTGGCCACGTAGCCTCTATTAAGTGGATACTCTTAATTAAAAAAAAATAATTAAGGAGAAAGCCTAGATGTTGAGCGTGTTTTCGACCCGATCTTCTCCCTGTGCAACTGTTGAAACAGTATTCCTTACAAGGTACTGGACCCCAAGATTCTCTACAGATTTTAGTAGTTTTATCACGTTGAAACTTTAACACCGAATAATATCTTCAATCAACTAAATCACTGTCGATCAGAATTTTTTTTTTGTGCAAATTGGTCAATTTGTTTCTGATTAGCTCAAGTACAACCATTTTGTTTAGTGATGCTATATTGATTTTACAAAAGACAGGTATTGGCAATAAGGAGCATATTTTACATAATGTTGGAAATAAAAAAAAGTATTAAATAAATATCTTATCTCATCGAAGGAAATAATGCGAAGTATAATTGCCAAGCAATATAAGAAACAGCAAAAAAATAGAAAAAATTATATTAGAGGAGAAAGTTTAATAATATAGATCTCATTTATCGGATCAAATTGATTACATCCGATCAATGTGAAGAATGACACTCTTTATTCGATTTAGCAGATTTTAATCCAGTGTGCCGTCTTGTGACGGTTATGGCTTTGTAAATTACGAAATGTCTGAGGACAGGTGACAAAGACACAACTGCGGAAGTCGAGAAATGTAACATTGATTTCATCCAGTCATTAATGGTTGTCATGTCATTAATTTGATTAGAAAGAAACGAAAAGGTCTTAATAAGGAAAGTAAGCCGTATCGAACAGCTAAGATGTGTTCTGCTTCGTGTGGATCGATAAAACGGACAATACGTAAGACATGGGATAGATCAGCGTTGTCTTGGTCAAAAAATATTTTGGCAACAGGAAGCGGGTAAGTAGATGGATGGAGAAGTGTTTCTAGCAATGATGAAACCTACCTAAAATATTGAAACTTCTAAATACTTATCCCAGCCATAGTTACGGTTGATAGGGGTGTCCAGAAGGGGATTGTTTGGCCCAAGTTGCCCCATCAAGAATATTGAGGGAAGCAAATTTTTACTGGACTTATAATTTTTGATGGGGACTTATTTTGATGGTTATGAATTTTCATAGGGAACCTTAATATTGAGGAGTTTCAATTTGAACTATTTTCTTCAAACCAGGAAACAAGAGGAAAAACGTGGAGCAGACCACAGCAAGTATAATAGTATAAGATCTTTTTTTTTTTCTACTTTTGCTTGCACTTTTTTTTAAGAAGAGGAGAGCAATTAAATTTCTTGTAAGTAGTGGCACCTCAGAAGGTTGGTAACCGTAGTCAATTAAAGCTCCAAATACAAAGTGCTATGTTGTTAATCTTTCATTTTTTTCATTTGAACGGAGTCCATCAACACAACAGCCAAATTTAAATTCATTCGATGATCACTATGTCCTCCTGTCCTACAGAATCCTTTAATAATACCCCACTTATCCCTTTTGAACGAATCCGATACCTTGGACTCCACTTGGACAAACGTCTAACTTGGAATCCTCATACCAGACTGAAACGACAACAAACCGCTCGACGTTTCCGAATACTCCAGCATTATTAAATAAACGCTCTAAGCTTTCAGTTAATTACAGAAGTCTCATATACATGACTACAATTAGACCTATTTGGACTTACGGAGTTGAGATCTGGGGTTCCACAAAGCCATCGAATTCCTCACGTATTCAATCCTTCGTAAAATCCTCAATGCTCCTTACTTTGTCACTAATAAAACCCTCCATAACGGCCTTAATGTTCCTTATGTTTCCGATTTGGCCCAATCCAGATACCTATCCTTCCATAATAAACTTCGGAACCATCCGATCTCTCTCGTTTCTAACCTTGCTTCCTATTCGATCTCTGATAACCCTCCGAGGCGTTTGAAAAGAAGATCGACTCGAGATCTTCTATTGTAAATACGTCTTTTTTTTTAGAGTGCTACCAGTGGGTAGTTTCTCAACAAGTGTTTTCATGTTATTATTTTCTTTTATCACATTTACTCAATTTTTTTTTCTGAATACAATTGTAAATATCATAAATATAAATTTTTAAAAAAAATCGTTGATCATACTTGTTATCATGATTTTTTTTTTTATTATAAACAATATGAACTCATTAATGGATATGCATTTATTTAATTCATTTCGTCCTAACAGGATGAAACAAAAGCAAATTAAATTATGAATAACGTTAATAGAATAATACTATTTACATATA
This sequence comes from Nezara viridula, assembly GCA_928085145.1. NCBI lineage: Eukaryota > Metazoa > Arthropoda > Insecta > Hemiptera > Pentatomidae > Nezara > Nezara viridula. The sequence continues at coordinate 106,785,148 of OV725078.1, read as the reverse complement.
TTATACTACGAATAACACTATTTTTGATGTATAAATGAAATACAGAGTTTAATAGTTTCCGGCTTAAAAACATTTTTTTTTTCTTACATAGTATCTATATAAATAGTATTTATTCCAACCACTTTTTGTTTTATTGTAAATTATTATATGATCTTTCTCTTAAAGATCATATTGTATCTAGTTACAGATAAATTTTTTAAAGAAAAATGTTACTTATTTATATATATTTTTTAAAGCTTACCTTTTGGCATGCCGCAAGGACCTTTGGTGTTGAAGTTGCCTAGGAAATCTAGGTCATACTTCCTGGCTGGAGGGAAGGTAAGAGAGATGTGGGTGTATCCGGTTGACAGAAGACAGGAGAACAGGACTGCTGCCGCCAACATCCTGCAAATAATTATTAATTAGTTTTCTGCCAGGATAAAGTAAGGAATGCTATAAAGACTAATAAGAGGATGTCACAGTCAGTGGGACACCAATTTCATAATAAAATATAAATATACAATTTTATAATAAAACCTTAATATACAATTTTATAATAAAATATAAATATATAAAATGGGTTATAAATATTCAGGACGCAGTCATTATAAATTTTTTATTATTTTTATAATAAAAATGTTATAATGCGTCCTGATTACTTATCACGTATGATATGCAGAACAGTCGACTAGCTTAAAAAGTCCTTTATAATTCGCGCTGCCTTGTTTTGGAATTCTTTACCCACCTCCAAGAGTAAAGCTTTCTCTCTAACACTTAAACTCCAATTATTTCTCCATCTCCTTAACCATCAATCTTCCGAATATATGTACGAATTACGTTTTCCTTATATCACAGGTGGATCTACGGGGAGCGGGAGGGGGGGGGGCATTGTGGCTGGAGCCCCCTCCCCACCCAAAAATGGTAAAATATGACCATGTTTTATGAAAAAAATTATCTGTATAAGTATTGTTGTTGGTCTAATTACATTTAATAGGACTTAAACAATTATTTAAACACCATTTCATATAGATAATCAGTTTCTTTCTTGCTTCCGAAGTAATTATCGTAATATATATAAAAAAAAAAAATCTATCAGGCTGAAGCCCCCCAAAAATTAAATCTTGGATCCGTTAGTGTCTTATATTAGCTATCGAATATCATTTACATTGCTCACAAGAGCAAATTTGTTAACATAACGAAGTTTATATCTCTATAATTCATTATTTTCACTATAATTCGAATTTACAAGCATTTTCTCGATCAAACTCAATTCTTTATTTTTTTCTGCAAAATTTGATCAAATTGGAACGTTTTGATAGATACGCTTAGGGGACTAAGGGTCGCAGAATAAAATTTACTTCCTACCTATACTAGGTACGGAAAGTATTGCGATCGGATCAAATTTCCGGTACGTGGTTTCCGACGGATCTATACTTTTCAGAGCCTCCTGAGTCCGAAATAAACATTTTTAGCCATCAGTCTGTCTGTCTGTGCCAGAAAAGGGAGAATGGGAGAAAAAAGATAACTCTAAGTGAAAGTAAGAAAATCTGTTGCCCGCATCACACATGCTTCACTATTTCCTCTACTTTTAACAGAAATTATTGTTAAACAAAATTAGGTTATGGCAAAAAGTTTTTGATCAGCAATATTAGAGGGTGTTGGAAGTTTTACACTGATCTAGCTTAAGCCGGTTTACATTGCTTTAGTTTATTAAATAAATCGTACTCAAATCTTTTCTTTGATCAATTTTTAGGAAAATAAATCGAGTTCAATTTTTATTTTTGTTTGTTGACGAACATATGTAAAGATATAAAAACTTTTTTAAAATAGGTGGGAAAGTCGTGTGAGTGGACACACCAGATTATTTTTAATTTATTGTACATAGACTGTAAATGTGATCTCTGAAGACTATTAAAAATGTCCTTTGAGACAGATCGTAATATTCCTCAATAAACAAGATCTAAAAAATAAACAAAATTAAATCATTGTGCCGAAAAAAAGATTTAAACTGTTTTAAAATATTTTCAAACTCAGATTATGTGTAAATTGAATATTTTCGCTGTCGTGCCACTTGACCGAAACATGAATACTAATGGCGGTATTACTATTAGACGATCGAATCTTGTTTTTCGCTTGATTTGCAATAGAACAAATCGATTTTGTCGAGATCCAATCTCTATGTCGTTATTGAAACTTGTTCTAGTCTGGGGAGCAATGTTCTTCTCCGTATCGTGTCTACAAAAAATATATTGTACAGCTGTTTTAGATTTCAAGAGATCAATCCAGATAGGAGACAAAAGAAACGGATGGAAAGTTATAGAATACGGAATCTAGACAGAAAAGAATGGGATATCTTCCTTGTCCGAGAAAGTAAACATGAAATTCACAAATATGTAAATTAGTTGAGTGTATGAAGTTTCGTTGCATTGAATTATTTAACGATTAATTTTTTGAAATGTCGTATTATTCACGTATGAAGAAAAAAAAAAGACAATTATCTTATTTCATTTGGTATATACTCGTATATGTGTGTGAAGATCGAGATGGCCGAGCGGGTTAAGGCGCATTCGATAAGACACTAACCAGCAAACCCCAATATTTTGGTTTTGAATCATAGCTCAGGGATTTCACAAGCAATAAAAATGAAACATTTAAATAATCCCCTTACCTCTTGGATATGTGAGGCCCATAGGTCTTCTGGAAGCGATCAGCACAGACCATGGGTGGGAATGATGACCTTACCCCGTATATTTGAGTTAAAATATTGTTTTCCAGGACCTCAGGAACTGGCAAGAGGTTTATGGACCTATGGATCTACGGAATCCTGCTTTAGGAGAAGAAATATTGGTCCACGTGACCTGCTGACCCTGAGCAGCCATAATCCACAGATTTAGATCGATTTGAAATCCAATGAAGAAAACTGACGATTTGGTTCCCAAAGAGAACGATTATAATAAGTTTGATTAATATTTATTTTCTGAAGATCTTGAGGTTCAGTCAATAAATTTGGTTCAAAACGTTTTAATACTAGTATACGTTTTAATAGTAATATCTCAATATTTAATGAGTATTTTAATTGATTATAATTAAAGCGATTAATAATTAATTTAAAAAAATTCTATAAACCTATTTTTTTCCACTGCTGTGCATGTACATTATGGGCATAATAACAATAAAGTGTCAAAAAAAAAAATATATATAGATAGATAGATAGAAAGTAAACTTTATTCTGGGACAAGGTCCCTTATGAATAACAGATATGAACAAAAAAATAAAAACTACATCTGGCCAAAAATTACATTAATCAATATTAAAGAATATATACAGTATCTTCAGTGAAATTAAATTAAAACAAGTAAAAATAAAATAAAATTTTGAGAAAAAACGAAATAAAAAAAAACATTATTTAAATGAAAAGAAAAAAATAATAAAATAAGAATGGGTTGATTTTTAAAATTAGGACTCAATAAATTTTATCAACCATTCACTTAAGTCAAAATCTGTTTCACAATATTTATTTTATTGTATAACGTCATTTTGGGATGTGAGAAGGAATTGGTAGAGATGATATTTAAATGAGGACAAGGAAGAGGCATGGCGGATTTCAGATGGCAAGGAATTCCAGAAGGCTGTGGATCGGGAAATAAAGGAATATTCAAACGTCTTAGTTCTATGGGAAGGGATAAAAAGGTCGGAAACACGGGATCTTGTTTTCTGGGAGTGGACCACGGGTTTAAACTGTAGGAGACTGTAGATGTAAGAAGGGTGTCTGGTGTTGATTGTTTATCCCAGTTGATTGTTTATTATATATATATATATATATATATATATATTATATATATATAATATATATATATATATATATAGTTCTTATTTAATGACTTAACTTCAAGATCTTGATAAATTATATATCGACGATATATATGATGGATATTAGAAGGAAATCTAACGCTAACGTGTGTTATATGATAAAAGTAAAAGATAGGAAATTTATTTTGTAATAACTTTTCATAATGTATTGATCTTAAATACATATTGGAAAGTATGCAAAGATTAATTCGCTCACGTATTTATTGACCACCCATTTTAATCACTGTATAGAAAAAAAATCACTATAATATCTTCAGTACAACCCAAAAAATACAATAAATTTATTTTTTAGTTATAGTAGTAGAACAAATAATGATAAAAAAAGGTTATCTAATAATAATGATAATAAAAAGTTATTTAATTCTGATTCCTTTTGATATTGACATTCAAGAACCCTTCCGGTCGTGACAAACGTTTAGAATGCAAATGCTTCTCTTCAATGGAAGGAAGTTTTCTTTTCCACGCTGATTTTTTTTTTCTAATGCCAAATCGCCCTATTTCTCATGATAAATAAAACCTCATGTTTTGTATTAAAAACAAGGCGTAGCTAAGTTACGTTATGCTCTGGTTGTAAGCGAGTTAGCTCCACTGACTGTAAATATTAAAAAAGTAAATATTCCGTTTACAGCAGAGAAAATAATATATTAACCAATTCTTTCTAGAGCAATAATACTTGTTATTTATGCTTTCATCTATTCACAATGTGTAAATAATCATTTTCTGTCTGAGATAGATTCCTTTGACAAGGAGCACCCATCAAGATATAAAGCTGTTTTGTTCATAAGTCCTAAGGGAGATGTTTATTTATATAAGGTGTATGAATAAAGTTAAGTAACAGTTGACTCTCCCAATTTTTTAAAAAAAATTTATGACCTTTCGGGATGAGTTTTATTATCCCATCTTCAGACCACATTTCGCCTTTCTATCATCTATTTTTTTTTTTTTTTTAACTTCATAAATAAGTCATAATTTCTATTTTTATAAATTATCCCTTAGTTATATTGTGGACTCCTCTAAGGAGAGCCTAGTCAGACACTGAAGGGTAGAGATATAGTCTGAAGATGTGATAATAAAGTGATCCAGAAACGTCATAAAAAAAAAAAAAAAAAAAAATTGGGACAGTAAACTGCAACTTAATCTATCGCTTCATAGTTGGATCACAATACTTTTATAGTTTTTCACAATACCATTATTCATGAGATTATGAAGAGTATTCACTTAAATATCATAAGAAACTGATGTAAATCATTTATTTACTTTAGTATTTTTTTTTTATTTCTATATTTTATCACTACAACGGTTTGCCTATAAAATTCATTGAACGTTCCTTTCCAATTTCATTATTTTTATGTTATTGTCTTAGCACCAATATTGCAGTATTGTAACCCAATTGCCCATTTGCTATCGTTAATATATCTTATTAAGCTATGTTTATAGTCGTATTATTATTTATATTTTAGTTATTTTTGATTTTAATACGTTGTTAGACCACATTGATTGTTAATTTGTATGAATAATATTGTTATTCTTAATGGACTTTGTCCCAGAATAAAGATGATTTTCTATTTATATTTATATTTCTAACTAATTGATACACCCTCGAAAATGATTAAAGATTTCGCTGCTACTGCACATGGCAACCACCGCCACTCCGTAAATGAAACGTATTAAGGTGACTGTTATCATCAAAACAATCCTACGATATGATAACGTAATCTATAAGCGCTGTACTGCCAACAGCTACATTGATTTTGGAACGGTCAGGAAGGAGAAAGAAAGAAAGTGAATTTTATTCTGGGACATTAAGTCCCTTCAGAATAACTACAATTAACAACGAAATGACAATTGTCTGGCATTAGAATACAATTAAAAATAAATGAATTTACAAAGATATCTAACCTAATATGTTTTTATATTTTTTTTTTATTTGAAAATTAATACATCTGCCGCATTGGAGGGCATTAATATTAGGGCTACATTAAACATTCACACAATATATACATACAAATGATAACATAGGTAAAAAAAAAAAATGGAGAAAAGCTAAATGAAATTAAAATATATACAACACATTCATACCTATATACAATATCCAAATATTAAAATAAAGAAAAGACACTGTAGTTGATATATGATCATAAAGTAGACATATAAATTTAAAGATAAATACATACGAGTGAGTTCACGTATTTGTACAAATAAGCAATATGGCACATACATAGATATCAGTAAAATGAGGCTGGCATCTTTAAAGTACAAAATAACATCATTTTTATATATATTCGGAAGATTGATAACTGAGGAGATGGAAAAATAAATGGTGTTTAAATGAGGACAAGGATGAGGGTTTCCGTATACAGGTTAGTAGAGAATTCCAAAACGAGGTAGCACGTATAATTTTTTTAAAGGAAACAGTTCTATGAGGAGGAATAAACAGATTTGAGGGTTGGGATCTCGTGTTGAACGAATGAACAGAGGAACAAGGAGTAAATAAATCAAGAAGATAAGAAGGTTTTTTTGTCGTAGAGGTTTTGAAAAGGAATACACCAAGGAAATATTGCCGTCGGAAAAACTGGATAGAGCCACTTCAACACGGCAAATCAACTGGAAACGTGGGAGCGCCTGGGGACTCCAAGAATAAATCTAATGAAACAATTCATTGGTCTCAGAAGGATAGATATGACGTCATACCTAGACTGCCGAGCAGTGCCACCGAAATTGGCCCTTATCTATTCCACTGAAGCAGTGCCTAACTGCTAACAGTCGGCGCGGCGAGCAGTACCAGCGAAATAGTAAGTAAACTTATTACAAAAAGCTTCTGTAACTAGTAATCTGGCAGGAACAGACGTGTGATACAACCAGATTCATCTAAAGTCGAACAAATTAAAGTCTTCATACTATACCACCGATATCTAATTAGAATATCCAATCATCTATTTGATGAATGGGCAGAGTTTGATTTCGCGTAAGAAGAAGGGTCTGTAATAATAATCAGCGCAGCTTTTTTTCTGCTATCATCATTCCAGGCACAATAGGGAAAAGATATCATAAACGTCGAATTGATTTGCACCAGTCAAAGGAAAAGGCAATAAGTGTAGAAAGTCGTCGGAGAAAGAGAAATGCCTTATACAATATGGCGATGTGGGATAGACACGTTCCTCTCTATGAGATACTCCTCCTGGATCGTTCTAGTTTGCGACATCCGTTTTTTGTTCGAAACAATTCGAAAAGGATTTCTGGATTGCTGCAGTGACATATATAAAAAAAAACAAAAAACATCCGTCGCTCCATTATTTAATGAATGAATGAAAATTCTGAATTTTGTAATTAATATATACAATTACAGGAGGTCTGGCTCTATCAAATACATTATTACATAAAGAAGAATCAAAATAAAGTACTATACAAATATAGAAATAAATCGGAGAAATATTCTTTTTTCATAAATAAGATAAACAAATTGTGAAAGGAAAAAAAAACAGAAAAGGAAAAACAACGGCATAATAGCATAAATAAAAAAAATCAAATAAATATGCATAAAAGGAATTTTAAATATAGCAATAATACATTCCTACAATACAATGTACCAATTTGCAACAATACATATGATCAGCTTCTTAGTTGAAGATAACAATGTCTTGTGGTAAACATAAACATAGACATAAACATTGCTGGCATTTAATCATTCATAATAAATCATCTTATTTTATGGCTCCCTAGTGTAAAATAAAATATATCATTTAACTTTGCGAGGTTTTCTATCGTTAACAAATTACCGAGCATTGAATTTATGCCTTCTGTAATATATTTCTCTATGTAATAGTCCTTCAAGTCTTTATGCATTCTATTAAAAAATGGTATGAATTTCCTGGCTTTTGGAGGTTGCATGTAGTACAGTTTTCTTTTCCATCTAGTGTATAGGCTGTTCCATTAGGATAGAATGATGATTTCGTTAAATTGGCTACCCTAAGTTGGCTGATTGTTCTATGTTTGGTTATGTTCGTTCTTATGTTTAAATATTGTTCTCCGTGGCATAAGCTACTCATGTTTCTGTATTTTGAATTGATGACTTGAATTAAATTTATATCGTTGGAAACGGAGTGATTTTCAAATCTATTTATAATGTCTTTGAGGTATAGTTGTGCAATTTCAGGGTTATTATTGTGTTGCAAAATTGAAATTGAACCTACTTTCAATAATTTACCTTTTAGCTGAGAGCACCAATTAAAACCATATTGCTATTATTGTCCGATTCCTTCAATCTATTGTAGCGAATCCGTGGGGTTCTATCTTCAGGCATTTTTTTTTTTTTATTATTATTAAACACTTTATTCAGAAATATTACAATTTGCCACAGTTAAGGATACTTATAATAGAGTTCAGAGACTACATTCATACCGTATATACAAAAATATAATTAAATAAAGTAATAACAAAAGAATAAGAAAAACGAACAAAAGAGAAAAGAAAATATATATATATATATATACACATAAGTAAATAAAAATAGAAATAAAAGTAAAACTAACATCTTATATGAAACATACCTATATACATTATTTACAATTTGCCAGGTGATCTCCGAACCAATCCTGTCCCCTCCACATGTGGAGGGAAAAGGGAGGCTTAGGAGATCCCTACGCTTCTCCCTCAGCCACTTCACTGGTATTTAAAACCAGCGGAGGATGAGTAAGAGCGCTACAGCCACAGACACTCATGACTTGAGTGGAGGATCTGGCCATTGCTAGAACTCCAAAATATCCCATATTTACAAAAGGTCTCGTGGCCACTGCCTAGGCATTTTTAGTAGAGTTATCCACCATATGTACATTCTTTTGACAACTTCTACTTCCATAGTTGCTATTCCTGTTTCCAAACGTACAATGTAGTTCGGTGTATATTTGGACCATTTGTAAACCTGTTTGACATATTTCATTGTGATTGATTCTAAATTAGGACAATATTATCTAATGTCTCAAGCGCAATAAGGTGATTGCTATCCCCCTGTCTGCATAACACATTTACATACACTAATGCATTCAGAGTTCTTAGAAAAATAAAACTTTTTTTTTATACGAGTTTAACGCTATTATAATTGTTAGGTTAAACATATTGTCTATAAGAATTACAGGCATTTTTCTTACTTTATTTACTTTTTTTCTTACTTTATTAATATTTAATATTATTTTGAAAGACAAAAGTAACGGCATGATAAAATTGAAATATTGGACTGATCCTTGAAATACCACAGATGAGAACTTTTTAAAATTAAAAAAGAAAAGTATTTTTTAGCAACTATTGCTCAAAACAACCACAGAGTGAGAATAAAAACCCGATAACTTTGATAACATATGAATTTTCTCCTATGAGGTCTGTTGATGTAGAAAAATAATTTTCTTAAAATAAAAATATGGCAAAAGATGAAAAATACGGTTATTCAAAAAAAAAAAAGAAATTCGTTATCTAATTTTATTGCAAAACCTTGTAGTTTTCTAGCCAATCAAATAATTGTATACTATATTCATTTGTTACTAAATGAAATTTGGTTTACATACCAATGCATGCAGGAGAAAGACCAATAAAGAACTGCTTACAAAAACTGGTGAATCGATAGGTCATGGTCTAAAGGAAAAGAGATGACAATTTTTAAGATGGACGGGACATCAGGAAGCTTCTATCCAGCCATGTATGCCTCAACCGTAAGAGACCATGGGTTTTTGTTTGTTATATTATGTTTTAATTTTTGTTCATTAAATTTTTTTTTTAGCATGACAGAACCAAAAGTTGGTTCTTTTGCTGTCTCAACCGGCCTTCATCGTCTCTGTCTATATTGAGCTATTTATTTCCAGTTATCTGCATGTACTTTTATTAAAAAATAATACAAAAAAATTGAAATAATTTTTATATAATTTTTTTTATCATTCCTCCAATTTATTTCTTCCAATTAATACTTTTTTTAGACACATTAGTGTATTATTATATTTTATTAATTATTTAATAGTTGACCGTTGCATTATAAAGGAAGGAGATGGTCCGGGGTGGCGGTCATAAATAGACTAAATAGTGGCAAACCTATTTTATTTAAAGCTAACGTTTCGACCCGACTTTGCAGGTCTTCTTTAGGGCTAGAAGGGACAAGATACAAAAAATATAGCGGATTGTGGAAGTTGCATAATATTTAGAAAAAAAAATATAAACATTGTGAATAAGCTTATTAAAATAAGCTTAATTAATTAATAAGATTATTAAAATTATAAACAGTAAGTAGATTAAAATATAAACAGAGTAAGCTAAGTAACATAATTCTAAACTGAAGTAAATAGATGGTAACAATTGTTTTAGTGCAATATATAATATATGTAAATGTGAATATACTTCTACAGATATACAGGAGAGATTGGAGGAAAAGGAAAAATGATATAATATGAAATAATAGACATAAAGGAATGTGGAGAAAGAAAAGGAAAAAAAAAAGAAAACCAAAAATTAAATAAAAAAGTAAATAAAAATAGAAGAATAAAATTAGAGACTTACAGGTGTGTTCAGCTAGGAGTTTTAATAAAATAGTTTTACCACTATTTAACCTATTTATGACAGCCCGGACCATCTCCTTCCTTTATAATGCGATGGTCAACTATCAAATATTCAAAAATTTAAATAATTTATATGTAATTTTTTTATCAGTTATCCAATTTATTTCAGATTTAATACTTTTTTGGACACGTTAGTATATTATTATATTTTATCTGTTATACTAAATTTGGATATTTGTATGTTCTTTAGTTATTTAAAAAAATAAAGGGCAAATTCTAGGAGTACTTGTTGCATAAAATATACGGCTCCTGATAATTAGATAAACTTATGACACTGTCAAAAATATCCATTCGGTGAATAAAATGATCAAAACAAATCTATTGTATATTTTATCGTACAAAATTAATAACTGGAAATATGTTATTTAAGAAATATTCGCCTAGTGACTATAACAGTATAAATAAATTGTTGATAAAAGAAACAGAAAGTCAGCCACTCAGAAGAAGAATACATTTTTTTTTTTTTGTTTATTTAATGGAATTTACAACTGTATACAAATACAACTAGTAAATATGCGCAAATATAAATAATGGCATGTACAGGCTTGAAGAGTTACTACCCAGTGGTAGTACTCTCTAAATAATTTTAAGTAAGAAGATCACGAGGCCATCTCCTTTTCAGACGCCTAGGAGGATTATCAGGAATCGAGGAAGAAGCAAGAGTGGAAACAAGCGGATTTGGATGGGACTGAAGTTTATCATGAAAGGATAGATATCTGGCTCGAGCTAAATCAGCGACATATGGTACATTGAGGTCTTTATGAATGGTTTTATTTGTGACAAAGTATGGAGCATTAAGGATTTTACGGAGGATTTTGGATCGTAAGGATTGGATACGATAGGCATTCGATGGTTTGGTGGAGCCCCAAAGCTCAACTCCGTATGTCCATATAGGTCTTATTATAGTTATGTAGATAAGTCTTTTGTAATTAATAGAAAGTTTGGAGCGTTTGTGTAGTAAGTGTTGGAGCAGGCGGAAACGTCGAGCAGTTTCTTGTCGTTTCAGTCTAGTATGAGCATTCCAAGTAAGACGTTTATCCAAATGAAGAATAAATAATTTTAAAATACATGAGAGCCTAAAAAGAATTAGGCTGGTCGAGATAAACTTTGCAGCAATCTGTTGTAATGCAAAGAATTTGGATCAGGTGACCTTTGATGAGAGCAAGGCCAGCAGAAAGTGGATGTACGCCACTACCCGGCCCACATGAAGGCTGCCTACAGTTTCTCTACCCTACAATACATTTAGTCTCAATTAAAAATTTTAACTAGTGCCGGCCTAAGGGTGAACCAACGACCGTTGGGGGCGCCTGCTGAACATCAGGGGCGCTCGCCATTATATTGGTTATAAATTAAAAAAAAAATACAAAACGTATTAATAATTAATTTTAGCCTATCATATGTTGAATAAAATTAAATTAAAATATTAGATATTATCAAACAATATAAATTTTAGGGGAGAGAGAAATGATGTCATTGTTTGGGGGCGCAGAATCTCTGGGGCCGGAACTGATTTTAACATTGTTAAAATAAAGTCTTTCTCTATTAAAATGTTAAAGTTCAGAAAGAAACGTTACATTATTCAGCCCATTGGCGGATCTTCGGACAGCGTCTACAAAAAATATTTTTCATCGGTCCATATTTTTTTGTATGAATGCTTTGAACCGAATACTTAAACAACCCCTATATATATATTTTTTAAAAAAATTATAACGCATATTCAGCTACTGAATATAAGCACGTGTTACTATTATTGACTTTCACTTACGTATATATGTAATATATAGTAAGGGTAAGTATTGCGATCGTGAAAATTTTCGAATCTCAGTTTTCAACGGAAATACATGTTTTGAGGTCTCCTGAGTTCAAATAACCAAGTATCGCAAAATGGTCTGTGTGCGTGTGTTAACAGTCTAGCTCATAAACGAAAAGTAGTACGAAACTGATAATAAGTATTTAAGGTTTGTATATGAGCTGGATGTGACAGCAACTTTTTCGTTAAAATCGGCTAACCGGAAGTGCCACTTTATATGAACGCTGAAACACATTTTTACAATTTTCTCAAAAACAGCTCTAACGATTTTGATCAAACTCGGTCTATCATTGTATAATTAAGTGGTCTTTAATATCATTAAGGTCTTATCCCCGTTGATGTCACTTTACAGGGCTTAAATGCCCAATGTTCATATATGTCTTCCTCTAAAGTACCTTTAATACGGTTTATTTTAAAAAGTTAACCATTTCGCATTATTCAGAGTTGTGTGTTGCGCGCACCAGATATTTTTTTTTAACATGCCTTACTACTTCAACGCCATTTTATATAGTTTTATACTTTCATTCTGAGTAATTACCATCATAAAAAATAGAAAAAAAAAGATCTGCCCTTAAAAAAAAATTTAATGGTCAACGTTTCGGATATTGTCGCTTCAATCTTCCAGGATTGTTGGGATGGGTGGAGCTAAATTCGGATGATATGTAAGGTTTTGATGAAATTTGGAGAATTTTTCTGGGATAAGGTCTAGGACGAATGGGATACTTAGGTGTTGGGTTTTGTTGGGTACATAGAACGGAGCATCAACTTAAATTGATTTAACAAAGAAAAACTCTAGTTTCATTTCAAATAATTTTGTTTAGTTTACTTTGAAGTTATTTCTTATCTTAATAAAATATAATTTTAGTTATCGCTTCCTGTACAATTTTTTTTTTGTATTTAACAGGTCCTACTACTTAAACGGAACTTCAAATAGTTTTATACTTTCTTTCGGAGTGATCACCGTAATGAAAAAAGAGAAAAGAATAAGAGCTGCTAAAAAAAAATCATTTTAATGGTCAACGTTCCGGATACAGTCACTTCAACCTTCCAGGATTTTTGGGATGGGTGGTGTTAGATTCGGATGGCATGTAAGATTCTGATGAATTTTTTAGAGAATTTTTATTCTCCTGGGAAATTTTAACCTGGGATAAGCTCTACGACAAATGGGATATTGAGGTCATGGCGTAGGGTTTTGTTTATTTATATAGAATGGAGCATCAACTTAAATGGTTATAATAAAGGCAAACTCTAGTTTTACTTAATAAATTTTGTCTAGTTTACTTTGAAATTATTTTTTCTAAATAAAATATTATTTTAGTTATCGCTTCCTATACAAAAATCGTTTTCCTCAACAAAATTCATAGGTTAATTAAAAAACACAAACTTAAATTTTTTTGCGGAAAATCGGACCATGGTTTGTAGAAACTTTTTTCTTTCTCATTAGGTCAACTATCCCTCCTTCATTCCCTTTACTTACGAGGCATCCTGTATATAACATTTCCATTTACTACCCGAACGCGGAAACACAGCCTTATCTTCCATCTTATCCATTTTAGTAACACCTTATGCACTGGAGATAAATAACAAATGTCCGGTTGGTCGGGATGATCCACTGTTACTACTTCAACGTTATGGTTAAGGGGTGAAATCAGTGTTGCTTTATATGGCGGAAGAATTTACTCTCCTGAGCTTCCTAGTGATATTTTCCAGGCAATCGATTCAATACCTTTTACACATCAAAAGACAAGAATCATTAGCTACCGGAGAACTAGTATACAATGAAGGAATATAAAATAATATAGGAATAATAATAATAAAAGTTTTGTCACAGAAAAATAACAAGCATTTCCCGCCTTCAGTCTAACCTTAATCTCTTCTTAAATTTCGTTTTTTCTAGTTATCGTAGAACCTAGATACCTAAATTTCTCTACCTGTTCAAACATATTACCATCTATATCGATATCACCAGTAGTATCGCCATTTTTGCAGCTAACCATATATTTTGTTTTATCCACGTTTATTTCGAGTCCTAGTTCTTTACCGGCTTTCATTAACGTTGTCGTATTTAGTTTTATAGTTTCAACGTCTTCGTTTAACAGTACCAGATCATCAGCATAGCCCAGCACGGATGTTGTCCCGCCCAGATCCAACCCTTTCTCGGTACGTATTACCTCCCTAATGGCATGTTCTAATGCCAAATTGAACAAGGCAGGCGAAAGAGAATCCCCCTGTTTTAAACCCGAACGAACCTCAAACTTTTCGGACAAATTATTACCGATTCTAACTTTATTGAGTGTCTCCGTCAAGCACATTCTGACTAGATTTACTAGTTTTTTTGGAATCCCCTGCTCGATTAGAATATTATACAGTTTCTGGCGGTCAATAGAATCGTAATCCTTTTTGAAATCTATATACAGCTGGTGAACAATACCGTTATACTCCAATTTTTCTCTAATATTTGCCGTAAAGAAAATATTTGAATAATAATATAGGAAACAATTTTAAAATAATAGTTGGAATTAATTATACAGATTTTGCCATAATCTATACTATTATGTAAGGCTGTTTGTTGGCTTAAAAAATACTAGGAATCATATTATTGTCATTTGAAAAAAATATTTTTTACAGGTAAAAGCACCTGTATCTGACTGTTATACCAATAGGTCCCTTACAGTCCACTTAGTGTCCCCTAAAACAAACTTTTTTCACTCTAACTGCTTTGATTTATCACAACAGTTTAATTTTATTTTTTCTAGGAGAGTTTTTAAATCATGTTTTATCTGTATTTAACTTATCTAGATGGAGGAATTGGAAATTTAATGGGTGGCAGCTACTGGAGCCTTATAATGGGGACTTTTGCCAATAGCTACCAGGCATGTACTCTCATAAATTCTAAGAGACATACTTAACATAACGGGTCTTGAAAATAGCACCATCCATTACTCTCTCGTTAAAATAAAAATGTCTGGTGATTTGGATTAAATGTAAGGCAAAAATAGGTTATCCTATTACCGTAAAACAGGTTCCTAACAGTGACTAGCTTTTATCGATCAATTTAAGTCAGGAAACGAAATTAAATTAATTTTATAATAAGTTAAAGTTTTATTTTTTATTTTATTTATTTATTTATATGATAGTTACAACTGTATACAAAAAATACATCTAGTAAATTCGCACATGGATATAATGACATGAAACACATGTTGAGAAACTACCCATTGGTAGCACTCTAATAATATGTCTATATTAGGAGATCACGAGGCCATCTTCTTTTCGGACGTCTCGGAGGGTTATTAGGAATGGATATGAAGTTTATTATGAAAGGAATGATATCTGGATTGGGCCAAATCTGATACATAAGGAACGTTAAGGTCATTATGGATGATTTTATTTGTAACAAAGTAAGGAGCATTGAGGATTTTACGAAGGATTTTGGACTGTAAGGATTGAATACGAGAGGAATTTGAAGGTTTGGTGGAGCCCCACAGCTCAACTCCGTAAGTCCAAATAGGCCTTATTATAGTCATGTAAATGAGTCTTTTGTAATTAATTGGAAGGTTAGTGTTGAAGTAGTCGGAAACGTCGAGCTGTTTCTTGTCGTTTCAGTCTGGTATGAGGATTCCAAGTTAGACGTTTGTCCAGGTGGAGTCCTTGGTAAATTAAAGTTAATATCTATTTTAAAAGGAGGAATATAAAAGTTCAATACTTTATGTTTGTTTTGTTGTTTATTTGGGCTTTGAGGCGTCAAACCCTAGGGTCATCAATGCCTGTTTGTTCTTTATTTTTGTTCTCTGGAGCTCAGAAACACCTCAGGAAAATAATGATAATAATAAATAATAATATATATATATATATATATATATATATATATATATATATATATATATATATATATATACGCTTCTATATTCTGGTATATAATCGATGAGTTTTAAGGAGATTTATAACGGTTTTTATATTTGGTTTGTCATTATCTAGTATAGATGAAATATCAGGCCTAAGAGATAATCTATTTAAGCTTGCGGTGTAATAGGGCCATTCCTGAAAAATATGGCTGACAGTGAGGGGGCTATTGCAATATTGGCATGTTGGAGGTGGTTGTTTGTTATGAGGTATATATGAGTCAAATTTGTATGACCTATTCTCAACTTAGTCAAGACGACCTCTTCCCTGCGATTAGAACGGTTTGATGTGGCCCAGGGCTTTACTTATTTTTTAATAACTTTCAACTTGCTTGGTGGACTCTCATTCCACATGAGCTGCCAGCTATCTAATGTTTCCTTTCTGAGAGGAAGGCTCATTTCTAGATGTGATAGGATAGCAGTACCCCGACCTGGAAGCGCAAGGGCTTGCTTTGCTGCCAAGTCTGCAAGCTCATTTCCGAATATTCCCACATTCAATACTTTATTTCGCATTATTACATCCTTGTTCTCATTCCTGGCAGCTATAGGAACACTCCAAATGAAGCAGAGCCATTAACAGGTGCAACAAAACAAAAATTTACATTTTTTGAGAATTTAGAAGGATTTTTCAAGAATTTGAAATGTGTCTTCGTGAGGTGAGTAGTAGTCCAAGTAATCCAAGAAAAATACAATATTTAAGTTTTTACAGGTAAACGTTCAAAGAAATTCGCTTGAGCTTGTCAGCTATTGGTGCACTTACCCAACTGAATTAGGGTTTAGGCTCCCTTAATTGAAACCTAAAATAGCCTGTAACCATAGAGAGGCCAAACGAAAAGGGAAGGGGCTAAAAATATAGATAATAATTATTTAATATATATGTATAATATTTTTGTTGCACACTTTATAAAAGGCTTCGGTTGGAAGTTAGTGATAAATTTAATATTTTTAGGGAGTCCCGAAAAATAATTCCTGAGCCTTAGGTTTCTCTTCATGGCCCCCACCTTAGACGATCAATCTGCAAAAAATTTTCATACCCACAAATTTCGGATGTCATTCAGATCCACTTACTTCGGTAGTCATCTAGTGTATTAAGCAGAATTATATTTTTATATACTCCACTTATCCCTGTTGAACAAATCCAATACCTAGGACTCCACCTGGACAAACGCCTCACTTGGAACCCTCATACAAGACTGAAACGACAAGAAACCGCTCGACGTTTTCGACTACTTCAACACTTACTAGACAAACGCTCCAACCTTCCAATTAATTACAAAAGACTCATATACATGACTATAATAAGGCCTATTTCGACTTACGGAGTTGAGCTATGGATCTCCACTAAACCTTCAAATTCCTCTCGGATCCAATCCTTAAAATTCAAAATCCTTCGTAAAATACTCAATGCTCTTCACTTTGTTACAAAAAAAACCATCCACAATGACCTTAATGTTTCTTGTTTCACATTTGGCCCAATCTAGAAATCCATCCTTCCATAATAAACTTCATAACCATCCCAAACCCCTTGTTGCTAACCTTGCTTCCTATTCAATTCCTGATAACCCTCCGAGACGTATGAAAAGAAGATGGCCCCTTGATCTCCTAGTATAGACATATTATTAGAGTGCTACCAATGGGTAGTTTCTCAACATGTGTTTCACGTCATTATATCCATGTACGAATTTACTAGATGTATTTTTTTTTGTACAGTAGTAAATATCATATAAATAATAATAATAAAAAGAAATATATAAGGGCTTATATATTTCTTGAAGACAACGTATATAAGTAATATTTTTTTATTCCCTTCAAATGACTTTAACGAATAAAATTTCCAATAAAACTTCAAGAAATATGTATAAATTAAATAACAAAATAATAGAACAAAATCAACTTTTTACCTGTTCGATTTCCGGGTATTTTTAATAGAAAATTTATATTTTCAAATTCAAATTTAATTTTTTTTTTTTTACTTAAAATTGGATGCTCAACATGAATCCTATGATCTATTGAGAATGTTAAGGAATTATTGAAATGGATTTTTATTCGACTGGTTTTTCATTTAATTGAAATTTTAGTCTAAAATCAAGGGTTGAATATGTATTCGGATTTTTTAGTCTTTTTAGAAGTGGATAAAATTTTAAGTAAACTTTTATACATGATTAAAAATTCTTCCGACTAAAAGATTAGTTTTGTTTTTTGGTCGGATACATTTTCAACTGTCTAATGGCCAACTAAGGATAATGCCTAACAGGTGAAATATGCTGATGATGAAGTTTTTGTAACTTTCTCTCCCAATCATAAGATAAGCGAAGTAACCGAGGGTATAAAGAAGATAAGAGGGGAGATAGATAATGGAGTACCTGAATGCTGATGGGGTACCTCGGGGCCCATTACTGACAATTTCAAAATCTTGCGCAACGTTGTTTTGGCCGTGGAAGAGGGGAAAGGGAGGGAAACGTGCTGACCCGGAAAGAGGAAGTTCAAAAGATACCCGATAGGTTTTTATTAAAGAGATATTGACAGTAATGATAGGGACATCGGGGACGGATCGTTTCACCAAAGGGTTCTTAACAAAAGTGAAGACACAAACCAGGATATCTCTGCTCCAATGGGATTTCTCCTCACCGATCCCATTGCGTACATTCCTCGGATTTAAAATACCCAAGCTACCATCATTTTTACGATTTGAAGACATAGACATAGCAAACTGTACTGAACAAGAGGAACATTTCAGTCTTCATTGGTAGAGTAAAATGTGATACAATAAGAATCACTGAGGAATTTACGAAGGTTCTTGTAATATAGGCATACGATAATAGATCGATTTCATAGCCCAAACATAACCGTCATCAATCATACCTGATAATTGTCAAGTAGGTGTATTTCCAAAATAAATAGGAAATTTAAATTATATGTCCAGTAAATGTTGATGTTATCTGAAGTAACGATCACTTCATGTAATCATATGCAAATATTCCATATGTTAGACCAGTGGTCGGCAAACTTATTAGCGAAAGAGCCAAATATGAACATTTCAACAATGTAAAAAAAAAATGCGAGCCAAATCTGCTTGTTTAGTAAACTTTTATTACACTAAATAGGTAGTACACTAAATAAAACTAAATTTCATACTTAATAAATATTTATTAATGCTAACAATGTGCTTGCATCTCCTTGGAAAGTTTGAGTAAGTCAGGTTTGTATGTTGTTTTTAATTTTAGCCATGATTCCAAGTTCTCATCAATAAGACGACTTATCAGTTTAGTCTTGATAATGTTCATGCTTGAAAAAGATTGTTCGCTTATATATGTAGAACTGAAACGGGAAAGAACAGCAAAAGCGAGCTTTTTCAGCTGATCGTAAGAGTTAGAAATACTATTCCAAGCGTTGAAAATGACCATGTCTTCCTTCTCCAGGTCATTCAAAGCAGACCACTTGTGTTGTGAAGTAAGATCACATTTTTTCCTCTCCAATATTTCCAATTCAACACAAAGACTTTCGAATTTAGAGCGCCATATCTACTTGTTTTTTAAATCCAGCAATTGTATTTCCAAGCTACCAATGTCAATTTCTAAAGGAGCAAATTTCTACTCGGTTATCGTAGCATTAAGAGGATTTTTGACAAATGCTAAAGTTGCTCTGCAGTTTTTTTTTTATTTATTGAAAAATATTACAATCTGTATCAAGGACATTATTATTGTTTTAAAATGGTGTTTATCAATAGAAAAATTATTTTCTTGGCGATGCCTCAGCAGGCTCGGAAAGTGAAACAATGTTTCCATTTCAAAATCTAATAAATAAAATTAAACTCGATGTTCGTTACGCATTTTTAAAACAATATAAAATTTTAATTACCTATCTATCTTTTAACTTAAACAAAAAGTTATACATGTTCTCGATTTATAGAAGAATTTTAATTTATCAAAATAAGATGTAATTATTTTCTTACCAAGTTTTTTTTTTTTTAATGAAAATATTATTGCGCCTTCCGTGGATCCGCCAGAGCCGAACTTTGCCGACCACTGTGTTAGACCATAGTCGAGGTAGATGAGTTTTACAAAAATATGCGGAAAATCAGAAAAGGACAAGGTAATTCAATTTGATTATCTATTTGTTGTAATCAAATTTATTAAAAATTATATTTTAATAAACGATTTTTAAATTAAAGTTATTTAGACTCCTTTCAACAATCCCAAAGGGCTGATTTAAAAAATAATAATGATAACCATCAGATAAGATTTAGCTATACCCAGTGATTCCAATCTATTTAACATCAAAGAAGTAATTCCAATTACCATATCTTCGAATGGTTTAATATTGAAAAAGTGGGTACCCAAAATATTGATTTTGACTTAGTATACTTAATTTGTTTTTTATATTTTATTCATGAAATTAACAACTGTATGAAAACAAATATACATATAGTAAATGTGATGCACCGAAATACTATGAAATGAGAACACTTGTAGAGAAAACACCCATCGGTAGCACTCTAATAAAATTTCTAAATTAGGGTTTTCTTAATGAGAATCAATCACGTTTCATTGAAACCTGATTTATATTGTTTAACTTTAACCTCAAGCATCATATTAGAAACATTTTATAAACCCCCACGTTAAAGTTGTATTATTCATATAATCTTATTTATATGGATAATACAAATATAATCATATAAAGATATTTTTAACTACTTATTCAAGATATTTAAAACGTATTACAATATAAACACATCAAGTAAATGTGTACTCAATGATATAATCACATGAACGCTTGGTGAGAAACTACCCATTTGTAGTTACTCTAATAATATGTACTCTAATAATATGTCTACATAAAGAGATCACCAGGCCATCTTTTGAGACGCCTCGGATGGTTTTTAGTAATCGAAGAAGAAGCAAGGTTAGAAACGAGAGGATTTGGATGGTTATGAAGTTTATTATGGAAGGATAGGTATCTGGATTGGGCCAAATCGGAAACATATGGAAAATTAAGGTCTTTATGGATTATTTTATTTTTGAACTGTAACAGTAACAGCAGTAAGGAGCATTGGGAATTTTGTTTTGCACGGATTGGATACGAGAGGAATTCGATGGTTTAGCCGTGAGCCCCAAAGCTCAACTCCGTAAACCAAAATAGGCCTTATTATAGTCATGTCTATGGATCTTTTGTAATTAATTGTAAGCTTATAGCGTTTGTCCAGTAAGTGTAGGGGTACTCGTAAACACCGAGCGGTTTCATGGCGTTTCAGTCTTGTATGAGGATTCCAAATGAGACGTAAGTCCATGTGGAGTTCCAGATACCGGATTTGTTCAAGAGAGATAGGTAGGATATTATTAAAGGATACTGTGGACGGGGAGTCAAAGGTTTCCAACGAACGGTAAAACTGATTTTCGACAATATTCTTCAAGGCTTGTGATGTATGTTTGAAGAGTTTAAGATGCAATTTATAGATCATTATTAACTGATTGACACATGTTTCATCGGCATACCTGGTGATGATAGTGTTAGGATGGTTTAGGACATCAGTTCTATAAACTGTGTAAAGGATAGGACCTAGAATACTATTTTGAAGAACACCAGCAAAATGAGAAAAGAGGGATGAATGGGCAATATTATGACTTATACCTAATATCAAACCAAAAAGCAAATAGGAGCAGAATTGTAAGATATTTTTTAAGAAAACAAAGTCTTCTAAATTTTCTTAAATATTTTTCCCCCGACGTAGATATTATTGCAGATTTCTGAGGGAAACACTCATCCCCACGTTGCAATGATACGATAGGCTACTCACAGCTCCTTATATTAATGAACTTATATTATAACTTATATTTAATGAATGAAACCGCTTTTATATAATGGTGAGACTAATAATATAAAACGGGTTTTAAGGTCGAGTAATTAAAATATATTTATCGTGTGAAATTCAAAGACAAAGGAAATATGTGACGCTTATTATTCAGCGGCGTTAATTAAAAACGTTAGTGAACTAATTACTTGATCTATAGGGCCATGATGCTTGGGCGATAAAAGTGTGGGCAAGACAGTGCTTTAACCTCCATTCAAGTTTCTTAAAATAATAGTGACAATTTTAAGATCTTTTGAATATTCGACTGAGAGGAACAAAACGTAATTTTAAGCAAAAAAGGCCCCCACTATCTAATATTAAACTGGACCAGATTAGAATGTTTCCCTTCCAGAAGGAAAATAAAATATCACAAATACGAAATTGACAAAAAAATTGTAATACAGAAAAAATAAAATAAATTTTTATATATATTATTTACAAAAATAAAATGTGATGAGTAAATATATTATCCATTATTCACACATGAGAATGAATGTAATTTATTGGTCTTCAAAAAAAGGAATTCGTTCAATCTGTATTATATATATTTTTGAAACTAAGTTTTTTTTGAGATTTTATGAAATTGGAAAAAAATCTAAAGCATAAAATAGGAAGGAGATGGTCCGGGGTAGCGATCATACATAGGCTAGATAGTGGCAAAACTATTTTATTAAAAGCCAATGTTCCGACCCGACTTTGCAGGTCTTTTTCTGGGAGGTTTGTTCAGCTAGTAATTTCAATTAAAACTGAAACTCATGTTGTACTCATACAACTATACTACAGACATCCCAAATTTAGAAAAAAACATCCTCGTTTAAAAATTTGTAATTCCATATCGATTAAATTAAAGTTTATTAAGAAAAAAATTGAGATTCACCTCAAGTTGTGTAAAAAAATTTCATATCCATTTATATCCACCTAAAAGCAATCGTTTTTTCAGCAAAAATGAGTACGGTTGTTTTTTGCTAAGCTTTTATTTCTTGTTTTTCAATGATCTGAGATCTATTTTAATAAACATAATTGCCTAAATATACTTTTTATTTAAAAAAAATGAACAATTTAAAATAATCGTTTACCAAATATTTTTTTTATGTAAAGTGTTAATGAAACTGTGTTTTCCTGCGGATCTGTATTTATAAGTGATAAAATAAATGTTTCTAGTCCTGAAATATACGTTTAAAATAAAGATATCTGGTCATTGCTTCAATTATTCTCATGAAAACGTTAATATTAGGAACAGGAACATTTAATTTTTCCCTTATATAAAAGAATCATTTCCTAAAATACAAATCTGGGTGAAAAACACAGTGCATCAACAATTTATTTAAAAAATAAATATTTTTCAATTTTTTTTGTTATTATAAAGTGTATTTAGGCAATCGTGTTTATAATAAAACATCCCAGATCATAGAAAAACAAGAAATAAAAGCTTTACTACAATAAATTGTAGTATTTTTTGCTGAAAATGGGGGTATTTTAACATAACAGGATAAAAAATCACATAATTTTTTAACACAACATGAGGTAAATCTCAAAATTTTCCGTAATAAACCTCAATAAATTGATACAGACTTAGGGTTTATTTAACAAAGAAGCTTTTCCAAAAGTGGTGTATCTGTTGTATAGTTGGATGACAACAAGAAAAAAACACGAATAATTTACGATTTAAGAACAGAACTTAGCTTGGTTTATCCGCTCAAAAATCATCTTTAAATTGTTTTAAAAAGGACAAACTCTATTTTAATTTTAAGTAAACCTTGTCTTGTTTACAGTGAAGCAATTGTTAATTACTTAAAATAAATATTTATTTCGTTTTCGCTTCATTTTCGACAAAAAACACGACTTACTTAAAAAAAAAAAACACACAAAACTT
Source organism: Nezara viridula (assembly GCA_928085145.1). Taxonomy (NCBI): domain Eukaryota; kingdom Metazoa; phylum Arthropoda; class Insecta; order Hemiptera; family Pentatomidae; genus Nezara; species Nezara viridula. Next base: position 106,761,273 of record OV725078.1, on the reverse strand, counting down.
GGATTTCCTACTTTTCTGCTGAAAATTGGCCCATTGTTTATAATACCTTTTTTGTAGATCTTGAGGTCTGCAATCACTCCAATAAAAATTTCTGTCTACTAACTGGACAACTTGTTTATATGTATTAGGGACGTACATAAAAACGATATATGTTGATGTATTTCATTATTAGAAAACTAACATCTAATTCTAGTTTTCTGAGCCATTTTTCGAAAATATTGCTCCGATTTATAAAAATTTATTAGATTAACAGAAATTCCATATTTATGTTTAAAATTTAGCTACCTAAGCGAAGGTTGAATTTATTGACGTTCATCTGTATAACAATCACTTATAAATATTTCCACAACTATGTTTCATCGAGTACTTACTGTATTATGATTCTATGATTTGTTCCTCCAGACTTACCTGAAAGATAAAAAATAAATTTAATGTAAATTAAACAAGGAATATAAAAATTAACCACTAATGTAATATATCGAAAATAGTAACCAATCAAATTATTATATATCTATAGACAGATATGAATTTAAATGAAAATATATTCTGCTTTGAAATTAACTTCCGATGATTCTTACAATTCCTATAATTCCTACGGAGTTTAAAATGACACTACAAATGATAAAAGCAAAAAAAAAAGTTTCTATCAAAACCCAATTCTTTATGTCCACACAATATCCTATCTACTTTTTAATCTGCAACCTCTAGTGGATCCTACAGGTGGTTGTGGTCCCCCTCAAAATTTATTTTTAAAAAGTAACAACACAACCGCACTTTTATTATTATTATTTTAATCGAAATGTAAATCATATTAAATAATTAATTTTTATTTATACTTTTTACTCAAAATCACGAATAACTTGATGCTAAAATTAAAAATTTGTCATTTATTGTCGTAAAATCTGAATACTGTAGTTAAAAGTAGTTACTACAGTTCTATCATTACTTGGAAACTATATTTAATTGAATATATGGAAAAAATATATACAAAAAATTCGTGTTTTAGGTTAGTAGACGTGAATTTTCCATTTAATGAGTTTTATCACCGTTCTATGGCGAAATGTCTAGTATCTAAACAAAAAAAAAACTAAAATACACCTTCTTTTCAAATACATATATTTATATGCATATTTGTATACACACACACGCATATATATATATATATATATATATATATATATATATATATATACTAACCCTATGCAGCAGAAGTTTATTCGCTAAGTTTACATCTAACATGCGAATTCCCATATAATTTTTTTTTGTTTACAGTAAAAATTAAAAGAAAAATTAAAAAATATAAAAACAACCAATAAAACTAAAAGCTACAATACAAGTAAAATAACATTTTTACAACATATAAATAAAATAGAAATTAAATTAAATTAAACTATCTTAACAATTATCTCCTCAAATTCAATAACAAAATAAAGAATCATTTAAATTAAAAGAATTTGATAAATTTCAAACAAAAAATTCTGTAATATAAAGACAAAAAATAAAATAAAGTAAACACGCTCATATATATAGATCAACAAAACATTAATCAAACTAAGATTTTAAAGAAATTTAGTACAATTATAAAAAAAAAGAAAAAAAAAAGCTGAAGAAAAAATTTTAGCTGAACAAAAACAATAGTGGAAAAACAAATTAACTCTGAAAATGACCGAATTTACCTGTTTCACAAGTGCGCCACACTCAGAAAGTTTCTGGACCTAACACTGCAACCCGATAGTTTTACTCATCCATTTCGGTAGCTTTGATATTATCTCTTAAATTACAGTCAGATTACTCAGTATAATCGATATTAATTAAACTACTCACTTTGAAACTATTTATAGCAAACTCAAAATCGATGTAAAAAAAAAAAAAAAAAAGTTTTGCAAAGAAATGGTTTGAGCAATATCACGCTTAGCCGCCAGTTTTCCTCTCTTAATTAATTAATTAAGATTACCCATTTTATAGAGGCTGGGTCATCCCTGGGAAAGTTTCCTGTTCCTATTCATTGAGCCAAACATTTTTCATTTAAAGCTGTAATGAATAGTGTTGCCCAAAATCACGAATACTGTATACCAATTATCACCGAATAATGTCTAGTGTCATAATATCTAGTGTTGCCCAAAACCAAGACCAAGGCCGCCTAACTATTGCAAGACCAAGACCAGGACTAGTAGAGAAAATCGAAAAACCGAGGAGAAATAAAAATCGATTTTTTAAATAAAAATTAAGCCAAAATAATTACTAATACTTGACAATCTTAGTTACAATGTGTTGGTAATTGGTATAACCAATATACTTTTGCATTTATCTCCTCAAATATTTCATTCGGGCTCAGTTAGTTTTCTCCTATCTAAAAAATTACAGTAATATCTCTATAGTAATAAGTTAATAAGTAACTGCAAGAATGTTGGGAGACTCTTGCGCAAGACCAAGACTGAGTTTGCAAGACCAAGAATCGTCTCGGTCTCACATTTGGGCAACACCAGTAATTAATAGAGTCCTGTTTATAGATACAGTTTTGTAAACCGTTTTTTTAGCCGTTGGAGCCGCTAGATTTAGTTTAACAATATGATATTACATCATACAACATGCACTCTCCCAAAATTAAAGACTTATTTTAATCATGATATTTTTGACTTAGTAATATATATTTTTTTTACTGATTAATTAATAAAAAAAAATAAGGAGAAGCTTTTACGAGCATTAGCCGATAGAAAAAATAAATATAAAATATTTTCAATAGGAGTTGAAAATTATATAGAATTTTTTTAATAAGTCCCATATTAACAGTTTCTGCGAAACTTTGTAGGATAAAAATCTTAAATTAAAAGTTCTACGAAACTTTTTTTTTGGTAACTTCCAGGTTTATGGTGGAAGTTCAATTTGTATTTATTCAAGTTCCGACAAATGAAAAATGAACAGTAATTGGGCATAGATTAGAGCAATAATCTATCTTAAATGAATTACACATGGCCCTAATGTGTCGTTTGTTTGAGTAGCTAAGCATAAAAGTAATTTTTTAGTGTTTTTTTTAAATATTTTTTTCGGTTGGCGCAACAGACCATGAAGATGTTTGGCGCGAGATGTGGTCTCCTTACAGACTTATGTTATATAATACATACGTATATAACAATTTTTTTCCCCCGTTTCAAGCCCTTGTTTCAACAATACAAAAATCCTTACATATATTTCACTTTTTAAAATTGAGGGAGAGTTTCACCATTTACGGTGAACATTAGCCGATAAAAAAAAAAAGTGAAATATTTTCAAAAAAATTTAAAACCAATTAAAGAAACTTCCATAGGTTGGCCTGATCTCCCACCTGACTTCCGCCTGCTTTTTCTTGTGAATGGTAGCGTGACCCCATCCCTGATGGCAGTACTTCCATAAGATACCATTAGAACTAGCCATTAACCATTGTCTAATCCCCTATGGGCCAACCACTCCTCCAATCAAGAATTTTGACAGGTCACAGAAAGCGGAATCCACTTTCTCCCGGCGGAGGAAAGCCCATTATATTTTAGAATCGTGATTTCACTATTTCTTTGTGACCTTTGTCGTTTGGAAATCTGTAAATTTATATGTTTCGTTTCTCATTTTTTATCCCATAGTAATCCAATTGGAAAATAACCCCTAATTTTCAGTTGCGAGAGTAATAAATAACACGAGAGTATTGCTGAAATCATTCCACCATTAATATTACAAATCACATTTTAAGTCTGTTCTTTCTCAAATTCTCCAATCACATATCACAAACATTGAAGAATGGTGCAAAAATTGGAGAATAACAATAAATTTCAATAAATCCCATCAAATCGCCTTTACCATCCGTTGTAAATCTATGATTTCTTGTCCTACAGTGTCCTTCAATAATACTCCACTTTTTCGTATTGAGCAAATTCGCTACTTAGGACTCCACTTGGATAAACGTCTTACTCGGAATCCTCATACTAGACTGAAACGACAAGAAACTGCTCGACATTTCCGACTGCTCCAACACTTACTAGGCAAACGCTCTAAACTTTCAATTAATTACAAAAGACTTATCTACATAGTTATAATAAGACCTATATGGAAATATGGAGTTGAGCTTTGTGGCTCCACCAAATCATCGAATTCCTACCGCATCCAATCCTTACAATCCAAAAATCCTTAATGCTCCATACTTTCTCACAAATAAAACTATTCATAAAGACCTTAATGTACCATATATCGCTGATTTAGCCCGAACCAGATATCTATCATTTCATGATAAACTCCAATCCCATCCAAATCCCCTTGTTTCCACCTTTACTTCTTCCTCGATTCCTGATAATTCTCCTAGGCGTCTGAAAAGGAGATGGCCTCTTGATCTTCTTAGCTAGAATTATTTAGGGAGTGCTACCACGGGGTAGTATCTCTTCAAGGCTGTTCATGTCATTATTTCTAATTTGTGCATATTTACTAGTTGTATTTGTATACAGTTGTAAACTTCACAATTTACCGCGGCAAATTTGAAGAATCGGGAGGCTTCATTTCACTGCCTTAAATCTTTAAATGAAAATATATAATTTACTTTGTAAACCTATTTTCAAAAATATACATTTACGCAAAAAAAAAAAAAAACTAATATATAACCATAACTAATTAATAAAACAAATTTATTTTTATAGTTTATATTTATACATGTGGTGTTGCAATAATCATGTTAAATATCACTCCTAATTTTTCTATAAAATATAAATTCCCGTGACTTCTATCGCCCCCCTCCTCTGTGCCAATGGTTAAAAATTCATTTTTTTTTTCTTTTACTTTTTAGAAATTATCATTTATTAACATTTTTTATTCATTACATTATGTCATAATGATAAATTACATGTTTATGGTTGCAGCAACCTTACACATGACATACTAGCGGTTTGAATGCTATTAAGAGAATTGAAATAGCTATAATAATAATTTCTATTTATCTTTTTTTTTTTATTTAATTTGTTTTCCTTTATTTATATATATATATATATATATATATATATATATATATATATAAACTTTTTTCCTCTTATTTTTTAAATTTATTTTTTATTATTAATAATCTTTTACTTATTTTTATCTATTATTTTTACTTATTTTTTAAATTATTTATTATATATATAATATATATTTTTTTTTTCGTTAAATATACCAGCTAAATATTTTAATAATAATATTTTATAGACAAGGCGCTGATGGCCTAAATGTTTTGCACCTATAACATCAAAACAAACAACCAACCAAGACAATAGAAATCCATTTTGCACAGTAGGAAAAACCTAATAAAAAAACCTCCATAAAGTATAAATGAAAAACTTAAAATTAAATTAAAAGTACAAGAAAAACAAAGTGAAATATATATTCAAAAGAAAACTATATATATACGCTTACATACACACCCAAAAAACACACACATATATACATATACACACATCCTATGAATATAATTTATTAATCGGAGTGAGAGAGTCTATTGCTACTTGTTTGTTAATAAGTAGGAATCTGTTAAATTTTCATAAATAAATAAACAGATTTATTTAGACGTTTAGTAGTATTTGTTTTGTCCGTCTTTTGTGTATACCGTTTCAAAGATGTAAAAAAAAATCAATAGTGCGTAGGTAAATTTACGAATCTTAGACGAATTTTCACACACGAGTAAAGAAAAATAAGTCACATTTACTACAATAAGGTTTGGTTGAGGTTGGTGATGTTTCTAGGACGAACAGAAATTTGTAGGAACAAGTGTATCGTAAAATGATTTATCTATCACTAATTTATAACTCATCCGTATTAATGATTGGCAAAGACGTCATTATGAGGAAGGGATGTCAATCTACTCCCAATAATTTGACGAAGCAAACTTTGTGATATTCGGTAATGAAAACTTCGAAAATTGTTGTAAAACATTTTACATAAAAAGTTACTGAAATTTAAAACCAATAACTGTACATTTTAGGTTAAGAAACTGGAACTTATTCGATGAAATGTGTTTATAAAAATTATTGCTGTAAATTACCTACATTAGTAACAGGAAAATGAAAAGTTCGAATTAACATTATGGACCGCCATGGTGCAATGCAAAAAAACACTTTTTTCTAACATCATTTAGTGATAAAGAAAAAAAGATAAAAATAGCACTTTATGATAATAATCATAAAATAGAACTTAACGAGCAAAATATAATTTTACAATGATTTTCCTTTGTTAACTAGGCCTTTTTTTTTCTTTTATCAGGCAGTGGAGTTTCATAAGAAAAGCATTATAAAATAGTTTAAATATAGAATAGAATTCTTAAAGAGTTAAATTTGTGTGAACAATTAAAATTGCGAAATTTTTTACCAACTATTAAAGTTGTTGAGAAAATTTATCTTCTATCCCCTCTTACACCCTCTAAAAATAAAAAATAAACAGAATATTTTAGCGATGTTCCAGAGGATCGCATGGGATAAAGCCATTAGCGCAGACTTTCATTCTGATTGATTAGGGAATTTATATTATGTATAAAAATTATGAGTGATAATCAACATAATTATTGTGAACAATTAATTGTATATATAATTTTGTATTTTTGATCCGTTTTCGTAAAGTTGATTATCTACCAGGCAAAAAACCTTTATATTTCCAAAAGCAATGGGTGATAAATATTCAGATAGCAATAATTTTAAAGGTTATTACAATTAATTTCTTGCAGAGCCTCGGTATTGGAAGGGAGCAGACGCAGACTATCACTAGTGTTGCCTAAATGCGAGACAGAGACGAGTCTTGGTCTTGCAAAATCAGTCTTCGTCATGGTCTTGGTCTTGCACAAGAGTCTCGCAAAAGTCTTGCATTTATTTATTAGCTTATTACTATAGAGATATCACTGTAATTTTTTAGATAGGAGAAACCTAACTAAGCCCGAATGAAAAATTAGAGGAGTTGAATGCAAAAGTATATTGGTTATACCAATTATTAACATATAGTAACTAAAATTGTCGAGTATTAGTAACTATTTTGCCTTAATTTTTATTTGAAAAATTGATTTTTTTTACCAGTCCTGGTCTTAATCTTGCAACAGTTTGGCTGCCTTGGTCTTGGTCTTGGAAAGTGCAATTTAGAAATAGACTCGTTAGGAATCCTCTATCACCGCATATATTGACCTAGACCTTCACTTATTTGATTCTACAAACCGGCATGTCTGATATGTATTCCAGTGGCCCGACCTAACTCTCTCTCATATTTGTATACAGTATTATATTTTGATTGATGAGTATGCTGTGTCATTTAGCAACTTAGTTAAGCAGCTGTGCAATTTTGTTGTATTTTTCTTTGGTACCAATTTTTGAACCCAAAAGTATTCAAGTATTTAGTGTTTGAGTACTCGAATACCTTCAGTACTCGAAATACATCCTGATGATGACCCACATGTTTGGATTGAAACCTTTAAAATGACTGCGTCCTGAATATGTATCACCCATGATATGTAGAACAGTTCACAAACAGATCAGTCAATAATTAAAAAAAAAACACACTTTTCATTTATGAATGGTTCTGAAAGATTTAAGAGTAATGTGAATTCCTCTTCTATTGAAGATGCAATAATCAATATTTCATTTCAAGTGCAAAACGTTTCCCTTCCACCTTTTAAAAGCTGGATAATTGAACTATTGTTAAAAAAAAAACTTCCCTAAGCTAAGAGAAAATAGACCCGGGTCTCAGGTATACGGAAACAGTCCAGAAAAAAAAGAAAAAAAAAAGAAGCCAAACGATTCTTCACGGAGTAGTAGAATTTCCTAGCAGACAATGAAGATCTGAATATTAGTGGACGGGGATCTGACAACAATGGGAAAAGCTTTCCTCAGTCCTCCTTTTTGCTAAAGAGTAGGAAAAGGTTTCGATCAGGAACTGTTTCTAGTCAATGAGTGTAATGAGTAATTACAAATGTAATAAGTAATTCCAATTTTTTTTTTTTTTTACTTTCTTTATTGAATATTAATACATTCTGCCACATTAAAGGGCAATTCCAAATTAGATAATACAGATGAAATTAAACTATTAATTGTTCTGATTGAAATATTTTAGTAAATAATGTGGTATTATTTATTTTATATATACCTTATTTTAAGGGTTCTCAATTGTTTGTGTGCAGGCGCTCACAAGATTGTAAAAAATTATGGTGCAATCGTCATGGTCATCAGGGCATGTTTCGAGCGTTGGCACAAATAAAAAATATTCACAACGACAGTGACCTGAATATTTATCGCCATTAATAGAACAGTCGAATAACTTCCTTCAATACTTCTATATTATCATTCAATTTAAATTTATATGAACGTTTCGGCCTTTGTCCATCTTCAGCCTATTTGTAAAATTGTTTAACATACGTTTTACTTAATATATGACTTTTCATAAATCTTTCAAAATACAATCAATAATATTTTAAAGTAACATTTTTAGTTAAAACATTTTTTTTCAGATATGTTGAAGATGGCTGAAAGCCGAAACGTTCATATAAATAAAAATTACATAATAATAAAGGAGAATTGTGGGACGGAAGATCAAAGAAGCATTTTTTTATCTATTAATATTAAGCCATATTATTTCACCATGTCCTTAATTCGGTACTTGTGAGCGAGGCGACCTCTATGGACTGCTATATGCAGTTATCTTGTTATTTAAAGTGTTGTTGTTATTTATATTTCTTCTTATTAAATTACTATATTATTATTATATTTATATTTTTTTATTAATGTATATATTACGACAACGTTAATGAAAGCCGGGAAAGAACTAGGACTCGAAATAAACGTGGATAAAACAAAATATATGGTTAGCTGCAAAAATGGCGATACTACTGGTGATATCGATATAGATGGTAATATGTTTGAACAGGTAGATAAATTTAGGTATCTAGGTTCTACGATAACTAGAAAAAACGAAATTGAAGAAGAGATTAAGGTTAGACTGAAGGCGGGGAATGCTTGTTATTTTTCTGTGACAAAACTACTTAGTTCGCGCTTCTTGTCCCGAAACTTAAAAATTAGAATCTATAAAACAATTATCTTACCTACAGTTCTTTATGGATGCGAAACTTGGCCGCTTACATTAAGGGATGAGCAGTGTCTTAAGGTTTTTGAAAATAAAGTATTGCGTAGAATATTCGGACCGAAAAAGGATGAGTTAACCGGAGAGTTCAGACGGTTACACAACTCCGAATTGCGTGAGATGTATCCGGGTAATATAATTGAGGTAATTTCATCGCGGCGAATCAAATGGGCTTGTAAAGTTGTTGGGCTTAGTAACGAGAGAATTCCTAAAAGGTTAATATTTGCTGTACCGAATGGTAAGCGTCCGAGGGGTAGACCGAAGCGAAGATGGGAAGATTGCATTAAAGCCGATCTGAAGGGACTGGGTTTGGATGGCGAACGGTGGAGGGAGGTGTGTAACAAGCGATTGGTGGTGTCGGCATCGAACCTTCGGGTTCGCTAAGCCTTATTATTATTATTATTATTATTATTAATGTATATATATATTAATAAGAAACAGGCAAAAATGAGGCAACACCAAATATATTTATATTTCTTATTATACGAGATTCTAATTTCATATGAAGATAGAGATTATCAGTGCCTTATAACAATTATTAGTGGTCAGGTTATAAACATTTAATAATAAGAAATATAAATAACAACAACACCACTATAAATAACAAGATAACTGCAGATAGTAGGCCATAGAGGCCGCGTCGCTCACAAGTACCCTTAATTCAGATAGATTGCAATATTTCATAATCAACAAGAAATATTACAATCTGTCTCAAAGGACAAAACCTTGCGCAGAGGCAATGTCGTAACCAATGAAGGTTTATTGCTATTTGCGATTATTGCTAGTTGAAAACAAGTTATTAAAAAAAAAATATTTTATTTTGAAAATTTTAAAATGCTTCACGTAACAAGTAGTAGGATAGTAATAATAAAGGAAACACTACGCGCGAGAGACAGGCGTCACGCTTTGCCGAAAAGTACTGAAGGCAGGAGCGACAGCAGGTTATAGGCCACCATAACGGGGGAGGAAGGGGGCAGTGACTGTGGTAAGTGGTTATAAACTGGTGATGTGAATGGTAGCAGCCCGCTGGAGGTGAACGGACTCCAAGATTGGAACAGCTGACGGAATGTGCCCGCAGACCGCATCTCGCCGATCAGGGACTTCATTGGAAACGCGGCCCGCCGTCATTACTGTCCTTCATTGAATGTGGTCACTGGAACACAGCGCCAACAGACATAAAGAAACAGAATTAAAAAAAACAGCTAGGAGCGAATCCTATTTCTACCATTACATAAAAAAAAAAGAAAGAAAAAGTGTGGAATGCCAAAATATAAAGGAGCTGGTTGTAGAACTGTAATCATGCTGTATAGCAGGAACTTGTTATACAACGGTCAACAGGCGTAGCGTCGAGAAAAGGGGAAGGGGACACGTTCCTGCTCAGACTTAACTTAAAACTTCAATATAGTTTACTGTTGAAATTTAAGGATAAAAAATAGAAACGATATACAGTAAATGTTTATTAAGTTTGCCGAAGTTTCGACCCAAACATGTGATATGGGTTATAATAAGAGCTAAAATAAAAAATTACATCAGAAAAAATATTAATATATAAGTATGTAAATAAGAGAAGAAAAAGATAGAACGTACACATGAGATAACGGTAATATAAAACATATCAATATGTTAAGCAAATATTTTAGTGTTATAAATAAATGAACTTAAATGAAATTAATTAAATAAGAGATAGAGAGAGAGAAATACTTTATTTAAGGTAATGCTGTCCTACTTCATAGGGTTGCTTTATATAATAATCCTTTATTTATTCTGGGACGAGTCCCTTTAGAATAATACAGAAAGGCAGCAAGGAGCCACAGAGATACATAAACAAGAATACAGAATAATTAAATAGTCGTAATAAAAAAATGTAAGTAGATCTATAATTTTAATCAGTTAATAATAAAATTAAAAAATTGAAAAAAAAACGAAGAAAAAAAATTAAGAACGATCTTGAATAAATGAAAATTAAACTAATAACATATATATACATATTTACAGCAGTGTCTATTTACAATCTATTGGGGACTGGGTGGATAAGAAATGACTGAACAGGCGGGATTTAAAGTTAGGAAAGGTATTGAATTGACGGATGTGGGAAGGGATGGAGTTCCATAAGGATGAGGATCGGATAATGATAAATGATAAATGATCTCTCGAAAGCAAGGGTTCGGTGGGCTCTTGTGTATAAATCTGAGGACCGGGAACGAGTATTGCGGGAACGAACAGAGGATTTGAATTGAAGGAGCTCGGAGATGTGTGAAGGACGGCGGCGGGATTGGATGACTTGAAAGAGGAAGGATGCTAGGAAATACTTACGACGGTAAAACCAAACGAAACGAACAAAACAAAACGAAGGATAAAACCACTTCAACTCTGCATAAAAACGGGAAACAGAGTATACTGATCAATCCATATGGACATAGCTCTAACATTATATTATTCTATTATCATATAAACATATGTTTTCTCCCATTTCATAACACTAGTCATATACAATATTACTAATATACCACATTAAACAATTGCCATTATACAACATATATATATTTTTTCTAAAAAAAAAAAGTATTCGAATGGTAGAAATACAAGATTAATAGCACACACATTAAAGCACACAATAAGATTAATAGCACACACAAGACAAAGCTAAAAATTAAAATTGAATAAATAAATAAAAAGATAAAAGACAATAGGTATCCTAAATTCACAGTCAATTACTTTACAAGTGAAAGTGTATGATTCCCAGGGAGTCCAGAATGATATTCTCGGCTAATATCGCAAGCTCCTAAACATCAACACCTAGTAATACATAATAATAGTTATAGAGCTTCATTAAAATTGATTTTTTTTTTTACTAAATCTGAAAACATTTGAGTTTTTTCACCTATTCAAATTAAAATTTAATATTCCGATAATTTCTTTAACAAAGGGCCAGAACAAGGGAAGGATAAAGCAGGGACTTGCCACAGGTGACAGAATTTAGAAGGACTGTGAATTTTAAATGACATTTTTTTTTTTACTAAATATACGCGTTTTAGTTGATTAAACATTAATCAGTCAATACTTCAATAAAATGAATTATTACTTTTAGATGACAGTGTCTCTTTCAAAGTATACTACCTGAAATATTGTTTATTGACCGATTACTGTGGAATTATTTACCCATGATCACAAATTATCTGTGTTTAACATAATGATTGTTAAAACGAGGAGTACCCATCCCCCTCTCAAGGTCGCTGAAGCATGTTGTAATGAAGTCGTTTATATATATATATATATATAAATATATTATATATATAATATATATATTATATTATATATAAATTGCAAAAATCCAAAGACGCTTCGAGTAAAGTAGGTCACGTCAATTTTTATCATGGAAAAGCAATTCAGATTCATTTATTGCGTCCTTGAAAACTCTTAAATACCTATTGATATTCAATAAAAAATATATAAATTTTGGGAATTGGTTTTAAAGAATGATTTATTAGTAACAAAAAAAAGAACTATAAAATTTTTTATTGTATATTTCCAGTTTTAATTTGTTTACAGGGGTATAGTTTCTGCCATCACTAGTACTTTATATGGCCCTAAATCTATGATGATTTTCGAGATAGGTGTAGTCAAGTTCTCGGAAAATTTTTAATTCAATTTTTTTATATTTCGCTTGCGAAGAAAATTCTAATTTAAAGTTTTTTTCAAGGTTTGAAGCACTTATCTCAACATTGTCTTCCTTAAAAAAATATTTGAACCCACTTTACTCCTTCGATCAGTACAACCTCTTCCAATATTGTACTCATAACACAGCTATATGCCAAATATATATTTATTATTCCTAAATATTTCGCTTCCAATAAGAACTATTTTATGAGATTTTTTTTCCCGTACGCCTGAATAACGCCTGCTTATTACGCATGACTGATAATTTTGCAGTCCAATATAATTTCGCTCTCCTAGCAAAAGGGCTGTTCGTTTTGATGATGAGATCATTGCAGATTACTGAGTTAAAATCAGGCGTTAGTAATTACGAATGAAAGTATTATTAAATAATGAGGACGCGGTGGTAGAGCGAGTCAAGGCGCCTGAAAAAAAAAATTATATTAATTGTTCAAATCTCGTTCGAGGGAATTAATAACACAAAAAGAAAATTAATAACAAATTAAAATGAACAAGTGCAGGCCCTACTCGACTACTTCGACAGACCACTACGGCGCGGGTTCGATTCCTGCATGGAGACGGTAACGTCCTTAGCCTGAGATTCATAGGGAGTTGAGCTACCTCTGTGTCTTACACCATAGCTCCTGCTCCTCTAGGATGGGGGTTGGGTATAGAGCTGATAAATCCCTATCCTATAAAAAAAACTGGATGGAAGATTGAAGCGAAAGATTGCTAACCATCAATCAGGAAAGTTCACCACTGTAGCCTACAACAGTCCCAAACTGCATGACTTAAAAGTAGAAGTCAACAGGAGTAGGAAAAAAAAATGATTGACGAGATCTAAAATGTTTAAATTTTTACATTAAATGAATTATCATCTTTAATAGAAATATGGCCGTAAATATAAATCTTTCGAGACCGGATTTTTTGATAAATATATTTGGAATATCAGTGATTGCAGGAGAAATGCAGGTATTAAGTGATTACCGAAAAATTAGGCACTATATGAAACAAATATATTTCATGATTATTAGAGAAAATATCAATGGTATATATTGATAAAATGTGTTAAAACTATGCCTCATTTATATTCCCTTGGGGACTATAAATGAGGCATATTTATTGGTTCAAATGCCTATAGTAAGGTGTTAATGGAAATCAAACTAGTTAGACAAAGGAGAGAGGTATCAAATTTTTGGATGGCTAGGTTTGGTTTCCTATTAACATCTCAATATGGCAATTTTTCTATTAAATAGATGTAAAATATTGTAAAATTTTTTAATTGAAACTGAGATCAATGAAGTAAACTGTTGAAAAATAACTAAGTTTTCATATATATATATTATATTTTTAAACTTCTGAATTTTTATTGAGAAAAAAAATACATTTTGCCTCAATTAAGGGCATTGAGTATTTATGACGAATGAAGTACAATCATACCATGTATACAAAGAACAACAAGATTGTAACAAAATAAAATAAAATAAAACTTGGAGTAACATAATAAATCAAACTTGATACAACATTAAATAAAAACTAAAATAAAAAAAATAATAATAAATAAAAACACATTCAAACTTATTCACAATATTTACAGTCAGCCGAGGGAGCTCCGAGTCGGGCCTTTTCCCCCACGTGTGGAGGACAAGGCAAGACTCCAAGAGATCCCAGCGTTTCTCTCTCAGCCGCATCACTAGAATGGGAATCCAGTGGAGACTGAGAGAGGGCACTAAAGCCACATACGCTCATGACTTGAGCGGAGAAGCTGGCCATTGCCAGGACTCCAATGACGACTTAACAAAAGATCTCGAGGCCACTGCCGCTTCAACCTTCGAGGAGGATTGTAGGGATGACTGGAACTGGATACGGATTGTGCTAAGGGATTAGGATGATAGGTTAGGTTCTGATGAAAATTTGAAAATCGGGATGGAATAACGTCAAGGACATAAGGGATGTTAAGGTCATGATGTAAGGTTTTGTTCGTAACATAATAAGGAGCATTGACTATTATACGGAGGATTTTAGACTGGAAGGATTGGATGCGTTTGATGTTCGATAATTTAGTTGTCCCCCACAGTTAAGTGTTTATATTAACTTAATAAAATGTAATGATGTGTTTACTGAAATTAAACCGCTTAACCTATCTAATTGTTAACAACTATTGCACATATGGATTATGACACTTTCTCATACGAGGAATTTAAGGGAATGGATTCAGCTTATTCACAGTAGACAAGTATGTTTCAATATTTTTAATAGCTCTGCTTTCGTTTCTTATAGACACCATACTATGAGAATATGAATAAGTGATATAAAAATAAGTTGTATGGGGCGAAAAGATAATATTGTGTTTCTTAAATTAATATTTTTTAGCAAATGGCTCTTTGGGAGGTCTTACTCGTGTTTAAATAGAGTAAACTCATTGATATATTTGCATTAATTTAAATTTTATTTAGGTAATGATCTAATCGGGATAAATTTTGTCTCAGTTTCAATCAAGTAAACTCCCTCACTCGTCCCTGCTTCGGGACGAGAACAGTTGTAAACCTCACCTACTTAATGAAGGTGATTCATCCGTGGAAACGAGTGGTGAGTTGTATGGATATGGCCGCGAGGTTCAGGATTGAATGAGATTTCTAGCGGAACTAATGAAGACCGTTTTCCATTGGCTGGATAACGGCGCCCAAACATAGGGCTGCGTGGGGGGAGGGAGGGGAGGGAAGTAGTTGTCACATCACAGACAGCTTGATACGGCTCATCTAGCCGATATCTTCCCGTCAACCTAGTCCAATAGTCCACGACCTAGTTCCCCATCTTGGTCTACGTTCTTTAAAGTCAAACATATTCCACAAGGATTTCTTCCTATTTCTTCTTATAGTCTGGGAAGGAAAGAAAAGAGACTTTTTACAGGAAGTTTCACCTATTTCAAACAATTATGTTCTTGAATAAGATCTAAAAAATATAGATGTCTGCCTGTATGAATCCACATGAAAAGAAAAAGGAGGTTCTTAGCTAAAACCTTTTTTATTTTCAGAATTAAAAAACAAAAGAAGTTCTGGTTCGAATGAGTCACTAACATAATAAATTTGCTCCAGCATTATGTTCGAAATCTATCGTCAAAGCACGATAACATTTAGGGATTTCACCTTAATTCCTAAACATAGACACCAGCACTTAAAATGATAGGGGAGAGAGAAGGTAAATGTATCATGATAACAGAGTCCAATTCATTGGAGTATGGTAGGCGAACAGAATGGAATATATAAATGGGTAGATCAGTAATGAGTTTATTGCCAATAATATTTTATAATTAGTAACGATATGGCATACAGAGAGTAGAAAAATTCAAATACCTTTACTCCCCAATAAACTTAATGAATGACTAACGGTCGGAAATAGACAAGAGCAAACAGAGCTTTCTTCTCCCTTTCAAAGTCATTAAAGTCCCGAAAAATCTCAAGAAATCTCAAATTAATGGCGTATAATGCTCCGACAGCGCCTATTCTTATACATGGCAGTGAGACCTGGACAAAAACCAGCGCCCTAGAAAAAAGTATTAATAGATTTGAGAGCAAAATGTTGCGAGCTTTCAAACTACTGAAATATGAAGAAGAAAACCAATAAAGAGCTGCTTACAGAAACTGGTCAATGAATACCTCATGATAGGAAGGCAAAGATGTTAAGATGGGTGAGGAATGAAGCTCAGAGCAATCTATATGGAAGTCTCAACACGACAATGTATGCGTCATTAGTAGGCAAAAGACCACGAGGAAGGCCAAAAAGCAGACGGATAGATCGAGAAAAAAAAGCCCGAATAAAATGCATAAAAAAACATGAGATTATCAGTTATTGACTTATAACCCCAAAACTATACTTCCTAATAAAATATTTCCAATTAAATGCATTAAAGGGCATTTAATTATACGTTGAATGAATAACTAACATACAAAATTCTGTCTGGAATATGGTCGAAAAACTTAGCCAACAGATTCTATGCATTGGGTCTTAATGGCTGTTCTGAATTTAATATATTTCAAAATAAATATTGCAGAGGATCAAATTTTTTGTTTGACTCAAATTTTTATCAAAATTGGTTAAAATAAGTCATTGTGGGCTTAATTATGGACCAAATTTATAATTTTAGTTACTCATACATACGACGCAGAATTCTTGAAAAAAGAAGGTTTTCGCATCAGGCATATTGTTTTTAGCTCTTCATCAAGAAAATAATTTTTCGAAATATGTAAAAAAGTCACATTTTTTTGCGTGGGCTGCAAGACTATTACAAGGCAATTGCTCAATGAAGACAATATTCCTAAATCAGTTTTTCTTTTATTTAATCTGGTATAAAGAACATATGAGTTGTTTAGAATCAAACCCATAACACATTATATCCATTTTATAAAACCTTCCCAAATAAAAAAAACAAAAAATAAACTACAACGTTTTATCAAGGTTTAAATGGTATCTCCAATAAGACTTGTGGAGTTATCTTAAACTTATACACTTTTGATTTAAATTCATGCATAAATAGAAAATCGGTTGTTTTAAAAAATCGGACCCAAACCAAACATCAAGTCTCTATAACGAATCTTGGCCGCTATAGCAGTGGATTACATGGACCATTTAGATCAAGAAGCGGATATATTTAAGAGGACACATACACACACGTATATGTATGTATGTATATATATATATATATATATATATATATATATGTTAACTTTTAACAACCTGGGAACGGAGGAAAAGGGGAATATGATGTATAAAATAACTAGTGGAAACGGAATTCAAGAGGATGTTAAGCAAGGCGGAAAATGCTTATTATTTTTCTATCACAAAATTACTCAGCTCGTGTCTATTGTCAAGAAACCTGAAATTAAGAACTGTTAGATAATTTGTTTCCTATTATTTTTATGGATGCGTTACGTGAACGCTTACGTTAATGGGAGAACTTTAAGATAATAAAAAAAAAAAAAAATGCTTGGATAATGTGGCCCTAATAAAAATTAAGTTATATTAAACAATAAATACTGAAACAATAACACTTCGAAGGTTGGAATTGCTGAGTAAAGGTTTAGGCTGGATAATAAAGGATTCCCTTTAAAGGTATTCAGCAGTTAATCGAGCTCGACTTGTAAAATGCCAAGGAATAAATCTAGATATAGATTGTATTGATGGGTCTGATCTTGCAAATAAAAGTTTTAATAGGATACATTGGAGGGTGGTATAAATATTCAACGATATTTTGTGAGCCTCACTAGAATGCGAGCTAAGCATGTCGCAAGAAGGGTTGATGACTCACCGATGAATACTCTTTGGGTTATGTGAATGGGATGACGGAGGACGGCCACAACTGAGATGGCCAGACGAGGTCAAAGCCAATGAAAAGCTTCTGGACACGAGATCTTGCGCAAGATAGCAAACAATTAAAGAAAAGTCTTGACAGTACTATTGGGTTGTAATCCCTATTGTGATGATGATAGGTTTGTTAGGGATTATTATTGATAGATAGATAGATAGAAAAATAATTTTATTCTGGGACACAGTCCCTTGAGAATAACAAAATAGAACAAAATTAAAAGATCACATCTGGCCAAAATAAAATCAATCGAAAAAAAGAAATAATGTAAAAAAAATATAAGGTAAACATTCTATATACAAAACAAACGAAACTATATACAAAACAATTAATACTATGACAAGACACTTAAAGCTATTTGCACTGATAGACTGGTATACACTTTTAAGAAAATAATAAAGAATTAAAAAATAAAAATGTATCAAATTCTCTATTAAAATCAGCTCGAATGGTTAGCAACTATCTGTTTTTGGGATAGGATTTGGAATAGGAGGGTTTTGAATGTGGATATGGATGGGTAATGTCGAATTTTGATAGGGAGGGAATTCCAGAAATTGATAGAGCGAACAATAAAGGAATTTTGGAATGAGGCAGATCTGTGAGAAGGCATGTAAAGGTTAAAGGCCGAGATCTTGTGGACAGGGAATGGACTGAGGATTTGAACTGGAGAAGGTTGTAGGCGTAAGAAGGACGATGGTTGTTGATGATTTGTTAGAGGAACGTACCTAGGAAATATTGTTTTCGGAAGGAGGGGAAAAGTCACTGTAAGTCGGCGTAGTGGTGAGAAACATGGGAGTATCTTGGGGCCCCGATCACAAATCTTACGCAGCTGTTCATTAGTCTTTTCAGTCTATCACGGAGCTCCACAGAGAGGCCATCATACACCACACAGCTATAGTCAAAGTGGGGGAAAATGAGAGAGGAAACTACCCGTATGAGGAGGAGTCTACCCGTATGTTGAGGTAGGAGATGACGGAAGCGATGGAATAGTTTGAGGGTGGAAATTGTCCGTCGAGAGATATGAGAAATATGGTGATTCCAAAAGAGGTTTTGATCAATGAAAAATCCTAAATTTTTAACAGAGGAGTAGAAGGAGATTGGTTGGTCATTAAGGTGAAGGATGGGAAAGTCTGACATGTGATATATTAAGAAATTCGAGTTGGTCTTAATGTTTCTGATAACAGTCTACATTGATTATATTGAACAACAGTTTTCAAAACGGAATATGCATTTTCGTAGTTCTTTCAGAAATATGACAAGAATATTCGTTTTAATATATTTTAAGGTTTTTTTGTTTTTAGAAATGGATTTTGGCAGAACATGGAAAAATTGAGAATGATATTGTATATATCAAGCATTTCATTCAACGCACGCTTCCCATTCTCATGTTTTGCATAATTCAAAAAAGTATGGAACCAAGAAGACGTAACGGCTGGCTCAACTCAGAGTAGTACGGCATTTTATATTTCGCAAGGGTGCCATATTGTCGTTATGCTACTTTGGTTTGGGAGTGGAATTGGGTCACTGGGAGGTTAGGGAAATAATATCAATATTAACAATGTGAGCTGTGCCCCCGCGCCCCCCCCTCCCCCTCATTACGTCACAGTTAGCTGAAGATTGGGAAATTCTTGCATACAATTCTTTTTCCTCCACGGATTTCAGGCTATTCCGTTACAGGGATCTTGCAAAATGGCACTGACCAAGTCAGCTGTAGAATTATGACCAATTAATTACACGGAATAGATTAACTTTCTACTAGAGATAAATAAATGAGCACCTCGTGAGTGCTGAAGCAGAAAATTTAATAACTGTTTATATTTGTATGTATTAAAAAATATATATAAAAACTTTATTAAATTTTTTAAAATAAAAATCAATAGCAACTTAAGCCAATGGTAGTTCAAAGTCGGTCACTAACCATTCACCGCCATAAAAAAGAATTAAAAAATGATCAAAACAGTTATTTTGTTTTCATGGCTGGTTATGAGGAGGACGGAACGTATGCTCAGCTAACGAGGTAAACATGATGGATAAATAAAATATTTTGTAGTCGCAAATGCTCCTGATATTTTAATTTATACACGCAAACAGGAATATTTAGGTCGTGATAAAATAGTTATGCACTTACTTATAGGCCTTAGCTTACCAGCAAGTCGACTACTGTTTTCTTAATCGATTTTAGTTTATATATTTTATTCAATCATGTAGCTTATTTGTTTTATTTTTTTTTTTAATTCATAATTCACAATATATGTTATATATATATTATATGTTATATATATATATATATATATATATATATATATATATATATATATATAACATATTATATATATATAACATATTATATATATATATAACCACTGATAGCACTCAAATATTAAATTTACACATGAAGATCACGAGGCCACCTTCTTTTTAGACGCCTCGGATGGTTGTCAGGGATCGAGGAGGAAGCAAGGTTTGAAACGAGAGGGTTCTGCAGTTTAAATAAAAAATTTAATTTAAAAAAACATCTTTTTTGGATTAATTTAATTTATTATAGTTTATATCACAAGTGGGAAACCTGCGGCCTCGAGGCACCCGTAAACTAGCAGCTGTGGCGCATGCGGCCTCCAAACGTTTTCCTGCGGTTTTATTAATCTAGCGCTAAAATTTAATTATTTAGGTTACGGACATTTAGAAATTAATACAGCTAAGTTTATATATATATATATATATATATATATATATATATATATATATATAAATATAAATAAAAATAACAACAGTAAAATAAAATTGATAAAAAGTTCTCACACCTATGATTTATTTTATTGTTGTCAAATTCTGTATAAAAACTTTGCATTGGAAGTTTAAGTGTAATTAAAATAAAAGGGAAAATTATACATAAATTAAAAATAATTGGCTAAATTGAAGAAAACAAAACCTCAAACATCCTTATCCTTCATTTACAATTTTTCAATATGTTCCGCTGCAGCTTTAAAGGTTCACTCCTTCAATCACTATAACGTTATCTCGAGTTTGATTCAGTCTTTGAAGAATTATGATAGTTATTGATCGAATAACAAATTTTCCAATAACCATGCATATATAAAATATCAATTAAATGAAATCACTGATTAATACACTTGAACTTTCGTACCACGATTAATTTCATAAGTAAGATCATCATTATTAAAAGAAATTTTATCTTTTAGCAGAAGTTTTAGCAGACAGAGCTAATCATTCTGGTATGATGGCTATGCCGGGGAGTCACTTCGTAACCGAGAGTTGCAATTCCGCCAATTATGCAAATGAGCAGTTGGCCTTTAACTGTGGGAATAAACTCCATTAAAATAAAATTTAAAGGAATTGAATAGCCACAGAGAAAATACAACAAAATATTACATTTGATTACCGAATCATTTTTCCGATGTAAACAACAGGTATAAAGATAAATATTTAATTTTTTTTCACAAGAAGAAAAATGTTTTTTAAGTAAAAAAAAAAATTCCCTAATAAAAATTCATGTTATTTTTATAAAGTCAGAAAAACGCAGGAAAAGCCTTAAATTACTCGTCAAATTTGGTTTTTAATAAAGGAAATAACAATATTGGGTACTAATTTCTTCCATATATTTTCTTATTCTAATGTAATCTTTAATAAAAAAAAATTAGCCTTTATAATTTTTTTTTGTTTTGTTTAGGAGGGGGGAAGGGTAGTATATACTGCTCAATGGCGGATTCATTCGGGTTAAAGTCCCCCCCCCCCAAATAGAAAAATATGTATTTTTCATTTGTCCATATTCGTTTCTAGATACAGTCGTGGTAATAGACATTGAATCACCTATTTCTTTTTATTCTTATGCTGATAACGTTGATTCCATTGAATGTTTTTGTTTTTTCTTATTAAGACTACAAGAAAACTTTAGCAAAGTTTCTCAATTCTGTTTTAATTAATGTCAGGATAAAAACTGTAATTATGACCTGTTTCGAAAATTGTCCTCTTCAGAAAATATTAAAATTGAGATGTTACATGAAGTAAAGGATTTTTCAGGAGAAATAGTAACGAGGATAAAGTACCACCAATCAACGGTAGTCATAGATAAAAAAAATGGCTTTAGAATATCGTTCCAAAACTGGCAAAACATGTGTGAAGATCTTGCAGATAGCAATATGGTAAATAAAATAAAATTTAATTGATCTCTGCAAAACTTTGCTTCGATCATCCCTGATGAAGGCTTGAACTTTGGTCCGAAACGTCGGCAAATGTAAAAATAAATATTATTATTTATTTTTGCCATTTTTTATTTGACTGATCACCCTAACCATCCTTCTCTTCAATTATTCACTGCAGCCAACCATCAACCCACAATTATAAAATTTAATAACATTTTTATTAAATGTTTGGGTAATGCAATTTCTATGACCACGACAGTACTTTAACCGTCACAATATGCATTATTTTTAAACAATGATGTATATGAAAAGCAGGTACTAAATATAAACACCACGGTTTTTTTTTTTTGGTTTTTTTTTTTTGTGCAGGCCCTCAGTCCGCTTAAACATCGTTTTATACAATTTCTCCTTTACAATAAATTTTTAAAAATCCACTCCCACCCTAAAAAAAAAGAAATTATATCCAGGATGTGTCACTGACACTGATAACTTTCAGTCAACTTACTTGTTGATTTTTCAATTTAAAAAATAGTTTGCTGACAACGTTCAACTTATATTTAGCACCGTGATGATAAGTAGCATTGAAATATGTGTACCGAGAATGCTTGCAAAAAATTTCGTTATTTTGCACAATAACTCTTTTCATAACATGTAGCCATATTGGAAATTGTTGTTACCTTAATCACAAAAGAAAACTCCCCAGTGAATGACTAGAGGATTCTATTCAGCACTGACTTTTTCCTCAATTGTTAGCTTCATAAAAGTATACTGGCCGTTTTCATTCTAGAAAATGTATTTATATTTCGAGAAGGGTTTATTGAACCCGACATTCGATAGCAATGACATTAACTTTCTTTGTCAAGATACTTTCTTCAAAAAGAACATTGACTGGATATCTTAATTCACACAAAGTAGAGAAAATGGTCTTGAAACATCGCTGAAATACGGAAAATTCAAATCCAGTTATTGGCTTAATTCATAGGAATAACAGGTTTATTTTTATGAACCTGAGTCAATAACCTGTCTTTAATTGTAGTGTTTATTCGATTTACAATCTTCAGAAACTTCTTTGGCCTCTTAACACGCAGAAGTTTCTTTCCCTATTTATTTTTTTCATAATTAAAAGAAGTTGCACCTTCTGCCAGAGGATCCAGGATTCAATTTTGCGGGTGACTTTAGAATGAAAGCTTTTTTTTTTAATATATATATGTATGTAACGATAATTGCTTGGGTAGAAAAAGAAAAAAAAATAACTATTTTTATGAAATGGTGTTTCAGTTATTATTGAAGTCTTATTAAAAATGTAATTACACGAAAAATAATACTTTTAGAGATAATTTTTCCATAAGACGTAGTTATAATAGTGTATAAAAAAAAATGACCGTTTTATCAAATTCAACATCTCAAAGGAGTGTAAATATTTTAATCTTATTTAATACTTATCTTATCTTATTTATTTAATGCTTAATAGTCCCTTTAGAGCATTCTCTAAGCTTGTTTAATCCTATTCGACTTCTTCAAAAAAAGGATCTGTTTAGTATTTGTTTCAAAGATGAAACACGAAATTCTCTTAATTCCAAGGCATTACTGGAAAAAAATTTCTCGGCCGCTGAAGCAACTGGTGAAATCATTAAATATGAAGAGAAGATGTCCTTGACCAGCACACTGCACGGTGTTGGTTTGAAAAATTTAACAGTGGAGATACGAACGTTGGAAAGGAAGAAGGGCAGTTCTGCAGGAAACTGTTGAGTCAAATCCGTCCAAAAGTACTCGCGAACTTTCCAGGGAGTGTGGTGTGTTGAAAGACACTGTTAGTCGCCGTCTACTCTCCATGGGGAAAGTGAAAATGAGCAGTAGACTGGTCCTTCACTAACTACAAGGATAGAAATTTGTGAAAAAGCCTTCTGATATGAGATTTTACCGACAGATAGTCACCTATGATGAAAAGTGGGTTTACTGGCAAAATCCGAATACCCGTGAGCAATGGCTAGATCGCGGTCAAACTGCTTTTCCGGTTGCTGCAAGGGAACAATTTGAGAAAAGCGTTTTTTTGGAATCTTGGAGGTGTTATTAGTCATGAATTTATTCCTGGTGGATTCTGTATGGATTATGAACTCTACTCCGAACAACTTGCTTTGATGAACCGAAAAGGAATTTTATTCCAATAAGATAATAATTCTCGTCCTCACACTTCCCGTCGAACCAAAGAAAAGTTTAAAGAACTTCATGGGTTCGAACTCATGCCTCATCCACCATTTAGTCCAGACCTCGTAACATCGGATTACTACTTATTTAGATCAAGTGAAAAAATTGATAATTTTAGAAGTTGAAATTGCGGCTCAAGAGTTTTTTGACAGCCATCCCGGGTAATGGTATCAGTGTAGGATTGAGCAATTGGCTAGCAGATGGCTATTGGCGGTAGATATCAATGGAGTATATACTTTGAGTATTAATTCTATTTTATATCAAAGAAATAATAATACAAATATTTGGAATATTACGAGCTGTAACGTCGTAATTGAGATGTGTAGTCATTAAGTTGACAAAATTAAAAATTGGTGTAAAATTGGCTGATCATAAATAAACTTAAAAACAAATATTTGGTTGAAAAACGGTAATTTGTTTTATACACCATATTATTTAGTAGCTGTTCGTGCATAATAGTTTTAAAAAATAAAACATATTGCGATAGTTTAAGTATTTAGCTTAGATCAGTTACATTAACAGATATGAACCAATAAAAAAAAAAAAAAAATCGAGCAGGGAGGGGACTTCTGCCTTAAAGTCCTCTTTAGATCCGCTTGCTGCTAAAATAAAATGATCACAATCATACTGTCCAACTGAGTCGGGAATCATAACCAGTTCAAATAAAAACGTGAAGCCTTTTAGAATGAGCTATTAGACCAGACATTACCCAAAGAACAGTTCATCATTAAAAATCGTTTTACTTTTTCATTTTTTAAGTGAAAACTTCATTAGGCGCGTTTTGCATTTTTTTCGTGGAGAGTGAATTAGATTGATCCGTCGGATTTCTAAAGTGTTAACGCTCGGGTAAAGTCGGCTAGAGTCGACTAATTGAAATGTTTTTACATATGGACGAGGCAGGAGTTCAAACCCATGAAGTTCTTTAACCTTTTCTTTGGTTCGACGGAAAGTGTGAGGACGAACATTATATTGTTGGAATAAAATACCTTTTCGGTTGATCAAACCAGGATAACGCTCTGACAACTTCGCGTACAATCTTTCCAGTTGTTTGCAGTAGAGTTGAAAATTCATAGAGCATTCACCAGGAACAAATTCATGATTAATAACACTTCCAAGATTCCAAAAAACGCGAAGGGTGAATTTTTTTTCAAATTGCTCCCTTGCAGCAACCGATTAAAATATCTTAAATCGGACCTGCGTAAGCGAGGGAAATGTTTATCATTTTATCCTCTTAAATCCTTGTAATGAGCTATTATTAAAAATTGTATCTTAACGCAACGCGGTGCTAGAAAGGCGAAAAGCAAAAAATAGCATCGAAAACCAAATGATAACGAGTTTTACTGAAAATTTGGATTAGATAATCTCAGAAACTAAAAATCGGATCTGCGTACTGTAAACGAGGGAAATGATCATCATTTTACCGTCTTTATAGGTGTGTATGTGTTCTTTTTATTTATTTATTTTTAGGTTATTTTATTCTTATTTATTGTATATATATTATTTTTCTGTATAATTTATTTTATTTGTTGTACATAGAGTCTGAATGTGATCTGTGAACTCTATTATAAATGTCCCAGAGACAGATTGTAATATTTTTCAACAAATAAGTTTTAAAAAATTTGACGTGACGCCGAGTCAGAGAGACGGAAAGGTAAAACGATAGCGCCAAAAAATTACGTAAGAACGACTGTTTCGAACATTTGGACTAAAATATTTCAAAATTTGAATACCACGGAGAATTCAGAAACTTATTTACGGTTTCCAGTTTTATTGACGATATCGATTAAATTACCTCAGAAACTAAAAATCGGACCTGCATATTGCAAGTCTGATTGTAATGGATTATTATTTATAATTTAGATTTCATATTATTAATCTCGCCTTGTTGATGTTCTCGCTTCGATCGTGTGGTCTAAAGCACACACCTTTGTTGTTGTTTTTTTTTAACGTACCATATTTTATAATAAAAAAAAAACATTTTTGCAATAATATTCGAACAATTGTACGAAACTTGGAAATAGCCGCTTAATACGTGTTTTAAGACTTTTTAAGTATTTATTTCGGTTTAAGCATCTTACAAAACATAATAAGTTTTAGATTTTTACTTTCACTAACGTATATATGTAAAATATAGTAAGGGTAAGTATTGCGATCGAGAAAATTTTGGAATCTGAGTTTTTAAAGGAAATACACGTTTTGAGGTACCGAAAAATGGTCTGTGTGTCTGTGTGTTTGTATGTTAGCAGTCAAGCTCAAAAACGAAAAGCCGTACGAAACTGATATTACGTATTTAAGATAGGTATATGCCTTAGATGTGAGAGCAACTTTTTCCTTAAAATCGGCTAACCGGAAGCTAATCAACGCTGAAACACATTTTTATAATTTTCTCTAAAACGGCTCTAACGATTAATTGATTAAACTTGGTGTATCAATGTATAATGAAGTAGGGCTTTACAGGCCCAATGTTCATATACGTCTTCCTCTAAAGTACCTTTAATATGATTTATTTTAAAAAGTTAATCATTTCACATTATTCAGAGTTACGAAAAAATGCTACATATAACTTTTGAAAGAATTTGATAAGTTAATAAAGGAAAAAAAAAATAAAAATGCAGAAAAACCTGTGAAAATTTGGATAAATTTAAAATATACTTTTTTAATTGTTGAGACTAAAAGAAACCTTTTTTCTACAGATATTTAATAAAGTATCTTTCATAAGAAATAGGTACCTAAATTCATACCTTTTTCACCGTCCTATATTTCAACATTGCAATCACCACCTCCGGAATCAACTTACTCACTGTCTGCATAGATAACTTTTTCAACTAAAAATATCACTAAAATGACATTATTAAAAAATGTTGAAATTGGAGTTGGAGTCATTCTGTGGTTTATAAAAGCAAAGAAAGTTGTGTGGTTTATAAAAGCAGATGGAGTGACTAAATTTTTATTGCCTACCGTCGATATATTAAATAGACATTTTGTAATTATAATGGTCTTAATGACTTGTTATCTATAAGCTTTAAGGTTTATCTCTGTTTAAAATGCATTTTAAAAAATGTTATAATAGCCCAGCATTGACAGAAAGTAATTGCTATTCAAAGTAGAGCGGTAAGTGAAAGTTGTGTGTTGCGCGCACCAGATTTTTTATTTCGGCTCATAATCCGCCAATTAAATGTTTTTGTTTTAATTATTTTTTTCTATATCAAAAACACTGGTTTAACACGTTCACAATCCTGTCTCCATTGTTACATATTGTTCTTGGGGCAAAGTATTACAACCAATAATTCATTTTAGAAAATGTTCGTTTGATCCTGACCTTAAGCGTTACGTTTTCCGTCCACGAAAACATTGCTAGTAAATAAAATAGTGTTGTGAATTCTCGACTTCAGATTTCTAGACAATAGACCCGAGTTGACTAATTTGATGACATAACAATGACAAGCATTTCCCGTCTTTAACCTTGCTTTTATTTACTATTTGATTTAGTTTCCTTCAGTTATTCTAGACTCTAGTTCGCGACACTTCTCAGAGTATTCAAACTTATTTTCCTCATATTTATATCACCGAAATTGTATCAGTTTATATTTCTTAACCTATATTCTGTTTGATTTTTACTTATATCGAGAGTCAGTTATTTAGAGCACAGTATAGTTATTTTTCAATCCATAGTTGAACCTTTGTATACAATCCATGAGGTACGAAAAGGCAGGGTAAGATAATAAGGTTGACCGTTTACGATTTTATCCTAGTAACTGCCAATGGATTTGAGAACGTAATATGAGTTTTTTCAACTACCTCGTTCTTCCTTAAAGAGATGAAACACGGATTTTCCCTAAAGTTGCCATTTTCTTGATCTTACCCCAGAGCCAAGGAGTAATATGAAAATAGACCAGAGATTTTAAAACATCATAACTAGAGACCGGATTTTCGTCCAACATAAAACCGAAAAACGAGCGACATAAAATTCAAAATCCTGTAGTAAATACGCAAAAAGTGTAAAATTGTACACACAACAAGAAAATATCACAGTTTTTGTTTGGTTTTTAATATTGATGCTTGATTACTCTTAGATTAAGGGTTAAGGCCTCTAAATTCAAGTTAGCTATAAAGTGTAGTAAAGTGAGAAAAAATTAATACTAATTTAAAACGAACGAAGATTAACCTAATTCTGTATGAAAGAAAATAAGCTTAGAAAAAGTTAATCATATATTTTCAATAAACGGTAAATTTTTGATTTGAGGCTTGATTTTACAGCTGTAGAACAATTTATATATTTTTTTAAAGTAGATATTGAGTTAAATTCTTTAGCTTTTATTAAAATCCATAGTCCCTCTAGTAACCTGACGGCGCACAGTGGCCGGAAAAGGCAAAATTCCTATTAATTTAAGCAAGATATTTGATAAACGGAATTTATTATAGCATGTCGGGCATTCCGAATTAATATACAATAAAACCATTTTGGTAAGACCAACTGTTATTATTTTTTTTTTCAAAAATTAATAAAATGTATTTTCCAAGTAATATGATGTAAAAATGAAACTTTATTGTGTAAGGTTAATGACCGAATCAATTATAAATATCTATTCCCTAAATATATTACTAACAAGAGAAAATAGTGGTAAGAGAAGAAGAGCAAATCAACCGACAAGTAAAGGAAGATATAACCAAATACATAGTTGTGAGCTGAATACATTACCTCAGTATCAATTATGAGTCACGAAATTGTTTGAATTTCTCTTCAATCATTTTCTTTCAGTTTTTTTATTTTTTTTGTTTTTATACTTTTCTTCGGGTTTTTATGACGGAAAAGAATAAATTATATTAGGTATAAATTTATTTAGATACTGGTAGGAATTTTTTCTTGCTCGGCCTGACAATTACCAAAACCTCAAATTATTGCAGTTGATTTTTGTATTAATCATTAGCACAGGGTTCAAAGAACATTTCGATTACTGTAAGACCTTAATGGTCGTTGGCACGAAGTACTTTCCGATGGAAAAACGAAATTCCAGAATTCCTGGTTATAACATATCTTATGAAAATATGATTTCTAAAAAATTATTTAAGAACTTATTTGACTCATTTCCAAAAATTATACAACAAAAAATTATTTACAGAATTCAGCAAAAACTCATAAAATATATTTAATGATTTATAACAAGTTGTATGATGTGGCAGAAACTGGCTTTTTACTTATATTTTATATAATATCTTTGAAACTGGTATATTTATTCTTGCCTAAAGTTTAGGAATATATGAGTTAACTATGTCAGACATTAAAAAAAAAAAAAGAAATTTGAATTATCATAACATCTTGACAATAGAGATTTTTGCCGAACTCGCGGCCAAGCGGCAATAAAACGGTTTGTTGTTTGTTTTGGAACCGCGAATAACAGAACCGCGAGAAGGATAAGAGGCTTTGTAAGGGACTGTATTAATATTAATTAAAAATTAAATTATTAAATATGTTACTCCCAAATATACTATTATTTATACAATAAAATGTGTGTACTTGGATAGTAATTTTGTTACTTACTTCAAACTATACGAGTCTAAAATATCTTTTGATCCCAGAATGGTAACTTGAAAATGTTATTTTGCATTCAAAAAATAGAGAACAAAGAATTAAAAAATTAAAATTGCAATAATTCATTAATTAATATTCCATAAAATTAAATCACAATATATGATATATCAAAGGTTTTTCCTTATTTTGATGTACTTACAGTGTTTTTTTATCAATGAGGTCGAAATTCATGAAAACAAAATTAAAAGTTAACCTGCATCAAAAATGCACTTAAGGACTTTTAGCACTAGCTAACAATATAATTATCCAACCATGTATTACATTATAATTTATCCATGTATCAATTATATTATTAATGAGTTTTTACACATATTGACGTAATTGTATCTTGGAGTAATGGACAGGATAAATATAATTTTGTGCATGAAATGATATAATTAGATAAATCAATAATTAAACATGTCTACATCCACCAAATAATTTTTGTTTGAAACCTACATTTACAGTTGCGTTGATTATTAAATAAAGTATGAAGATAAAATTCATATATCAGTATTAATAGGAAATATATAGCACTAGAAACATAATACAATGTTTGACAATTGGGAATGAGCTTTGAAACACACACACTGAAGTTGTTAATCTTCATAAGGTCATAAATTACCATATTATAAGTTACACATCAAATGAAAAATTAATGTTCCATGTAATCAGTAAAATGATCTTACATAAATAAAATTTACAGAATACTGACACGTACGATGGACACGTACTTCTTTATACTAGTGAGTTATATTTGGACAATATTAGGTATTGTGGAATACCTGTTATAATGAAATAATGGAAAGAATAATGGAATACCTGTTAGTTGGACAAACTACACAAGTCTTATGCTGGTTAGGACGTGATCAATAGTGAGAAATACTGAATTCGTCATCTTTCACGATTCGTCACCTTAGCCTGCATTATCTTACACATTATCTTCATAATGACTTATTCTGGTGATACAGTAAAAAAAAAACAACAAAAGATAAACAAGAGAAATGGAATTATCGTGTTATATAAGAAAATGCGTTTAAGCTATGGTTCTTATCATTTCAAAATAAGAATATACTAAGCAAGCATAAAAACTTAAATTAAAAACACATTGTGCTGAATACCAAGGGTACTGTTACGAATTTCGAAGAGTTCTAAGTGAAACATAGACTGTCGAAACGCCGATGGAAAAATCACATACTCACTTTCCCATATGTAAAAAGGCCTGGAGGCCTATGAATGAGATACACTGGAGAAGATGGAGGGGGCAAAGGAATGAGGAAGCGGTTTCACTACAGCTTTCTTCTCTATCAACTCCACAACCCGTCGAATAAATTTCTACGACTGACATTAGTAAGAGAATCGGCGTTGAAAAAGTCTTTTGACATAGTTTTGAAATATTCTGGAAGTAAATATGGATGCTTACATACAAGGGTGCCCATTTCCCCTAAGATCTATGGCGCGGAAACATTCCTCCTCCCTCCCTTCCGCAGTATTTTATTGTTTTTCTCTTTTTAAAAACTGTGCAAGCAAAATTTAAATTTTAAAAATCGTAGATCATATACTATTACACTTTCTGCGCTTTATTACAAGTTTTTCCCAATGTCCTCTGGTTTGTAAGTTATCATTCCAAAATGCATAACCCCTTCGTAATATGCCCCTCTCAAAAAATCAAAACTCAGTTAAAAATGTGCCCCCCCCCTCAAAAGTTTTTAGCAGCCTGCGCCATGGAACCCCATACTTTTGGGAACTAACGCATACCAATACATTCCAATCGTAGACATAATACGCAAAATTTCTACTATTCGCCACTAAGAACTGAGATTTCCTGCTTACACGAGTTAGGATTCTATAAACTAATTAATTAAGAGCAACTAATTAATTGCGGATTTTTGGGAAAATAAAACTATCCAAGTTGTTTTAACAGTTTTCCAATGCACGTAAGTGATTCACCGAGCTTCTCTGCGATGTCACGAGTAAATATATGATTATTTTCCTTGATAACCTCTCTAAGTCGGTCGTCTTCAACGTTATTTGGCCGGCCTAAGCCTTGTTCGTTTTTCAGTGAAAAATCTCCCGTACGAAATTTCGCGAACCAATTTTGGCACTGTCTATTTTTTAAGGCTTTGGCACGGTAAGCAGCACTTTTATGTGCTTGTGGAGCATTTTTTCCTTTACGAAAATAAAAATGGAGAATATGTCGAAAATGCGCTCACAAACGGAATTTGAAAGCTAAACTGAGCATTTGATCTTCAAAAGATTTACATGGAATTATAAAGATTGATCAAGCAATAATGAGAGGATCACATTTTCTTTAAGTATGCAAAGATAACATTGTTATTAAAGTTGCCACCTTTATATTGACCTCATTAAAAATGGATTTTGTTTCACATCAGATCGAATGTTTTTAATGTAATACCATAAGGCACGGGATGCATCCATAACAGAAATATTCTTGGAACTTGTTCGTTTTGACGTATATGTAAGAATTAAATAAACATATTTTAATTTTGCTAATCTTAATTAATGTTGCCCAAAATCGGTCTTGGTCTTGGTCTTCCAAAGAGCCGCCTGAATGTTGCTAGACCAAGACCAAGACTGGTCAGAAAAATCGTTTTTGTGAATAAAAGCTAAGGCAAAATAGTTACTAATGCTAGACGATTTTAGTTACTATATGTAAATAATTGGTATAACCAGTATACTTTTGCATTTAACTCCCCCAATTTTTCATCCGGGCTTAGTTAGGTTTCCTCTATCCTCTTTCACAGTAATAGACTAATAGGTAACTGCAAGACTATTGGGAGATTCTTGCACAAGACCAAGACCAAGACTAAGACTGAGTGCGCAAGACCAATGCGATTCTTGATCTCCCATTTGGGCAACACTAATCTTAATGTTCTGTTATTTCACATGTATTATATATATTGCTTACCGTGCAAATATGTAAATAGAGATACTTTTATTTACCTATAACTATTATTATTATACGTTTGCTTACGATAGTCTTTTATTTTAATGTTATAAAACTTTGTAATCAAATTGTTATTTGTTTGCCACTATATGCCGGACAAATATAACTATAATCACTATCGTACATTTTTTTTTATTCTTAGAGGAATAAACGTCGCAGAATAAAATTTACTTTTCTTGTTCTTCTTCTAGAACAAAGCAAGATATTGTTCATAATTATTCGAGGTAACACAGCTAACAGGTCATCGAACAGGAACTTAGCATAATTCACATACTTGCGTGCGTTTTTACTGATAATTGTGTTGAATGAACTCTTTTATTGAATGAAACTAACTGAGCAATGTTTAAATAAATTAGCTGTGTACTATACGTACCATATGTGTACTGTATGATCGATACTTGGCAAGCTAAACAAACCTCCATCTATGTATTCCCACAGAATGTCTTACCTCATCCTGTTATTGAAACATGGTAATAGAACTGAAAATTCACGTCATCTAATTTACAAAATAAAGTGACAAATTCTATGCTGAGAGCTGAATTCATCATCACTACTTTCTTCTTCTATCATTTTCGCCAAAATATTCCTCACACACGACATAAGAATAACAACTAATTATTTTCTTAGTTTTTGGTAAACATCCAGCTTATTTATACCTCAGCTGAAGTTGTTGATTTTAGGTAGTTTAAATATTTGAGAGTCTAGCTCTTGTTCGACATCTAGCTTTGATATCGCCAATTGAGGTTTCTCCTTCAGCCAAAACCATAATTGAAATTCCATAAGCGTAGATTAAAAATTGAAAACCATTGAGAGGAGCGTTTATTTTTTTTAAATAATCGCAACAGGAAAAAAAGTCTCTTAACGCTGTCATGCGAGTGATAAGGTCAAATGCGCAGTGATTAAGTCACAAAAGATCATAACCAGAACTCAACATGACCGACTCCGGTGGTTAACGTTATAATCACATGTTATTATTTGCATTATGTAATTGGTTATAACACTACCCCTGAACCACTAGAGCAAGACCCACTGAATGTGTAAGGGGAGAGGTGAGCGGAATACCTCATAACC
The DNA here is from genome assembly GCA_928085145.1 of Nezara viridula. Classification (NCBI taxonomy): domain Eukaryota; kingdom Metazoa; phylum Arthropoda; class Insecta; order Hemiptera; family Pentatomidae; genus Nezara; species Nezara viridula. The sequence continues at coordinate 106,727,191 of OV725078.1, read as the reverse complement.
TGCTGTCCTTCGGGAAAACTCGTTCAGTATGATCCACGGATTGAGCTGGTAAAAAAATAAAAATAAATACAAATAAAATAAAACAGATTACATCAATATTTTCCAGATTTTTATAAATACGAAATATTGGGTCTTTTGCAGATCGGCCCCGCCAGTTATTAATTATTTATGATACCCAAAGCTTCAATTATAATTAATCTAATTCACATTTTTTTAAGTTATTAACATGGCCAAAGCTCAATATTTAGTAATATTGTTTTAAACAAATCTCCGCTGAAAAAAGTCACTTTGTTGTAGAGTACTCCTCACACTAGGAATAAATAAATAATATGGAAGTGGTTAGATGTAATCTTGTATACTCTAACTATGCATTGGCACAGGCGGATCTACGGGGGGGGGGAGGGCTTACGGGCTGAAGCCTCCTCCCCCACCCAAAAATGGTAAAATATAACCATGTTTTATCAAAAACATTTAATAGGACTTAAACAATAACTTAAAACACCACTTCATATAGGTACTTAGTTTCCTTCTTTCTTCCAAAGTTATTATCGTAATATATACATAAAAAAACAAATCTTTCGGGCTGAAGCCCCCCCTCCAAAATTAAATCCTGGATCCATTAATGGGCATTGAAGAGTATTCGTCCGAATGTCCGAAACGTGAAAAGCGAAATATTTTGTATTAAATAAATAAAATTGTTAAATAATTTTTTATTATTAATTTTATGAAAATGTCATTTTTCTCTAGAATATAAATGAACAAGGAAATTGTAAGAAAGTTGGTCATTACGTTATTTGGACGTAATTTCAAACATTTTTATTATCTTGTTTCGCGTGTTTTAGATAGCCATAAATAAATAGCTCCTCATAATCAATAATTGAATCAAACTTTCGATTCAATCTTGAATGTCGTTTCGACTCGATAAAGTGTGCAGTTTTGACGTTCCAATAAGTCGTATATAGGTTCAGGGTCTCCAAATTTCGGCTGATAATTTCTATTATATTTTCTAACCTGCATCAATATTAGTGGGCACGCCTTAGTAAAAATTTGAAAAAATTTAATATCGTTATAATCAATCATATTACCATGATAAATACGTGAATGAAGATACAAAGCTAAATGAATTACCTCTAAATAGCAAGTCATGCTAATAGCAAGTCACACTTTGGCAACCTGATCTATATCAATCTATTCAATGTATAACAATGGAAATATATTCCAATCGACATAACACGCTAAATTTCTCACCTTCGCCGCGAAGAACTGAGATTTCCAGCTTACATGGGCTAAGATTCTATATTGACTTCATCGGAAACGGATTTTGTTTGACATCAGATTGAATGTAACGGTGCATCCGTTGCAGAAATGTTCTTGAAAACCGCTCGCCTTGACATTATTATCCTTAAATTAAAGGGAATTGGGCAAGAGAAATTATTCCAATTTTAACGAGTTAAAAAAACAGAAAAGGAAAACGGTCTTATGTCTTATGCTTAACGGTTTATCCTTGAATTTTATTTATAGTCACTACCAACGATCTAAAACTTAAAGGGCACATTTTTCAAAATATCAAGTATTTTATTTAGCCTTCGTATCTTTATATTAGACAAACATTATTATTTATGTTATTTTATAAGTTGCTAGGAAAGCAAAATTGGACTGCAGGAGTACGCATGGCTGATCAAACAGGCGTTACTTAGGCATAGGAAAAATACTATAAGTTATATCGTGAAAAGACTTATTAATTAGAATTTTTAAAATTGGGATGAACCTAAAGAGCTTTTATGTATTTTTTTTTTCGGATTTACGTATCGTCTGGGGCTTTGTGAGGATACCTTCCGGACTTCTGATGACTTCCGAGGTTCACCACTAAATAAATTATAACATAAGATTCGGTACACTAATGATGAAAATAGATTATTCATTTTTTTCTGTTTTTTAAGATTTTGAATTTTCGTGTAATAAGTTACGCAAAGCAGTTAACTGTTAAAAATAATTATTGTCTAGCCTGATTTTAATAATTAGAAATATTAGTATTGAAAAGATTAGACATAATATTAAGGTATGTCGATGCTTTAAGTAAGAATGTGTATTTTTAGCTATACAAAACAATGTGTATTATCCTAGCGAGGCAACACAGTTGTTTAGTTGTCCATTCATGGAGCTCACAAACCATACTTAAAAGACAACAGCTTAACCAACAATATGCCAACTACATAAAATACTCAAACTTTCAGTTGAAAACAAACTATTAATCTACAAGACAATCCTGAAACCTATCTGGACCTATGTACTCAAACTGTGGGGGACAGCAAAACTTTTTAACATCAAACGTACTCAATCCTTTCAGTCTAAAGTTCTTCGAACAATAATCGATGCTTCCTTTTATGTAATCAATAAAACCCTACACAATGTCCTTAATATCCCATTTTTACTTGACCTAATCTCTGACAAATTTTCCAAATTTCACTAGAATCTCACTCATCATCCTAATCCTGTAGCACAGTCTCTATCTAGCTCCAGTCATCCCTTCAATCCTCCACGCAGGTTAAAAAGGCAATGGCCCCGCGACCTTTTGTATCAAATATGTATCTATATATTGGATATATCAAATCATATGTATATGTATATATTGGAGTATTGGCATTGGCCAGATTCGTCACTCAAGTCCTGAGTGTCTGTTGCTCTAGTGCCCTTCGTCAGTCTCCACTGGCTTAAAATACCAGAGACGCGGCTGGGAGAGAAGCACTGGGATCTCCTGGAGTCCTGCTTTGACTTCCACATTTGGGTGACAAAGCTTGATTCAGAGCCTCCTGGCCCAATGTAAATATTGTACATAGGTGTGAATTTGTTTTATTTATTATCATTCGGCTTTAATCTGTTATTTTACTTATCCTGTATATTACTTTATTTTTTTTTTCTTACTTGGTTATTTATATTTATTTTCATTTCTTATGCATATATTGTGTGAATGAATAATATAGCCCTAGTACCAATGCCCTTCAGTGTGGCAGACTGTATTAATACTCAATAAAATAAAAAGATATCCATTATGACAACAAATTTTGAGTGGTTCAAAATCAGAACCGGTCTTCGATTTTTCTCTGTGTGATGGGATTTATTTAAAGAGCACAATTTACAAACCGTCATCAGAAGTCTCCAGATTTAAGAAGAAATGTAATTTAAAGAAAGTTGCGTTGTCAGTGAAAGTTCGACATATGTCAACAAAACCACAACCTATAGAAAACAAAAATGTTTCTTTATAAGGAAACATATCGAGAGGAAATATCTCTATGTCAAACAATCAATGAAATGGTAAAAGTTGCTGTATTATTGTGCCATATTAATGTATGTTATTCCTGTGCATATTAATATTCATGAAATATGGTACATCAAACGTAGATAATGAAAACCTTATAACTCCGTTTAGGTACAATAAAAAAGGTGTTACAATAAAAATAAATACGTATTTAAAAATATGTATAAAATTATACATATTTATTTTATATAGTTTTTACTAGATCGAATAAAACATAATTATTGATAGATAAGAGATACCTGAGTACATTCAAATCAGTCTCTTTGTATAGAATTCCGAAACTGGAACTACAAGGTTTTTTATTGCCTACCGTTACTGCCTAGTTTTAGACATATTTTAATTTCGCTATCTGTTTGATCCTTTCAATAGCAAAGTAAATCATAATTTTGCGTATTTATTCTTCTTTTCTCAGCCCGGTGGTGTTCCTCAAGGTAGTTATGTTAGGCCCTATTCTCTACACGCTGTATGCAGTTAATATCCCAAACCCATCCTAGTACTGTCCTCACTACTTACGCTGACGAAACATTTGTATCGTATGTCAATAAAGATCAAAATGTTGCATCTCAAACCTTTCAAGCTCACATCACTGTCGTTGAAGAATGGTATCAAAATTGGAGAATAAAAATAAACCGTAACAAACCCCATACAATCAATATCTTCGTAAACCCAAGACAAGCTCTCCTACAGTACCCTTTAATGATATTCCATTTATTCTTGCTGAACAGAATCACAACCTAGGACTCCACCTTGACAAGCGTCTTACTTGGAATTCTCATAAAAGACAAGAAACTGCATTTAGATTCCTGTTACAACAGTATTTATTTAACAAACGCTCCATATTTCCATTTACTATTAAAAGCTTACATAATCCCGATTATTGGATCCATTTGATCAAACTGAATTTTTATTTTTTTTTTTGGTTCCACGAAATCATCATTGAATTCCTACCGTATTCAATCCTTTGGACTGAAACAGATATTCATCTTGTCGTTCTAAACTTCTAGCCCACTCAATCTCTTTAGGTTTTATCGGAAAATATTCCCGACAAACCTTCAAGGCCTCAAAAAAAAAAAAAATCAGGAGAGGCGATCTCCTAAATTATATCAATTATATTGAAGAAAGCTAGTCGACTGTTCTAAATATCATGGGGGATAAATATTCAGGACGCAGACATTATAAAAGTTTTTTTATTTGTGCCGACGTTTCAACCCAAACATGCGGATCATCAACAGTGCTGAAAATTTTAAAATATAATCAGAGATATAATATTATACGACCGATAATGGTAAATAATAAACTATAGTGATTGATGGTACATGAATCTTAACAGTCATTACAATACACAATATTAAAAATGAAATATGTAAAAAGTTAAACAAACTAAAAAAAAAATGTATATAATGCATTTATAAAAAATTGTAATATTTTCTCTTACTAACCGTGGTTCGAGCACTGAAGAAGGCTTTTAAGTACTGACACATTTGGTAGGTAATTGAATGTCTGATGGATGGATTATATACATTATTTTTATGTTTGTATAACTTTTACATATTTAATTTTTAATATTGTGCATTGTAATAATAGTTAAGATTCATGTACCATCAATCACTATAGCTGATTAGTTACCATTATCGGTTGTATAATATTATATCTCTAATTATACTTTAAAATTTTCAGCCCTGATGATGACCCATATGTTTGGGTTGAAACGTTGGCACAAATAAAAAAAAATTTATAATGACTGCGTCCTGAATATCTATCACCCATTATATTAATCATAGATATGTGCGACCAATGGATAGTTTCTTCCCAAGTTACAATCATCTTAAATATTTGATTACACAGCAGATTTAGTTGTTATATATTTTTTACAGTTGTAAGTTTTAATAAATATGTAAAAAATCAATACTTTTCATGTTATAACAGTTTAAAATCATTTCATCTTTTATCCAAATTCAACATCTTATCGATATAATCAAAATTTCATAACTTTTTTTAACTCCTTGAGTAAGATATTTTACAACGATTTCCGAGGTATCGCGTATGTAACATCTTGGATATTTAAATAAATGGGGGGGGGAGGTGGCATTCGCTGTCCCCTAATTCAATGGCATCCAAGGCGATAGATTACTTATAGCCTAAGATTACATAGGCAAAGGAATGAAATCGACAAATATCAGGAAGCGAAAAAAGATTCCAAAACCTGATGCCCTTGATGTAATGGTTAGCCACCAGTCTCACAAATACCGTCCAGAGAAAACTACACGTACATAATGGGCAAAACAATAAAGGCGCGGTTTTGTGTCGGGTTAAGAAATACAAAAAAAATAATAGTTTGTGTCAGGAGAAAAGGAAGCTTCTACTGACAAGGTGAAGCTAGTATCATATACAAAGAACAGGAAAAGATGTACTAATGACTGTATAACCAACAAAGGCAGCGTGACTGTTTTCTTTTCAGGCTCCTAATAGGATCAGGAATTATGTAATCGTTGGAAAAGAAAATTTATTCATACTATCCAAAACTTCTATAAGTAGTACATCACAAGTGTCACTCCAATATGAAGATCTTAGTCAGTTCAAGGAATGTCGAGACTAACATTGTGATATAAATATCGAAAAAAAACACCATATATATTGTTCCGATTTTTAATCTATCGTAATAGTTTTTTCATTTATTTATTTAATGAAATTTACAACTGTATAAACAATAGAACTAATAAAAATGCACAAAGTAGAAATGACATGACTTGAAGAGATACTCCCTGTGGTAGCACTCTCTATTTATTTCTAGGAGAAGATCACGAGCCCCTTCTTTTCAGACGCCTAGAGGGATTATCAGGAATCGAGAAAGAAGCTAGGGTGGAAACGAGTGGATTCGGATGGGACTGGAGTTTATCATGAAAGGATAGATATCTGGCTCGGGCTAAATCAGCTGCATATGGAACAATAAGGTCTTTATGAATGGTTTTATTTCTGACAAAATATGGGGCATTAAGGATGTTGGATTGTAAGGATTGGATACGATAGGAATTCGATGGTTTGGTGGAGCCCCAAAGCTCAACTTCGTATGTCCATATAGGTCTTATTATGGTATAAGTAGATGAGTCTTTTGTAATTAATTGAAAGTTTGTATAGTAAGTGTTGGAGCAGTCGGAAACGTCGAGCAGTTTCTTGTATTTTCAGTCTAGTATGCGGATTCTATCGAAATATTCATTCGATGTGTGGGAAAAATCGATATCTCTACATACTCGATATTATTAATATTTAAAAGCAATAGAAGAGTGTTACGATTTAAGTGGAGTTCAAGGTACGAATATGCATACCATCCATAGTTTAATAACTGATATGGAAATAATTAATTAATAATTAATAATTGATAAAGCTTATTTGGAATAGGTTTTTATATTATGTTTTATTTCACTGGGAAATTTCTTTACATCCATTTTATTTGTCGCTATAGAAAAGTCATAGAAACGCCATAAAGGCATTAAACACTTTCTTGGAGCAGGAAAATGGATACATCGTCGACTACTGAAGGCTGGTACATTTAAGGAATTTGCGAGATGAGGCTTTTAGAAATAATATTTTTGGTCTCAGTGTATTTTATTTAATTAATAATAAATCTATTTTCGTACCTTTCATAGTCCGAACAGGTCATAAAATCTATGCGTTTGGGTTACCAATACCAATTAAATTAATTAATTTAACTTTTACTTTTAAATATGTACTTAATTTATTATTAAAAACACGAAATTGTTGATAAATGCCACAAAATGCCGCTTGTTGTGGCACTAAAACTATGAAGCGTGTTTTATCAGTGAGTTAACGTGTTGAAACCTAAATTTGCTAGATTGTTGTAGCTTGTCCCGGATTTGTAGCGCGCTGTCGCTTTCTATGAGTGTACTAATTTATATACTATAAATATACTTATTTAAGACAATAATAAGAGTATTTCATCTTGAGTTCCTCCGAATGGATCCTTTTTGCCTATAAACTGTCCAATTGGCGTAATCATTGTACAACGACCGTTATGTAATTCGAAGGTAAGTACACAACTGTATGCTTACATAATCATCCAAGGTAGCAAGCACATCCCATTGCGGTAACCATCTTATTTTCAAGTTCTTAGATCCTGTAAGCCACCGAAAGGAATTAGTACAACGATTAGACTGCTCTTCCGGAGTATTTTTCTCAGGCATTTGATTTCCGTAGTAAAAAACATTAACACCAATTATTGACAGCTTAAAAAAAAAAATCGTTGATTCGATCGCTTTTCCAGCAATTAGAATCGGTTGATTACCTTAGACTTTTCTGCGTCGTTTTTTTTTTAATCGAAAATATAGGTAAAATATTTTGTATTAATCTGGGAAGAATAAATAATTGATAAGTATTCGTGTAATTTATAATTATGAAGTATAATATTATTAAACTACCTTTAAATATAGACAATGTCTGCTCCATATACCAGATACATGAGCCCATGGCCAAATACTTCTGATACTAATTAATTATATACAATAATTATATGGAAAACAAAATCATTCACTAAAAAAAAAAATAATAATAATAATGACATTGTTTTATTTTACTTATTTAAAGTAAAATTTATTCTAAAACGAATTTTTCCCTTTAATACCAACATAACATAGGTTACGAACCGACGAATTCATATAATGTACGAGTGGACTCAGTGACTTTTTGTGCGGGGTTCATAAATGGCATCGTTGATGTTAACTAATATTTAATTATATAAATTACGAAATCATTAAAATAAAATTTTGTTTATAAAATCATATGGTTAACAAAAAAAATTCATTCGGTGAAATAAATTGATTATCATATCTAACCTAAGGATTTTGTATTGAAAGGACTGGATACGAGAGGAGTTCGATGGCATAGTGGAGCCCCAAAGCTTAATCCCGTAAGTCCAAAAAGGCCTTGTCATAGTCATGTATATGAATCTTTTGTAGTTAATTGGGATCTTAGGACGTTTGTCTAGTATGTGCTGAAGTAGTCGAAAACGTCGAGCGGTTTCTTGACTTTTTAGTCTGGTATGAGAATTCAAAGTTAAACATTTGTCCAGGTGGAGTCCTAGGTATCGAATTTGTTCAACAGGGATCAGCGGAGTAATTATTAAAGGATACAGTAGGACAGGAAGTCATAGGTCAACGCCGAAGGGTACAGGTAATTTTGTGGGATTTATTTTGATTCGTCAGTTTTGACACCATTCTTCATAATTTGTGATGTGTGATTGGAGAGTTTGGGATGCAATTGGTGGGTCGTTATTAACTGATAGTACATATGTGTCATCGGCATAGCATTGTATTGAAATTCACATTAACAAACATACATATTAATATTCTTGGGAAATAATTGAATGAAATGTGCCTGAGTTCTAATTTTTATCAACGAATCTATGTTTTTCCTTATGATGGATGATGAATAGTCAGGATGCAGTCAGCTTTTAAGATTTTTATTGTTGTCAAAATTTCAATCTAAGCTTGTGGTTCATTATCAGGGCATGTTAGCAGCACTAAATGTGTTTAAGTACTGATACCCTACAATACAAGAACCGCGTCCTGACTATTTATCTTGATATGTAGAACAGTCGAATACTTCCTTCAATTTTTTTTTCCTAATTTACAAAAAAAAAGTTTGTACAAATTGATTAGTGCAATGTTGACTTGGAAAATTATCTTTCGTAGCAATCCATCTGGAAGCCTCTGTGTAACAGTGAATGTCTCAATAGAAGTTAAAAAACCACGTGGAAGGCCAAAAAGCAGATGGATAGATAGGATCAACAAAGATGCAATAGAGCTGAGTGTAGATAAATGGAAAGAAATAGCCCAAGACAGGCAGAGATGGAGCAGACTTCATTAGGCGGCAAAAGATCTACATGGTCTATAAAGCCAACAGGAAAAAAATAAATTAAAAAATGATAAAATGTAAAAACTGTAAAATATTCTAATAAATGTAAAATGAAAATGTTTTGAAATATCACGAAATGTACGTAGTAAGCATCAATAGAAAGGAAGGATTCTTAGAAAAGAATATGAAGAAAAAAAAATTAAAATTTCATCTTTACTCATCCATTTTGTGTTGAATTTTTTCTTCAGTGATTTTATCAGTATTAGTTTTGTTTAAAAAATGTTTTATGCTAATCATGGATAAAACTATAAAACAAAATTTGCATATTTCAGTTTTATTTTAGTATCAACTTCCTTCCAGCTTCCAGCTTCCTTTTTCAGACACAGTTCGGTATCTTGGCTTTACCTTAGACCGAAGACTAGCGTGGAACCCACATACTAAACTTAAAAGATAAGAACTTAATCGACGATACGCCCAATTATACAGACTACTGACTAGAAAATCTCAACTTTCAATTGACAACAAATTACTGATCTACAAGACAATCCTGAAACCTATTTGGACCTACGCACTTGAACTTCGGGGGACAGCAAAATTTTCTAACATCAAACGCATCCAATCCTTTCAATCCAAAATCCTCCGAACAATAGTCGATGCTCCGTTCTACGCAACCAACAAAACCCTACATCATGACCTTAATATCCCATTTGTCCTTGACCTTATCCCTCAAAAATTTTCCAGATTCCATCAGAACCTTATCAATCATCCAATTCCCCTATGACAATCCCTATCTAGTTCCACTCATCCCTACAACCCTCCTCGAAGGTTGAAGCGGCAGTGGCCCAGAGATCGTTTATAGTATATATCTTGGAGTTCTGGCAATGGCCAGATTCTCCACTCAAGAGAAGAATGTATGTGGCTTGTGCTCTCGCTCAAACTACACTGGCTTCATCACCAGTGACTTGGTTGAGAGAGTAGCACAGGGATCTCTTAAGAGTCCTACTTTTCCTTCTATAGTTAAAGGGAGAAGCCTGGCTTTGGGTTCCCTGCCTGATTGTATATAGGTATGACTGTGTTTTTATGTTTTTAATTTACTTATCTTTAGGTTATTTTATTTTTTATTGTACATAGTTTTTTTTAGTTTAGTTATTAATTTATTAGTTTTAATTATTATTTAGTTATTATTTTACTTTTGTTAATTTTATATTTTCTGTATATATGGTGTGAATTTATCACTATAATCATTGTCCATGTGACAGAATATTATAAGCCTAAATAAAATTTAAAAAAAAAAAAATAGTATCAACTTTTAAGCATTGGGAACTTCCAAGATACATTTTTGAATGATTGAATGTTCCGTATCGATTGATTTGTTATTTATTTATTTTTTCGTGAGAGCATTAGATTTGGAAAGGCATCAATTAAGAAACGAATTTCACTAATCATAGTAATATCTTTAGTTGTAATTTAATTTACTACAGAAATTGTCTCTGATATTTTTCTGCCTATAAATATTTTTTTTTTTTAAAAATAGTTTTTGACCTTAATTGCCGAGGATTGCTATGTGTGCCCCAAATAAAAGAGCAACCAAACACAATTTCTCAAATACGTAATTTGTAATTTATAGGTCACTATTTTTTTTTTTAATAATTAACTATTCAGCTGTATTCACGTAACTGAGTTCAACAATTTTAAACCTTGTCCCATTTGGAAAAATATCAATGGCCTTTGAAAATTGTGAAGCTAAGCGAAAATACTTCCGCCAACATGGCGGCACGTATTCGTAAATGTAATCTCTTTCAATACAACGCTCTTGTTTTAATTTATTAATAACTTTCAATCAACTAATTTATGTAAATAATTCATAGAGTATAATTACTAAGGAACAAATATTCATAAGGACGGAATTACGTAAGAACTTTTTTTTTTTTCTTTCTGTAGTACAGTCGGTTACAAAGTATACTGGACCTTGACCGGTTGACTTATAATGGCCACTCTAGTTTTTTTTTTTTTTTTTTTTTTGTATAATCTTACGATCTCTTATGCAACCATTTTATTCGTTATAAAATATTCTATTTTATGCGCGGGAACATCAAAAGAGGAGAAACCGACATTCTTGTGGAGAGGAAAGAATTATTTATTCCTAATCAAATATAAAAATATTAATACCACTGAAATCACTACTATAAAAGAGCGATTTGTTGATTAAATATCATTAAAATTGCCATAAACTGAGTTTCTTTAAGTAAATGCTTAATGATAGAAAAAAAAAAAAAAATCATATCCATTGATAGTAAAAATTCATATAGTACTAACAAAAAGTGGTGAAATAATTTTATCTAATTATCTTATGAGATAGTATATAGCTTTTAAAATTTATGTAATGCAAAGAACAAAAAAGGTCACGAGGTCATTTTCTATTCAAGTGCTTAGTCAGATTATCAAGTGTTTAAGATGCTGCGTTACTTGGTACTTACGCTGTTGCAATAGGTTATAAACGAGTATGGTGTGTATTAAGTATGGTTCCTGACAGTTATTTTTTCGGAACTGATAAATAGAAATAACCGTTTCTTATTAAATGATATAATACAATATATAATATGTAGTAATAAGAAACATTACGATCTATTACAAAATTTACCGAAGAAACTTCAAACAAGCTACTGTGATAAAGGCTTGAAACTTTTTTTTTTTTACTATAACAGCAAGTACAAACCATAATTTCTATGGTCAACTGTTTCTCCACCATTATTTTAATTATCAATATATATTTTTAAAAAACCTGTACCACTGCAACCAAATACTGTACCACACAGCATTACAAGTTACAAACCCATGAAAGGTCTTGGGTTCAGTACTTTTTAGGGAAAGTACTGTTTCAAGGACAACGGTTGTGCAGGGAGAGGATCAGGCCAGGATCACGTTCAACCGCCAGGTTTTCCCCCTTAATCAATTACTTAATTAAAGGTACCCACTTTATAGAGGCTGGGTGTGGCCTAGGAGGATCTCCCTACCGCAGAGTCGTCCCACGGTCTATGAAACAGAATAAATAATTTTTCTACCATGAGCCGGGATTCGAATCTGTGACCTTGAGCATTGGAAGCTTAGTGACCTACCACTGAGCTATTCCTCTTCCTGTGTTAATATATTATATATATATATATTATATATATATATATAATATATACTGTGTTACTATATATATATATATATATATATATATATATATATATATATATACATTTTTTTACAGACTATTCATACAAGTCTGTATCTTGTAGGCCTCCCCTAATTTTTTTTATTTATTTATTTAGAAATATAATAATCTGTCACTTGGACAATAATTATGATGATAGTAAGAGAGTATTATGATATAAGTTCACGCGGGGGCCAGCCGTAGTGGGAAGTAGAGCCGGGATTCGATCCTACGATCTTTGCTTTACTAGTATATTGCGCTAACCTATTTATAAATATTAATAATAAACAATAACAATAATTTATAAATAACAAAAAGGTCCCTAACTATTACATATTATAAACACCATTGCATACGTAAAAAATAAAGAAAGAAATAATAAAAATCCCATTAATTACAAAAGACTCATATACTTGACTATTATAAGGCCTATTTGGACTTACGGAGTTGAGCTATGGGGCTCCACTAAACCATCGAATTCCTCTCTAATCCAATCTTCACAATCCAAAATCCTTCGTGAAATCCTCAATGCTCCTTACTTTGTCACAAATAAAATAATCCATAAAGACCTTAATGTTCCATATGTTTCAGATTTGGCCCAATCCAGACACCTATCCTTCCATAATAAACTTCATAACCATCCGAATCCTCTTGTTTCTAACCTTGCTTCCTCTTCAATTCCTGATAATCCTCCGAGGCGCCTGAAAAGAAGATGGTAGCGTGATCTCCTTTTGTAGACGTATTATTATAGTGCTACCAGTGGGTAGTTTCTCAACAATCGTTTTCATGTGATTATATCTCTGTGTACACATTTACTTCATGTATTTATATTAATACAGTTGTAAATATCATAAATAAATAAATAAAAAAAATTATATTGCACGAAATTGCATGTTTTGTGTTTTTGGCTTAAATTTCACGATTTTGATTTTTGTTGCATTAAATTGCACATTTTTGCTAAATTAGACAATTTATAAATACAAATGTAAAAGTGAGTGTGTTAATATTGATTTTACTATACTCTTCAGATTAAATTCATTATCCAAAATAGAAAAACATGAGGAAGGCAAAATAATTCTGTGTGAAGCAAAAATCGTATTCATTACAAAAGGAATGCGTAAACACAAGTTAGATCTATTCTTAGAATCCAACTTGCCAAAAGTATTGGATGATAAAAAGCTTCTTTCTTAGAATTAGCTGCTTTGTTACTAAGACATTTATAGTTATTGTTTTGGCTTCAATCCTCACTCACAGTTCAACCTTTCACTATCACTTCTGGCTTTGAATTGATTTGTAGAAATTTCATTGTTATAAAAAAAAAATTGATAATGCTGAAAGTAGTCTCTCGTCAAATATCAAAATCTGGATATAAGAATAAACCGATTTGAAATGTGAGGACAAAGAATATAATGAGAACGTTCTATACACCTTATGAATCAATCAGATGATAGGAAATCATTGATAGACGCTCATTGTGGAACAAGTAAGAAAAAAATATTGTTACCAAAGAATTGATTGTTTCTTAGAAAGGACTTCATCCCCCAAAATATTTTTTTTAGTGGTATAGGAAATCAGCTTCAACACAATTTTTTGAACACTTGAAAATCTCAAACATTACAGTCTATTTCAAAAATTTTAAATAAAGTTTTCATAATTATTTTTAATAAAAGTCATACATCTAAAATTGGTCTGATCAATGCAATATATACATAGGCACCTATAATTCCTGCCTTCATTTATTCTTTCAAACGTTCAATGCTCTGCATTATTTGATACTAATCGTTATTATCATAGTTGATTATAATCCAGAATTTTATTTTCAATGTTACATTTCAATTTTTTTTTTTTATCTCTCAGTTAACTCAAGCTCAGATAAGATTTCGATGTATTAAAGTTATAAATTAAACGATATTGATAATTTTACAGGTTTTTAATTACAAAATTGTACTTATTTTGGATTTATACTGATTGAGTTTTTTACTGCACGATTTCCGGATTTTTACCGCACAAAAATCCGGTCTCCTATTATGTGGATTGCGGGAAAGGTAGTAATTCGGTAGTAGTAAGTACAGGTAGTAATTCAGGCCTTTGACGTCTCAATTAATAAAATAATTTATTATAAAGTTATCAAAGGTAATTCCGAAAGGACTCTTTGTCCATTTTCAGAGACATTAATATTCACTGTTAGAAAACCATATGTTATTAATAATTTTTTCTTATATTTACAATTTTTGTTTAAAATATTTATCTAATTTTTTATTTACCTCATTAATGTTTTCTCTTTATTTCCTGCATGTTATTAACATTTGTATTTTTTCTATTCTATTTAACAGGTTTTTCTACACTTAGTCAGTTTTCTAAAATAACACAAAACCCCTCCTTAAATAAATTATAAACATTAGATAATATAAGAGGAAAGTTATTCAAATCTTAGGCATCTTCAGGGATACTATCTGATTTTAAAATATTTTTCATTTGAAAAATGTATTTAAAAAATCTTTTAGAGGAATTACTGGTAGACCCCACTCCATTTATAAATTCCATAAAAGCATTAAGAAAGAAACTGACTAAACTTATTTCGGGTATAGCGGTGCCTAGTGGGGCACTTGCGTTGCGTTTTAAAATTTTTTAAAAATGTTTTAAAATAAGTGAGTATCTCTGAAGAGATGAAAGTTTAAATAATTTTATAATACTTTATTTTATTAATTGAGATTACAAAGTTTAAAATCTTGTAAATAGGTAAACCTTTTTTTTTTTAATTCGTTTGCGTGATCAGCTAGTTTTGATGATTACCTTATTCTTTATAATTTAAAGGCATCAAGCACCCGGGGTCATTATCGCCTTAATTTCATCAGGGATTAAATTTTATTGTCTTGTTTCATACGTTTGAGAAAACAAAGAGTTTGTCAACTTCATCCGCACTGTCCTGCAAAATGGTATGCAGATCGTTTGGCAAGTCACAAGACATTCTAAGTGATTTCCATGCTTGGCAAAATGTGTTTTGTAGTCAGCGGAGTCCCTCAAGTATGACCTTCCTAAGATGTGTATTCCTTTATATATTTTTTTCTTATATATATATATATATATATATATATATATATATTATATATATAATATATATATATATTTTCATATTTATTTATTTCAATTGAGATTTACAATTTTCTTTTTTCCTTTTTTTTTTTTTTTTAGCTGATCTAATGTTTGATTATAACCTTTCTCAGCTGTGTTACCTCACCTTTTTTCCAGAATGCGATTTTTTTTTTCTGTCCTGATGATGCATTAATTAGTGAAATTTTATTCCTTACATGAATTTTAGATACACAAGGTTGTGTGATTGTATTTTCCCAATTATAACCTAAATATGAAAAAAACCAAAAAAAAAAACCAGGACAATGAAGCATATTAAACTCTTGGATACATAGACGCCGGCAATTTGGAAATATTGAAGATTGGGAGGGTGAAGTTCAGTATCAATATAACAGCTGTCAATGGATCCCAGGGGGACCAGGGAAAGAACACTATACATAAAGGAATAACTCAGTTAACAGTTTATTACTTTTATTATTGTATAATTGTTAACTATACGGTTTATTCAACTTTTTGTGAGTTTGGAGGAGAATGACTACGAAATATTGGAGGGGCTTACCTCATTTCATAAAATATTCTTGGAGGGGGGACGAAAATACCTCCTCCCCCCCTGGTACTGGCGCTCGAAAGTCACGCAGCACAAGTCCTTGGCACGTATCTATCTAGTCAACTACTAGCCATAAATGCTTCCACATCCTTGCAACGACTGAGTAAATTAAGAACGTTTTTAATATTAAACAGGCCACAATTTTTGGCAGGAGAGAATATTAAACATAAATAAAAGTATTCTCTTATCAAGCTGACACTCAAACATATATTTTTATTGAAGTAAAGAGTATTTTTATTACTTCTAAAAATGCAAAATACGTATAATGTACTTTGTTTTTGGCAATAAAAACTTCTAAGTAAAAGACAATTAGTTTATTTGTTAAAATTCATGCAAAGTTGAATTTAGGGGAAATTATTCCCATCTTCAAAACTTTATTCTCATGATTTCATTTTATGTATTTTTAAGATTTTATATATAACACAAAAACTTCAAATTATGACACGAGCACATAAGGAACACGAGGCTTTAGCCATTAATCGCTATGAAAGTATGAGAATAATTTCCCAAAACGTCAACTTGACATGGATTTTAACAAATAAACTAATATTTTAATATTTTTTATTGCCAAAAACAAAGAAAGTTAAACAGTTTCCCAACAAAAAAGAAGAATACATATAATGTATTTTATTTTACATTTTAAAATATTTTATTTGAAATACTGTCCAGCCCTGCTGTGAGTGAAATACCTAACCAATTAGAGATAATATATTTATATATTTTAATTTAGGAATACCAATGGTCATGACGATCGAAATACAATGTTTAAAAACAGAAAAAAAAAATCTTTTTTTAAAACCTAGTCCATTGAATATTGATTTTTTCCCATTCTTATATTATTAATTTATTCATTTCATGTTTAAGCAATTTATTTATTTTTTGTCTAGTTTTTAATAATAACCCAAGTTTTTTTATTTATTTTTATATTCGAAAATAGAGCTCGATTCTATAATTTTAAATTGAATTTTGAAAATAAAAAAGGAATATGAACACATAAATTGTATTTATTCCTTTACTTAATTACACACATACCTAAACAAAGTCATTTGAATAATCGGAGAATTGTATGAACCATCAATCAATGTACATCACAGCTGAAACACGAAAGGGAGATTAATATCCTGGAGTAGACAAGCATAGGTTATTAATGAATAGGTGAGAAATGTTGGATGTTACGTCTAGTCATAGCAACGAATGTTCGGGCAACCACTCTTCAATCTTTAAAATCTTCTGACAAACAAATTGAGTACGAAGATATATAAATATCAAAGAGAGCCACTAAAGTACAATAAATGAACCAGTATAAAACCCTGTGTTAATAATAGATAGTTTTTACTCATTATCTTATAAGCTTTATGCCCTAAAAAAGATTTTTTTAAAATATTTTTATCAGGAAATAATACATTTTACCACACTTCAGGGCACTGTATAATATAGGTGAGTGGGGAACATTCATACCATATATACATTGTATATTATACAACACAGGCGGATCTACGGGGGGAGGAGGGGCTTTCGGGCTTAAGCTTCCCTCCCCCCCCAAAAAAAAAATGGTAAAATATAGGCATGTTTTATAGAAAAAAAAATATTAAAAACTTTCTCTTAAATTATTCTTCTTCCTGTAATTACATTTAATAGGACTACAAGAATTACTTAAACACCATTTCATTTAGGTAGTTAATTTCTTTCTTTTTTCAAATTAATTATCGTTATGTGTATATGAAGAAAAAAAATCTTTCGGGCTGAAGCCTCCCCAAAATTAAATTCTGGATCCGCTAGTATTATACAATACTTCCAGATTGGGAGTTGGACACAGGGCCATTAACCCTATTCCGTAATAAACAACAAGATGGAGAAGTCTGCAAAAGGGTTGCCAACCATCCTAATGAAGAGGGAGTGATTAGTGATCGCGTCCGGTTATTATAAACCACGTGCTCTCTGGATATCTATACGAGTATTAGAGAACCAAACTATCACAGCTTTCGCCTGGAACAGCTCCGTAGCTGCTAAAGGACTAATGACGAAAGTCAATAAGTCAAGAGGGGTCAGAGAGAAAAAAAAAAAAAAAAAAGAAGTTAATTTATAAAAAAAACATAAAATAAAAAAAACAATCATAATAAAGTTAAATAAAATAAAATGATTGGCCCCAAAATAGAATGCAAATATATGCAATATTAGGTCACGTTTTAAGTAATCTAAAACATTAACACTTTTTTTAGGATTTGAAACGAAAAAAAAATATTTTATTTATAAAAAGTCTCGAAATCAATAGAATTTTAACTGTCGATATTTTTTCATTTTTTTTTTTTTTTGGGGAACTAGAACTTTTCTCCTTGCAACTTCTCAAGTATATTTTACGGAGCTTTTATTTTTAAAAAGATTTGATTTAAAAGTTTTATTTATTGTATATACGAATGAGTGTGACAACTAATTTTTTTTTATTATTATGCATTTAATGTATTTTTTTTTCTTTTTCTTTTTACAAGTATCTTATATTTTTGTTATTATTTTAGTCCATATATTTTTTACTTAGATATTTTCTTTTTTCTAAATTTGTATATAATAGTATGAATGTACACATAGAGGCTTAATGCCACATAACTATGGTTTATCATAGTTCATTTAAAACAAACTCTAACCTAATCCCAACTATTGCTTATTTTTTTATTTAAAGAGACTTTTTTAAAGAACTTAATACATAATACAAGAATAAATACAAGTTAAACTTTTACAATAAACTTGGAATTTTATTATAAAAAAGTTTAGCCCGTGATACGTACCTCTTTTTATCAAATTATTAACATCCACCTGAAACATCGTAAATAGCTTCATTTCATCTTAACCTACAACTACTATATTTACACAAATGCTTGCAATCGGGGAGTTTTCAATCTGGAGATCGTCAAACTTTGTCTATTTAATTAGGTACTAAATACTTGTAAATACCCATTGTCTCTCTGCTTAAATCGTAAGATAATTTGAGCACAAACTTGAGAAAAAAGGTGGCCTTCAAAAATATTGAACCGTTTGGCTTGACCTAGGATAACGAAGTTTTATAGGCCAAAAGGCCCAATATTTTTGTAGGACACCTTTTTTTCTCAAGTTTGTGCTCAAATTATCTTACGATCTAAGTGAAAAGTAAGTGGGTTTATACGTGTTTTTAATACCTAATTAAATAGACGAAGTTTTCAGACCTTTAGACTGAAAACACCCCGATTCCAAGAGTTTTCATAAATAATATAGTTGTAGGTTACGATGAAATGAAGATGTTAACGAAGTTTCAGGCGGATATTAATAATTTGATAAAATGGGGTCTATATCACGGACTAGTTCCTTAGAACTTTTATTTAAAGAACTATGTTTCTAACTTCTATATAAACTGTTAAAATGGAACTTTTAAGAAAGCTCCGTAAAAGATTCAATTCCCAGTTAAAATACTAAAGAGTATGATGTCCTAACCTCAAGTGGTATTGCCACAATAGGCGATTGGTGCTTGATTTTCTAAATTGTTTTAGGGAGGTTTCCTCACTTTTCTTTAGGAGATAAGTTTGAAATAAATTTTTTGATTTGCTATTTCTTATTTTAAAATTACGAGAAACTTATTTCAAGTTTATTAAATTATATTAAAAAAAAAAAAAAAACTGACTCCAGAACCTGAGTGTCTATTATTAGTGCAATATACGCTTTCAGATATTCTCTTTTATCAGTGTTTTATTTTTTTTAAAATTTTCATGAAATTAACTATTAGACTGTAAATTAAAAAAAAACGATAAAAGACTAAATTTACAGTCAATTAAAACTAATTGTAGAATTCTACCGTCGGAACTAAAGCTGCGGTTCACATTAATTTTTTTCTTAAACTGTCTATTACCGATAAATTTAGCTCAAGTCCAAAAAATCCGTATTGTCCAAAGTATTTTGCTGTCCCGGATTATGTGAGGAGGTAAAAAGCATAACTTAATGGAATTTTAAATTGTTATTGACGGCCATGTCAGATTATTCACCAAGGTTAACCAATACATTCATTAAACAAATCTGAATTACCTTGAATTTGAATAAGACTAAACATATATGTTTATAATGAGTAAAATGAACAAACAAACAATAGAGATTTTTTGAAAAAATTCTTACCAGCATATCATAATCTATATATGACAGTAAGTGAGTTAACGGAAAAATAATTCAAAATATTCAGCTATATTAATTAAATAAATTGCCGAAATCAGAGCATAAACTATAGTTCGGGAATGTTTAAGGGGTGTAGATCGTTATTCGTTTTCAGGAAAACTCAAAATACAACAGCATGTAATATTTGTTTGGCTTATTTCAAAATTGATCCTTAATCGATTTTTACCGAAATTTAGATAAGTATCGATTCCAATGTAAAATAAATGAATCCGATAGTGCAATTATTTATTTATTATTTTTCAAAAACGAACGAAATATATTTTAAAAAATAGAGGTGTGAAAATAAGTTTATTTCAGAAACTGGTCTTTTTCAAGGAATCTAATGACATTTTTATTCCTTATGTATTCTTTTAAAAAATCATCAAAAGCTTTTTTAACGGTTTTCTTCAAATAAAAGTATATTAATTAACAATAAATGTATTTTATTGTATTGCAAACAAAACTTCAATTTTGTATAGTATAATTTTTATAAATCCCGTCTCCGAAACATACACCGTTTTATCTCTCCAAAACAAACCCCAATCACCTTTATTTTTTGATATTACTTTTCAAATATAAAATATATTTTTTCACGTTTCTTGGAAAATTGTTAATAATGATCAGTGTTCACTTTAGTAACGAACGACTCATTTACAGTATCAATGAACATTAGAAGAAACTTGCATGTATTGATTGTATTAATTCGAGTGTCGAAAATTCCGAACACTCCTAAATAAGAAAGCTCAAATGTGAAAGTAACAACAAATTACGTAAAATTATGCCGTGGAAAGAGCGGTCTGGTAGTTCTTTTCAGAAATTGTAGTCCTCAAAATTATATAAATTTCAACCACGTAAGTTTTAAATATTTAAAAAAAAATTATTAGTTAAAAAAAATTAAGTTCGATGCGAAATTTTCATGATATATACAATTGGTCATAAATAGATATTGTTTTTATTTTTTATAAAACTCGATCCAGGTAAAAAAAAAAAAATAATTTTTAAGAAAAAAAATCACGTGCGATACATCACAAAACTTTTGATAGCCACACTATTTTAAGTAGAAATCAATTTTTTAAAATGTTAATAAACTTTGAGAATATTAATTTAAATACAAATATAAATTCTTCTTTTTTCCTTTTTGCTGGGAAGTTGTATGTTATTCTTTGTTTTTGGCAATAATAACTTCCAATTAAATAACAATTGATTTATTTGTTGTATTTGTTTACGTTTCGGGAAATTTACTCCCATCTTCAGAACTACAATCCCCTGTTTTTTTTTATCGATTCATGGCAAAAATGAGTTAAATAAAAATAATACATGTCAGAATTGCGTTCTAACATTAAATTTGTAATTACCTTAAGTCTAATGTACTCCATTGTCGTGTTCTAAATTCAAGTTATAACAAAACTGAGAACAAATATAAACTTACACAAATATAAAAACAGTTAATATAAATTATAACCGTTCGGTGAACAAAATGTATCGTCTGTTTATTGCGAAACATCAGTGATGTAAGGACATTTTCGATGGAGCTAATATTTTAAGGACGTCTCCGCGAATTTCGAACTTATTTAAGAATAAAAAATGCAGAAAGTATACCAAATATACTGGTAGTTACACTGAGGGCAAAATATAACAATTTATATTAATAAGAGAAAATTCATCAAAGTACATAAAAAAAAAAAAAATTTTTTGAAAAAATATTAGTCATATGTCCAAGGGTTCTTGGCAATGCGCCCTAGAATTCGAGAAAAAGAGATTTTTTAATTTATGACTGTTTTCTGATTTCTTTTCACGAATTTTTAAATTAAAATATTATTTCTAACTTATATTGCACAAAAAAAAAATTAAATGTAATTTGGTGTTTTGTGTCAAATAAGAAAAAAATATTTTTAATTGCATTAAAGGAATTCTAATGGTAGTAGTAACGACGACTTGGGAGAAATTATGAATTATGAATATTTTAGTAAACGCGAAGATACAAAATCCTCCCATAAAATTCATAAGTCCGAAAATTCATATTTTTTTTTATTTCGAAACAAACTCGTATTTAAGAGTTTAAGAGGGCGCTAAAAATGAATCTGAATTGTTTTTTTTATTACAAAAATTTACTTAACCTAATTTACTGGAAGCGTCTGCGGGTTTTTGTAATTTATCATACATTTCTGATTTCTTTTCACGAATTTTTAAATTAAAATATTATTTCTAACTTATATTGCAGTAGTTTATATATATATTATATAGAAGTAGTTTAAAACAATTAACAATATGTTTTTCTTACTTCACATCCAAAAAAAAAAAAAAAAAAAAAAAAAAACGAATCGATTGATATATAACTTTGAAATCCGTGCAGAAAAAAGTCAAACAACAGTAATATAAAAAAATAATAAAAATTTATATACTTTTTTTTCTCGGCGCCTAGGGCGCATTGGCAAGTATCCTCATTCATGATGGGTCTAATATTTTTCGAGCTAGTTTCATTGAAATAAGTGCCCCTACGACCGTAACTTCCCTATTGTTATATTAATGAGAGAAAATTCGTAAAAAAAATATTTAAAAAAATTTACAGTGATGCAAAAAAAAGTGAATTTTTTGCTAAACCAACCCCATTTGGCTTATCAAGCTAAAAAAAAATAAAATAAAAACAAAAAAAAAATTATAATAATTTTACATATATTTTATTTGTAAATTTAGTTTCTATTGAAACGTTTATTTATTCAATTTGGAAATAACCCAAATACATATTAAATTCCGTTGCATTTTGAGTTATCACAAAAAATTTAAGCGATTGTTTATCTACACCCCCTAACTATAGTTTATGCTCTGATTTCGATAATTTATTTAAAACAGATCAATATTTTGAATTATTTTTTCCGTTAACTCACTTACTGTCATATATAGGTTACGATATGCTGGTAAGAATCCGAAAAAATCTGTATAATTAGGATTGTTTATATATTTATTTTTCACATTATAAAAATATGGGTTTAAATTATTAAATTCAAGGTAATTCAGATTTGTTTAATGGATGTATTGGTTAACCTTGGTAAATAATCTGACATGGCCGTCAATAACAATTTAAAATTCCATTAAGTTATGCTATTTACGTCCTCACATAATCCGGGTCTAGAAAATACTTCCCACAGTACGCATTTCTTGAATTCAAGCTAAATGTGCCGGTAATAGACAGTTTAAGAAAAAAAAATTAATATTAATGTGAACCGCAGCTTTAGTTCTCACGGTGGAATTCTACAAGTAGGTTTAATTGACTGTAAATTTAGTCTTTTATCTTCTTTTTTTTACAGTCAATTAGTTAATTCATGAAAAACTTAAAAAAAATTAAACGCTAAAAAAGGGGATATATGAAAGCGTATATTGCACCAATAATAGACACTCAGGTTTCAGAGTCAGTTTTTTTTTTTTTTTTAATATAATTTAATAAACTTGAAATAATTTCTTGGCAGTCTTAAAATAAGAAATGATATTTTATAGATGAATGAATCAACATTTCAAACTTACCTCCCTAAAACAATTTAAAAAATCAATCATCAATCGGCTATTGTGGTAGATACCATTTGAGGTTCAGGCTCACTCCTAAGGTATTTTAACCAATAATTGAATCTTTTATGGAACTTTTTATTTAAACAAATCCACTTTAACAGTTTCTATGAAACTTTTTAGGAATAAAGTTCTTAAAATAAAAGTTATAAGGAATTTTTTTATAATAAAGTTCCAGGTTTATGGTAAAAGTGTTTAACTCCTTTAAATGAAAAATGAACACTAGTCGGGCTTAGATAAGAGTTATTATTTGTCCTAAATAAATTATACATGATTCTAATGTGTTTTTTGTTTGAGGAGCCTTGAATTAAAGTCATTTTTTTTTTTTTTTTTTTTTTTTTAAAGATCTGTAAAACCTTTTTCCTTAAAAGTTGCATGGGAAAGTTCGAGATAAAAAAGAACTGAAAAAACATCGACAATAAAATTAAAGGTAATTTGATTGATATCCAAGATACTTTGGATGAATTTTTGAAAATTTGGTATTTAGGCCACGTCATATTTCAATGTCGATGAGACCTCTTGTTCGCGGTACAGACCTCTTATTATAAAATTATTACCACTCGTCCAAAAATTGTTGAATTTTATCATTATCTACATTTTTTTTTATTAAGAACTATCGAAAACGGGGCATTTTCAATCTGGAGATCGATAAAGATTTATTTAGGTACTAAAAACTCACGAACACTCAAATGCTTTCCAGTTGAATTTTAAGATAATTTGATAATAAAATCGATAAAATAACAAGATTATATAAGGCAAACATCACAATATTTTTGTAGGCCACTTTTTTCTCGATTTTGTGATCTAATTATTTTATGATTCAAGAGGAAAGCAAATGGGCAGTCATAAGTTTACAGTACCTCGTTAAATTTACATGTTTACATATCTCTAAATTTAAAACACACTATTTCTGAGATTTTTTAAAGATAAGAAAATGGTGGGTAGGGATAAATTTATGCCATTCACAAGGTTTTAGATAAGTGTTTATGATTTGATAAAAATGGTTCTTTACCGCAGACCATCAACCTACATTGATGATCATTCAATTTAGTATCGATATGAAGAATTAAAACCGTTAAAGGCTATTTTCATGTAATAAGGTATGACTGTTAGTTCTGTTATTGTTTATTTGTTTTATATATTTATTCGTTTATATTCTTTTTTTCTTCTAAGAATTTCTGTATTATCCTATTTTCCTTCTAAAACTTTGTGAATGACTCCATCTTATCTTAACGTACAAATATTTTATTTACGAAATTTCTCGGGAATGGGGCGTTTTCAATCGTTAAATCGGTTAATGAAATACTAAAAACTTTTGAACATATATTTGCTTTCCAATGCTTCCAATAATCGTGAGATAATTTGAACACAAAATCCAGGAAAAAGGGTGGCCTAAAAAAATATTGGCTTGGCCTCCATCCTCAACGTGTCAAAATAACGTTGTTATATAGGCCGAACTGCCTAATATTTTCGTGGATTCACTTTTTTTTCGATTTTGTGGTCATATCATCTCAAAGTGGAAAGCAACTAGATGATTTTTAGTACCTAATTGATGTAATTAATTTAACGAGAAAACATCCCATTTCTGAGAATTTTCGTAGATAATACATTTGTGAATTATTAAAGGGAGCTAGTAGACTGTTCCACATATCATAGGTGATAAATATTCAGGACGCAGTCATTATAAAAAATTTTTATTTATGCTGACGTTTCAACCCAAACATGTGGGTCATCAGGGTGTGGTTCGAGCACTGAAGGGTTTTCAAGTACTTGAAAACTATTTATTCCACGCCCTGATGATAACCCACATGTTTGGGTTGAAACGTCGGCACGAATAACAAATTATTATAATGACTGCGTCCTGAATATTTATTATCCATAAAACATTTGTAGGTCACGATACGATGACGCCATTCACGAAGTTTTTGGCGGATGTTAATAATTTGATAAAAAAAGGGTCTGTGCCGCTGACTATTAGATTATATTATATAATCTTTTTATTTTAGTTATTTATTAATTTTTATATTGTATTGTATATATGGTATGAATGTGCCTCACTCAGCCATAATCTTCAGTGCTCTTGAGTGTGGCAAAATGTATTATTTCCTAATAAAAAGATTTGTTTTTTCAAAAAAGAGCTGTTTTCGAGAAAAATGTGTAAAGTCGATTATATAAATTACTATTTCAGGTTGGATTATTTTGGAAAAAATAGTTTTGGTAACATCATTGTCGTATACCAACCTTTATTTCAATTTCGTAGTACTTTTCGTTATTGAGCTAGGATGTTAAAAATAATTTAAGAATATAAAACTTGAAATAACATTTGTGATCTGGATTTTCTTATGAAAAAAAATATCTTGAACGTTTTGTAACAGTGGAAGACGATGAGTCTGCTAAAGCAATGGAAGCTCTCCTCCGAGAGACGATTGCCCCTACCTTGGTTCCCACACTTATAACTTTTCCCTAGTCTTTTTTTCTTCTTTATAATCTTCCACCGCAAAAGAAGCTTGTGATTTCTCTTAATTTACCTCAACCATTCTCAAGATTTCTAGACATTGCTGGCCCTCCCATGTTTTCTTTCCTCTAATTAGATTTAAAAGTTCAATGAAGGTATTTACCTATACATATTTTTTTTAGCTGTATTGTGAGTGTAATTGTTTGCTGAATATCTACCGACCTGATGTTTTGCATCCAAGTCTAATAAGGAAAGGAACCGTACTGCTTTACAGCGGTGCCCGGAGGTTTTTTATTTTAAAGCAAATGGCGCCATCAAAATTTTTACGGACTGGTAATTCCGGCGATGCGGCTGAGAGAGAAGCGCTGGGATCTCTCAGAGTCTCGCTTTATCCTTCACACGTGGGAGAAAGGGCTCGGAGATCTCTTGCCTGATTGTAAATATTGTAATTAAGTATGAATGTTTTTCTACTTATTTCTTTTACTTATAATTTATTTAATTTTGCTACGAATTTCTGTATTTTATTTAATTTTAACTCTAAGTTACATTTCCTTGGTTTATTATATTTTTTGCCTTTGTTATATAAATGTATTTTTTTAATATTATTTTTGTATTGAATATATGGTATGAATGTGCCTCATTCAGCTTTAGTACCCAGTGCCCTTAAGTGTGGCAAAATGTATTATTTCTCAATAACAAGATACATACATTTTTAAGGGGGCATATTTTGATGGGGTTCTGAATTTTTGAGGGGGGCACATTTCGAAGAGGTTATGAAATTTCTGATTGAAAAGTTACAAACACGAAAACAAAGGAAATACATGGAACAAACCGTAGTAAGTGTAATTGTATATGATCTACGCTACTTTTATTTATAATGTTTTTAAGAAGAGGAAAGCAAAAAAATAGCTTACAGAAGGGATGGGGGGAGGGGTTCATGGGTCATCGACCTTGGGGAGGGGGGCACCCCTGCTGCTTAATATCTGTCAACAAAATGAACTATGAAAACTGCTTGGAGTCAAATGGGATGCAATAGAAACAAAAAAAATTAAAAATGCACTTTATTGAAAACCTGACAAAAACCAGATAGAATTGGAAAAA
This sequence comes from Nezara viridula, assembly GCA_928085145.1. Taxonomy (NCBI): domain Eukaryota; kingdom Metazoa; phylum Arthropoda; class Insecta; order Hemiptera; family Pentatomidae; genus Nezara; species Nezara viridula. The sequence goes on along the minus strand of OV725078.1, from coordinate 106,699,833 downwards.
AAAAAATTGTTTGAACCATGAGAAAACTCTACCTTCACTAGCACTCTCAATTATATTATAATATTGCCATTAATTAAATAAATAAAAAAAAATTAAAAAATTATAAACGTGTTATTTGGTAATTTAAATGATTAGTTCCAACACTGTCATCGCCACCTATGCCGATGACACGTGTATCCTATCAATCAGTTAATAACGATCCATCTATTAAATCCCAAACTCTTGAAAGTCTTGAAAAATGGTGTCAAAACTGGAATATTAAAATAAATCCCATCAAATTACCTTTACTCTTCGTCAACCTATGACTTCCTATCCTACAGTATCCTTCAACAATAGCCCACTTATCCCTGTTGAACAAATCCGATACCTAGGGCTCTACTTGGATATAGGACTCACTTGGAACCCCCATACCAGACTGAAACGACTAGAAACTGCCCGACGTTTATGACTACTGCAGCACTTACTAGACAAACGCTCTAAACATCCAACTATTTACAAAAGACTCATATATATAACTATAATAAGGCCTATTTGGACTTACGGGATCGAGCTTTGGGACTCAACTAAACCATCAAATTCTTCTCGTATCCAATCCCTACAATCCAAAATCCTTTATAAAATCCTCAATGCTCCCTACTTTGTCACCATAATGCCCTTAATGTACCATATGTTTCCGATTTACCTCAATCCATTATAAACTTCTGAACCATCCGAACCCTCTTGTTTCCAAACTTGCTTCCTCTTCTATTCCTGACAACCCTCCGAGGCGTCTGAAAAGAAGATGGCCTCGTGACCTTTTAATATAGAAATATAATTGGAGTACTACATGTTGTACATGTCATGTTACTTGTTTCATATTTACTTGTTGTATTTATCATTTAATAAAAAAAAAAAAAAAAAAAAAAAAAAAACCTGTACTACTACAACCCATAAAGGGTCTGGGGTTCAGAGCTATTTAGGGAAAGCACTGTTTCTAGGTCCACGGTTGTGCAAGGAGGTGATTTGACCGAGATCACTCTCAACCGCCAGGTTTTCCCCCCTAATTAATTATTTAATTAAGGGTACCCACTTTATAGAGGCTGGGTGTGCCCCAGGAGGTACTCCTGACCCAAGGTCGCCCCACGGCCAATGAAACAGATAAATATATTTTCTGCCATGAACCGGGGTTCGAACTCGGGACCTTTGCATTGGAAGCTCAGTGCCTACCACTGAGCTACGCCGCTCCCTAAAAAAAATAAAAACTTCCTATAAATTAAGAATAATAAATAAACTTTGTTGAGCATAAAATCCTATTAATTATTGGTGATAAGGAGGTGAATATTGGTTTCTTATCTTAAGACTAAATAATGAAAGATGTTTTTTTTTATCATTTAATACAGTTGTAAATTTCAATAATAAAAAAAAAATGATTAGTATCTTTTTAAATATAAAAAAAAGAAAATCTATTTAAATAATAATTAACAGTATTAGATGTTAGAGGCTAATTATGTATTAAGTAACAAGGTTTTATTTTTCTGTATTCGTATTTTTTAATTTTTTCGAACGTAAGAATGAATTTTTTTCTGGACATTGCACAGGCATTTGACCGGGTATGGCACTCCGGACTGCTCTTCAAGCTTAAAATCCATTTACCTCAGTCCTTGTACCTAGTCCTCCGATCCTACCTCTCTGACCGCTCCTTCCGAGTTCGCTGTGGAACAGAATTTTCCAATATCTACTCCGTTAAAGCCGGTGTTCCCCAAGGCAGCGTCTTGGGTCCCGTGCTTTACATCCTCTTTACTGCTGACATCCCTGTTCATCCCGATACTTTTCTTGCAACATTCGCTGACGACACCGCAATCTTATCATCCAACTCTGATCCCAACATAGCATCCTTAAATCTCCAAAACCACCTCACCTTGATTGAGCACTGGTGTAATAACTGGCGCATTAAAGTTAATGAATCTAAATGCCAACATATTACCTTTACACTCCGACGCAGTTCCTGTCCACCAGTACACTTTAATTCCATCCAGCTTCCTTACTCAGACACAGTCCGGTATCTTGGCTTTCATTTAGACCGAAGACTAACGTGGAACCCACATACTAGACTCAAAAGACAAGAACTCAACCGACGATACGGCCAGCTATACAGACTACTAAACAGAAAATCCAAACTTTCTATTGAAAACAAATTACTTATCTACAAGACAATACTGAAACCTATATGGACATACGGACTTGAACTGTGGGGGACAGCAAAAGCTTCTAACATCAAACGTATTCAATCCTTTCAATCTAAAGTCCTTCGAACAATAGTTGATGCTCCGTTCTATGTAAATAACAAAATCCTACACCATGACCTTAATATCCCATTTGTCCTAGACCTTATTCCAGAAAAATTCTCCAAATTTCACCAGAACCTTACCTATCATCCAAATCCCCTTGCACAATCTCTATCCAGCACCACCCATCCTTACAATCCTCCTCGAAGGTTGAAGCGGCAGTGGCCCAGAGACCTTTTGTAAATAAGCATCTATTGGAGTTTTGGCAATGGCCAGATCCTCCACTCAAGCCCGAGTGTGTATGATTAGGTTAGTTCTTTTGTTTATATACATTTATTTTATTTTATTGTATTTATTTTTATTTTATTTTTTTGTATTTATTATTATTAAGTTTCTGTATTATTTATTTTTTTTTTTTTATTGTAAATAGAGTGTGAGTGTGCTTTCTCTGATCACTATTATAAATGTCCTTGATGTGACAGAATGTAATATTTCTAAATAAACAAATATAAATAATAAAGAATGAATTTTGTTTTTGCAGAGTACACAGGGGTGCCCAGAAGGGAGTTTTATGGCGCAAGTTGCGTCATCAAAGTTTTTAAGGTGGGCATATTTTGACGGGTTATTGAATTGTTGAGGAGGGGGGGGGTAACGGGGTTATGAATTTTCGGATTGAAAAGTTTTAGAATAAGGGGCAAGGAGAAGACATGGAACAGACCGCAGCAAGTGTAATTGTGTATTATCTACGATTTTTCTAACTCTACTTTCTCTTACTCTGTTTTTATGAAAAGGTGAGCAATAAAATATCTTGGGAGGGTATGTTCTTGCGCCATCGACCTTGGGGGGGGGGGGGGTACAGATTTTATAAGATTTCTTTCTTTTAGATTAATTATGATCTTCCATTTGCACTAATGTTGAATAAACTCTTCACCATTTTTTTATTTTTTGCAACGGTTAAACATTTTGATTTAAAAAAAAATACATCGCTTACATCTTGTATTATTATTACTCGACTATGCGAAGCGGCACGAGAGGTGTGTTTGGGTTGTTTGCTTAAACTATATACCGATCTTTTAAGCGGACGGTTGGATCGATTTTAAGTTTGATAGCTCGAATGTTTCGAAACAATTCGAGCTAAAAACTCTGACGCGTGGTTGAATAAAATATTATTAATCAATATGTTATAAAGTCTTTTTTATTAAAACTTATTTATTCAGAATAATTACAATCTGCCACAATTATAGGACATTTATATTAGTGTTCAAAGCGCACATTCACACTCTATTTACAATAAATAAAAATAAATAATACACAAAAACAATAATGTCTAATGATGAGTTTTTAAACGCTCGGCTGGATCGAATTTTATGTTTAATATTTTACATTATTTTGTCCTAGTCACTATTGCACGCAACGTATAACTCCATAGCATTGACTCGCTGTATTAATTGAAAAATGTTATGTTTTTTATCATCATTATTTTTTAGAAAACAATGAGCTTGGTGTTCGACATTACCTCATGAAATTCCTTATTACTTAATTGTGTTTTAAGCGGGAAAAAAAATATCATTTAAGAAGACAGGTGATCGATCAGACTTCGATAACTTATATTCAATTATAGGACCCGTAATGTAATAGTTTAGTGTTGCGTAAAAAATGCTAAACAGCAAAAAAGAAGTTTGGAATATTTATCGAAATCGTAAGTCATAAAAGACCGGTTCGGTTTCCCACTATCAGGATGAAAAAAAAAATGTTTACATGAAGGTTAAAGCGTATCGTTCCGATCAAACCTTGAAGAATATTTCAGTAAGTGGGTACACGGAGATTCAGTAGTTTACTTAATGGTTAGATTTGCGTTCCTAATCTCAGCGGCAGATTCAAGATTTAACTTTTTTTTTGGGGGGGGGGGAGGGGAGAGATAAATTTATTTGTTTTTACTACCGGGACAATATTGCCTTTAACGTTTTAACATTTCGTGTTGGCACATAGACTTATATACTGTAGATGAGATACATACCTTAAAATTTAGAAAGAAAAAAATATTGTTATCGTACAAATATTTAGCTCAGATCACTCACAGAAACAAATACGGAGAAATGAAAAAAATTAATTTTCTATTTTTTTTTTTTTGGCCTATTTATATATTTTATTTTTATTTTTTAGTGGGGTTTTGGAGAGCTCGAATGCCAAGACAATACATTTATTGGATGAATCACGACGAAAATTTTTCAAGTTAGAAAATTGTTATAGATTATTGGGCTCAGTTGTTTGGTCAATAATAAAATTAAATAATTGCTCCCGAAAATTATAATAATATAATATAAAATTTAAATGTAATATACAATATAATAATCATAGAAAGTTAACAAACAACTTTTATACAGGGCGTCTCACTTATTAATGGCCAAACACTAGGGGATGATTCTTTTTTAAATCTTATAGATGAAAATTTGAGAAACGGGACGTAATTACGTCAACGACTTAAGAGATGTTAAGGTCATGATGTAGAATTATTTTTGTAACACAATAAGGAATATTAAGTATTGTACGAAGGACTTTAGATTGGAAGGATTGGATGCGTTTGATGTTCGAAAATTTAGCTGTCCTGCATAGTTCAAGACCGTAAGTCCAGATGGGTTTTAGAATGATCTTGTATATTAATAATTTGATTTCTATTGAGAGATTAAAGTTTCTGTTAAGTAGTCTATATAATTTTGCATATCTTCGGTTAAGTTCTTGTCTTTTAAGTCAAGTATGGGGGTTCCATGTTAGTCTTTGTCTAAAAGGAATCCAAAATACCGAACTTTGTCTAAGATAGGAAGAGGTACAGACTTGAAAAGGATGGGTGGGCAGGCTTTGCGTCGGAGGGTAAAGGTGACATACTTGCTTTTGGATACGGTGATTTTGATGCACACTGCTTAATTAGATAGATGTGTATTTTTAGGTTTACAGATGCTGTTTCAGGGTATGGGTGGGATGACAGGATGGCAGTGTCCTCATCGAATGTTACTAGAAGGGTATCGGGATTGGTTAGGGTGTCAAGCGGTGAAGAGAATGTAGAGAATTGGGCCCAAAACACTGCCTTGTGGAACACCAGCTTCAAGTGGTAATGATTGGAGAATTCAGTGAGGACTAGGCACATCGTGCCACACCTAGTCGAAATCTTGCGCTACGTCCAGAAAGACACCAGTGCAATATTGCTTGTTTTCAAGCGGAGAGGATACATGGTCAACAACACGAAGGCCTTGTTGATCAGTTTTATCTAAGAAAATTTTGTCCACTTTACTATGGTATACTTTGAATTGAATTATCTTAAACAGTGTATGTGCAATTCCTTCTTATTCAATAAAAAACGTGATCACCTTAACAAAAACACAAAATTAGTGATAACTCCTTTTCCGTTCGGAATCGAACCATGCATCAAATGTACTTTTTTGATGGAAATTTTGTCTACAATCAACTTCCAGAGTTTGGCCATTAAGAACTCAGGGTATCTCCTGTATATCGACAACAGGAGCATACAAAAAAAGATACTGACTAGAAACTGAAAATAATATGTTTCTGGCAATGAAAGAACGTTTATCGAAACGTTAAACTGAATGTAACAAAAACATAAACTAAACTGTAATAAAAAAGAAGTCATAGTTTAAAATTTCGTCAGTATAGGTGGTCATTTAAAAATGTTCTTAGTAAAGACATTTTATAACATATTAACTGCATTCATACTTTATTTATTGAGTGATATAATGTTCTGCCACATGGACAACAGCATTCATATTGAAATCGGGGTTTAATTAGAGTTTTAAATAAAATAAATAGACAATAAATATTAAGAAACCAAGCCCTTCCACTCTCTTAGATATCGCACCACCATTAGATATCACACTAAGCTATAATCATAATTACTGATAAGAATGATGGTATCTTAGCATATATAAATATAATGACATATGCTGTATCATCTGGATTTCTAAAAATTGTCTAGCATACTTTCTTTAAATATATATTTTTAGAAATACTTCGTGGAGATTTATTACAACCAGACAACTTAAACACAGAACCATAGGGCTGATATATCTCATTATCATATATGTCATCATATATGTTCATCCTAGATGTATGAATGATTTGGATACCAAGATTTAATAATCCCGAAGCTAGTGAATGTTGCGATGAGCAACCATGAATCACGAATATATTATTAACCAAAACACGAACGACCAATCACGAATAGGTTAGGAGAAAAAAAAATAAGGAAATTGGTGGTTGGGTTACTCACAGACGCTCATCAGATTTGACCTTGTACAAATAAATTTTATTTTACGATTCTATAATTTTATCCAAATTACGAAAAGCCAATTTCAACCTTTTGTATATAGGTGAGAATGAGTTTTAAATGATTTATATTTATTTAATTATTTTATTTTTGTATTCATCTTTTTGGTATCTAAAGATTTCGTAATCACTATCTATTAATATAAATCTCCTCTTATTTATGAAATCGTATTTTTTTACTTTTATACTTTATTTATTACTACTTATTATTATTTTATATTCTGTTTGTTAATTGTTTTAATTTGTTCTTCATTATTTTTATTTAATTTTCTTATATGTTGTATATAAATATGTAATATATATTGTATAAATTGATAAATTTAACGCTAACAGATATTGCTCCTGGGTGTGGCAGATTGTATTACAATTCAATATATAATAAAATTAAAATAGAAAAAATTCTGACCTTTAACAAACTTACCTATACACAGCATAACAAACTATTTTTAAAAAAAATAGTGTATAAAGAAGTGAGGATGTTTGCCAACGAAACGAGCAATGCTTCATTCCGACTAAATTCTTCTGTTTTTTTTTTTTGTTTTTTATGTTCTATTATTTATTCTTGATAGTTCTTTCAGTTGATTTTGTATCAATATAGTTATTTGTTTTAATTTACTTAACGTTATTGTATTACAAAAATCGTAATATATTTTTATAACTGAGACTGTAAACAATTCGGTAACTAAGGAATTTAAAGAACTTTAATATCATCCAGACAGTGATGAATACAAAGGCCGTGAGTATGATAAAGTCTATCAAAATGAAATTTCGTTGTCTGATAAAACGTCCTGATGGATAAACTCGATATCAAATCGAAGGAAAACTGCTTACCTCAACACTCCACCCTAAACGAAAAAAAAAAACTATTTGTTGTGCAATTGAATCGGTTTGGAGAATATAGAGGCCAACAAACTTGAGTTTGTACGTGATTGTCGTTTCCATTAACGTCCCATAACAGTTTTTGCATGACATTTACAAAAAAAATCCTAAATATCGTCGTATAGATTACGTCTTTACACAATTCGTGCGCCACATGTGACTATTTTTAACATAATGAGGTTAGAACAAATGTTGATCGTTGTAATGTCATAAAAAAAGTTATATCATACTAATCATGTTTGTCTTAATAGCGGCATTTCGATGATTCTCCGAGTTGTTCCCTACGAGCAATTATAAGCCTAATTTTACTATATATTTTTTTAAGATCTTTTTATTGAGAAATAATAAATTTTGTCACACTTAAGGGCGCTCGGTACTAAAACTGATTGAGGCACATTCATACCATATATACAATACAATAAAAAAAATAAAAAATATATATCTATGTAACAAAGGCAAAAACTATAAAACCAAACAAATGTAACTTTAAGTCAAAATTCATTTCTTTTATTTTATTTTTTATTTCAATGAAATTTACAACTGTATTACATGTAAAATACAACAAGTAAATGTGACATTGGTAACATGACATGAACAACATGAAGAGAAACTACCCATTGGTAGAACTCAAATTAAGTTCTATATTAGAAGGTCCCGAGGCCATCTTCTTTTTAGACGCCTCGGAGGGTTATCAGGGTTCGAGGAGGAAGCAAGGTTTGAAACGAGAGGGTTCGGATGGTTCTGCAGTTTGTTATGGAAGGATAGGTATCTGGACTGGGCCAAATCGGAAACATATGGAACATTAAGGTCTTTATGGATGATTTTATTTGTGACAAAGTAAGGAGCGTTTAGGATTTTACGAAGAATTTTGGATTGCAAAGATTGGATACGAGAGGAATTCGATGGTTTAGTGGAGCCCCAAAGCTCAATTTCGCAAGTCCAAATAGGTCTTATTATATATATATATGAGTCGTTTGTAATTGATTGTCAAAATTAAATAAAATACAGAAATTCGTAGAAAATTAAATAAATTATAAGTAAAAGAAGTAGATAGATTAAAAAATAGACTAAAAAGAAAAAAAAATATGTATACATATCTATATAACAAAGGAAAAAACTATAAAACCAAAGAAATGTAACTTGAAGTCAATATTAAATAAAATACAGAAATTCGTTAGCAAATTAAATAAAATGTAGGTAAGATAAATAAATAGATTAAAAATAAAAAAATACTATAAATTAAGAATAAAAAATAAACTTTGTTGAGCATAAAATCCTACTATTACTGGTGATAAGGAGGTGAATATTGGTTTCTTATCTCAATACTAAATAATGAAAGATATATTTTTTTTTTTTTCATTTCATTCGAATCCTTCTAGATCTTAGCCTTATAGTTTGTGGTAACACAGTATGACTCGTTCATAAAAACAATAATATCTAAAAAAGAATTATTGCAAACGCTGAGATGAGTTTATAAGGTATTTATCGAACAGTATACAGCTTCCGAACCAAATTGAATACGTATTCTTTCAAAAAAATGACATCGATGGAAAATGCCCTTCAACGCCACATAATGTTTGGCTATTTGATACAATACAAATAGCTATTATATACCTCAGAATGGCAATGCGTATATTATATACAACCCTCTCAAGGTTTCTCTTTGTGTAAAGGATAAAAAAAAATCTCACTGATCAGAAAAAATGACATCAACAACCTATTTATTATAAGCCATGTTATGGACAGTATGAAAAACTGGCTGCCGCTTATTTTTTATATACAAAAAAAAAGTATGAACCATTCATATTTTCAATTAGATGTGACTACGTATTTTATTTATTCCATTTTAATTTCTTCAAAAGAATATTAATATAAATAAAAAGCGACTTTGGAGAACCGTCCGCCAGGGTCTCTGCATAAAATCAATATAGATAAAGATTGACAAACAAAGCTTCATTACCAAATTATATTTTTAAGTATTTTTTTTTTATTTAGAAATATAATAATATGTCTCGTGGACAATAATTATAGTTACACACATTCACACCATTAAGTATTAAGTAAGTATAAACAATAGAATAGAAAATTAACTTCTCATAAGAATAACAGAATTGTACAAAAAAAAAGTTAACTTCTTAATATACACGGGGGGGGGGGGGGGGAGGAAGGGATCTTTGGGATGAAGCTCCCTACATAATGGATTTTTTTTTTTTTTTCGTTGGTCCATATTTGTTCATGTAAGCGATCTAAGCTAATCACAACAATCCTATTTTATTTTAGCTAATGTTCCATTTTGAAATTTATAATGCATATACAGCTACAAAATATAACCACATATTATGAAAAAAAAAATTAAAGAATTATCTCTAAAAGTATTATTGTTCGTGTAAATTGACTTGTAAATAAAGGTCGTGTAAAATAAAGGAAAACATAAATAAATAAATATATATATGTATAAATAAATTTTCAGGCTGAAGCATACTAAAACTGGATACGCAACTGCACACAGACATACATATACATCGAGAAAAAAATTAAATTATTAACCATAACATTAATAATAAAATAAATAAATTTACCTGATGAAATTTAATAAATAACTAATAATTAACTAACTCTAAAAAAATAAAATCAATATATTTACACAGAAACCACGCAGTATAAACTTATGAGTAAACTGTCTCAAAACATGATCATGTGAATAAGCACTAATAGTCAAATTGATCACTGAATGACATCAGGAAGAGCTGTTGAAGTTCACAAGAATAGTGTCTACTAGTGGTGGGATGGTTAGTAGCAATCTGTTTAATTTAAACAGTTTCTTTAATTAAATAGAAACAGTAACCTGTTTGACCCCAGATTAAACAGATATAAGGATTACCTTCCATTAGGAAGGGGCAGGTTCTTACAATCAGCGCTGAACTCATTGATGGCATCTAATAGATGTCCAAACTGAGCAAAATGAAGCAATCGATGAACTCAGCAGTGAGTTTAAGAACTTACCCAAGCTCACTTTTATGTTTAATACATGGAGACAATGATATCGACGAGAAATGTGGGAAACACTGAATCTGTTTAATTTAAACAGCTTTCAGAAGCAGTTTAATTTAAACAGCTCTCTGAAACTGATACTTACAGTCTTCTGAAAAAGAAACAGCTACCTGCAACAGCTCTACTGTACTTTAGACTATTTTGAAAGCTGTTTCAATGAAACGCTGGCCATTGCACTTATGCAACTTATAAACAGCTATGCAGTTTCTATTCAATGGACAGTTTATTAACTCATCTTCTTACCTAATTACTAGTTTCTCGTTATTTTCATCAATAAATTTACTTATTATCTTTAAAATATTTTATGATACAGGATTAATTTAACAATTAAATCAATAATTATTCTGTAAATAAAATTATATTGATATATTTTTAAAATAGTGTAAAGGTAACAGAAGACATATTTTTTTTTTTTTATGGGCAACAATTAACTTCGCTTTCGTTGTCAAAGGGTGTGACATACCAACATACAAACCAACAATTCACATATTTAAAAAAATCTTCTAAAGATTTAAAGACAGCCCCTCTGAACGAATTCCATCAGATTACACACTCCAAAATTAAGAGAAGGATATAATTAAAAATGAAGCAATAACTTATTTGAGTATTTAACATACATTATAAATAATATATAAATATAATAAGTTAATGAGATACACCATACAATAACATTAATTATAATACGTGGAAGTCAATGGAGATATTCCTTTTTACAAATTTATTAGATACCAATAACCAATAACCAATCGGTTTTTGTAAGGGAACTTATTACCCAATAAAAATTACCGGTGCGCTCAAATTTATATATTATCTCCATTATTTAAAATTAATGACAATTGATTAAAAATTTGTTTGGCCATTTCTGAATTAATACATTATTGAAATGATACTTTAGTTTCTGTTTATAAATAATACCTTTTGATTCATATATCTCTTTTTCTAAATAAATCGAAGTAAGAAATTAAAAATAAATAAATCACGTTAATTTTCATGATTTGGAACGTTAAAATAATCATCTTCGTGTGAAATTTTGAATTTTCTTCAACAGGGCATGACTACTTGATGGGCCTTTCTGTTCAAATTTCCAAAAAAGTAGCAGCCTTTACTTAAATCCACCTCAAGTCAGCATCCGCGTTCTTAGCGATGGCTGACAATGGGATGGTCTATGTTTTTTTTTAGTTATTTTATAAATAGAAATGTAAAAGAATTGTATCTTCATGATTTAGTAAAACACCTGAATAACTTTGAAAACGATAGAATGTTTAGGGTATTTTATAAATAAAAATTTTTTTTAAAAAAGACAATGACCAAACTAGTGAAACGAAATTCACTTATGTGACAAGAAAAAAAACACTTACAAATCGAGAAATTAAGCTATAAAAAAAACTATTTCAGAAAAAATTATTAACACCCGAAGTGTTTAAATATAGTGAGCAAAAAACAACAGTTTTAAGTGAGAAAAAAAATGTTTGCTAGTTAATCTAATTTAGATAAAAACTTTAACTAACACATTCTTTAGAAGTAATATTCCAATAATTGCCTTCGATTTGGGCATTTTAGTTATTTGCTTGAATCACATAAAATGCCAGTATGGAGGTGATAAAATAATAATCTTTTAATTTCAAATCAATAGTTAATTCATAATTCATTTCGAGATCGACTTAGTAAAATACAACTTTTTTTTTTTTTTGGCTTATAGATTTGATACAAAATTTTAACAAACCTATTTTACAAATACTTAATTTTGGAAGTTTAATTGGTTCATGGAATCCCTTTTGCTTTTAAAAGTAAGGAATACAATTTCTTGTTTATTGGTAACATTTATGCTTAATAGGGATCTTTTTTCTAAAATTATATTACATACATTCAAATATAACCCACAAAGTCGACATTTTATATAAACTAGATAAATAGGTCAGAATACTTGGTCCATTAGAAAATATCCAAAATTTTATATTTTGGCAATACGAAATCCCAAAATTATTCGAAGAAAAAAAAAAATTAAAATCGCTGTAGGGGCACTGTTTGTATGATGACAACATTTGTAAAGTATACTTTCCAATTTATGTTGTTACATCCTGGCATAAACTTTCTCTCATTACGGAAAAATCAACATGACACTGGTTGACACGTCGAATAATTGACATAACTGATATGTGATAAATGATAATATAAAACTTCAATGAAATCTCTGATAAAATATATATATATATATTACGTTCCATTTTTTGTTATAAGAAATATCTAATGCATAACGAAGCCATAAGAAAAATAAATAATGGAGCAAAAATATATTTAATATGCCGACGTTCATGAAACGTTGTAATGGTAATAAAATCTATGTAATTAACATACCATCATGTGACAACATCCATTTATTAAGTTTCATACGAACCTGAAACAAAAATAAAAATATATAAATAAAAGTTTTAAACAATAAATGGAAAAAAAAATTAATATAGCCATTTAATATTATTCCATAGCCTTATCCTCACATAAATTTGGGCCAATCACCTTAAAGCATGCTCAAAATACGAAGAATTAAAATATAGAATTTAAATATGAACTAATAGGAATCTTATATTTTCTTAATCTTAGTATATTATGGAACCTTAAACTTATTTATTTAAGGGTTAAATGTTAAATCCTGTATCGTTGCGTATTTATTTGCATCTATTGCACCATTTGAAATGGTGTAAAAGAATAATCTATAATAATTAGATAATTGATTATCAATAAAACCTTAAAATTTCAGTTTAATTGCGTTGTTTTGATGTCAGTGACTTCTTATTATTAGCAATATTATAGATAATTCAATTCGTGACGTGATTAAGAAAATATAATACATTTTCAGATATTATTTTTAGACAAAAGTCTTTTCTTTTTGTCCCATGCCTGTTCATCCGATACCTTTTCTTTAAAAAATAGAACAGTTACGAGTCAGTAATAAAACGTTACAAAATTTTTTGAATAAATGCGCAACTTTCGCGAAAATTTATTTTCTTTTTTCATTGTCGAATATCCTTCAAAATTTTCTTTTTGTGCTTTGCAACTGAGTTTTGGGAGTGGAAAAAGCTAGAAATTTGATCACCAATTTTTATATTTATTTATAATTTTAACGAAAATTTGGGAACCATTCTGAAGAGGGATGTTAATAAGTAGATAAAAAGGAGTCTGTACCACGTGCTATGATAAAACTTTCTTCTTATCTTGAAGTAATCAACAAAATCGAGAAAGAAAAAAATATCGTGATGTTTGCCTTATATCAGGTTATTTTATCGTTTTTATTATCAAATTATCTTACGATAAGTGGAAAGCAAATGAGTGTTCATAAGTTTTTAGTACATCAATAAATCATTATCGATCTCCATATTGAAAATGCATCGTTTTCGATAGTTCTACTCAATATAAAATTGTAGATAAGGATAAAATTCACCAAGTTTTAGACGAGTGGTAATAATTTGATAAAAAGGAGTCCGTGCAATGATTTAACGTTCTTCATATCTTGAAGCAATAACAATTCGTTATTTCTTTTTAAAAAAGGTGATAGCAATAGGTATATTATCTAGAAAAGATCATATTAGTGATTTCATAATTTTATTTTATCTGTATTCACCTCAGATTGAGTAAAATCGGACATATTGCTATGAAATGTAAATAAAAACTGTGGCAACATCCATAAGGAGTCGATAGCGGACTGAATTGCACGTCGGACATGGCTCAATCCGTACTTACATCACCATGTCTAGTACAACTAGTAATTAGACGATATTTTCAATCATTAAGGGGTTGTACAAGGTTGGGCAACTTATGGTCAGAGTAACCTTATAATGTAATAACCATGCAGGTACATAAAAATAAATACACATACATTTTCCCCCTTTTTTTGAAAAGAGGAAGGGTAATTATTAAACACGTTACTTTTTTTATTAAATCTTCTAATTTTTCAAGGGCATAAATACTTATTAAAAAATTAAAATTTTCCATTAAAATCGCTTTATTTCACCCTTACATCTCTATCCCATGCTTCAATTCATTCATTTTCTCCCTCTTCTTCTATATTCTCATTTTTAATTAACTCTTATTGTAAATATATAATTTATTTATGACCAAACAGACATGCAATTTGTACGTATAATTGGTTCTAAAGGGACAACAGTCGCAGTATAATAAAATATATTTTCATTTCCATATTCACTGCACTTATTTATCGATCTTTTGAGATATTTTTGTAAAAAAAAAATAAAATTCTGTAATGCTTTTATAAAATTTATAATTTCGAGGAAAATCACATCATTTCACCCTTACACCTCTACTCCATGCTTAAATTCATTTTAATTTTATCGACGACGTTTCAGGCAATTTAGCCCATTTTCAAGTCAAAATATTTATATAATCCATATAATTATATTTTTTATATAATTATTTTAACATTTTTCTCCTCGCATTCTTCTAATTATAAAATTCATAACTAATTAACTAATTATGAAAAATCAATTATAAAAAAATATTCTATAAATTACCTGTCGACCGTCAAAAAATTCAAAATTATTTTAAATTTACATCAAATGTTACATATTTTCGTCCTTTTAATACAACAGCCTTATGTCCACATAATTGATTTTTCATCAATGAGTTATGAATTTTTTAATTAGAAGAAAGTGAGGAGAAAAATGTTACAATAATTATTTTAAAAAATCATACGGATTATATAATAATGATATAAATATTTCGGCTTGAAAATGGGCAAAATTGCCTGAAACGTCGCCGAAAAAAAATAAATTGAATTGAAGCATGTAGTAGAGGTGTAAGGGTGAAACAAAGCGATTTTCCTAGAAATTATAAATTTTATAAACGCATTACAGAAGTTTTTCTTTTACAAAAATATCTCAAAAGATCGATAAATAAATTCAGTGAATATGAAAATAAAAAAAATGTTTTATTTTTCTGGGACTGTCGTCCCTTTAGAACAAATTATAAGTACAAATTGCATGTCTGTGTGGTCATAAATAAATTATATATTTACAATAAGAGTTAATTAAAAATAATAATATAGAAGAAGAGAGAGAAATGGACAAGAAAGTGTACATATATATAAGAAACTAAAATAACCTAAATAAATTGAGGTAGTCTCTTAGATAGTTACGTATATTTCGTAATCAGTCGGATTGAGAAAGGAATAGGTGCTTAAAGAGGAGAAGTTTCAAAGAAGAACTTCGAAATTGGAAATATGGTACTTAAATTTTTGCCAGAAGCTTAATTTTGCTCCTCTTTTACCTCCTTCCCTCGTCCTCGTATCGAAAGCTAATTTTTTTTTTTTTTTAGCATATTTTGGAGGTTGAAAAATTTGCGAGATAGAACAGTACCAGGGAGTAAATACAAGATGGTAATATACTTTTTAAAATATAAAAAACTAATATATTTTTTTTGAGGAGGAACAAAAAAAACAACTATAAAATTGGGGAGCAGCCATTAGTCCGAGGTACAAATTCATTTTTATAAAATTATTTACATCCGCCTAAGACTTGGTGAATAGTTTTATCTCATCGTAATATACAACTTTTTCATTTCCGAAATTTCTGTGAATTGGGACGTTTTCAATCTGGGAATCGGCAAAATTTGTCTATTTAATTAGATACTAAAACTTCATCAACACCCATTTGCTTTCCACTTGAACCGTAAGATGATTTGATCAAGAAATCGAGGATAAAGGTGGCCTACAAAAATATCGATCCGTTTGGCGTTACCTCCACCCCCAACTTGTTAAAATAACGAGGTTACATAGGCCAACTGACCCCATACTTATATAGGGCAACATTTTTTTTTTTTTTTTTTTTAATCAAATTATCTTACAATTCAAGTAAAAAGCAAATAGATATTCACGAGTTGTTGGTAATGAGAAAACGCCTTATTTTTTTAAATTTTCGTAGATAAAAAAGTGCGGTATTTAATAATTACAAGACAGATGTTAATAATTTGATAAAAAGGAGACTCTACCACAGACTACACTTAAACTAAAAAAACGAACCAAAATAAAGAAGAGTTATATAGGCAAGCGGCCCAATATTTTTGTAGGTCACCTTCTTTTTTCCGATTTTGTGATCAAATTATCTAGCGATTCAAGTGGAAAGCAACAGGATATTTATGAGTTTATAGTACCTAATTAATTTAATAAGAAAAAGCTGATAAAGCCATTCACGTTTTAGGCGGATGTTAATAATTTGATAAAAATAGGTCTGTACCACGGACTACATCCTTGGCCATTCAGTGCCTGAGGTCCAAATTTAGTAAAAAAAAAAAGTTGTGAAGGAATTTCGTTCGAAAATTTCAAGCTGTTAACATTAAGTCTTGTAGGTAATTTATTACTTATTCACTTCTTTTCTATTCGATGGGATCAAAACTTTTTTAAGACAATATTTTTCTATATATAAAAAAATATTATAAAAACGTTTTTTTCTTTTCATTTCTACATCTAGGATTTGACATAAGGTCTGGAGACAGCTGTCTAGGTGGGCCATCTAGAAAGTTCACGGCAGCAAACTGTTATTGTAACGGATTGACCTTTCTTAAAGATTAAAGCAACGCATTTGGCAAGTGGGGATTGCAACAATGACATAAAACATAATCACAGATACAATTGATTACAGATCAATTATTTATAATCCTTTTATAAGCGACCTTTATTTACAAGTGAATAGTTATAATTTGCTTTAATTTTATTACTTCCTTCTCCCCCTCCACAAAAAAAAATGGTTATTACAAGACTGTAAACCAGACCTGAGAGAGATATATTTTAAAACATAGTATTTCACATACCTTGTATTTTGTGTTTATAAAATAAAGTGTATTTTAATTATGAAGAATTTTAAATTTTTATCAAAAAATGTATTTCAATTTCAAAATACTAAAATTATTTTGTATTTTAATTACAAAGAAATGAAATACAAATACAAAATATTTTCTGGACGAAGATCATTAAATAATACAGGAAACCTCGTCTAGTTGGTCTTTTTATTATTATTATTTCTTAATGATATTTACAACTCTATTAAAGAAATACATTTAGTAACTTTGAACATATGGATATAATGACGTGAAAACACTTGAAGAGTAACTACCGAATGGTAGCACTCTAATGATATGTCTACATAAGGAGATCTTCTTTTCAGACGCCTCGGAAGGTTATAAGGAATTGAAGAGGAAGCAAGGTTAGAAACGAGAGGATACGGATGATTCTGAAGTTTATTATGGAAGGATAGGTATCTGGATTGGACCAGATCTGAAACATAAGAAACATTAAGGTCATTATGGATGGTTCTATTTGTAACAAAATAGGGAGCATTGAGGATTTTGCTAAGAATTTTGGATTGTAAGGATTCGATATGAGAGGAATTCGATGGTTCAGTGGAGCCCCATAGCTTAACTCCGTAAGTCCAAATAGGTCTTATTATAGTCATGTATATGGGTCTTTTGTAATTAATTGGAAGTTTAGAGCGTTTTTCTAGTATGTGCTGAAGTAATCGGAAACGCCGAGCGGTTTCTTGTCGTTTCAGTCTGGTATGTTTGGTAATTTATTTTGTGTATTTAAAATACAAAATAAAATACGCTTTTTGTATTTTAGTATCATAAAAATGAAAGAAAAATACCTTTTTCATTTTAAAAAGAAAATACAGTGCCAACCAAAATATTTTATATTTTACTTCATAATATACAAAATACAAAAAAATTTATTTTATTTTGTATTTTTTAAGACCTATTTGGACTTACGGAATTGAGCTTTGGGGCTCCACTAAACCATCAAATTCCTCTCGTATCCAATCCTTACAATCCAAAATCCTTCGTAAAATCCTTAACGCTCCTTACTTTGTCACAAATAAAATCATCCATAAAGACCTTAATGTTCCACATGTTTCCGATTTGGCCCAATCCAGATACCTGTCCTTCCATAGCAAACTGCAGAACCATCCGAATCCTCTCCTTTCAAACCTTGCTTCCTCCTCGATCCCTGATAACCCCCCGAGGCGTCTGAAAAGAAGATGGCCTCGGGATCTTCTAATATAGAACTTTAATTTGAGTTCTACCAATGGGTAGTTTCTCTTCATGTTGTACATGTCATGTTATCAATTTCACATTTACTTATTGTATTTTATATGTAATACAGTTGTAAATTAAATTTAAAAAAATAAATAAATAAATAAAAAATTTGTATTTTTAAAATACTTTATTTGATATACTGCCCAAGTCTTCACCAAACCATTTATGTCTTCCACATCGCTTTGAGTAGTTTGTAGATTGTTAAATTATATCAATTTATCATTATTTATATGATATATTTAATCAATTTTTTAGATGATAATTTTCTTTATTAATTTTTATTTTATTACAGTGGCGGCAGGCAACGCCGGAGGGCAAAGAGAAACAATACTTAACAACAGAAGATCTAGAGGAAGGCCTTCAAGCGTGGATGATTCCACGACGGCTCTGCGCGGAGGTATCAACTGCAACTCTTTTCTTCCGTTATCCAGTCAGTTATAGACCTCACTCGTTCCACTGCAGAGTGTCATCCACCTTTCCGCGGCTAATTTCCAGTTATTTTCGTGACTTGGGCGTCTGAGGTAGCGGGGGTGCGTATCAAGTGCTCGTTACGAACCCTATCATCACGTACCGTAGGCGGAAAGATATGTAAATGAACGGTATTGCAATCACGCCAGTAAAGGGATCCATTCGCATCCGATAGCGAGTATAACAATTTATCCAGAAAATGAGTAACGGTTACAAAATTCAAGCCGTAAGAGGAGCTCTAAAAACTACATAATGTCTCATGCTATTAAAATCATACTGCATCAAAAATCAATAAAATCTAAATTGAATATTTAATAGTTAACCGTTGCATTATAAAGGAAGGAGATGATCCGGGGTGGCGGTCATAAATAGGCTAAATAGTGGTAAAACTATTTTATTAAAAGCCGACGTTTCGACCCGACTTAGCAGGTCTTCTTCAGGGAGGTGTGTTCAGCTAGGAGTTTCACTTAGAACTCAATTGAAACTCCTAGCTGAACACAATAGTTTTACCACCATTTAGCCTATTTATGACCGCCACCCCGGACCATC
The DNA here is from genome assembly GCA_928085145.1 of Nezara viridula. Lineage (NCBI taxonomy): Eukaryota > Metazoa > Arthropoda > Insecta > Hemiptera > Pentatomidae > Nezara > Nezara viridula. Next base: position 106,680,193 of record OV725078.1, on the reverse strand, counting down.
TCCTTCCTTTAAAAATGATTCTAGTATCCTATTTATTATGTAATTATATTATTTCTTATATTTTTCTTATTTATTCTTATTTATAGTACAAAATATAAATCTAGTTTGGCGTTTCTACCCGACATTTCAGGTCTTCTTCAGGGAGGTGTGTTCAGCTAGGAGTTTCACTTAAAACTGCTAAGGGAAACACAGTTTTAAGTTAAACTCCTAGCTGAACACATCTCCCTGAAGAAGACCTGTAAAGTCGGGTCGAAATGTCGGCATTTAATAAAATAGTTTTACCACTATTTAGCCTATTTATGACCGCCACCTCGGATCATCTCCTTCATTCAATAAAATTTAAAAGAAAATACCTGTTAACACAAGGGCTTGAAAATGAAAAGTAACTTTTATTTTTAAGTTTCGTATTAAGTATTAGTTCTTTTAGAAATAGCTTTCTTTTCAGGTAAAAGTTTTATTATTTTTTTTTAATTATTTAAGAGATGTGCAAGTAGTCGTCCGATGGATTGTCTACAACAAATCGAACAAAATTGTCACCAATTTCAGTCAAGTTTGATTTTCCATTTAACGGAACTTTTTTTGAAAACTTAAATATAAATTAGAAATTAAACTTTTACCGTAAACCTGAAACTTTATTAGAAAAATGTTCCTTAGAACTTGTATTTTAAAAACATTTTTCCCCAAAACTGTTAAAATGTCTCACGTTTAAAAATATGACGCATCATAAACCAACAAAATTCAGAATATTTATTGTCTGTACTATAATATAATAATCTTTTTTCCTTTTCTTTCAATCTCTCCTATAGATCTGTAGAAGTATATTCACATTTGCATATATTATATATTACACTACAACAATTGTTACCATCTATTTACTTCAGTTTAGGATCTTGTTACTTAGCTTAATCTGTTTATATTTGAATGTACTTACTGTTTGTAATTTTAATAAGCTTATTAACATTGTTTATAATTTTTTGTCTAAATATTATCTAACTTCCACAATTATCTATATTTTTTTATCTTGTCCGTTCTAGCTCTGAAGAGGACCAGCAAAGTCGGGTCGAAACGTTGGCTTTTAATAAAATAGTTTTGCCACTATTTAACCTATTCATGGCCGCCACCCCGGACCATCTCCTTCCTTTATTATGCAACGGACAACTATTAAATATTCAATAATCTATAAATATTTTATGATTTATTTTTTGTAGTTCTTTGAAGATATTATTAATTTTGGCCTGCGGTAGAGATCTTGTGACGACGAACAAACCGGAACATGAACTGGACAATTTTATAATATAGATCAAATTTTAAAGAGTCTTTTAAAAATTGCAAGTTTTTTTTTGTAATAATAGTTATGTGTTTTTTTTTAAATGATCACGATATCTTCTACTAGTAAATTATAATGCATATTAAACTTCTATATGTAACCACGGATCTACATACATAATAAACATATGAAACATAGAAACATTCGTTTCTAAAAGCAATTTTATTTTTCTTCAAGGACCACTTCAACATCATTTCACATAGGTATTTTTTTTTTCTTTCAGAGTAATTACCGTAACTAAAAAAGGGTAATTCCCGAGGTTTGAAGTCATTCATCTGGCATTCCATGCTTTCCACTTAAACTATTCTACGAAGAGAAGTAGGAAATTGTTTCCAGTGTGTTCCCATATTAATATCAAGGGCACATTCGTTCTACATAATTCAGTTTACATGCGTCTAGAGAAGGTCAACTGCAGCAGTTAGGTGTATTGTTGAATAAAACGTACCCGTCCAAGTTTATGAGCAAGAGGAACCCAGGAAATGCTTAACTATTGATATGTTTTGTTTACATTTTTGACTAGTTGTCAGTATATTTCCATTTTGTTAAAAATGTTAACATCTACTCAGCAACGGGATGTAAAAATTATTTTACTTCTCTTTTATTATAATATTCTCAATCTGAAATCGTTTAAATTATACTAGAATTCAAAAGGCCGTTATTATTTTAACCCGTTTCACTCGGTTGCCCCCTCTCAGAAGACATTACGAAAAATGAACTTATTCCACAACAATTTTTTAAGTAACGCATGTTTTCCTGCATTTTTATAATAAAATGGCAGACAAATATGATAACAGATCAAAATATGATCAAAATATCAACACTTCTCTAACATGTGGCGCAGAATCAAATACGTAATAACTATTATTACCAGATTAACAATAAATGTTAATATAGTTCTGAGCCACACCTTATATATTGAGAAAAAGAAACAATAAAAAATAGATAGAATGTGCAGTCAAAAATTTACCAATTATAAGAATTAAGAATAACAATTCATGGGCGAGAATTAATGTTAAACGGCCATCTAACTGTTGCAAGACAAAGACCAGGACTGGTAAAAAAAATCGATTTTTTGAATAAAAATTAAGGCAAAATAGTTACTAATACTTGACAATCTTAGTTAGTATATGTAAATAATCGGTATAACCAATATACTTTAGCATTTAACTCTTCTACTTTTTCATTCGGGCTTAGTTAGGTTTCTCCTACCTGAAAAATTACAGTAATATCTCTATAGTAATAAGCTAATAAGTAACTACAATACTGTTGCACAAGACTAAGTCCATGGCCAAGACTGAGTTTGCAAGACCTAGACTTGTCTCAGTCTCGTATTTGGGCAATACTAGCGAGAATTTACTGGTATGGGTAAAAAAAAATTATAAAATAAACTAAGATGTAATAACTCCATACAGAATTTTATATTGACGTCTGAATCCTGTTTCATGCAAAAATATTAATGCTCGAAAAAAATTACTGAATTATATAAGACACCTCACGTTATCTACCATAGTGTCATTTATGTTTGTATTTTCATATATTATTCCTGATATTTATATTCATTGCACAGATAATGGAGAATATTTAGTAGTGATGCTATAAAACAAAGAAACAAGGAAATCTGATGAAAAATAGGAGTTACAGAATTATGACAACTCGAGTTTGAGACCACAGTACGTGGAGTTGCTGATAGTTAACATCGCAAACAGTGCCGAGTGCAAAGGGTTAATTATCCAGTGCGTGTCCTTATTACATTTTAATTTCATTTTTAATCATCATCCTACATACATATATTTGAAATAGAAAGATATTTCTAAAAAGATATAAATTATAAAGGAGCCTAGCAAAACGTCTTATCGGGGTACTGCATAGGGCCCAAAAATCGACCTGATCGCAGGCGAAGCTTTGATTGTAAATTACGAAAGTGTGTGTTATTCTGAGTAAAAAGAACCTTGTCTGCCGTTCCAGAGCCGCTGCTTTCAAAAATGGCGGCTGATTTAAAGGATATTAGGCCAATAATTTGAGGATCGAAACGGGAAATCCATTGTGAAAAGTGTAAAAAAAGTTTTTATTTTTTTAACTTGTATATATGGGTTTAGATATGTGAAAAACAAAATTGCTAACGCGGGCCAATAAGGGAAAGCTTTTTACAGTCAAAATAGTCAGATTTTTTCGATATGTTTTATTTTTTCACCTATAATTTAATAAGTTACAGAACGATAAATTTTACGTCAAATGAGTACACAAACTTTATAATTTGGTTACGCGGTAAGGTATAAAACCACGGTCAACCAACGCTGATTTTTACTAAATTTGTCAAAAACTGAGACAAATTACTATAAATGGCCTTGTAACTTGGAAATGAGTTCCATAAGAGGAAAAACCCATAGGATCAAAGTTGTAGAGCATCAAATTTTACGTCAACTGAGTACCAACTAATTTAATGTAAGTCACTTATGGTGAACGTGATTTTCAATATTTCAACAGTATGGGTGTTATTTTTATTCTACTGAGTTATTTTTGTTTAGAATCTGTTACATGCAGTATAAGCCTCTTTTCCACCTCTCAACAGCAAAGGATTTTGGTAAACGATGTGTCGAAAGATACCGAATTTCATAAAGGAATAACGAATCCCGATTCCAGATATATAATTGGCCTACAATAAAAATGTCAGTACTCAGTTGACACAAAATTTAATGCTCTAAAAATTTGATTCTAAGGGTTTTTCCTCTTAGGAAAAACCCTTTAACTCATTTCCAAGTTGCAGGGCCATTTATAGTAATTTGTCTCAGTTTTTGACAAATTTGGTAAAAATCAGCGTTAGTTGACCGCGTGATAGTGGAAATAGGTGCTCTCGGACCTTTGGGTTTCGCAAGGCCCCACCGGACATGGGGGCTTTCGGGCAAATTGCACAGTTTTGGCAAAAGTACGTCGACCCCCTATGTCCCAGGTTCCACGTTCCGGAAACTGCCGAACACGCAGCCATGACTTGCACTGCATTTGAATCTGAACTTAATCAGTAACAAACCACAACTTAATTGACATAAACTTAAAGCCTATATAAACAAGGAAGTTTTTCTGAAAGTGTGGCGTCTTCAGTTTTGTTGGGTGGTTACAAAATAAATCGCAAAGTACCTTGATATTATGAAAACCCGAACTTACCCTAGTTTTTTTTTTTTATGAACAATTTTTATTGAGAAAAAAATACATTTTGCCTCAATTAAGGGCATTGAGTATTTATGATGAATGAAGTACAATCATACCATATATATACAATAAAAGAACAACAAGATTATAAGAAAATAAAATAAAATAAAACTTGGAGTAACAGAATAAATCAAACATGATACAACATTAGATAAAAACTAAAATAAAAAAAAATAAAAAAAAATATAATAAATAAAAACACATTCAAACTTATTTAAATATTTACAGTCAGCCGAGGGAGCTCCGAGTCGGGCCTTTTCCCCCACGTGTGGAGGATAAGACAAGACTCCAAGAGATCCCAGCGCTTCTCTCTCAGCCGCATCACTAGGATGGGAATCCAGTTACCGTAGTTTAAGTGCTTAAATTTCACCTTTAAATTGTTTTTAAAAAGACAAGATTTACACCTAAGAATGTTTTTCGGAACGTAAAATGCATCAAAATAATTTGCTATTGTTCTCTTACAAAACATAAAATTAATCAGAATAGGGAAATAGCTGGATTTTTAAAGTATTCTTCAAGGAAGTCAGATCATACATTGTTGGAGACAATAGACAAAGAATTGTGATCCCTGAACAAGTTTAATTAACGAAAGAATAGGAGTGATATTGGCCACATCATGAGGTCTCTATTGCCCGCGTTTGTTGAGGGCCACCTACCATCACACTTCCACTCTTAGATTATAAAATAATTATGCTCATCCAATCATAATACACCTTTCAAGAACACCGACCATTGAGACATCTATTATGTGAATAAATGCTGTTCGGGTAACAGGTAGTCGGATTGTCAAATCAAATCAACAATGGTCAAAGAATATTTCTTGGGGTTATACGGCGCTGGGTATTAAAGCATAAATCCGAAGCTAATATGGAATAATAAGATCAGAGAAATACGGGCAACATTGATAGAGGAAGTGGAAAGCTCGGAGCCGATCGATGCTGGGGGCTACAGGTTTCACTTCTCACCGTTCCCACTTTCGACTCATACACTTCGAAACCAGTTTGAAAAAAAAAACACTTTTGGTCCGAGCACTATACGAAAAACTCTTTAAGAAGCACGCCAGTGATAATGTTTCATTATTGTTAGGGTTCGTGATATATTTTGAAGATTTCTTTCATGATAAGTTTTTTTAAATTGTTTTTGGTACGCTCTATATAGTAACCACACGAAGTGACGTATTGGTGCGCCAAAAAAATAAAATAAATAAAGAAACACAAGATTCTGTTGAACAGTAGCGGATCCAGGACTTATTTGAATTAATTTTTGAAAGCCTCTGAAAAAATTATATCAAATTAAAAAATTATTTTTTAATAATAAAACTATTTGTATAATCGTGTTTCTTATTTCCATTGTCGAAAAAACAATTACAGCTATTATATCAAAGTTGTATTATGTGTTGGTCTGATTCTCTGTTAACTTGAATGAAGCACAATGATTTAATGATTTAATACAGTGGTGGATTTAAGAACAGGTAGTTGCCCGGGCGTTAATTTTTTACCCAAATTACTTAGAGATAAAGGCAAAATTGATAAACTTCGATTGCGAATCTTGCGGGACCAGAGTCCAAAAACGAAGTTCGAGATTACGATAAGAAAAAAAAAACATACATAATTCTGGGAACATGCTAATAAAGCACTTCGAAAAAATCACTAAATAATAATTTTTCAACACTTTCATATTTTGAACATAAGATTGTAGGATATGTCACTTAGGCCCGAAGTACCAACAGCAGTCATTAAAGTTAACTAAATCACGTTTAAAACTTAACCAATGTTAAAATTTGGGTCCAGTTGCTCCAAATAACTTTTAAACCGAGTTAGATAACAAAGTGTTAAAGTGTGACGTCATCTTATTCATGACGTAAACAAGAACCGCTGATTGTAGAAGAACTAGGGTTATATTATGAGACCTTCCATCCACTTGCGAGTAAAATTTGATATTTAATAATATAAATTGTACATAGAGTGTGAATGTGATCCGTGAACACTATTATAAATGTCCTTGAGACAGATTATAATATTTTTCAATAAATAAGCTTAAAACAAAAACTAATATAAATTAGTAACAAACTAATCTAGAGACAGAACACAAATGCTAGGATGATAATTGGTAACATTTCAAACCACACAACCTTATCTCTTCAAAATGCAGGCACAAGAAAAAAAAAAAACCTCAACAGACATCATGAGGACAGCCTGAATTGGCGAAACGTTGACAGTTTTTTTTTTCTTTGGATTTTGGAGACATAAGGCTGTGTGGTTTAAATATTTTCCAATTATAACCTGAAATTTGATATTTACAATTAACGAGGAGTTAGGTTATTTGATTGATTGCTTATTAAGTATTGTAAGGACGATGGAAAAAAAGAGAAAGAAGGAGCAATGTTTCTGAAAGTGAAAAACAGATTGATAAGATTTAATAAGTCTTCATCTGATGATAAAATTTCTTCAGAAAAATGTTTATCAGGCTTTCTGGCTGAAGCCTCCCCCCCCCCCCCTCCCAATGGTAAAATATAACCATGTTTTAAAAAAATATATTAAAAACTATCTCTTAAACTATTATTGTTGGTTTAATTACATTTAGCAGGACTTCTAGAATCACTAAGAAACCAGGTCATATGGGTAGTTAGTTTCTTTCTTTTTTTTTCAAATTAATTATCGTTATATAAATGAAAAAAAAAATCCTTCGGGCTGAAGTTCCCCCCCCCAAAAAAAATTAAATCTTGGATCCGCTAGTGTTCTCAGATGAATTCATATCTGTAGTCGTCTTGAAAAATGTACAAAACAAGAACAGTACACCAGTATTCGCAGAAGAAGCAAATAATTATTTGTTGTTGGAATTAACCGTATGTAAGGTAACACTTTAACATAGTTTAAAGATTTGATCAAGTTTTAACGTTAGATTAGCTAGTTATGATAACTTAACACGTTGTTAAGTCTAAGCAACATTGGACCAATGACACTTTTGAACACCAGTGTTTAAACTTATCATTTTTTTTTTACTATTTAATTCAATAAAGAAGGTATTAAACGACGCCTTTTCACTCCAATTTTAGGCTATTTTAGCAATTCATACTCTACTTCATTCAGCAGCGTTCACCGAAATAGAAAACCGTTCCACGTTTTAGTCTGTAACTTTTTACGTACTATTAAGTGGGCGACCTAAAGTTTGATTATTTGTCTCTAGCAACATGTTACATTAGTGAATGTGAAACTTCATCGCCCATTTAAAAGCGACGATAATAATTGTGTTTCGGGTGGAAAACTCTCGTTTTCGAAAAAAGAATAAACCGAGGCATTGAGAAAAGGAAACGATGTTTTTAACTAGTCTAATAAGAAAAAAATTGCTTGATTTAGCACGCTAATTTAATTATTGAAATGTAATCATTTCGTTAGGAAGTCCCGTTTTAGAGCTGTAGCTTAATTACTTCAATTAATTAATTCAATCTCCGCTGGTACCAGTACCAGTGATGCGGTTGAGAGAGTAGCGCAGGGTTCTCCTGGAGTTCCCTTGCCTGATTGTATATAGGTATGCATGTGTTTTTGCTTAGTTTTAATTATCTTTTTTTTTTTAGCTTATTTTATTTATTGTATATACATTTGATTATTATTTATTGTTATTTTGCTTCTATTTATTTTATATATTTTATACATATAGTATGAATTTTATCCTACCTCACTATAACTGATGTCCAAGAGACAGATTGTTTTAATACTCAATAAATAAAAAAAAGTTAATAAATAAATAAGTTATAAATAAATAGAATAAAAAAAAAGAATTATTTTCGTTAGGAAGTCCCGTTTTGGAGTAAAAGCTTAATTGCTAAAAAAAAAAAGTCCAAATTACATTTTTGGTTGACCGCCACTCTGTATTCCGATGGATTCACGATGACAGAAGTAAGCTTTTACACACCTATTTGAAAAAATAATTGTTTGAAATGGATGAAGCTTTGTTTAAAACATGGCACGTCTTGTATCCAGTAATGAAATGAAAAATAATTTATTATGGGACTGAAGTCCCCTTAGAATAATAGTAGAGTTTAAAAAATATGTACATGTATCATATAAATATATACAAAAAATACCTAGGAAATTGTAAACACACACACAGACACACACACACACATATATATATATTATATATATATATTATATATATATATATATATATATTACTTTTTATAATTGTTTTAAGAGTATAATAAACACGTTTTCATTCATATACACACACAAACATACTAAGGAAAATACAAATATATAAAAAAAATACAAAGAAAAATATAAATATCTACAAAAAATACTAACGAAAAACACAGATATATACAATAAATACTGAGATATAAAAAAATGAATAAATAAAAATAAAATGAATTATATCAATTTACTGCTGCTGACCAGCGTAATTATATAACCCAGAAATTTTTACAAGCTTGCGGAAGTTTGAATTTGTAGTAGGTGCTGGAATAGTTGTTGTTTGAAGGAGTTTATGGGCGTTGGTTTATGGATGAGGAGTTCCATAAGGAAATAGCACGAATGACGACAGTATGTATCTTCATTATTTAATTTTTGGCCACCATCGTACATAATTATATTAGAAATAGAAAGGTTTTCCTTAAAAAATTAAAATTGCAAAGGCGTCTCGCACTTATGGTACGAGGATGTTTGCCATTTGGTTATGCATTCATTTATTTATTTTAATTTTTTTTTTTTTTGCAGCTTCTATTGATTACTTTCTATTGATAGTGAAGATTTTTATGAGAGTTGGTGGAATTTTATTTTTGAAACCGACGGGGCTGAGGGTGCTAAAGCGGCCCTGAGTCAAGTAATAAATCTCAACCTTCCTGCCTCCGCCATCGCAACATCTTGCCCAAGTAGTCCTGGCCTTGGGCCTCCTTAGAAAAGAAAATTGTTAACAATAAATAACATACTGAATACCATGTCCACCAATTTTGCAACGCTCTGGAAAGGACAATTTCATTTCGTTCCCGCCACATTCACGGAACGAATAAGACGTAAGCTATCATTCCACACTCTGTTCAAACTGTAACAAAGTTCCTTGAAACGAGGTTTAGCCTTCAACAGCTATTTATAACGTTAAAGTTTATGACGAAAAATATTTTTTCAGAATCGTAATGGCAAACACAAGAAAAATACAAGAAATAATATAATTACATAATAAATAGGATACTAGAACCATTTTTAAATGAAGGAGATGGTCCGGGATGGCGGTCATAAATAGGCTAAATAGTGGCAAAACTACTTTATTAAAAGCAAATATTTCGACCCGACTTTGCAGGTCTTCTTCAGAGAGGGAGGTGTGTTCAGCTAGGAGTTTCACTTAGAACTCATGTGAAACTCCGAGCTGAACACACCTCCCTGAAGAAGACCTGCTAAGTCGGGTCGAAACGTTGGTTTTTAATATAATAGTTTTACCACTATTTAGCCTATTTATGACCGCCACCCCGGACCATCTCCTTCCTTTATAATGCAACGGTCATCTATTAAATATTCAATAGGATCATTTTTGTTACTAAATAAACATAGCAGGTGAAAATAAGCTCATACATAGGTAATATAAAGCAACAATGGAGCACCGAAGTTAGAGATTCTCCTAGTAAAAAAAAACTAGATTCTGTTGAACAGTAGCGGATCCAGGATTTATTTAAATTATTTTTTTAGGGCCTCATTTTTTCAATATTGTAAATATTGTACATAATATTATATATAAAAATAAAAATATTTTTCAATCGTTCACTATTCTTATAATCGTGTTTCTTATTTCCATTAATCAGTTGAACAGTTAGCCAGTCGAATATATACATAATATCAAACATTCCAAAAAATAAAACGAACGAAACTAAAACAAGGAAATAAAAAATGTGTCTACTGAAGGATGTTAGTCGACTGTTCTACATATCATGGGTGATAAATATTCAGGACGCAGACTTTAAAAAAAAAAAAAAAATTTTTTTTTTTTGCAACAAATAATTGATATCTGTGCCAACGTTTCAATCCAAACACCCTAACATCTGAGAACTTGAACACCCTCAGTGCTCAAACCACGCCCTGAATATGACCCACATGTTTGGGTTGAAACGTTGGCACAAATGAAAAATTAAAATTAAAAAAAAAAATACTATTTATTAGCCTCCCAAAAAAATGTATTTGTATTCTTACGAATCTTATGCTAAGGCTCACTGTTAAATTATTTTTTAGTTAACACGTTAGCGGTCCCGATATTCGTCTCGACTTCGGCCGGGATTATTTCTAAATTTGTCTATCTTACGAAGTCTCTAAAATGGTCATTTTTAAAAATATTTCAATAGGAGTTGGACAGATGTAAAGATAGATACAAACGTAAATAATCTTTATATCTGATATAAAGGACGCCGGGGGCCGTAACCGTGTGTTAAAGTTCATTACAAAAATTCCACTAAAAAAGTTTTCATCTGAGTCATTTTGTCAACTTTTTTTTTTTTACAAAGAAGTTATATATAAAAATAAAATCCCCTGAAAAGTGGGCTAGTGGTGGAGCTCCGCCTCCCCCCCCCCCCCCCTTCCCTTATTTTATTAGTATGAATAATATTTACCTTTTTATTCAATTCACCACGCAAAAAACTAAAAGGACAACCAGCTACCTCACATCATTTGTCATTAACGGAATTTTGTCTGCGAAACTATGATGTTGGTCTACAAGGCTTTGAATCAGAAGTGAAGGCCGAACGAGTCCTTCCAAGTTAATTAGGCATGGGAGCTTCCGGACCAACTTTTATTGCTTTGGGAAGAACGTTAACTTCCTACGTCACAGTCATGGCGCACAAAGACATTACTGCTGGAGATTGCTGAGTATGAGCATATTATCACAACTTGGACCACTTTCGAGGCGTTTGGAGCATAGGAGAGAATAATTTTCGAATACCTGATATTACAAAACTACAACGAGGCTTAGAAGCATGCTCTGGAAGGCGAGGAGGAATAAGATTTGGAGACCAGGAATGAGGAAAGGAGTGTTCGTAAGGTGTAGGACGTGTGGACAGATCCTTGCACTGTTGTGATTCATAGTTTAATCCTATTATTGTTTAAGCCATATATGGTCTTGGAATATTGTACGAGTTTGATACCTGATGGTAAATACTGGTGTCGCCGTAAGATATTGCAATGGAAAAGTTGTAAAATGAATGAACATCTTGTATAAAAGAACAAAACTGAAAATGGAAATCGACATGATGAGACGAACGAAAAATATGTAACTGTTCACGAAAAACGTGAAAATCAGGACAAGAAACAATGGAAACTTAAGATAGTCAGTTAGATAGGAGTTAGGTAGTTCATAGGTATGTTTTTCTATTTATTTCTATTACTTATATTTTATAATTTATTTAATTTTTCTACGAATTTCTGTGTTTCATTTAATTTTAACTCTAAGTTACATTTCCTTGGTTTATTTGGTTTTTGCCTTTGTATGTATGTAGATGTTAATATTTTTTTTATTTTATTTTTTTTTATTTATTTTTTTTTTTTTATGGTATTGTATATATGGTATGAATGTGCCTCACTCAGCCTTAGTACTCAGTGCCCTTAAGTGTGGCAAAATGTATTATTTCTCAATAAACAGATACAAAACTTGAAAAGTTCATAGGTAACCAACCCAATCACGTTGACGTCATAGTACTGTCGGAATCTCGCAGTTCACGGAGATTTTCAAGTCCTTGAGACATCCTGAGCATTTGTTTTTTAAAAATAAATATACCTTAATCAATGTGCAGCCGTTATTTTCTCCAATTTTATCTTCGAGTCCTCACACGTTAGTAACCCTTTCCTACATTATTTAATCTATTTCTGTAGTGAGACATTAATTTAAGTTGCGAATAGTTTCCAGTCATCATAAATAATAATATTAAAAAGGCTTAGCGAACCCGAAGGTTCGATACCGACACCACCAATCGTTTATTATACACCTCCCTCCATCGTCCGCAGCCCAAGTCCCTAGTCCCTTCAGATCGGCTTTAATGCAATCTTCCCGCCTTCGCTTCGGCCTACCCCTCGGACGTTTATCGTTCGGTACAGCAAATATTAACCTTTTAGGAATTCTCTCGTTACTAAGCCCAATAATTTTACAAGCCCATTCCAGTCATCATAAAATTTTAAAAAAATTGTTTTAATCATTGTTACTATATAACTCTCCAATGGACAACCTTAAAAAGAAATTCCATCAAATGAGAACTTATACACGTCTACTTAAACCTCGATGTATACCTCGGAATGCCTATTGATGTCACAGTGATATGTCACCAGCTGACTTCGTAGCCGGTCATGAAATAGAACACCATTCAAGAAGATTGTAGAGTACATTCAGTACTAAGAAACAAGTCTGAAATAGTTTTACGCTCTTGATTTTCTTCTATTTTCGCATTGTTGAATTGTTTACAATTTTACATATTTCTTCAAGTGTAAAGTATATTCAGTTATAACAATGCCGAAATAATTTCAATCTCAAGTGGCATGTCAGATTGGTAAACAGCTGTAACCGACGAATTTGTGATCAGTTGGTTGTCCGGGGTAAGGTCATTTGCATAAGAGTGGGGGGGAGGGGAGGGGGATAGCAACTGACTGCCGGGGAACGAGGCGGCAACAGGTAGATTTCCTAACCCCACCCGGCGGCCTTCATGGCCTCATTCCACAATAGAAAGTTACAGCGCTACTTTCGGACTTGGGTTCATCCGCACCCTCCCCTCAGCCGGATATAAGCACTTCTCCTCGGAAGACATCCATAGCTACAGACCTGCCAAAAATAAAAATGGCAACTGTCTATAAGAGGTTGCGGGTGATTTGAGACTCACTCAATTTCGCAACTCATTTCATTGTTCTATTCTTAAGAGGAATACGACACTCATTAGCTTCCGTGACAACCACGCACACGCCCGCTATGGCTTACTGTGTATTAGTCAGGCGGTAGCTCCACTCGCCAAGCGGATGGATTATGCTAAAATTCAAACGCCTCCAAGAAACACGTTACACCTACCACAATTCGTGAATTTCGCGAAGAGAGGTGTCATCATAGAACCCTGATGTCGAGTGAAGATGAGTAGTACTGTTGTTAACCCGTAATAATAAGAAAAATGCGTCGGGCATATTACCGGAAGGCACGGGCGGATCTACGGGGGGGGAGGCTTTCGGGCTGAAGCCCCCCCCAAAATGATAAAATATAACCATGTTTTATGGAAAAAATGTTAAAAAATTATGTCTTAAAGTATTATTGTTCGTGTAATTACATTTAAAAGGAATCACTTAAAAGGGAATCACTTAAACACCATTTCATATAGATAGTTAGTTTCTTTCTTTTTTTCCCAAGTAATTATCCTCATTTTTAAGAAAAAAAAAGCTTTCGGGCTGAAGCCTCCCCAAAATTAAATCCTGGATCCGCTAGTGCCGGAAGGGGTACTAAAGCTACATAATAGAAAGATAGTCGAATTCTAAAAGTCCTTAAACTTCATATTTTTTTACTTTCACTTACCTATATATGAAATATATAGTAAAGGAGGTGTTCCTCAAGGTAGTATCCTAGGTTCTATCCTTTATACAGTTTATACAGCTGACATACCAACCCATTCCAACACTGTCATCACCACATATGCCGATGACACATGTATCCTATCAGTCAATAACGATCCATCTATTGCATCCCAAACTCTTCAATCACACATCACAAGTCTTGAAAAATGGTGTCAAAACTGGAGGATTAAAATAAACTCCAATAAATCCCATCAAATTACCTTTACTCTTCGTCGCAAACGTATGACTTCCTTTCCTACAGTATCCTTAAACAATACCCCACTTATCCCTGTTGACCAAATCCGATACCTAGGACTCCACCTTGACAAACGACTCACTTGGAACCCCCATACCAGACTGAAACGAATAGAAACCGCCCGACGTTTCCGACTACTCCAGCACTTACTAGACAAACGCTCTAAACTGCCAACTATTTACAAAAGACTCATATATATTACTATAATAAGGCCTATTTGGACTTACGGGATCGAGCTTTGGGGCTCTACTAAACCATCAAATTCCTCTCGTATCCAATCCCTACAATCCAAAATCCTTAATGCTCCCTACTTTGTCACAAATAAAATCATCCATAATGACCTTAATGTACCATATGTTTCCGATTTAGCTCAATCCATATACCTGTCCTTTCTTAATAAACTTCTGAACCATCCGAACCCTCTCGTTTCCAACCTTGCTTTCTCTTCTATTCCTGATAACCCTCCGAGGCGTCTAAAAAGAAGATGGCCTCGGGACCTTCTAATATAGAAATATAATTGGAGTGCTACCAATGGGTAGTTTCTCCTCATGTTGTACATGTCATATTACTTGTTCATATTTACTTGTTGTATTTATTATTAATTACAGTTTAAATTCCGTTAATAAAAAAATAAAAAATAGTAAAGGAAAGTATTGCGATCGTGAAAATTTTTGAATTTCTGTTTTCAACGGAAATACACGTTTTGAGGTCTCCTGAGTCCAAAAATAACTAAGTCCCACAAAATGGTCTGTGTGTGTGTTAACAGTCAGGCTCAAAAACGAAAAGTCGTACGAAAGTGAAATTTCATATTTAAGGTTTTTATATGCTAGGGATGTTACGAACTCTTTTTCGTCAAAATCGACTGACCGGAAGTTGCACTTTATACCATGGGCTAAACACATTTTTTACAATTTTCTCAGAAACGGCTGTAACTATTTTGATTAAATTCATTATATAAGTGTAAAATTAAGTAGTTTTAAATAAAATGTAGTTTTTATTCTGATTGATGTTCTCTAACAGGGCTAAATGGCTAATTTTCAATATTAGCTTCCTCTAAAGTACCTTAAATTTTATTTATTAGAAACAATTGATTATTTCACATTAATCTCTAATATAAAAGATAGTTAAATATAAAATATGAAATAATTTGATAATTAACTAAAGGAGAAATAAAAAATCGTAACGGAGAATAGTTGTAATTGATCGTACCCGAGCTCGTTCCAAAGATGATAACAGTCTTCCATACGCAACATGAGCTTAATATAATACGGACTCCGACAATATTATATTAATATAAATATGCGGTTGGTAATAAATGATATTGTTGGTATTATTTAATATTAAATTGTATAGATTACACCGATATAAATATTAAAATTTGTATATATGATGGGTATATATAAGGGTACTTATACAAATAAAAATACCCACAATGAAATATAAATAACTATAGCATCTTTAATTTTTACTTTCACTTCCCCTTTAACAGAAAATACTTATTTCTGCTAAGGGGTGGCAAGTGAAAGTTGTGTGTTGCGCGCACAGCACCACATTTTTTACATCTAGGGCGTTTTAGTTCGATTTCCCATTAACAAAAAAGCTCAATTTTTCCCATATATTTGTTTCAAACGTCAGTCATTAAATAAATATGAAGTTTCAAGTCCTTCAAAATATTAGAAGACTACTGCAGCAGTTATTAGACAAACGCTCTAAACTCCCAACTATTTACGAAAGATTCATATATATTATTAAAATAAGGCCTATTTGGACTTACGGGATCGAGCTTTGGGGCTCTACTAAACCATCGAATTCCTCTGGTATCCAATCCTTACAATCCAAAATCCTTCGTAAAATCTTCAATGCTCCCTACTTTGTCACAAATAGAATCATCCATCACGACATTAATGTACCATATCTTTCCGATTTAGCTCAATCCAGATACCCATCCTTCTATAATAAACTTCTGAATCACCCTTTTGTTTCCAATCTTGCTTCCTCTTCTATTCCTGATAACCCTACGAGGCGTCTGAAAAGAAGATGGCCTCGGTACCTTCTAATATTGAAATATAACTGGAGTGCTCCCAATAGGTAGTTTCTCTTCATGTCGTAAATGTCATGCTACTTGTTTCACATTTACTTGTTTATTTATCATTTAATACAGTTGTAAATTTCAATAATAATAAAAAAAAAATTTTTTTATTAACGAAATTTACAACTGTAATTAATAATAAATACAACAAGTAAATATGAACAAGTAATATGACATGTACAACATGAGGAGAAACTACCCATTGGTAGCACTCCAATTATATTTCTATATTAGAAGGTCCCAAGGCCATCTTTTTAGATGCCTCGGAGGGTTATCAGGAATAGAAGAGGAAGCAAGGTTGGAAACGAGAGGGTTCGGATGGTTCAGAAGTTTATTATGAAAGGACAGGTATCTGGATTGAGCTAAATCGGAAACATATGGTACATTAAGGTCATTATGGATGATTTTATTTGTGACAAAGTACGGAGCATTAAGGATTTTACGAAGAATTTTGGATTGTAGGGATTGGATATGAGAGGAATTTGATGGTTTAGTAGAGCCCCAAAGCTCGATCCCGTAAGTCCAAATAGGTCTTATTATAGTAATATATATGAGTCTTTTGTAAATAGTTGGCAGTTTAGAGCGTTTGTCTAGTAAGTGCTGAAGTAGTCGGAAACGTCGGGCGGTTTCTAGTAGGATATTGTAGGACAGGAAGTCATAGGTTTACGACGAATAAAAAAAAATATATATTAGAAAATGTGAACTTTCTAATAGTGTCAATAATATATTGTTTTAAGGAATAAATCAATTTCTTTTTATTTGTTTACCATTGAACTATCTCATACGAAACAGTTTTAACACTTATACAGTTATGAATAGTTACATTCATACAATGCGCTTACCGAAGCAATTATGAGACACCATAAAACGCGTCATAATCAGATTTCTTCTTGCGAACCGCTGAGAATGCAGAAAATGTATTTACTATTGTACAAGAGTATTTACTGTTGTACAACAAATGGGGAACGCAAGGTGGCTATGTAACAGCTGGAGTGGAACAGGTACCCAGTTTCTTTCATAACATGCCCTCCCCGTGACCAATCCCGAAAAGGTTTCGCAAAGCAGGCTTGCTGTGGCCGACTCTAAGGATCAAAAGCCGTCAAGCAAGCCTGAGCACGTTTTTGGATTCGATGAGACAGCACAAAAGCTTGTCCTAATCCGCCTCCAATTGATTCTTATTCCGCCTCATACGAAATTATTTTTAATCGAAGAAATGCATACAACTTTCACCCCTTTTTCGCTGCAAATTCGGGCGATCTTGCTAATCCGAATACCTGGATAGCATGGTCGGTTCGGGTTATAAAAATTTTCGGAATACTAAAGGTTAAATTTAAAATGAGGGGGAAAATCACAAGGTAACGAAAATGCAGGAATCATCAGTTACATATAAACATATTTACAGTTACATATAACAAAACATGTTTACCACTCCAAGTAAGTATTAAATGCCTTTGTGGAGTTTCTATGACGTATCTACTATAAACAAATCTGGTACGCGTATCACACTAGTTTCACTTACAACCCTCTACTTAGCAGAAATAGGTATTTTCAGACAAAGGAGAAGTGAAAGTAAAAATTATCGACTCTATATTTATTTACATTTCATTGCGGGTATTTGTTTAAATACCCTTATATCTACAAATTTTAATTTATATATCTGTTTAATCTATACAATTAAATATTAAATAATATTAATGATAACATTTACGAAAACCGCATATGTATATGTACATAATATTGTCGGAGTCCGTATTATATTAAGCTAATGTTACGTATGGAAGCCTATTGTAATCTTTCGGGCGAGCTCGTCATCGCTCGTATTCCTACGGTTCTTCCATTACAACTATTATCCGTTACGATCTTTTATTTCTCCTTTAGTTAATTATCAAATTCTTTCATATTTTATATTTAACTATCTTTTATATTAGAGATTAATATGAAATAGTGAATTATTTTAAATTTAAAAAATGAGAGATACTTTAGAGGAAGCTAATATTGATAATTAGGCATTTAAGCCCTGTTAGAGAACATCAATCAGAATAAAAACTACATTTGATTTAAAACTGCTTAATTTTACACTAAAATAATTAATTTGATCAAAATCGTTAGAGCCTTTTCCAAGAAAAAATGTGTTTAGCACATGATATAAATTGCCACTTCCGGTCAGTCGATTTTGACGAAAAAGTTACTGTAACATCCCTAGCATATAAAAACCTTAAATATGCAATTTCACATTCATACGACTTTTTGTTTTTTAGCTAGACTGATAACATAAATACACACACAGACCATTTTGCGATACTTGGTTATTTGGAATCAGGAGACCTCAAAACATGTATTTCCGTTGAAAATTCAGACTCGAAAATTATCGCGATCCCAATACTTAACCTTACATTTGCATATATAGGTAAGTAAAAGTAAAAACAAGACATTGACGCTAATTTTGGTATTCCATGCCAAACAAGTAAACATGTCTACATTTTACAAGAATGCGGCTGAAGTTGATGAAAATGAATGAAGAAGAGATGCGAAATTACGTGAAGTTGAAGAATGCATGGTTTAAGGAATTGGGAGACAAAAATATCAGGTTGAATGTCCATATTTAAACGAAAAATCTGAAAATTGTTGCTAGTACATAAATTCATGAATGATGCAAGGCTGGCTCGAAAAAATTTAAAAGAGGGACAAGACTGTTTTTAAGAATATTTACTTTTTTTTTTTTTAATTAAACACTTCAACCACTAAGGTCATTATTGCCTTATTTTCATTGAGAATTAGATTCTATTTTCAAGTTTCGAACATTTCAGAGAAGAAAATAATTTGTCAATTTCATTTGTATTGTCCTGTAAAATGATGTGTATATCGTTTCTCAAGTCGCAAGATAGTCTAAATGTTTCGTAAGCTCTGCATTCTTTTAAAATGTCCTTCACTGTCAGAGGAGTCCCACAGGTTTGGCATGTTGGCGAAGAATCACGGGCCATCAGGTATCAATGTGTAAGGGTTTGATGAACTTTACGCAGGCGCGTAAGAATTACTTCCTCTCTGCGCCTATTCCTATATGACGATGCCCAAGAGGAAATGTCATCCTTAACCTCCCTCAATTTATTTTCGGTTACATCCGACCATATCTGTTCCCATTTTGTCTTCATTTTCTGTTGATGATGTATTACATCGGTAATGGCTGTTTTGGCAGCCCGATCAGCCAGTTCATTACCGGCTATTCCGCAATGCCAAGGGTGCAAGCTGAAATGTTATTCTAATTGAAAATCACGTCTACAACTCGAAATATCTAAAAGCAAATGTATAAGACTAAAATTATTTTTTTATACATGAATCGATAGTAATGCATATGTCTGTGAAGTTCGAGTTAGAGAGAGTTATGAGTAAATTTTATTCCTGATTTTTTTTTTTTGTTTTTTGCATTAAACAGAAACTGAGGACAACCTATGGCTAATTACAAATATATAGGCATCTCAAAAGTTATGTCAGATAGTAATTGACAAGTTCACAGTAAACAGAATTATTTCAATCGAGAAATTTATGAAAGACCTATTTTCTTACACTGATTGAAACAATAAAAACGATCTCGGTTATAGGTATTACATCATGTAGTCGTGTATAATATCTTATAATTCTACGTGTATAATATGTATCGACAATTATCTATCAGATGGAAGTATGAACTTTTCATTTCTAGAGTAAAAAAAAAATAAACATAAAATTAGATCGTACAATAGTTTAATTCAGTGCAAAATTATTTATCGACTTCCTGAAAAGTCAAGCTTAATTCCCGTGAAATCATATTACATATAAAGGAAGGAGATGGTCCAGGGTTGCGGTCATAAAAATGCTAAATAGTTTTACCACAATTTAGCCTTTTTATGACCGCAAACCCGGACCATCTCCTTCCTTTATAATGCAACGGTCAACTATTAAATATTCATATTACATATACTTCGTTACATCTGCTTTTTAACACAAGGTTACATAGTTCTTTTATTCATATAAAACGGATAATAATATTGTCAATAAAAAATGGATAACATTCTTCAATTAGTTTAAAACGCAGTAACTTTCTGAAAGCGACAGTTACCGCCTGACTGCATACCTCTTCAGGGCAGGGCTACACCTACATTGCACAGCCTTAACAATATCGGTACGAGATGGAAATTCCTGTGTCCAAATCGGGAAAATGTAGGGGGGGAGGCGGAAAAATGGCTACGTATTCAACTTAGCAAATGTTTTTGAATAACTTAAAGCAACTATCAGTAAATACATCGAAATAAATGCGAACATATACAGTGTTGTGAAAAGTTTTTCGAGCAAACCAAATATTTATAAAAATGCTGAAGGTTTCAATATATAATATTTTTTAACTTGTTAATTGTAAACTGGTTTAAACTTGCAGACATTAAGATGTAATATATACATAAATTAACAGCAAGGAAAGAGGGAAGTACTATTTAGGGAAAGTACTGTTTCAAGGCCAGCGGTTGTGCAGGGAGGGAATCAAGACAGGATCACGCTCAACCGCAAGGTTTTCCCCCTTAATCAATTAATTCATTAAGGGTACCCACTTTATAGAGGCTAGGTGTGTCCCAGGAAGGTCTCCCTATCCCTGGGTCGCCTCACGGCCAATGAAACAGAATAAATAATTTTTCTGCCATGAGCCGAGATTCGAACCTGGGACCTTCAGCATTGGAAGCTTGCCCTACCTCTGAACTACCCTGCTCTTTATATATATATATATATATATATATATATATATATATTTATATAGATCATCATTATTATATGAAGTTTAAAAAAATAGAAATTTTTCTCTTATATTTTAAGAGGCAGTGCATTCTATAATTATCTGCTTGAGAGTTTCTCTCTGGTTACATTTATCACATTTAGATGTTTTTTTAACTCCAATGCGCTGTAGGTAAACTTTGCATTAACCATGCTTTGATCTAAGTCCAGGAAAAATGTTTACTATGTCTTTCGGTAGGTTTATTGAAAGAACAAAGGGTTATTTTAAATTTGCGCTAAATTAGACTTATAAAATCTGTATGTGAAAAGACTCCTGATAATGGTGGGACCATTTATTTGCCTTTTTTCTTTGTAACCATCAAAAAGTAATATTGCAGTTTAACGTCAGTGACTTGAGGTTGGTCAACGGTGGTTACTAATACCATTTGAATATGTCAAAAAACATTCCCATGTAAGGTTGAGGAATTTACAGAAAACCTTAAAACGGATTTCTCTCAACTTAAAATGTGGAGCAGCCGGGTCGAGCAATTAGTTAGCTGACCTTTCAACTCATTGATTTTCTACGCAAGTAGAGCTCTTTCATCACTATCCTCTATTCTTCAGCGCTACCTTCAAGATATTCCAACCCAAGTAAATAGAAAAATATCGTCCTATTCGCCGTTGGTACATTAGAAGATTAACCATTAGACGCTACATAATGTGTTTCCAGCATTTAGAATCAGATCTTAGCAGTAGCGGATCCAGGACTTAATTTTAGAGACGAGGGAGCTTTCGGGGGGAGGGGAGAGGGGGGAGGTAATCCCCCCTCTCTCCCCCCGAAAGCTTTTTTACTATTTATACAATAATTACTTTGGAAGAAAAAGGTGTTTAATTGATTCTTGAAGAAATCCTAATAATTGTAATTAAACGAAGGAATACTTTTAGAGATAATTTTTTAAATATTTTTTTCATAAAATATGATTATACAGGGTGTCTCAGTTCTTAATTGCCAAACTCTGAAGGGGTTAAGAGGAGGGGGGGATGAATCTAGACAAAATTTCCAACAAAAAAGTTCATTCGATGCATCAGCCGATTCCGAATTGAAAAAGAGTTAGGACCAATTTTATGTCTTCCTTAAAGTGGTCACGTTTTTTATTGAATAAAAAGAAATTTCTCAAAAAATTATTCAATATAATTAAATTCTAAGCACACCATCGTAAAATATACAAAATTTTCTTTGAGAAAACAGTGATTAAATTTACTAAAGTCAATAATAAAAGGGACTTTCAGGAAGTCTAATGCGGGCACTGTACTATTGCTGTTACAGTACCCATCCACGAGCATATCTCTGCATTCCCGATTCGTAGCAACAGTACAGAAATATATATATATATATATATGTTCTGAATCGGCATTGTCTCTAACTTGATATTTAATGACAATTTTCACCAAAGATTGGTAATATAAAAGAGTCCTAAAAATTCACGAATAAAGAAATTAGTATTCGAAAAAAAATACCACAATTTACAAAGTCAAAATAAGGAAGGATTCTGCCAAAGGGAGTAAAAAATAAAAACGTTTTGCAATCCCTTGACAGTTCACTATCTATGTGGAACAAGCTACAGTAACGGGTTAATATAACTGTAATATGTAATGCCAGTCACTTCATAGCGTACCAAAAACATATCTCCCTATACATTACACACAACAAATATCAAGTTAAAGTATGTTTCACAAAGCTACACCAATCAGAAACGAATACCTAAACTCACGAAAGTTTTAATAAACGAAACATTCAATTGATAAAATATATATATATTTAAATATCATATTTTCTTTTATTTATTTAATAATATAACAGTTAGTGATTATTATTTAGTTATTATTTTACTTTTGTTAATTTTATGTTTTCTGTTTTATATGGGGTGAATGTGTTCATATCTCACTATAATTATTGTCCACGTGACAGATTATTATATTTCTAAATAAATAAATTTAAAAAAATAATATAACAATCTGTCGCATGGACATTGGTAACAGGGAGGTAAGATAACATTCGCACAAAATGTATAAAAAAAATAAAATAAAATAAACATAAGCAAAATAACTAAATAATAATCAAAAAGTACACACAATAAATAGAATAAAATAACTTAACGATGAGAAATAAAGAAAAATGGTCTACATATTTTTTTATTTTATTTATTTATTAATTTTTTTATGAATGAACTCTAAACTGGTTTAATGAACTCATTAATACTCAAACTTACTTAATGTAAATTAACATATGTGATAATATATTAACATTCTTATGAATGAAACAATAAAAAAATGTTACATAGAAACATTTTTATTAATATAGTAATTAGAGTAAATGAGCCATCACTATCACTAATATCATTAATTGTGACAAACTGAGATATAACTTAATAAAAATGTGTGAGTACGGTAAATGGATTTATTAAAAACGAAGGGAAATCTTTCGAAACGATGTTTTTTCAACATCCGGAATTTTTATTAATATAGTTTTGCTGTTCTAATGTAGTCGTTTTTAATTTTAACTTTCCTATAAGAATATAAAGACTTGAACTTCATTTTTACTAATGTTTTATATAATTCAGTCCCAATTTTCTTGAAAAAGATTAATTTGAAAGGAGATTTTTCAAGGTGAGAAGGAAGTTGGTCATCCAGTCAACTTTTCTTTTTTTTTTTTTTTATTCAGTTGGCTATATGTCAACCAAGGCCTGGCAAATACCAAAGTGGTTTATTTTTCTTTAAAAATCACTTTGGTATTCAACGGGGATGTGGGTTAAAAAAAGTTCTAAATCATTTTTCTTGGTCTTGGCTGCCTTCATCAATCTAAAACGTATTAATATTAAAAAAAAAAAAATTATTTCCCCACGATTTCGCCACGGAGTAGTAGCATA
Organism: Nezara viridula; assembly: GCA_928085145.1. Lineage (NCBI taxonomy): Eukaryota > Metazoa > Arthropoda > Insecta > Hemiptera > Pentatomidae > Nezara > Nezara viridula. The sequence continues at coordinate 106,656,105 of OV725078.1, read as the reverse complement.
AAACAAATCGTAGCACACTTTTGCAGCTGAAGAACATTTTGCCAAAGAATGAATAATGCCCCCCTGCTCTCTATACCCCATCACATACTTTTATTCGGTGCAAATTTATTCTTCACGCTTGAGATGCGAAGGAAAAAAAAATTGAGATCGTTATTCTTATCGAGTGAAATTTTGAGTTTATAATGAAATTCGTTATTAAATATAATATACATGATAAAGATTACGTGCATGGTAAATCTAGGTAATGTCAAAGCAAACTTATGAAAGAATTATTATTATATATATATTTTTTTAAGCAAGAATCATTCTCTTCTACAAGAAACCAGTATCAAACATCAGACTGAAACGACAAGAAACTGCTCGACATTTCCGATTACTTCAGCAACTACTACAAAAACGCTCTAAATTTCCAATTAATTACAAAAGACTCATATACATGACTATAATAAGGCCTATTTGGACTAACAGAGTTGAGCTATGGGGCTCCACTAAACCATGGAATTCCTCTCGTATTCAATGCTCCCAACTTTGTTACAAATAAAACCATCCATAACGACCTTAATGTTTCTTATGTTTCAGATCTGGCCCATCTCAGATACCTATCCTTCCATATTAATCTTCAGAATCATCCCAACCCTCTCGTTTCTAACCTTGCTTCCTCTTCAATTCCTGATAAACCTCCGAGGCGTCTGAAAAGAAGGTGGCCCCATGATCTCATAATGTAGGCACATCATTAGAGTGCTATCATTGGGTAGTTACTCAACAAATGTTTTCACGTCATTATATCCATACATTCAAATTTACTGAAGGTATTTCTTTAATACAGTTGTAAATATCATTAAGAAATAATTTTTAGAAAACGATGTCTTGGTATTTTAAAATTTATAGATTATTTTAGCACTTATATTTTGGAGAGAATGCGCCATTGCAAAATGCCCAATTGCTCTTTTTGTCATTTCTATGAAAACATTAATTTTCTGTTGGTCCTGTGCTCTTACCCAGTTTCCAATAAATTTTAATACTAGTGATGCAGATGGGAAACATCAGGATTTACTGAAGTCCTGCTTTGAATTCTACATATGGGCGACAAAGCATGATTTGGAGTTTCCTAGGCTGAATACAAATATTTTATATTGCAGGAATGTGTGTCAAAATAATTCTATTTATTATTTATTTTTATTGATACAAACATATTACTTCACGTATTTTGGTCGGTATGATGTTTTTCATTTTACATATTTTTTATACATCATTTTATATATGCAGTTAATAAATACTTGGAACACTAATGCTTAATGTTCTAGGGTGTGGCAGATTTTAGTATTTTTTTTTCATCAATAAATATTTATTTTAGTTATTTATTCATGATATTTACAACTGTGTTAGAATATAAATATTGGGTTGGCAAATAAGTCCTTTCGGTTTTTATGCTCATTTTTATATCACTATGATACACTTCTTATCTGATGAATTAATGCATAAGGTGGATTCTTTATCCTGTTTGTAATATGTAAACAACTATATCTGTTAACTCTTGTTGAAACAAGCCTAGTATTTTGTTTGCTATTGCACTATGAATATGGAAGAAAATACCATTCATTATTGGCATATTTTGTAGTATTATTTTTAAAAATGTAAGCGTGCTTCAGAAGCTCATAGAAAAATTTGTAGTGTTTATGGGAATGATGATCGTTCAGGAAATGTTGACAACGATGACGCTGAACGGTCTGGTCGCCCACATGAAATTGAAACCAACAATTTTAAGGCTGTTTTGATCCCCACCCAGTGCGAGAAATTGCTATGGTCCTAAATGTGTAGCACACAAGCGTAGAAAACCATTTACATAAGTTCGGCTATGTTTCCAGGCTTAATGTTTGGGTCCTTTACATGATTTGTTTTCGAAAATCACAAAAAAAATTATAACTTCAATACGACTGTAGCCATTTCTACAAGAAATTTAGCAGGAATTTAGGGCCACGTAAACAACACAAAATGACATCAAGAGGATCTTCGTAAACAAACTACAAATGGATATAGAAAATAAAAACCTATAATGAGTTATTGTTTATTTATTCCTTATGTAGGCATTGAATAAAAAAAAACATATACGGCATTGAAGAGCAATAATTCAGCTTTTTAACGTATATAGTAACATCGAATTCGGAGAACATACTGAAGAGTTATGACGGAAGGGTGTTAACAATAAACTCCAGACATTCTATGAACATGGCATTATGCAGTTACTGGAAAGATGGGAAAAAGTCATAGTAAATAATGGTCAATATATTGTAGATTAAAATAATTTTTATGTCTATAATACATTGAATTTTATTTCACCCTGAATAACCGAAAGGAGTTATTTGCCAACCCAATACATCTAGTAAATATGTACACAGGAATACAATGACATGAAAACGCTTTTTGAGAAACTATTGTACCATTGTTTCTATTATTTTACTATCTGGCTTCATTCTCATATTTTCATTGCTGGTTTTCACTTTGAATCCTGATTTATAGACTTACTTTAAATGTTACTAAAAACAATACCCGTGATTTCCATTCCATAATCTTTTTTTTTTTTTTCTGTTGGCATTACAAACCATGTAGATCTTGTGCCGCCTTAACAAGTATTGCTCCATCTCTGCTTGTCTTAGGCTATTTCTTTCCATTTATCTGCACGTAGCTCTATTGCATCTTTGTTGATTCTATCTATCCATCTGTTTTTTTGGCCTTTCATGAGGTCTTTTGCCTTCTATTGAGGCATTCATAGTCTAAAGAAATTTATTTTTAATTTAAATTCTATAAGTAATCCAATAAAATTCAATGTGTTAATTTCAATCATTTTGCTGATTTATTATTTTTATTTGTAGTACATAGAGTGTGAAGGAGCTACCGTATCATTATTAGAAATGTCCTTAAATCTGACAAAATGTAATATTACCCGATAAAGAAAATTTAGAAATAAAAAAAAATCTAATAAGATCTGAATTAAATAGTTTATATAGCCTACAGTTGGCCATAGCCTCTTTGAAAATTAATGGATTTCTCCCACTATTTTTTTTTTTTTTTTAGATTGCTACCATTGGGTAGTTATTATACACTTAATACACTTAGTTACTCAGCAAGTGTATTCATGTCATTATATCTATTATTTCCAAATTTACTTGATGTATTTATGTAATACAGTTGTAAATGTCATTAAGAAATAAAAATAAAAAAAAAAACTTTTTTTTAATTGTTTTTTATAATACGTATACTATTAAAAGTTGGTTGCAAAATGTCAATTATTAAAAAAAAATGGAGACCGGAAGGTTCAAAGGCGACCTGACCTAGAAGAAATGACGTTTACAATTGGAGTAGTTGTTGATGTTTTCGAATTTCACAGATTTTAGGTCCGCAACGGTTCTCCGGCTTCCGACACGGTAGTTAAACCCGCGTACAATCCTCTCCTCACAAGATATCAATTTAGGGTGAGAAGAAACACAAAGATACCTTTTACTCAAAATCAAGACACCTTATATATTTTTTTTTTCTCTTCATATTTTTATCCACACCTGTCATAGTCTTGACAATGAGCAGATGTGATGATAAAGTAAAAGAAATTGGCATGAGGAAGAATAGTACCCAGCAGCACCTCTTCCTGGTCCTGGCTTACTTTCTTGCTTCAGAAAAGGAGATCTCTCATCCAGCTCCTCTTTAGTCGTCTCCTGATGGGCATTTCAGTTGTGGCCATGTCGTTAATAAGACCGTTGTGATGTCAGTGTAGTTTAAGATGAAATCGGGAATAGAGAGTACGTATGTGTTGGTCGATAGTTGGTTGTCGTAAGTCGGTATGTAAGGTTTTGTTGTTTATGTACCAAGCTGATGTTATTAATTTGGATTAAATATTTGTATAATTAATCAATTCAGAATAAATTATAAATAAAGTTTTGTGGTTTATTGTATACAGAGTATCCCATAAGTAGTGGGAAATATTTATGGTGATTAACATATCCTCTCACCTAAATGTGCCCGTGTTTTTAGCAAAAATTACTACAACGAATTGTTGCTTTTATTTATTGTTTTTCTAAAAGAAAAATGTTATAAATAATGTTTTTTTTAATATTTTTCATGTAAAGTGGTTGGTTGGTTGTTTTGATGTTATAGGCGCAAAAAATCTAGGTCATCTGCGACTTATCCATAAAATAATATTATTAAAATATTTAGCTGGTAGGTTTAAAGAAAAAAAAATTAAATAAATAAAAAATATATATATATAATAATAAAAATAAGAAACAATAATAATAAAAATAAATAAATAAAATAAGGGGGGAAAGGTATATATATATATATATATATATATATATATATATATATATATTATATATTATATATATAAAGGAAACAAATTAAATAAAAGAAAAAGATAAATAGATATTATTGTTATAGATAGCTCCTTCATTAAATTTACCCTTGTTAGAAATGTTAATATTTTTTCAGTTCTATTGTTGTCGTTTCCTAAAGCTAAAGTGATATTTGATCTGTAAAGTGGTTATGAAACTGTTTTTCACCCCGATCTGTATTTTAGGAATTAGTCCGAATTTATAAAAGGCAAACTAAATGTTAAAAATATTCAGCCCATATCCAGGTTCTTGCCAACGCGCCACAGCAGCCCAGATAAAAATAATTTATATGATTTTACCGTTTTTTTATATTATCTTTTTCTGCATTTGCCAAGAAATCACAAAAGCCAAAAGAGGCTTTTAGAAAATTAGGCTAATAGTAAAATAACTAAAAAGTAAAATAAGCCAGATAGGTTTGTAAATTTAAAAAAAAGAAAGAATATTTTGATATATAAGGTGTCTTCAAGTAATATATAAGCCCTCATACTTTCCAATTTTGTATTGTACTTCCAATGAAGTTTTGAGCTGATTAGCTCATTATCAAGTCATATACAAATAACAATTAAACAAAGATAATTTACAACTATGATGGCTCATAATCTAGTCATATTAAAAATGAGAACGTACCAAAAAAAATTTTTTGTTTCCTACTAAAATGAATTTCAATATTTTAATTTCATTGAACAACTATTTGTAGTACACTAAATACCAAAAGATATACCATATTCTTCGTATTTTTTAAAAATATTTTTAACCTATATTTTTAACATCAGATTTAAAATTGATTACATTATTCATGTTGTTAGTAATATAAATTGATTCTAAGGTTTTTCTAATTTTATTGTTTTGTGCCGTGTTTAAAATTTTTACATTGTTGAAATCAAATGTATGTTTATTTAATATGCTGTGATTGGATAAAGCTGTGGATTTTATGTTTTTAGTTTTTTTTTACGTTCGTTTGTTGTTGTTTTATCCTGTTTCTTAAATTTTGCGATGTTTCTCCAATATTATGTTTGGGACATTGTATACATGGAATTTTATATATCACGTCTTTTTTATCTATTGCATTGATTTTATTTTGCATATTGGATATGTGTCTTTCCATTTTGTTATCGTTGTATAGTCCGAATTTGTATAGTTCGTAATGATCATATTTTTTAAACCATTTTTTTTTTACGCCAATTTCAAATAATGCGCAAACATTTAAGGAATATGGCTATCTTTTGTATTTGGTGTACTACAAATGTTGCTCAATGAAATAGTTGTAAATTATCTTTGTTTAATTGTTATTGTTAATAAAGAGCTAATTAGCTCGAAACGTCGTTGGAAGTATAAGGGCTTATATATTCCTTGAAGACACCGTATATAAGAACATTGAGTGCCCTTGAAAAGTACTACTGTAGTTGCTAAGGAAGATTTTGTAGTTCACTAATGCATTTATAACTCCTCAGGATTTTCTCTAAATATTATATGCAGTAGATACTAGAATCGCTGGAAAGCTTAATTACTGCTCCCCCAGCCTATATCAAAAGGTTTATTTATTTAAAAAATGTTACTCATTTACATGAGATAATTATTTTTTTTTTTATTCATGATATTTACAACTGTATTAGAATAAAAAATACATCAAGTAAAAGTGTACACAGGAATATAATTACACGAAAACGCTTGTTCAGAAACTACCGACTGTTAGCACTCTATTAATATGTCTACATAAAGGCCATCTTCTTATCAGGGATCGAACAGAAAGTAAGGTTAGAAACGATATAGAAACGACGATGAGGGTTCAGGTGGTTCTGAAGTTCATTATGGAAGGATAGGTACCTGGATTTGGCCAAATCGGAAACATATGATACATCAAGGTCGTTATGGATGATTTATTTTGTGACAAAGTAAGGAGCACTGAGGATTTTACGAAGGATTTTGGATAAAATGAGATAAATAAAATTTTGAAAAATCCTCAAACATTTTTATTTTATGAAGAGAAGAATAGTTGGGGTGATCAGTCAAACAAGAAGGCAAAAATAAATGATAATATTTATTTTGACATTTGCCGACGTTTCGAACTGAAGTTCAGGCCTTTATCAGGGCTGTCTCCAAAAAGGTTGATGGAGAAATGTCGGCAAATGTCAAAATAAATATTATTATTTATTTTTGCCTTCTTATTTGACTGATCGCCCCAACTATTCTTCTCTTCATTATTCACGACAGTCAACCATTTACCCACAATTTTTATTTTATATCTCCTATTCCAATTTATTTGTGGAGGAGTGGTCATGCCATTCTTAGTATTTTATAGAGCGCAGTAGATATGACACCACCTACATGGAATGCAACTGCATTCTTGAGGTTCGAGTGATTGGAAATTATAAAATAACAGTGACATTGTTTTCTTAAAGATAATTATGGCTTAATAGTTTTGAGCTTTTAGAAAAACCTTTCATAAATGACCTAATTCTGAAAATTAATTAATTAGTTCGCAACAGCCCATTAAGCTACTTTGGAGCTGCTTGTATAGTCCGACCGTCTGATTTCTCTATTGACTATAGTCATGAGGTTATTTTTTGGGGGTTTAGCCCTTCGTTCCATAGTTTTGTTCCTAGACCGAACCTAGTTTTAGTAAGCGATACAGACCTGTTTATATCAAATTATTAACATCCGTCTAAAACTCTGTGAATGGTATTATCTTAACCTAACCTATAACATTTTATTTATGAAAATTGTCAGTAATGGGGCGTTTTCTCTTTAAATTAATTAACAACCACTTGATTCGTAAGATAATTTGACCACAAAATCGAGAGAAAATGTCGCATACAAATTTGGCCCTATATATAACCTCGTTATTTTGACATGTTGTAGGTGGAGGTCAGCCCAAACGGCCCATTATTTTTTTAGGCCACCTTTTTCCTCAATTTTTGATCAAATTATCGTACGATTTAAATGGAAAGCAAATGGGAATTCATGGGTTTTTATCACCTCATAATAAGATAATAATTATAATAGCAATAAGATAAAGATAGCAATAAGATGAAGCTATTTATACAATTTTTGAAGAATGCTAACAATTTGATGAAAATGAGTCAGTACCGCGGACGTTTGTTAAAATTATTCTGAATAGGAACAAATTTAGTCAGTCAAGCCAGGGAGCTTCTGCGACCTTCCAAATCAAACTGATTACCGACGCAAATGCGTTGCAGGGGAAAAGCGAATGTAGTCATTCCTCGAATGCCTAAACGATTTCCTATCCCGCAAGTGAATGCCCTAATCTAAACGAATAACCGGACTCGGTTAGCCAACAGAACTGGATGACGATTGGTTGGCATCGATGGGAGTTGGCACCACAGACCAACCGCTATTCGCTCCACTTTTTCACCGCCCCCAAACGCACGAATACCAGCCCGTTCATTAAGTGAGGTCGATGTAAAAATTCTTTATCATGCTTTCAATCATGTAAAATAAATTGGATATCGATCATCCAATTTATTAGACAAACGTTTTGTATATATTCATTTATTTTTATCTATTCAACAAACGAATGTTAAACATTACTTGAAAATTGGATTTGATTCTGAACCTCCTACAAAAAACAAATTTCTTATGATAGAGAGAGAAATGCTTTATTAAAAGTAATGCTGCCCTACTACATAGGGTTGCTTCATACACAGCATACTTATCAATCCATATGGACATTACTATTATATTATGAGAAGGAGTTGATCGGGGGGTGCGGTCAAATAAATACTAAATTATACAAATAGTATTATTTAATTTTTTGCCGACGTTTCGACCCACTTTGCAGGTCTTCATCAGGACTACAAAAGATATAAAACAAGTGAAAATAAAATAAATGAATATAAGTAGATATAAAATAAGAAGAAGTTGTCTGAAAAAGAAATAAAAATATGATATCAGAGATATAGTGGATGGCAATATAGTTAAAATATCAAGTATTATATATATAGAAGATACAAACAAAATTATTTTCCATTTTTGTTACTATATCTCTGATATCATCTTTTTATTTCTTTATCAGACAACTTCTTATTTTATATCTACTTATATTCATTTATTTTATTTTCACTTGTTTTGTATCTTTTGTAGCCCTGATGAAGACCTGCAAAGTGGGTCGAAACGTCGGCAAAAAATTAAATAATACTATTTGTATAATTTAGTATTTATTTGACCGCACCCCCCGATCAACTCCTTCTTATATCATATCATGGCCAACCATATATATATATATATATATATATATGACATATATTTCCTTTCTTTTTTTTCTCCCTTTTCATAACAATTCTCTTATAAATTATCCCATTATAAAAAATGGTAACATAAAACCATGTTTTATGGGGGAAAAAATTAAAAAATAACTCTTGAAGTATTATTGTTCGTGTAATCACATTTAAAAGGACTTAAGGAATCACTTGAACACCATTTCATATAAGTAGTTAGCTTCTTTCTGTTTTTCCAAAGTAATTATCGTTATTTTTATGAAAAAAAAAAGCTTTCGGGCGGAAGCTCCCCCTTCCCAAAATCAAATCCTGGATCCGCTAGTGGATGTACTGTTTTGGTTCAGTCAACATTCACAGCGCTATTACCTTGCAGCACCATTACTCTTGAGGCACAAGCGCAAGATTTCTGAAAACAAAAATTTTGAAAAAGCGATGGAAATAAATAAAACCTAACTGCACAGCGAGTGTAGTGAACTGGGGTTCTCAAACTGCCGCAAAGTATTAGCGCAGTACTTGCCTACACAAAGAACTTTTTGCAGACTGAACCAACACGGAATCACTACAAACTAAATTTTACCCGCTGTCTTAAAGTTACTCACCCAGTCCCAAAGATACCCCAACTTACGGTATACAAAAAGATTTGAGAAGAATTTATAAATCGAAGGATTAATACAAAAGTATGAGATAAAATTAAAGAGCGAATTAGCTCAGTGAGTAAGATACTGTGCTCCTATTCGCCCAGTCCAAGATACGAGTCTGGCAGTGGCTGGTTATTATTTATTCTGTTACTGTGTGGATCGTATCTGGAATAGGAAGACCCTCCTGGGTCATACCCAGCTTCTAATAAGAGGACACTCACAATTAAATAATTAATTAAAAAACCAGCAGTTGAGCGTGATGTCGATCAAATCACCCTCTTACACAACTGGACCGCTTTAACTTAATAATTTCTAAAACTTCTCCGTCACACTGAAGTTTTTTTCGAAATTTCTTTATGAAGTAATCTTACATTATGTCACAAATAAGAACATTAGTAATAGTGATTAATGATAACACTACATAACATAATAGTGATGTGATAAATATAAACAAAAAGGAATTTAAAATAACAAAAACTAATTAAAATACCAACTTAAATACAGGCATGCTGATATACAAAAGCATACTGAAAAAAAAAATGTCTCGATGGATAATCAATAGTTTTAGAAAAAAGAACACAAATGTTATCGGTGAACACAAAAGATATACGTTAAGGCCTCAGGTAAACTTTATGCGAAGATATGCAAATGAGTGAAAATCAACCGTTGGTGATAACAATAAGTTTTTTGTTTGTAATCTCATGAGAGAAAGCATATAATAATCGATAAGACAGGATTATGTCGCTGATATCTCAACTTTTCTCAATTACTAATATCCGTGTAATGACTAAACAGAAATGTATTTATGCATATAGATGTTGAAATCTATGGTGAAATGTAACTTAGGATTCATAACTTCCTTCGATGGAATGATATGCATATGTAAATAAACAAAATAAGAAAATCTTTTTTTGGTGTAGATGTATTCCACCACTGAGTTTCGAATTATTTATTTTGATTTTACTATGTATTGTTCCCCGACGAGACAAGACTCACTGTAGAAGAAGAATCGGGATGATTTCATTCAATGGTCACGAATATGTGGAACAAATTAGAAGCGGGATGTTTTTTTTTAAATCGCTTTTCTTCATCTAAGTCGATGTCTATCTAAATAAATGAACATGTAGAAAACATAATTTTTCTCAGCACTATTTCAGGAAAGGCGATCCTGAGTGGTTTGTGGGCCAGTGATCGATTTATTTCAATCCGATTTATCTACCTTCAATATGCATAACGAAATGTTTGGGATCTTTTATAAAGATGAAACAAGAATATTCTAAAATAATTCAAAAATTCTAATATAAAAATTAAAAAATCTCCTACGAGTTAGCTTCGGTTTTAAACTTCGTATCATAACCAAGTAATGAAATTAAGTACTTGGCATAAACCAGGCTAATGTTTAATCACATAAAAAAAATTAAAATTCCAACTATATATTATTTCTCCAAGGTGTTTTTTTTTTCTGTCGGTATACCCTATCTTCGTTAATTCTCCGTAAAATCCAATAGTTGAGCCATCGTTGCAAACATTATCTTCTACTTCATGTGGAAAAATAGTCACATTACCAAAAAGGCCAGAGAAAAAACTTCAAAAGAAAAATAAACATTGTTTGCTTATAACTCAAAAAGTACGCAATTTATAGTGGATAACTCCCATGATTTTTAAAAAGGTTATTGAATTCCGTACAAAACCAAAAACAATCTCATCGAAATCGGGCCATTATTAGCTAAGATACAACCTATAGTAATTTGTAGTGTTGCTCAAAATCAGTATCTCTTGCACTTTGTAAGACCAAGATCAAGGCCGCCTAACTATTGGCAAGACCAAGACCAAGACTGATAAAAAATATCGATTTTTTAAAATAAAAATTAAGGCAAAATAGTTACCAATATTTGACAATTTTAGTTAATAAATGTAAAGAATTGGTATAAACAATACATTTTTGCATTTAGCTCTTCTAATTTTTCATTCGGGATTGATTAGGTTTCTTCTATACAAAATTCTTCTCTATAGTGATAAGCTGACAGGTAACTGCAAGACTCTTGCGCAAGACCAAGACCGAGACCAAGACTCGTCTTGGACACGCATTTGGGCAACACTAGTAATTTGTACGCATGTTTTGGTTTATTGAAGAGAAGGATGGTTGGGGTGATCAGTCAGAAATAAGAAGGCAAAATAAATAATAATATTTATTTTAACATTTGCCGCCGTTTCGACCTGAAGTTCAGGCCTTCATCAGGGCTAAGAAAATAACCAGATAACAAAGTATGAGAAACATAAACAATGAATAATAATAACCGTTACGAAGTGTGGAAGTAAACGTAATCAAAATAAGGTGACATAAGTACTAAAATGATAATCTTAGAATAAAATGTAAAACAGAAAAAAGGAATATGAAGTTATATAAGAAATAAAAATAAATAGAAAATTAAGATATTTTAAATAGAATAGTTGATAGAAAATTGAGATATTGTATAGTCTATATTGTAAAGATATTGTATATTGTATATACAACATAAAAATAATGTTGTATATTGTATATCTCAATTTTCTATAGAACTATTCTATTTAAAATGTCTTAATTTTACTATTTATTTTTATTTCTTACATAACTTCATATTCCTGTTTTCTTTTTTACATTTTATTTTAAGATTACCATTTTAGTACTTATGTCACCTTATTTTGATTATGTTTACTTCATTATTCCACACTTTGTAACGGTTATTATTATTTATTTCTTAGTTCTTGTTATTGTCATTATTCTACCCAGTTCATTTTACTTTAATTTTTTTACCTACATTGTTTATGTTTCTCATACCTTGTTATCTGGTTCTTTTCTTAGCCCTGATGAAGGCCTGAACTTCAGGTCGAAACGTCGGCAAATGTTAAAATAAATATTATTATTCATTTTGCCTTTTTATTTCAGACTGATCATCCCAACCATCCTTCTCTTCATTATTCAAGACAGTCAACCATTAACCCACAAGTTTTTTTTATTTTTTATTAGGAATGAAATATATTATGACAGGAGAACAACTTGATAGATGCCCTGCATTACAAGCCCTAATCTGTTCCTTTAGTGAAATGGACAGCCCTTATGCTAGGAGACCAAAATTATATTGGACTGCAAGAGCATGCATCATGCATGGCTGATCAAGGCGTAGGAAAAAAAATTTTGTAATCCGACCAAAAAAAAAATTAATTCCTCCATCTCATAATACATTGCTACATTGCATTTACTTATTTCCATATCATTTTGTCACTTCTCAACTGTCACTTAACAACACACTATGCTAATTATTCGTACGGGCCAGTTTCTCCTCAGTTACTAGTTTCTCCCAAATTCTGTGGTCACCTTGATTATACCCTTCCCCTTAACTAAAAAAAAAACTTAAAGTACTCCTAGATTTGTTCCTGCAGTTAAAAAAAAAAAAAAAGTTGCATCTCAATCCGGCATATTTAAAATAAATGTTGGACTAGAAAATATTAACTGGTCACCTTTAATTCTATTATCAAATTTATTATCCAGGAAGGTTTTTATCGTTGTTTAAATATTAAAATTAAACTCCGTCGGAGTAATCGACACCAGTTATAACTCCTACCGGAAAGTTTCGCAACTACCATCCAAAGAATAAACAAACAAAAAAGGTCAGCGAACCAATTACGACAAAAATGTTGTCATTCAAAAGCTAATTATGCGTTCTAATATTATCAACGCCTGAAGTATGTAATAATAACAAATAATACGTAATAATGATTAAAATAATTGCTGATAAATGTAGGTATATCAGGCGGTTATAGCAGAAAGTTACACTCACACTTATAAGTTAAAAATAAATGAGACTTTTTTTAACGTGCTTTTTTTTTTCTTTTTTGGGGAAGATATATTGTATCGGGAATAATTACAAAATCACAAATCTATAATTTTTTAGTGATATTGTAATGAAAAAACATCAAAAGTTTGATTAATACCACATCAATTTTTTAGAGTTCTCTAAGACCATCTATACTTATTTTAAATAAACCATTTATCCTAATAGCTATGGAATAAATCACACAACTATGGTTCAAAGACAATAGACATACTATATTTATAGTCTACAGTAGAATATATACATATTTTTGTTTCTATTATTTTAACCTCTGGGTTCATTCTCATATTTTCATTGCTAGTTTTCACTCTGAATCCCGATTTTTAGGCTTAATTTGAATGTTATTTAAAAAATACCCGAGGTTTCCATTCGGTACTAGGTTTTTTTTTTTTTTTTTTTTTTTCTAATTGGCATTGCAGACCATGTAGATCTTTTGCCGCCTTAAGAAGCCTGCTCCATCTCTGCCTGCCTTGGGCTATTTCTTTCCATTTATCTGCACGCAGCTCTATAGCGTCTGTGTTGATTCTACCTATCCATCTGCTCTTTGGCCTTCCATTGAGGCATTCATTGTCACGTAGATGCTTCCAGCTGGATTGCTCCGAGCTACATGCCTTCCCCACCTTAACCTCCCGTGCCTTCATATCATGGGATATTGATTGAGCAATTTCTGTAAGTATTTCTTTATTGTTCTCTCTTCTCCCCGTGTTATTACTCTGATCCCAGACCGCTCCGGTTATCGTGCGGAGGATTCTTCTCTCAAATCATTCAACACTTTTTTCTAGGGTGCTGGTTAGTGTTCAGATCTCTCAGCCATATATTAGAACTGGCTTTATCATAGCATTGTACACTCTCAATTTGAGATTTCTTGGGATTTCAATACCTTTTAAAGGTGGAAGAAAGCTCTGTTTGCGCTAGCTATACGCTGGTCTATTTCTACCCGTTGGCCATTCATTGAGGTTATTGTGGAGCCAAAGTATTTGAATTTTTCTACCCTCGGCAATGATTTCCCTTCTACGTAGATCCTATTATTGGGTAGAATTTTCGGCTTATTATCATGTATTTTGTTTTTCTTTATCAGAGGAGAGCAACGAAATTTGGGAGACCGGGGGGGGGGAGGGGAGGGTGCGCAATCGTCCTTGGGGGGATAGGCACCGCTAACATTAAAAGTAATATATAAAGACGATTTTGAAAATTTTGCTTATATACCTACAAGATATATATATTGAATATTTAATAGTTGACCGTTGCATTATGAAGGAAAGAGATGATCCGGGATAGTGGTCATAAATAGGCTAAACAGTGGCAAAACTATTTTATTTACCCGAATTTACAGGTCTCTTCAGGAAGGTGTGTTCAGCTAGGAGTTTCACATAGTTGAGTTCTAAGTGAAACTCCTAGCTGAACATATATATATATATATATATATATATATATTTTTAAACTATTATATATAGAGAGATGAGAGATAAGCAGATAGATAGATAGATAAATAAATAACTGAAAACTTATTTACTTCTAATATTCCTAATTTCTAATGATGTTTCATAAATTAATTTTAGAACATTAAAGACAATCGTCCTAAATGAAACTTCCGAGTATTTTTATTTATTATTTACGCTTATCAAGAGCATTGATGACCAAGTTTTCCTATTTCATAGGGATATAAAAAAGATAAACAATAATCATTTCATGTATTAAACCAGATGAGCTAGCTATTCGCATCCATTGCTATCTAGAGAATGGGGATGTCTTCAAAGATTGCTAGAAGAGATTAAAATTAATAGCGTTGTAATTATCTGCCTTTAATGAGAGGTTATTGTGCAGCGAACCACTGCAGCCATGGCGATAACCCAAGAGTAACGGAACCCGACAAAGTTTTTAATCAGTAACGCCAAATAGCTAAGGCGTCTACTCATTGTCTGGATTGTTCCGTGTAAATATTAATAATCTATCCGCGGCAAGAAGCAAAATGTTTATTCAACAATGCGCTTGGGTCGCCATTCATAGATGATATCATTAAACATCATTCAATGTGGCGACAGTCTGGCCGTCTCCACAATGGACAAGAGAAAAGCATACAAGGTCTCAAGATTTTATTTTTTAAGGGATTACTTTTTTATGACTAAAAAAGGATCAGACTACCACTTTAATTTCGGTACCCCTCTGATCTCCGTATCAAAAGTGTTAATATAATCATGTATATGTATAGTGAGAGAAAAATACATGAAATATATAGGATAATTCTCGATTCAAAGTCTTTGGAGATTAGAGTTCCAACTGATCCTTTATTCCTAAACCTGTTTCAAGATTTCGAAGCTAGACGTCTAATATGTGCACTCCGGATTTGAAAGTGACACACATAATCAGCTCCAAAGTTTGAAAAGTTTATTTTACGTCAATTGTTCTCATTTTAAAATCAACATCATCGGCAATACTCCTAAGAAAACAAGAATAATCCGGCCGTACTGCATTGAAAGAGTTTACAGCACATATTGAAATTTAGTGTTGAGCAAATGCGAGACCGAGACGAGTCTTGGTCTTGCAAGCTCAGTCTTGGTCTTGCGCAAGAGTCGCAACAGTCTTGCAGTTACTTATTAGCTTATTGCTATAGAGATATTACTGTAATTTTTTAGATAGGAGAAACCCAACTAAGCTCGAATGAAAAATTAGAGGAGCTAAATACAAAAGTATATTGGTTATACCGATTATTAATATATAGTAACTAAGATTGTCAAGTTTTAGTAACAATTTTGCCTTAATTTTTATTTAAAAAGTCGATTTTTTTTTACCAGTTCTGGTCTTGGTCTTGCAACAGTTAGGCGGCCTTGGTCTTGGTCTTACAAAGTGCAAGACCAAGACCGATTTCGAGCAACACTTTTGAAATTGAACTACTCCTCATTAAGAATAAGGAAATCCTAATGAATTGAGTAAATAACTAAGTTCACTCAATTCATATTTCTGTTTTTGTTTATTTTTTGAAGTAAGGTAAGGAAAGAAGGATGTTTTTTATGTAAATGAACAGCTAATCCAAACATGAGAGGTGCTCGGTAATAAGATAATTACTTATGCTAGTTTTATTGTATTTTTTTTATATGCTGTAATGCTTTTAAATGTAAAAATTTGTATAAAGAAGTAAAAAAAAAAATCAAGAAAATTAGGAATTCCATTTTGCTTCCCTCTAAAATTTCTTTCAGAAATGTCTAGGTAAACTTGAGACAAAAAGTGGTATTCATGAACGTTCAATCAAAAAGGGATACTTCTGCAAAGCTCGATACAATGAAAAAGGACTTCTTTCAGAAAATATTTCTCATTTCTTAAATATTGGAGGAAAAGTATCGATTGAACATCAAGTAAACAAAGAAGGCAACGGGACTATTTAAATTTATAACTTTTTTGTATTATAGAAGGGTCCCTCAAATCAAATTGGCTGAAAGGATTCCTTTTTCATTGAGTTTCATTAAAGTATTCCTTTTCAACGGAACGTTCAAGTGGGGTTAGCAGAACGGACAAGCATACCATTCTAAATGCCATGCTGGCATGTCATGCGTCATTTATTATTTCTAGTATTCCCTCTCACACATAAGCTTATTTTTGGAATATAGAATCTCGCTGATAATTATCGGAATTTTTAATTCCGATATAATTTATTGTTATATAATTGAATAATATTCATCTAATCTGGTTTCCATTATACGTTTTACTATCTATTTTTTATTTTTACAAACAAGCCACGCCAAAATGGAAAAATATATTTTTTTTTTTCACTTTATACCTTTCCTACTATCCATAAACAAAAATGTAAAAGAACTTTCATAAAAGTTGTTATTAAAATGCTATATAGTTTCAAATTAGATTTCAAGATCCGAATGAAATAAAGTAAAAAATTATTTTAGGAGTTATAAATCTATTTCATTAACAATCCGAGGTAAAATGAATGCCGCTGTAGTCGGTTCTATTCCAACGTTAAAATCTCTGAAGCCACCACCCATCAACATCACACCGTATAATTAACTTATAAAAAGGAGTACATACAAATAACTTGAAGCAATAAAAGTAAAGAGAATGGAACCTGAAAACATTAAAAACTAATAATAATCGGGGCTTGAATTGAAAATTTAACTTTCATTTTTAACAATTTTCGGAATTATTTTCAGAAACTGAAATGTTTATTTTCAAATTTTTTCTATGTTATTTCAGAATTAGAACCCGTGGAGTTTTTGAAGTAAAGGTGTTTATTATTTATTTAAAAAAAAAAAAAAAAAACCTTGATTTAAAAGTTTTGTTTAAGCAATTCATTTAACCAAAAAGTAAACATAAAAAATGATAATTTGACACCACAATTTTTACCTACTGAAAGGAAAGATAAGAATAAGGTAATTCGTAATAATAAATCCTCACAATAGCTGGAGCGATCTGGGAACAGAATACTAACGCATGGAAGATAGATAGACCAATAAAATGCTGCTTACATAAACTGGTTCATTAACATTTCATGGTACGAAGGCGAGGAGGTTAAGATGGGTGGGGCATGAAGGTCGGAGCAATCCATCGAGAAGCCTTCTACACAACAATGAATGCCTCAATAGAAGACATAAGACCACCTGGTAGACCAAAAACCAGATGTATGGATAGAATAAAAAATATGCAATAGAGCTGCATGCATATAACTGGAAAGAAATATCCCAAGATAAACAGAGATGGATAAAGCTGATCAAGGTGGCAAAAGATCTTAGAGGTCTGTAATGGCAACAGAAAAAAAAATCTAAACCTAACTCCTGTTTATCCCTCATTTGAAATTAATTTTTTTTTAAGAAAATAAATAAATAAAAGTTGAAATTTTACCATAAATAAAAAAATATTATAAAATAGCTCCTTAAACATTTTATTCTAAATTTCTCTTCCTAAAAATCTTTACCGAAAATTTTAAAATGTTCTCAACCCCTGAAAACTGTAAATAATAAAGTGTTGTAATTCATGAATTAATAAGGTACAATTATAAGATATTGAAGCTTTATTGTTTACTTAAAAACGATATTAGGATATAAATAAATTGTTTCCATTATATGTATGTAGATGGATAATTGGTTCAATCAGTTGGTTTATACTGTATATTTTTTGTCTATAGTTATATATTTTTTGTTTATAGTTTTCATATCTCAAAAAATAAATGTTTGTGTCGAAAAAATTATCATTGCGATAAGTGGCGTTGCATATTATTCATTTCTCCTTAAAACTTTTTGGTTAAAGAATCTATTTTAAAGAACGTGTATCTCAAAAATCTTTGAGGGATTTGAAAATGGCTAATTTTTTTTTTTTAGAGACAAGGAACCTATAGCCAAAATATTTGTTGACCAAAAACAAAGACGTAACAAACCAGACGCAACGTTTAAAGATAGAACCGGAAAATCTTAGCTTACACGCATACTTCACTCAATATTTTATAATCTCTTAATTTATAATCAGCCCTTATTATCAATTAAAACAAAACGTTGATGAATTAAATTGTTTCAGAGAAAATTACATCTATTTTCGAGAGATCCATTTTTTGTAAATAGATCGTCAAAGTGGTTCATATTTTGTTTGAGGGAATAAGTCGTTATAATATATATTCATGTGACACACAAAAAAAAAATTGTAAAACAAATAGAAAAGCAGAAACTCGCTTCTAGGTATAAAAATATTTAGGACAATATTTATAGTTTAACAACTTCAAATAGCTTATATTCATACAGATCTTTCCAGGCCACATAAAAAGAAGGCCCAAGTTTTATTTTATTATTTTTTTTTTCTAAATAAAGAAAGTATTAGACTATTTTCTTAACAAGGCATGCTCCAAAACAATGACCTTCTGAAATGTGTGACCCATTAATAGAAAATAATGTATTAATAATTCAAACATATTTAAGTAATCCCTTTTGTAAAATACTTATTTCGCATTTTTAATGTTTTATCATGTTTTCTTGATTTATTATTATTGTTTTGTCCGCACTGATCTATATCGATTATTATAGTAGTAATGTTAGTAATTTAAAGAGAATATTTGTTACTGTTTATTAAATTTGTTCTTACTATAATTCAATCGATACAATTGATCATTCATCGGTAAACATTACAATAATAAACAGTAAGGATAAATATTAACGAAATTTATACAAATTAATCACAAGCATTAAAAAAAATATCGCAATCAAGCAAGCCTCATTAACTAAACGAGTACTTACAATAAACTATTATAATGATCTTAGGTTATTTATTAATAATGCATGGAATAAATAATGCTTTAAAATATTTAAAGAAAATTAAGTTCAATGTGATGTGTGTTTTTTTTTTTAAACAAATGTTTTTAATTAAAAAAAAATAAGTTGTTTAAGCATTAGAGATTTTAAAAATACTTAGCTACGCAGCAAATTCTAAAGGCCAACGGGTGAATCAGCCAACTTAGGACGAAGATATTTTACATAAATTCCTTAAATCAACGTTATTCAGCATCCAAGGATACAACGGCTCTACAAACCCAGCATTAAAGTCTCTCGTTCGACCGACAAGTCGATTTTAAATAGTAGAGCCTAAATCTTTGATACACATACGAATGAATAGGTAACATAAGTAGGTAAAATGAACATTTTTTATAACAGAAACTTCTTTACTTTATGGTCATCAAATTGGTTATTCTATATTTATAACAAGTATAAATAATAACTGGTTACTTCATTATACAAACAGGTTTTTTTATTATATCTTAAATTGGATAAACTGTAATTTTTGTTAGTATTAAAACAATAATAAGTTAGTAGTTGCAGTTTCAAGAAATAATTCAAACGTGGTTGAGACTGTTAATACATTTTTTTAAAAACTTATTTACAGTTTTGTTTTATTTTTATTGTTATCAGAGACCAAGAAAATCACGATCTTTAAGGTTTTGCCTTTCTCTTCAATTTGGTAACAAGGAAATAACTTAAACAAGTATGCAGGATTAAACATTAACAGAACTAAGATCCGAACACAAGGATGCCTTGAACTTTAGCTGTTTTTATCAAGTTTATTATACGTCTGGAAATAAACAAGAATCACTCCAGGGTATTCTTATAGAGTTTATTCATAATCATATAGTGTTATACATAAGTAATAGTAAATAAAGAATAAGTTTCAAGGCTTCACAGAAAATGGATATTAATTAACCGTAAACGAGAAGATAACTATGTATAAAGGTTTACCAGTCAACGATTACTGAATAAATTGAAATCAAAATATTAACTCTAACTATTGTAAAAATAAATCCAGAGTTGTCATTATGGATACTGATGTTACGATAACTGCTATCATTAACATAAATTTCACCTGGTCACAGCTCAATTCAGTCATACAATACATCGCAAATAGAATAAAATCTAGTTTCATTACTGGAATAGAACAGTCCTACATACACTCACTGGCCGTCAACGAACAAGATTAGTACTTGGTAAGTAGAAAGTTTAAGTTAAGGAACAAAAAAGTTGATGCTAAGGATTAATTGAGTACATACCTCGGATATATTGACAGGACAGACTTGAGGATAATGATAACAGAGGAAAGCACTGAGGTCACACACTTGGAGAACACAGACAAGTTCAGGCAAGCAATACCATCATAAGACGAGGTAAGGTGAGGTGAGACTGGCCTCTTGGCAGCTACCCCCTCCAGTCCCTAGCTACCCCTCCATCAGCTTCCTCAACCCCCTCCTCCGACCTTATCACACGCCTAAGTATTGGCTCAGAAATTCTTAAATGCCTTCGTTGTCGTTACCGTTCTGTCTCACTTTAACTCTTGGTTCCAGTTTCGGGACCGAATAGTGGAGACAGTAATGGAACATAAATTAATTGTAAGTTTTACATAACATCCAGTTTTGGAAATTCAGACAATTGATACAAATGAATTACTTAATGGTTCACGTTTTTTATTTTTTTTAATTATTTTTTTTTTTTTATTATATACATTACAACATGTCATACTGATAAGCAACATGTTTATGGTTGCATTAACCTTACACATGACATAATGATGGTTTGAATACTACTTAGAAAATTGAAATTAATTTTTTACAGTAAGAAAAATCTCATAAAAACCTACATAAGATATAAATGAAAAAACTAGGTTACAATCATTAAAAGTACAAGAAAAACTAAATATAATTTATGTGCAAAAGGAAACTATATATATATATTTACACATACAATACTTACTCACACAAACACACACACACACATTATATATATACATACATACACACACACACACACACACACACACACACACACACACACACACACACACACACATCCTATAAATACAATTTGTTGATTGGGGTGATTGAGTTTATTGTTACTTGTTTGGCGATAGATAAGAAACCGTTAAATTTTCACAAATAAACTGATTGATTTAGACGTTCAGTAGTATGTGTTTAGTCCGTCTGTGTGTATATCATAAGGAAACCAATCTACCTGAATATATACTAATTATGAATTGAAAGCTGAAGATATGGGCTAAAGCGTGTACAATGCACCGCCGTTGCCCGGCAACCTGGCATATGAGACAAGATGAAAAATAGTTCCGAGTTCGCATCCCGGTGCCGGAGGGGATTTTAAATTCCCCGCCCTCACCCTCCGGCCCAGGAAAATCCCGTATAGCCTTAAGGCGAGGTAGGGAAGAACAAAAAAAAAAAAAAGTTGTATGTGTTTAGTCCGTCTGTGTGTATACCGTTTCAAAGATGTTTTGTCATAGCTTCCTATTGTTCGGATCATAGGGTTTTCAGATATTGGTGTAAGCTCAAAAAATCTCTGTGTTTTAAAATAAATATATTTTTTTATTGTGGGAAGCTGTAATTCTGCTAGCATAATAGATACTTTGGTATAACGTGGATAATTGTTTATGATTCTCATACACATATTTTGAATTCCTTCGAGCTTTTGTAATTAGTCTTGCATGTGTAACTCCATACTGGGGCAGAATAAGTGATTAAAGGGCGGATTACTGTTTTATATAAAATTAGTTTATTTTTTGTATTCAGTTGTGAATATCTATTAAAATATGGTGACATTTTGCTGATCATGGTTTTTGCTTTATTGCACTTGTTGCTAATATGTTGGGTAAAATTTAGGGACCTATCAAGTTCTAGGCCTAAATATAAATGAATATACACGTGAATATACGTGAAAGATAGGAGAAGGTACTGAGAGTTAGTATCGAATCTCGAATTTAATCTTTGGGGCGGGCTCAATTTTTTTATTTTTTATATCAGTTAATTATATTACTCTTGAAGAAAAAGAAAATATATGAAGTAATCTTAAAGTGGTCCTTTTTTTTAATTTTTTACTTTTTTTAACAAAAGATGATCAGTAGCGGATCTAGGATTTAATTTTGAAGTGCTTATTATTTTTTTAATAACGTTAATTACTCTGAAAAAACGAAAGAACACACTGTTAAGATAGTCCTTGAAGGTTGAGCACAAGTGCTGTTAGGGATATTTTTTTTTTTGGCGTTGCTAATATTTAGCCACTTAAATACATTTTTATAATGTATGTATTAAAATGTAACAACGTGTATGTTAAGTATATTTGTCCTAGAAGTGGCATTTTTTAGTCTACAACTGAAATGAATGGTCTATGGAAAATATTATAGGGAAATAAAATATGATATTATACTAATAAATCATAATAAATAATCAGTATTAAGCTCTTTTGTAAAAAAAACTAAATTTTTAAAAACGACTTTTTGTACTAATTTGTTAAGCATTAAACTCAGATCGCTCAAGGTAAAGAACTGAAGTCAAATAAGCCCTGAGGAAAACATCACAAGGATTCTGCCCAATTCATAAACACCTCCCCTCCCCCCTCCCTACACCATATTCAAAATATTTTATAACTAATCACTTATTATTATTGTCAAATAAAAAGGCTGGTGAAAAAAAGTTAAACACTTTTTATAATGAAAAACTGATTAATTCAATTAATTATAATCGAAGATAAAACTGTAATGTACAATTAGCTAATTCTTATTTCCATCCTCTTCAAAATTGTTCCCTGATGTTTTGCATAATATCTTTCGGGCTGATAGAATTTCGATACTTAAAAAATTCACATTGCTCAGTCCAGATCACAGGCATGAGGAGGGGGGGGGGGTGTAGACGTCTTTCGGGCTGAAGCACTCAAAATAAGTTTGTTTTCTTTCCTTGCCTACACAGTCTGAAAATATTTGCATTCACCAAAAATCCATAATTCCGTAAAAATTTGCTCCCTTAAAATTTTATTGATGCAACTTGCGCCAAACAGGCCCCTTCTGGGCACAACTACTATATTATATCCTTTACTTTCCGCTTATTAGTTTTTCAAAGAAAACAAAAAACGTTATTCGGCCTCCCTGTTCCCTTGAAACATCGAGAAGACTAGTAGTTGCTATGTCTATAAAATTTGCTACAACTATGACACATTTTTCCTTATAAAAAAAAAAATCATTTTCTGAGCATATTTCCAAAGCTAATTTATTTCTTATGTAAATAGGATTACATTGTCTTTCAAACCTGTATAAAGTTTATTGTATAATTCATAATATTAAAAATATTTGATTCCAAAACTTTAGTTTACGTTTTCTGAAATAATGAAAAAAATATTGTGCTTAGTGCAAAGCTGTGCAAAATTTGGTGATTATTTTTAGAAAGAATATAAAAAAATACTACAAAATAAAAAAATATATAGCGGCGGAATACAGAGAAGGATATTCCATAGAGAATAAAAGGTTTATTTATATATTTGAAAGAATTGATCAAAGCAATTTTTTAAATGCAATTGTAACCAACATCAAACTAGTTGAACCTAAATTAACCAGTGATAAAGAAAGATAGACAAGAACTTAAGCAATAACGCACAAAGGCATTGTTTTAGTCTATAAATAAAGTAATGCTGGGACTAATAGGAGGTAAATATGTATATCTTAAAGATATATATGTATGTAACGATAATTACTCAGGCAGAAAAAGAAAGAAATTAACTATCTTTATGAAATGATGGTTAAGTGATTATTGAAGTCTTATTGAAATGTAATTACACGAACAATAATAATTTTAGAGATAATGTTTTCGATCCAATACTTAATAATCCCTTTAGAGCATTCTCTAAGTTTGTTTAATCCTATTCGAATTCTTAAAAAAAAAAGCTCAGTTTAGTTATTTGTTTCTAAGGAGAAACATGGCAGTGTCCTACGAAATTCTCGTAATTTTAAGGCATTACTGGAAAAAAGGTTCACAGCCGCTGAAGCAACTCGTGAAATTATTAAATTTGAAGAGGAATGTGTCCTTGACCAGAACGCTGCGCGGCGTTGGTTTGAAAAATTTAGCAGTGGAGATGCGACGTTAGAAAGGAAGACAGTTCTGCGCATGCGCTTGATTTGAATACCCACATTTCACGTCGTGTCCCACAGTTTTACTATTTTTTAGTAGAATAAGTGCTCAGTTTTACTTTTTTTAAAAAAAACTAGTTAAGCAGACATCAAAACAACAACAATGGACTAACACCACAGTGAGTAGTGTTGTTATTTACTGTGTACTATTACAGACAGTGAATTTAGTGATTTAGCGTCTATAGGCTTAATCTCTATAGCCATAACAGCTGACGGCTCCCCTCTCCAGTTGTGGCTCTGCCACGTAACTGGCTGTTTCTCAGCCGGTGGTTCATCCATTGTAATAACACGCAGACGTAGTTTTATTTATTTTTTTTTTTTTTCCCTTTCTTTTTTTTTTATATGCGATATTATCACCAAGTAATGTCAACTAAGAGGTCCCATTCAGTTGGCTCTACCCCACGTAATTCACCGCCTAAACAGAAAACACGTCGTAGTAAGCGATTAACACCCCCCGGAACTCCTCCAGCGAACACTCAAGAATCTGTGTCTCAACCACTGCCAAGTACGTCTTCACAAGAAATGGAATCTCCATTTTTTACACCTAATCCATACCAGGTGCTTGAAAATGACAGGGAAGAAATGGAAGATGCACCTATACCTCGAGAACCACGCCCACCTCCTATCTTTGTCAAAAATTTGAGAAATTTCCAGTTGTTGTGTACTCAACTTAATAAAATCTGCCCAGGTAGCTATACATGCCTAAACAGAATAAACGATACAAAAATAATACCGGCCACACCTGAAGCGTACCGAAAAATCGTAAAATATTTAACAGACACAAATGCGGACTTTCACACATACCAGTTGAAACAGGAAAGAGCACTACGAGTTGTAATAAGAAATTTACACTCCTCAACCCCAATAGAAGTGATTAAAGAAGAGTTAACGGCGTTAGGGTTCAAAATACGTCAGATAACCAATGTTTTAAAAGAAAATAAAGAACAACCAGGTGTAAAGAATAAAATCCCATTGCCCTTATTTTTCGTCGATCTAGAGCCATCGCCTGGGATCGAAAAAATATACGATGTGAATAGAATTTTCTACACCAGCGTAAAGGTCGAAAAACCGTACCCAAAAAGAGAGTTCATCCAGTGCCATAATTGCCAAGCATATGGCCACACCAAGTCTTATTGCCACCACTTACCACGCTGCGTGAAATGTGGTAAAACACACAAGTCTGGCGAGTGTAATAAACCAATTACAGAACCAGCAGTCTGTGCCCTATGCCTGGAAGGCCATCCAGCCAACTACAAAGGCTGCCAAATTTATAAAAATCTTAAAGCGAGATATATGAAACCCAGGGACCCTGATGATACACCTAAACCAAGAAGAGGACCCGCTAAAATTGTGAACTCTAAGGTTTCTTTTGCCAAGCTACTTGGGGGTAGAGACCCGACTAATGTATGTGAGGCCCTGCCGCAAGAACAAACTCAACCCCAATCTCAATATCCTATCCCACCTAATGTACCTAATCAACAACAACCTCACCAACATCAAATCCAATATGTTCCTCCACCGCCTAATGCTACAGATCTAACCAGCTTATTGACATCCTTTCTTTCAGAATTTAAATCCCTTGTTACCCCACTGATATCACTTCTCACTAACCTAGTATCTCACCTTATCCCTCCTTTAAAAAATCCTTAAATGACTTCCATCAAACCCATATCCATTCTCCTTTGGAATGCGAATGGTGTTAGAAATCACATACACGAACTAACAGCCTTACTACAAGACAAGAACGTAGACGTAGCCCTAATAACGGAAACTCGACTGACTAAAAAACAGCTCCTAAAAATACCACAATACATAACTTACCGTACCGACCATCCTGACGGTAGAGCACATGCCGGTACTGCAGTCATTGTGCACCAATCCCTCTCCCATCACCTACTCCCACTGCCTACACACGATTTCCTACAATCCACCGCAGTCGTAATCAAAACCTTCTCCTTTCCTATTACCGTTGCATCAGCGTATTGCCCTCCAAACCAATCCATCTCCAATATCCAATTTAGTTCCTTCCTCATTTCCTTAGGACATCATTTCATCTTGGGTGCAGACTTAAACGCCAAACATCAACAATGGGGTTCAAGAACCACGAATTCTCGTGGTCGAACATTGCTGTCTGTACTCAATTCCCAAAATTTTACCCTTCTTCCACCCAACTCACCTACCTACTGGCCCACTGATCCTAACCGTAATCCCGATATCCTCGATTTCTTTATCCATAATGGTTTAGGTGCTCTCAACCATTCCGTTGCCCGTCTTGACGAGCTTTCCTCAGACCACAGCCCATTAATACTCCAAGTATCACTAGCTCCTATTCCTAAACCCTCTCCTCCGTCCTTCATCAGAGGCCCAGTTAACTGGAAACTCTTTCATCAAATCCTCTCCGATAAAATTGACCTCAGAGTAACCCTGAAAACCTCTGAAGACCTGGACAATGCAGTACATTCCTTCACTACCAAAATTCAAGAAGCAGTCTGGACTGCTTCCTCCCCTGATCACTCCTCAAAAATCCTTAAGAAACATAATTTACCTCAACACCTCCTTGACCTAATCCACATAAAACGCCGTGCCAGATTATTATGGCAACGTACCAGACATCCAGCCGACCGCCACTCCTACAATTATCACTGTAAAAAATTAAAAAAAGAATTAGCCACCTTCAGATCCCAATCATTCAATTCCTACCTCACCACACTCTCTGCTCATGATAATTCCCTTTGGAATATCACCAGAAAAATCCTCAAATCCCATCATATTTCCCACCCTCTTCGACGAGATGATGGCTCCTGGGCAGCATCTGATGAAGATAAAGCCGAGGAATTTGCCAAACACCTTTCCTATACTTTCGCTCCTCATCCAGAATCCCATCCCAGCCACACAGTAAAAGTAGAAGAATCCCTCTCAATACCTATCCCACTCTCCTTACCACCTAAAGCTGTTAATCCCTCTGAGGTCAAATACCTTTTACGGAAAATCACACCTCGCAAATCTCCTGGATATGACCTTCTAACCCCACAGATCCTTCGACAACTTCCATCTAAAGCCATCACATTTCTTACATATATATACAATTGCATCCTACGAACTACCCACTTCCCTCTTTTATGGAAACATTCCACCATCGTCCTCTTCTTGAAACCAGGCAAACCTTCCAACAATACAGCATCCTATAGACCAATTAGCCTACTCCCAATCCTCTCAAAAATTTTTGAAAAGATCCTACTGAAACGAATCCTACCTATAATTGAATCCTATAACCTTCCTACTCATCAATTCGGATTTCGTTCCCAACATTCCACTGTCCAGCAAGGACTCCGAGTTGTTGACCATATATCCTCAACCCTAGAAAGCAAGCAGTATTGCTCGGGTGCATTTCTGGACATAGCGCAAGCTTTTGACCGGGTATGGCACGCCGGATTACTCTTCAAGCTTAAAATCCATCTACCACAGTCCTTATACCTAGTACTCCGATCCTATCTTTCCGACCGCTCCTTCCGAGTTCGCTGTGGCACCGAATTCTCCGACTGTTACTCAATTGAGGCTGGCGTTCCTCAAGGCAGCGTCTTGGGCCCCATCCTTTACATTCTCTTTACCGCTGATATTCCTGTCCATCCCGATACCCTCCTGGCAACTTTCGCTGATGACACTGCTATCCTTTCTTCCAACTCAGATCCTGAAACAGCGTCCGCAAACTTACAAAGGCACCTCTTCCTGATTGAACACTGGTGTAAGAAATGGCGCATTAAGGTAAACGAATCTAAATGTAAACACATTACCTTCACCCTTCGGCGTAATACCTGCCCACCAGTTTATTTTAACTCCATCCAGCTTCCTTTCTCAGATACAGTCCGGTATCTTGGCTTTCTCTTAGACAGACGACTAACATGGAATCCACATACTCGACTTAAAAGACAGGAACTTAACAGACGATATGGCCAGCTATATAGACTACTGAATAGAAAATCTAAACTTTCTGGTGAAAACAAATTACTGATCTACAAGACAATACTGAAACCCATCTGGACTTACGGACTAGAACTATGGGGAACAGCCAAATTTTCTAACATCAAACGCATTCAATCCTTTCAGTCTAAAGTCCTCCGTACAATAGTCAATGCTCCCTTCTATGTAACCAATAAAACCCTACATCATGACCTTAATATCCCATTTATTCTTGATCTTATCCCAGCCAAATTTTCCAAATTTCACCAGAACCTTTCTCATCACCCAAATCCCGTTGTACAATCCCTATCAAGCACCACCCATCCCTACAATCCCCTTCGTAGGTTAAAGCGGCAGTGGCCACGAGACCTTTTGTAAATATGGATATTTTGGAGTTCTAGCAATGGCCAGATTCTCCACTCAAGTCATGAGTGTCTGTGGCTGTAGCGCTCTTACTCATCCTCCGCTGGTTTAAAATACCAGTGAAGTGGCTGAGGGAGAAGCGTAGGGATCTCCTAGGCCTCCCTTTTCCCTCCACATGTGGAGGGGACAGGATTGGTTCGGAGATCACCTGGCAAATTGTAAATAATGTATGTTTTATATAAGGTGTTTGTTTTACTTTTATTTCTATTTTTATTTACTTATGTGTATATATATTATTTTTTTTCTTTACTCTTTTGTTCTTTCTTCTTATTCTTTTGTTATTACTTTATTTATTTATATTTTTGTATATACGGTATGAATGCAATCTCTGAACTCTATTATAAGTGTCCTTAACTGTGACAAATTGTAATATTTCTGAATAAAGTGTTTAAAAAAAAAAAAAAGAAAGGAAGAAGGTCTCTGGGTGACCATTAATGGATATTGAAGAGGTTCTGCAGGAAGCTGTTGAGTCAAATCCGTCCACGAATACTCGTGAACGTGTCAGGGAGTGTGGTGTATCAAAAGATACTGTTAGTCGTCATCTACTCTCACTAGCGGATCCAGGATTTAATTTTCATAAAGGATAAAGGATTTTTTTTTCATATGCATTTAACGATAATTAATTTGCAAAAAAAGAAAGAATTAATTACCTATATGAAATGGTGTTTAAGTGGTTCTTGAAGTCCTATTAAATGTAATTACACGAACAAGAATACTTTAAGTGATAGTTCTTAACATTTTTTTCTGTAAAAATGGTGATATTTTACCATTTTGGGAGGAGGGTGCTTCAGATCGAAAACCCCTCTCCCCTGTAGATCCGCCTGTGTCTACTCTCCATGGGGAAGGTGAAAAAGATCAGTAAACTGTTCCCTCACGAACTTACCCCGCAGCAATCAGCTAAGAGGTTAGAAATTTGTGAAAATTTATTGAAAAACCCTTCTGTTATGAGATGCTTACCACATCGACCATTTAGCCCAGACCTCGAAAAATCGGATTACTAGTTATTTAGATCCATAGCCCATTTTCTTCATGGGAAAAATTTGATAATTTTGTGGAAGTTGAAATTTTGACAGCCATCCCAAGGAATGGTATCAGCGAGGGATCGAGCAATTGGCTAGCAGGTGGCTAATGACGGTAGATAACAATGGACTTTTTGGGTATTAATTGTATTTTATATCAAAGAAATAATAATACATATATTTGGTTGAAAAGCTTTATATATATATATATTATTATATATATTATATTTATATATATATATATATATATATATATATATATATATATATTTTATATATATATATATATAAATATATATATATATATATATATATATATATATTTATATATATATATATTTATATATATTATATATATATATATATATATATATATACACTATTATTTGACAACTGGTGGGACTGATAGCCTGCTCGCCCAAACCTTCCTCTTCCGTATTCTACTGTGAAAGAAAAAGGATGATATATTACATTTCTCATATTTTGAATATTGTTTTGGTCCTCATAGGATGGGTCCACTGTGCGTAGAGTTTGAATATTCAACTAGTTTTTTTTTTCTGATTTTAAGGCCAATAGGTACTGATTTTTTTATATAACTTGATACCAACACAATTATGAACTTGGCTTCTGAATCGAAAAGAAAATAATGCTTATTAATTACTGTTTAAATAAATAATTCGTTTAATTCTGCAAATTTTTGTAGTCCCACCGTAAAATGATTAGGGGGCTCCACAGTGGGAGTCTGTAACCCATATGTGGAGCGTCCCCAGGTGGCGTATGGGGGAATTTTCGCCAGATATGCAGGACAGGAGGGAAATAAAATTGTATGGAACGTTATGTATGACGGGATTTTCAGGTTACAATTGCCAGAAGAAGCTACAGTTGTAGGCTTCGCAAATGATATTGCAGTGGTGATAGTTGCGAAGTATGTTGAAGAAGTTACCCAATGAAGCTGTTGCTATCCGAGGTTAGCTTCTGTGGGCCTGCAACTTGCCCATCACAAGACTGAGTCGGTCCTTTTCACTGTCTGAAAGAAAATTGAGTCTATCACTGTCACAGTCGGTAGGCACGAGATTACTTCTCAGCTATATATGAAGTACCTGGGAGTCCTCATTGATGCACGTCTCAGGTTCAATGCCCACACGCAGTATATCAGCGCTAAAGATTATAGAGCCATGTCCATATTATTACTTTTCCGAATGTAGGAGGCCCTAGAGAGAGCCGCAGAAGGCTTCTTGCGATTGTTATACCTTCGATGCTTTTATATGGAGCTCCATTTGGAAAGAAGCGATGCTCACAGAATCATATAGGAGACAGAAATTACTCGGTATATCTCAGAACTTTATTAAGAGTAGCTAGGCCATTTCGGATTGTATCCTATGAAGCTGTATGTGTAATAGCTAGTATGCCTCCTCTTGAACTGTTAGTTGATGAGGTAAGCACATCCTATAGTAGAAGTTCTAGAGTCACAAGGGAAGAAGAACGGAAAATAACCATCAACCTTTGGAAACAGTGATGGGATACTGATTATATTGTTAGATGGACATATAGGTATATAAGTAAGATTAAATAACAGCATTATTTTCTTTATTTTTATGACGTTTGGGGATCGAATTTCTTATCCCATATTCAGACTAGAAATTAGAATGGTTTATTATTTATATTTTTTTTTATTATAACTTTTAACAACAATAACAGAAATTGCCAATATTACCAGTATCTCATCCTAATATCATCTTATTTTATACATATATAAGATTTGTCATAATTTTTTTATTTTCATAATTCATCCCTAAAATGCTACGATTTTGTGTTATTATTTGATATATTATTTCTATTTTTATGTATATAGCAAGTTTTTATAATGAATTTATTATCTTAAATCATATTATGAACTCCTCTAGGGAGAGCCTAGTCAAATACTGAACCAAACCTTGAACAAAGGATCAAATTGCAAAGCATTTTTATATATTTAATTTCTTAATTATAAAACCATAATTGCTCCCTATTTTCGCTGCATCAGTTTTATAATTTATTGATTTTTCATTATGTTTAATGATAAATATGGATTCTATTATTTTTCTATTTGTACCATTTGTTTCTTTATATAATATTTGTGGTTATGTTAAATTGAATGTATGTCTATTTGTAATGCTATGGTGGGCTAGGGCTGTTTTATTCTCTATTTTACGGAAAATACTAAAACTAATACAGAATAGAATCATAGATCATAACATAACCTCCATAAAAACTAATAATATAAAAACTCTTAATCTGTTAAATGGTAAAAATAATTGGATAAATTCAATGGAAAAAAATATAGAAGAATACAACTCACTTCATACTAAAAATAGTATTCACAATATAGGACTTCAGAGGGAATCTTGGACTGACAAAAAAATAAAATAAAAAAAAATAGAGTAATTAACCTGACTAAAATAGAAATACCTACAAAAATAATCAACTTGTTATCACTTGGTAAAAATTTATGCATGAATTTTAAACAAAATAACAAATCAATAAGTAGAGAATTAGTAAAATTATAAGCCAATATTTAAAATATACTTACCAGTGAAGTTATTATCAATAATCATACAAATTGTATAAAAAATCATATTAATCTTGAAATCAATAATTATTTAAATAGAAGTGAACATAAAATTGAAAACAATAAATTTATGAATATTATATAATGACTTAAGATTTTTTAACAAATTTTGCAAAGACCACAAGGACATATTTTCATAAAATCAGATAAAACAAAAGAAATAGCCATTATGTATGTCGACGAATATATAAAAAAATGTCAGACTTACTAAATGATAATAATACCTACCGGGACCTAAATTATCAAATGAAATCAAAGAATATGTAGATACAATATATAAAAAAGGATACATAACAAAAAATCAATTAATACCAAAAATTATATAACCCCTCCCCCTCCCCTGCATACATGGTATTATCAAATTACTTAAAGAAAATAAAAATTTAAGACCTATTTTAAATAATGTATCAGGACCAACTAACAAATTATCTAAATGTTTAAATAATGCTCTTAATAATTTAATAAAAATAATAATTATGATGTAAAAAATTGAATTGAAATTAAAGATATATTAAGTAGGCTTAAATTAAATAAAAATAAAAATACAACATGATAAGTTTTGATGTCCAGGTCTTTTCAAAAATATATGTACTGATTAATGCATAAAAATAATAAATGATAAATGGGATGAAATAGAACCATATACGCCTATAAAAAATTTAAAAAAATTATTCATTGAAGGCATAAAATTATGCATAAATAATTGCTACTTTACATATAATAATAACATGTACAAAATGACACACGGACTACCAATGGGTTCAAATTTAAGTGTTATATATATGAATGAATTAATAAATAATTGTGGGTTTATGAATGAATGTAGTGAATAGTTGGAGATAACGATGGTTGGGATGTTCAGTCAAATTGAAATGTTAAAAATAAATAAAATCAGGAATGTAAAATAATAAATAAAATTATTTATTTTTTACCATTTTAATTTGACTGAACACCCCAACCATACTTCTCTTCAATTGAATTAATAAATAAATCATTAGACAAAACAATAATTAAACCAGTCTGCACAAATAAATATATAGATGATTTATTCATCATAACAGAAAAAGGTCAATTTAATGATTTGCTGGATATACTTAATGAATATAACAAAAGAATAATATTCACAATAGAAAATCCTATAGATGACAAATTAAGATTTTAGACTTAATGATAATTCTTTTAACACAAAATGGACTAAAAAATATATAGCAAGTAATAGACTATTAAATTACCATAGCCAACATCCAAAATATCAAATAATAAACTCAGCAAAAAATCTCATTGGTAGAGCATGTAAAATTACAGATGATAAATACATAAAAAAAAGGTAGAAAAAAAAGTAATAATATAGGAGCTGCGGTCGGTGAAATGTCTAGTACATCACCTTAATAATTTGGTATCGCGTTGGATGTGGATTAGCTTAAGGAGGTGTTGGGGTAGAATGGACTTTTCTTGGGGAGTCTTTTGAGGAGGAGGCAGTCCAGGCAGCTTGTTTGATTGTGGTAGTAAAGGAATCGACCGCACTGTCTAGGTCATTGGGAGTTTTTAAAGATATTCTGAGATCAATTTTATCGGAGAGGATTAGGCTGAAAAAGTCCCAGTTAACTGGGCACCTGATAAATGACGATGAAGAAGGTTTGGGAACATTAAGAATTAATGTGAAGAGGATTAAGAATGGAGGGGACATAAGTGGATAAAGAAATCAATAATATCAGGATTACAGTTAGGATCTGTGGGCCAGTAGGTAGGAGAGTAGAAGAAAAAGAGGTGAAAATGTTGGGAATTGAATGCAGGCAACATGGTTCGGCCACGAAAATTCGTGGTTCTGTAACCCCATTGTTGGTGCTTGGCGTTTAAGTCTGCACCCAAAATAAAGTGATGTCCTAAGGAGTTGATGAGAGAACTAAATTGAGCATTGAATAGGGATCGGATAGGAGGGCAATACGCTGGTGCCAGGGTAACCGGAAAGGAGAAGGTTTTTATTACGATAGCAGTGAATTCTAGGAAATTTGTGTAGGTAATGGGAGAGGGATTAGTATACAATGACAGCAGTGCCGGCATGTGCTTTTCCCTCAGGGTGGGGAGTACGATATGTCAGGTATTGTGGTATTTTGAAGAGGTGATTAGTGGTCAGTCGAGTTTCAGTAATTAGTGCCATGTCAATGTTATTGTCAAGTAATAATAAAGATAGTTTTCTGTATGATTTCTAACACCTTTCGCATCCCAAAGGAGAATGGGTACAGGTATATTGGAAGTCATTTAAGGATTTCCTGGCCGAAGGAAAAAATATGATACAAGATTGGTGAGAAGGGATATCAAAGGAGCAATAAGCGATCTGAATTCGGAGAGAAAAGATGTAAGTAAACTGATAAGATATGTGGTATTTGACAGAGGAAGAATATGGTGTTAATCGAATTTTTGAGGATTAGATTAAGTTGGAGTGGTAGGATGTTAAGGGTGAGGTTGAGAAATTTGAGTTATATACTGTTGTTGCAGCAGAGCCTCACAATAAGTAATTTCATTCTTACCTCCTAATAGGTATGCAAATGACACCGTCGGCTCTATGATTTTGGAAAGTTCTTTTTTTGATCCGGATCTTTCAGTTTCTTCTTGTTACAGCGATTTCTGGTATCTGGATTTGATACTCTTGTATATCTTGCAGCCTTTTTAGTTCGCCGGATGTCCTTCGTGGCACAAATCACAAACTGCAGGATCTTGTTTCGGTTTTGTGCTCTCACCAGTTTTTATTGTCAACCGCATTTTAACAACGCGGCAAATGATGGCAATACGTGTAACCATACGTCTTCGTGTGGCCATACGCCTGGAACTTGTGGCACTGGACGACATTCCTCCTAGGACACGGCGTAAAAGTAGAGGAATTTTTACTTGTGGCTGTTCCTTACTCTCATTTAGAACATTTGTTACCTGGCGCAGTTTGAAACCTAAAGTTTTCAGTTCTCCTTCTATTTTTTCAGTTGGTGTTTAGGGGTATAGGTTTCTATAACTACTTTCAAAGCTCGTTCCTGCCGCAATTGATACGATTGAAAATCTGATTGGTCTCTGTTAGACACTTCACACTTTTTCTATAGGTCTCAGCTGTATCTGGTGATATTTGGAGTCATTTTTTCTGCTTAGACGTGAATAGATTCCGCTGTTTATTTGGTTTAGTTGAGCTGAAACATAGTAATTGAAAATGTTTTATGTTCTTAACAAATATCGAGGGTGGTCGGGGGTCTCTTGGTATCGGTGAGGACTCCATTACCTCTCTGTCATTCTGAAGCACCTAATAGGGGTTGTTGTAAAATAGGAAGATTCTTCAGTTGTCTCTTGTGACGAGCTACCTGTTTGAGACTGATGTTCTTCAATGTTTTCTTGTGGTACTTCACCTGTCTGAATTTCATGTTCTTCGGAATTACAGGTGTCATTAGAGGTTTTCGACGAGATTTATGAGGCTTCTATTTGACAGGAGAAATAAGGATTCGGGCCTAATAACCTAATCCTCTCATCAGTTACCATACTGGTGATGAACATGACAATAATAATAATTAAAATAAAATAAATAAATAAAATCTATATGTGGATAACTGTACACAGTAATATCAACTTATCTGGTGTATCCTTGACACAATCCTTGTTTTAAGTGAATAATAACAGAGATTATTCTAAAAAAAGCAGTAAATAATGAGAGCTAAGTTGAAAAACCAGAGGGTCATTTAATTGGGGAAATTAGTCTTTATTCCCTGATTAATTTTCTACATAATTTTGATATACTATCAACCGACCTGTCACTGATGATAATTTTTCATAAGTTTTTTTAGTTTTTTTTTATGTTTTTCTACTTTATTTTAATTTTTCGTGTCCCATAGCCAAATTAATTTATAATTATTTACTAAAATACTTTATATTAGTGACTTATATACATTCATCTTAGAATTTGTATTTATATTGATTGATTATTTATACCTCGTTGGTATGTTGATTTGAGCTTCTCGTTGATAGCCGTCACAAAGTTTAAGTACTGTTATGTTTAGTGTTGAATGTTGCCGGGTGTAACTGAAACTTCTTAATTTTTTATGGTATGTTTTCTATGTAAAATACAGGTTATTAAATTGTATATTATATTGAACAATTACATTTATTAACATGTCAAGAACATTATATTTTCAAAACGTTGTATATTCATGCCACATCTATGCTGATGTTTTTTTAAATGAAGAAAATTGAAAAAAAAAACTGAAAATATAATTAAGAAAAAATAAAATTCTGAATTAATTACTACCCAGTGTAAATTTTGTTCTCACTAAATATTTTGTAAAATTACAGGTTATCATTGTTTATCTGGTGTTTTTGGTTTGTTCTTAATGCAATTAAGTTCTCTTAAACCTTGAAAGTTATGTAATTTAGAGCTTTAATAATTTTGCTATCTGAATTTAAATTGTGTGAACATTTTTTAAGTGTATTATTTGTTCCTTACATACAATAGATAGGCTTATTCAATGTTAAGATTTCATCAGTGTAGAATAATATCTAGGGGTAACTAAAACGTTTTAAATTGTTATGGTGAGTTTTACATTATAGATTTACGTTATAAAATTAAGATTTTGTTGATCAGTTGCATTCATTTAATTATTAAAGGCCTTATAGTTTTAAAACATTGTTTTTTTTTACTATAAATCAATCCTCAAGCTTTATTTTAAATTAATAAAAAATTGACTACAGAACAGAAAAGAGTCATTCTATATAAAATCAACCAACAAAGAACTAATTTTGTACTTAAAATTTTTGTAAAAAAAAAGTGAAACTTTGTATGTAAGTTCACTGCATGAATGTATTAAAAAGTACAAAATTTCAATATTTTTCACTTGTGATTTTTTTTAATTTAACCTGTTTTAGAAATAATGCACAAGGGTGAGTTATTTGCTTTGTCTTTAAATCTTCTAAATCCTGTAACTCTTAATTGATCTTAAAAATGCCTGAATAGCTCACTTAAAGTGTCAAGTGTTGTAGAAAACTGTTCACCTTCTCCTAATACTTTTAGGCAAGAGTCTATCTAGTATAGGTTCTCTCAGATTCTCATCAGGAAGGAACAGAAATATTGTGAATTACTCCATGAATAACAACTAATTTGTGCAGGAATGCTAAGATTCACACCAACTTCAAAATTTGATATGCAAAGATTAAATTTGTGGTGCAGTTAATAATAGTCTTAAAAAAATAACTTAATAAAGTACTACGGAACAAATGTTCAACTTTAACGGGTGGGCTAATATCTCATACTACATACTATAAGTGAAATTATTAGAATGGCCAAGTATTGACGTGTTCACAGTATAAGCTCTTATTTATATTGCGTTATGACTTCTAAAACTGCCGACTGGTCCTTTTAAAATAAAATCAGGTCCTTCTTTAGCTTTAAATATATTGCTGCTTTCAACTTCCACTCACTACAATCTCTCAAAAAGAATAAACATACTCCCAGTGTGTCATTTACTAGACAGTTCGCCACGTCAGTCTACTTTTGGACACATTCGTCCATTTTTAGATTGCCATGTTTATTGTGATCACGAGGTCTTTTGCTGCCTATCAAAGTGGGGCACTAATTTTAAAATAGTGCCAAAATAAAGTTAAATGATTCTGAACGGTTTATAGAAATATTTCTAGAAAAATTTGAGATTTTTGTTTTACCTCATAACATTCATAATTTATTAACAGTTATTAAAGTTTATTCACTGTAAATTATTTTAAATATAGGGTAATTTTCACTGAAAAGATGAATTTTTAGTTTTAAATTTTATTAGTTATTTATTCACAGTTTTTATAAATTATTGGGTAATTTTTAGTAAAAATATAAACACACTCCTAACTTTAAAGATTGTTGGCAACTATTCGTGGATTACACTGCACCTATTCACAGTGTACTAATACACCAATTTCACTGATAGTGGTTCAAGGGAAAAAGTTACGAGTTTATCCTAATGTTATTGAAATTGTTAATTTTTGTATCCGATATTTATAGCATATGGCTTTTAAGGAATACAACTAAATACAAACTGTGTGACAGTATTAGCTAGTTGAAAGCTAGCTGAATATATATTAAAATTCAAAATGGTATGGAGAGATGGTTGACTGTTGATTCTAATTTCAGAAGAAGTTAGTCGGGAGTTTGGTTAACTAACTTCTTCTGATATTAAAATTGAAATTGTTATGGTTACAGTGAAGAAAAACACTAATGAAATTGATTATTAATTTATTGTTTTCATTTAGCTTACTAAACATTTCATGATCTGTGTTAGCTAGTCTTTTGATTGAATTTGCAAAAATTGATTGAATATATTTTTCTTGTGTTTAAGCAGAATTATTAAAATAGCTGCTAGCTGAGTTTCATGCAATCGGGATTAGCATTTTATATTGATATTCTTATGTGTCTTGTTATTTACCAATTAATAATTATACTAAATTGTTTTAGTTCCTGAACTATCTTGTTTCTATTTAATTAATTAAATGAATAACATAGTTTTCCTAATCCCAAAGTATCAAATTATATAAATGGTGTTATAATTTACTAATATTTTTCAAAAATTTAAATATCAAAGGAAAAATTAAATCATTTCAACCTAGATGGAGCATAAAAATAAAGCTACTTTGCATTAGTTTAATCTTAACTAATAGTACGACATATTTCCAGATCATTGATTTATTCGAGACCATTGGTTGATTTGACATGGAATGATCCTATGTATAATTTAAAAAAATTCAGTACAAAATCTGCTAAGTTTGAAGTTCATTTTTCTTTGTATGGTATAGTTAGAACGTAGACTGTTCATAATTTTTTATAATGCAAATGATGGCTATGTAACCTTGATGATATTATTTTGAAATTATAATTATATTAATTCCTGTTTTAATTATTTATATATCTGTGTTTGAATTCGTCTTGTTATGTAAGCCTGATTAGTTTATTTCTTGAACAAATAATCAAACTGACTTTAACATCAGTTTTGTTAAATACTTATTTAATAATCCTAATTCACTATTAATGTGATTTGTTGGATTTAAAATTGTATTTATGTATTCTTTACCCACTCCTGGCATCTTTATAGCTTATGTAGTATGTCCTATAATACAATAGTGGATTGAAAATTTAATTTTTATAGAAGGGGATAATTTGTTTTTCTTTTTTAATTACATTTATTACTCTGCAAGAAACAAAAACTATAGAAAATGATTAAGGTCTTTAAAGGCCTACTAACAAAACTAAGTAGATAAAATTTTTAATTAATTAAGTTATTAAGGTAAGTAATGCTTTTTAGAGTAATTGTTTATATTTCTTTATTGACTTATGCTTACATTTAGTAGTTATATATGTGTTATGATTAAAAAAAAGAACATATTGTGATTGCTAAAGTATTTATCTCAGATCACTCATGGAAACAAATATGGAGGAATATTTTTTTTTTTTTTTTTTGGTGGGGGGAAGAGCTTGAGCCCAAAAGAGCCACCTCCACGGATCCTCCAGTACTTTAATGAAATTCAACTGCTATGCTGCCTAGCTATAACAACATTCTATTCAAAATTAAAGCTGGTATTCATACTAGACTGAAACAGCAAGAAACCACTCGACGTTTCTGATTACTTCATCACTTACCACTAGTGGATCCAGGATTTAATTTTTTTGGGGGGCTTCAGCCCGAAAGCTTTTTTTTTTCATAAAAATAACGATAATTACTTAAGTAAAAAAGAAAGAAACTAACTACCTATATGAAATGGTGTTTAAGTGATTGCTAAATCCCTTTTAAATGTAATTACACGAACAATAATACTTTAAGAGATTATTTTTTTCCATAAAATATGGTTATATTTTACCAATTTGGGGGACCTTCAGCCCCAAACCACCCCCTCCCCCACCTCCGCCGTAGATTCGCCCGTAGTCTTAAGTGAATTGAGTATATGAGAATTAAAACATTTGAGTTTTTTATTTCCTATTCCTGAGATTTT
This sequence comes from Nezara viridula, assembly GCA_928085145.1. NCBI lineage: Eukaryota > Metazoa > Arthropoda > Insecta > Hemiptera > Pentatomidae > Nezara > Nezara viridula. The sequence continues at coordinate 106,615,549 of OV725078.1, read as the reverse complement.
ACTTTTTATTACTGTGTAGTTGAAATAAAACGACCTCTCTCGCCTATTTTTTAATTATTGGTTTTAACTACATTAAATTTTAGGGGTATATTTCCTAGACTTGAAGCTAGGTCTAAAAAAAAAAAGGATACTCATTTCAGGAGAATGTTTAAATGTGAATTACTAGTGTGTGCCTTCTTAAATAAAATGAATCTTTTCTACCATTCTAAAGCCACTTATTTCAAAATTAGCAGCTAAATTAAAAAATAATAAGAAAGAGAAACGAAACAGGCATCTATGTTGCAAAACGTGGGGTAAAACTTTTATATTTTCAACTTAGTGTGGATGTAAAAATGTAAAAAACAAAAATTCTAATATGGGTCACCTCAAGAGTACTTGTGATCAAAATAAATTACACAATCAACAACTAATAAAGATTATATTTAACACAAAGCACATTCTACACCAGTATCTTACACCTTTTTTATTATTATTATTTAGAAATATAATAATCTGTCTCTTGGACAATAATTATATTGAGATATGAACACATTCACACCATATATACAGAATACATAAAATTAACAAAAGTAATAATAACTAAATAATAATCAAACAACTATGTACAATACAAAATTAAATAACCTAAAGATCTTACAATTAAAGCTCAGATTTGAAGTATTTTTCGTTATTGTGTGTGTTAAAGGAAAACAGAATGTTTAACCGTATTTTAGATTCAAAAAAAAATCCTATTAGTTCTGTCAGTAAGCGCTGAAAAAAAAAACAATGGAGTATTAAGGGAAATGGAAAAAACACAATTTTTGACTTCAGGACTTTATACGGTTGAGTTAGGAGGTGAGAAGCAACCGGAATGTCACTTTTTTCTATTTTTTGCTTATATCCGGGAAGCTATGCTGCCTAGCTATAACAACATTCTATTCAAAATTAAAGCGGGTATTCATACTAGACTGAAACGACAAGAAACCGCTCTACGTTTCCGATTACTTCATCACTTACCACTAGCGGATCCATGATTTAATTTTGGGGGGGCTTCAGCCCGAAAGCTTTTTTTTTCATAAAAGTAACGATAATTACTTTGGAAATTACGAAAGAAACTAAGTACCTATACGAACTGATGTTTAAGTGATTCCTAAAGCCCTTTTAAATGTAATTACACGAATAATTATACTTTAAGAGATAATTTTTTAGTATTTTTTCCGATAAAACATGGTTATATTTTACAATTTTGGGGGGTGCTTCAGCCCGAAAGCCCCCCCCCTCCCGTAGATCCACCCGTGTCACTTACTAGACAAACGCTCTAAACTTACAATTAATTACAAAAGACTCATATACTTGACTATAATAAGGCCTAGCGTTTGTCTAGTAAGTGCTGAAGTAATCGGAAACCTCGAGCGGTTTCTTGTCATTTCAGTCTAGTATGAGGATTCCAAGTTAGTCGTTTGTCCAGGTGGAGTCCTAGGTATCGGATTTGCTCAACAGGGATAAGTGGAGTATTGATAAGGAAACTGTAGGACAGGAAGTCGTTGGTTTACGACGAAGGGTAAAGGTAATTTGGTGGGATTTATTGGAGTTTATTTTAATTCTCCAGTTTTGACACCATTCTTCTAGATTTATGATGTGTGATTGAAGCATTTGGGATGCGATTGCTGGGTCATTGTTTACTGATAGGATACATGTGTCATCGGCATATGTGGTGATGACAGTGTTGGGTCAGGTAGGGATGTCAGCTGTATAAACTGTATAGAGGATAGGACCTAGGATACTACCTTGAGGAACACCAGCGGACTGGGAGAATCATAATTTAATGTCTTAATTCCGAAATTCAGCATAAAAACTAGACTTTCGTATTTTTCTTCATTGTACTGTCTACATTTTTATATAAGCCAGTAATTACATATTTATGTGTAATTAGTATGCACTATATGTATAAGTAGCAATTAAATATGTATTATATATTATATTTCCAGTTATTATACGTAAGTACTTTTCTAAAAGTAATATTGTTTGTTATTGTTGCATACTATTCTCGATCCCGAAAATCCAGTAGAATTACTTTTAGAGCTCAATTTATCATCCCTATAAAAATACAATTACTATAAATCATAAAGTTAAAGAATTACAATACCTGCAATAAGTATTTTACTCAACTCGGTAAAGGTATAAAACTTATTTATATTAAATTATAAAACTTATTTATATTTATACCTTTATAGATAAAGGTATAAAACTTATTAACGTTATTGCACCCTACGTTTTAAGTTGAGACCGGATTTCCATGTTATTGCACTTTTTATTCGCTTGCGTGTAAAAAATTTTATACCCGAATATCTATCCGTTTCAGGACCTGTAGAATAACATATTTAAATTTCATATAGCGCGTTTTGGCTTAAATTGCACGATTTTGATTATTGTTGCATTAAATTGCATACTTTTGTGCCAAATTAGACGATTTATAAATACAAATGTATAAGTGAGTGTGTTAATATTTATTTTACTATATTGTTCAAATTAAATTCATTATTCAAAATTGAAAAATATGAGCAGGCAAATAATTTTGTGTGAAGCCAAAATCGTATTCATTATAAAAGGAAGAAGTAAACACAAGTATCTCTTCTGGCTTTGAATTGATTATTAGAAAAAAAAATTTATAATGCTGAAAGTAAAATCTAGTCTCCCGTAAAATCTGGATATAAAAATACTCCAATTAGAAATGTGAGGACAAAGAATTTGATAAGAAAGTTCTATACACCTTATGAAAAATCGATCAGGTGATAAGAAATCACTGATAGACGCTCATTGAGGAACTAGTAAGGAAAAAAAAATTCTTATCAAGGAATTGAATGTTTTTTTTTTTTTTTTTTTTTTTAGAAATAACGTACTCCCAAAAATATTTTTTTTAGTAATATAGAAATAAAACTTCAACACTAAAATTTGAATACTTGAAAATTTCAAACATTACAGTCTGTTTCAATTTTTTTTTTAATTCTTTAAATTTTAACAAAAACGTTTTGGAATTTTTTATATATTGTAAATTTCAACTCTATTAAAAAATAAAGTTTTCATTATTATTTTTAATAAAAGTTAAATATCTAAAATTGGTCTAGTCTATATAATATATAGATACATATAATTCCTGCCTTTTTTTTTTTATCTTTCGTTTAACTCATGATCTGATAAGATTTTGATGTATTAATGTTATAAATTAAATAATATTGATGATTTTACATGTTTTTAGGATTTAATTACATAATTTACGTATTTTGTGTTTTTACTGCACGATTTTGTACATTTTGAGTTTTTCGGATTTTTACTGCATAAAAATTCGGTTTCTAGTTATAAGTATCGCTTCGTCAAATGGTCGAAGTCTCTTCTTAAACATTAGTTGTTTTTTTCTTTCTTTCTGATTATGTAATTCTTATAAAACTGTTAATTTTTCTTTTTATGATATATCTAGCTAAACCAATCGAAGCAACGATAACTATAACCTTATGAATATAATTAATAAAAAAATATAAATCAGTTTGCCGAAATACATTCAGAAAAGAACTTTTTATATGGAGGTGTGGGAGTAAAAAGATTGCTTAACGTTAATCAAGCAGTTTGTATTAACTCTTATTTGTTTTATGTAAAATAAAAATATTTAATAAAATATCATTATTTAAAGAAACATTAATAGATACACTATCTGGAGGACTAGATAGCATTTCAAAAACTATAAAATCATTATTCTCAGGAACATCAGTAAGATTAGAAACATTACAATATATGAAGGGATCATTATTATGAAAAAGCATTGTAAATGTAAACAGATCATGTAAATATATGATATGAACTATTAAGGCATAACATACTCTAGGGACTAAATATATAACAAAAATAATAATTAGATGGAAATATCCAACATTATTTTAAATACTGATATATTATTATTAACGGTAAAGTTCCTTGCTAAAACGAAGGAAAATTGACGCCAAAAGGTATAGCTTCATCATTTTGGTTACGTTTCCTCTACCAAATAATAAAAATAATCAGACCTACCTGTTGTGAGAGCATTCCACTACCGAGGATCACTTGTGAAATAAGTAAAGACTACCTTAGGCCCGATACTTACTATAGTAATTACTACCTTAAGATATTGGTCAGAGAACAACTGATTGAATAGTATGAAAATATGTTAATGCAATGTATTATGAGTTGAAAGAATTCATTTTCGTTTTATTGGTCAAATTAAAATAGTTAACTCATAAAAATAAACCAAAACATTTGTACAATTTACTGTAGCCTATATCTTAGCGCATAACGATCCTATTTCGATATATATATATTTTTTTATTTTGTAAGAAATTGTGTAACCTTTTAATTATTTATGGATTTAATCCATCGTAAATCACACAATTTTCCTGGTGTGTCCAAATTAAGTTTGTTTTTATTTTTAACGTTGTTTTTTTTTTTTTCTGAGATGTTGGGGCTTATGTTTATACAATCTTTAAAATGATGGTCCGATAATTGGAACTAACGAAGATATGGCAAAATGTATAGTATATATTGTATTTATTTCTAACTATGCGGACTTTCTAACCACTTACGGGTCATTTTAGCTCCTTTTTTTTTTAATATATCTTTTTATTGAGAAATAATACATTTTGCCACACTAAGGGCACTGAGTACTAAAGCTGAGTGAGGCACATTCATACCATATATACATAAAAAATAATAATAATAAATAATATAAATAATATATACATCTATATAACAAAGGCAAAAACTATAATAAACCAAGGAAATTTAAACTTAGAGTTAAAATTAAATAAAATACAGAAATTCCTAGCAAAATTAAATAAATTATAATAATTTTAAAAAATTAAAATAAATTATATTAAAGCATACTTAATTACAATATTTACAATCAGGCAAGAGACCTCCGAGTCCAGCTCTCTCCCCCACGTGTAAAGGACAGAGCGAGACTCTAAGAGATCCCAGAGCTTCCCTCTCAGCCGCGTCGCCGATTTTAGCTCTAACACGATATTTATATTACTCAATATATAAAATAATAGTAAACGTGTAGGTAGAAAACAATAACATTTACAAAAAAAAAATGAAATTGTTATATAGTTGTGTTTTTTTAAATAAATACAAACAATTTGTTGCCATCTTCGTGTTGTTTTTCGAAAATTCAGTAATATTATTTTCCAATTCCACTTCATTCCGATGTTCTTTATAGGCACGATGCCCCATTTATCATTAGGTGTACATGTGTTAGCCTTGAGTGTTCGATTCTTAGTCTAGCTAGGATGATCTCTTCTATTATTTTCAACTATAGGTGAACTCGATTTGTAACTACAGAGGGCTGAAAATTATAATTTTTATATGAATCGGAATACATGACAACAGTGACATCAAGATTTCCTATCCCCCAGGTATTAGGACTTTATTATGTAATCAGGTATTATGATTACATTTTAGGACTTTAATAGGCAATTACTTAATCTTAAAAATTGTCAGAGTTATCCCTTAATACATGAAAATCAGAAATTATGAAAGTAGTTTTCGAAAAACGTACGTGTAAAAATGATAATTAATATTTTATAACACTTCTTTGAAAACAATATTAGAAGCAATAATACATAAATTATAATTGTTTGTATCTTTTTTACATGGTAACACAAAATGACTGATCCCATATGAGTTGGTTAACAAAAAATCAGAGATAAACAAACCGATGTATAATTGTAGTATATGATTAAGTGTAATGTACATTCACATCAGGGGCGGATCTACGGGGGAGGGGCTTTCGGGCTGAAGCCCCCCCCCCCCCAAAATGGAAAAATATAACATGTTTTATGGAAAAAAAAAATTTTAAAAATACCTTTTAAAGTATTATTGCTCGTGTTATTACATTTAAAAGTACTTAAGGAATAGCTTAAACAATTTCATATAGGTAGTTAGTTTCTTTCTGTTTTTCCAAAGTAATTATCGTTATTTTTATGAAAAAAAAAAGGTTTCGGGCTGAAGCCCCCAAAATTAAATCCTGGATCCGCTAGTGATTCACATACATTTTAAAGAAGCTGATTTTAACAAAAAAAAATTATTCATATAAATGAATAAAAGAAATAAAATATCATATAAAAATTGAAATCACCACGTATAATATAATAAAAATAAAAACACTATAGTAGTGTAATCATTGAATTGTATCGTTTTGTTATTTAAAAAAAAAAAAAAAATCTAAAAACAATAATGCTATAAAATTTCCAAGAAATCTACAAACATTTATTAATATATCACTCATTGAAGGCAGTGGATCAGCTGATGAGAAGGTTGTCTCCTCAACTCCTCTCTCAGTTTTTACCAATTTTATAGCGGAATCTCTCTGATTATTCACGTGATACAGTTAAAGTGTATATCAGAGCAGTTGATATTTACTGTTGGCATCTTTTTTTTTTGTTATTTTAAGAAAAAAAAAAAAAAATTTTTTTTTTTTTTTTTATTTATTTATTTATTTTTCTCTTATGATATGCGGTATGATCAGCAAGTGATGGCCAGTAAGGTGCCCAAGAGGTCTCGGTCAGACGGAGTTAGCTCACCAGCCAAACAAAGGACTCGTCGCTGCCTACGAGAAATACCTCCAGTGACCAAAATGAACACTTCAGAACCAGAACCTCAGCCCCAACCAGGTACGTCTGCACAAGAAACGATTGAAGAATCACCTTTCTTTACTCCAAACCCCTACCAAGTGCTTCAAAATGACAGAAGTAATGGAGTCTGCAGCAATACCCAGAGAACCAAAGCCTCCTCCGATATTTGTGAAAAATATAAAAAATTTCCAGATGTTCTGCACCCAACTAAATAAAATCTGCTCTGGCAGTTATTCATGCCTTAACAGGACCAATGACACCAAATAACACCTGATTCTGCAGAAGCCTACCGAAAAATAGTGAAGTACTTATCAGAAACAAATGCGAATTTTCACACTTACCAGCTGAGGCAGGAAAGAGCTTTACGAGTGGTGATAAGAAATTTACATTCCTCAACCCCCACTGAAGTTATTAAAGAAGAACTAACGACGCTTGGTTTCAATGTACGCCAGGTAACAAACGTTTTGAAGGAGGACAGGGAGCAGCCAGGATTACGAAATAGGATCCCACTACCATTGTTTTTCGTGGACTTGGAGCCATCACCAGGTATCGAAAAAATATATGATATCACAAGAATATACTACAATGGTGAAAGTTGAGAAGCCATATCCCAAGAGAGACATCGTGCAGTGCCATAATTGTCAGACCTATGGCCACACGAAGACATATTGCCACCATCTGCCGCGTTGCGTGAAGTGCGGTGAACAGCACAAATCTGTAGAGTGCACCAAACCTATACAAGATCCAGCAGTATGTGCCCTATGCTTGGAGGGACACCCGGCCAACTACAAAGGCTGCCAAATTTACAAGAATCTCAAAACCAGACACCAGAAAAACCGGATTCAAGATGAAGCACTAAGAACAAGAAGAGAGAGAGAGCCTTCCAGAATTGTAAACAATGATGTATCATTCTCCCAACTACTTAGAGGTAAGACTTTAACCGATAAATGTCAAGCCCTGCCACAACAACAACCTCAAACCCAACCTCAAAATCCTCTTCATCCTAATATACCTAACCACCAACAACAAATTCCTCATATTCCTCCTCCTTCAAATGCAACAGATCTCACAAGTTTGTTAGCATCTTTCCTCACCGATTTCAAATCCCTTGTTACTCCACTCATATCACTCCTCACGAATCTCGTATCTCACCTCATCCCTCCTTTGAAAAATCCTTAAATGACTCACATCCCTAAACCCATATCCATTCTCCTTTGGAATGCGAATGGTGTTAGAAATCATACAGACGAACTATCTACTTTACTACTTGACAAGAACATTGATGTGGCACTAATTACTGAAACTCGACTAACCACTAAACAGCACTTCAATATACCACAATACCTGACATATCGTACTGACCACCCTGACGGAAAAGCACATGCCGGTACTGCTGTAATTGTACACCAATCCCTCTCCCATCACTACTCCCATTACCAATACATGATTTCCTACAGTCCACCGCTATCGTGATAAAAACCTTCTCCTTTCCGGTCACTCTTGCATCAGCGTATTGCCCTCCTAACCGATCCATATCCAATGCCCAATTCAGTTCTCTCCTCGACTCCTTAGGACATCACTTCATCTTGGGTGCAGACCTAAATGCCAAGCACCAACAATGGGGTTCCAGAACCACGAATTCTCGTGGCCGAACCCTGCTGTCTGCACTCAATTCCCAACGTTTTCACCTCCTTTCCCCCAACTCTCCTACCTACTGGCCCACAGATCCCAACCGTAATCCTGATCTTCTTGATTTCTTTATCCACAGCGGCTTAAGTCCCCTCAATTGTTCCATTACACGTCTAAATGAACTTTCCTCTGACCATAGTCCTCTAATCCTTAATGTTTCACTTGAACCTGTTCCCAAACCTTCTCCACCGTCATTCATTAGGGGCCCAGTAAACTGGGACCTTTTCCGCCAAATAATCTCCGATAATATTGATCTCAACATATCCCTCAAAACTCCCGATGACCTTGATAGTGCCGTAAATTCCTTTACTACCACAATCCAACAAGCCGCCTGGACTGCCTCCTTTCCAAAAGACTCCTCCAGAATTCCTATAAAGACCATTCTACCCCAACACCTCCTTAACCTAATCCGCACCAAACGCCGTGCCAGATTATTATGGCAACGTACCCGACATCCTACCGACCGCTGCTCCTATAATTACTACTGCAAACAATTAAAACTGGAATTAGCCACCTTCAGATCACAATCCTTCAACTCCTACCTATCCTCCCTCTCTTCTCGCGACAATTCCCTTTGGAAAACCACAACAAAAATCCTAAATCCTCACCGCATTTCCCATCCTCTCCGACGAGGTGATGGCTCCTGGGCAGCATCTGACGAAGATAAAGCTGAGGAGTTCGCCATTCACCTATCCAATACATTTATTTCACATCCGGAATCCCATCCTGCCCACACCGTAACAGTAGAAGAACTCCTTACATCACCAATCCCACTTTCCTTGCCCCCAAAAGCTATTCATCCTTCCGAAGTAAAATTTCAATTAAAAAAACTAATCCTCCGTAAAGCTCCTGGACATGATCTCCTTACACCTCAAATCCTTCGACAACTTCCATCCAAAGCAGTCATATTCCTTACATATATCTACAATTGTATCCTACGCACCACCCACTTCCCTCTGTTATGGAAACACTCCACTATTATCCTTTTCCCAAAACCAGGAAAACCTCTCAATAGCTCAACATCCTATAGACCAATCAGCCTACTCCCAATCCTTTCAAAAATTTTTGAAAAGATCCTTTTGAAACGAATCCTACCCATTATAGAATCCCAAAATATCCCTTCCCATCAGTTTGGTTTTCGCTCTCAACATTCTACTGTTCAACAAGGACTCCGAGTTGTTGATCATATTTCCTCAGCCCTAGAAAACAAGGAATACTGTTCGGGTGCCTTTCTGGACATTGCACAGGCATTTGACCGGGTATGGCACTCCGGACTGCTCTCCAAGCTTAAAATCCATTTACCTCAGTCCTTGTACCTAGTCCTCCGATCCTACCTCTCTGACCGCTCCTTTCGAGTTCGCTGTGGAACAGAATTTTCCAATATCTACTCCGTTAAAGCCGGTGTTCCCCAAGGCAGCGTCTTGGGTCCCGTGCTTTACATCCTCTTTACTGCTGACATCCCTGTTCATCCCGATACTTTTCTTGCAACATTCGCTGACGACACCGCAATCTTATCATCCAACTCTGATCCCGAAATAGCATCCTTAAATCTCCAAAGTCATCTCACCTTGATTGAGCACTGGTGTAATAACTGGCGCATTAAAGTTAATGAATCTAAATGCCAACATATTACTTTACACTCCGACGCAATTCCTGTCCACCAGTACTCTTTAATTCCATCCAGCTTCCTTATTCAGACACAGTCCGGTATCTTGGCTTTCATTTAGACCGAAGACTAACTTGGAACCCGCATACTAGACTCAAAAGACAAGAACTCAACCGACGATACGGCCAACTATACCGACTACTAAGCAGAAAATCTAAACTTTCCATTGAAAACAAGCTACTGATCTACAAGACAATACTGAAACCTATTTGGACTTACGGACTAGAACTGTGGGGATCAGCAAAATTTTCTAACATCAAGCGCATCCAATCCTTCCAGTCTAAAGTCCTTCGAACAATAGTCGATGCTCCTTTCTATGTATCCAACAAAACCCTACATCATGACCTTAACATCCCATTTGTCCTAGACCTTATCCCAGAAAAGTTCTCCAAATTTCACCAGAACCTTACTTACCACCCAAATCCTCTTGCACAATCCCTATCAAGCATCTCCCATCCCTATAATCCTCCAAGAAGGTTGAAACGGCAGTGGCCTCGCGACCTTTTGTAATTATATAAATTGGAGTTCTGGCAATGGCCAGATTCTTCACTCAAGACATGTGTGTATGTGGCTAAAGTGCTCTCGACCAATCTCCGCTGGCTTTAGTACCAGTGACGCGGTTGGAAGAGTAGCGCAGGGTTCTCCTGGAGTTCCCTCGCCTGATTGTATATAGGTATGCATGTTTTTTTTTTTTTCCTTAGTTTTAATTTTCTTATTTTTTAGGTTATTTTATTTTATTGTCTATTGTATATACTTTTGATTATTATTTTGTTCTATTTATTTTATTTTTTTGTACATATGGTGTGAATGTCATCCTACCTCACTATAACCAATGTCCAACAGACAGATTGTTATAATACTCAATAAAGAAATTAAAAAAAAAAAAAATATATCACTCACAAGCATTCATTAAGTGCCAAATGAAAGTAAGTTATTTATAGATAAACTTCTTTCTAAGGTGATCTAAATACGAGTATAACATGTTAACCTGTATTTTAGTATCAAAAATATATATGGCCGAAAAGAAAATAATTTTGTTAAAAATTTATTTTAGTAATGATTTGCAAATAGTTAGTTTTTTAATATAACAGATATTTTGTAAATACATAACCACCTCTATAGCGATTGCATCAAATTTATGAATAAACGCTGACAAATATTCTGGATAGAAATAAGATTCAAACATAACAGCATCCAACTTCTGATCTGAATGAATTAAGTCTTGTATTTCTTTGCTTCCAACATAATGTTTTGCCATTGAAATGATCCGATTTCCCTGTTTTTTTTTTTGTTTTTTTTTTGTAAATTTTCAAATAATAATGGGTCAAAGAAAAAAATGTGTACTTTTTAAGTAATTCGCAAATAAATTTTCTTTTCATTCATAACTTTTTTTTCCTGAAATTTCGGGTGGCTGTTACTATGATTCGTCACTGCTCCATTTAATACCTCATTCATCAAAATACATCGCTCCTGAGAGCCGGAAAAGGGATCGTTACGGCAAAAAACTGTCGTATTATATTATGAAGATAGATACTCGTAGTATTGTTGAGACGAAGGAGTACCAGGGGAAGGGGATGCGAAGAAACTGACTGGATCAAGCAGAAACTTCGTCATTTTGACGAACGGTACATTTCCCGAGTTAAAAGGGTTTAAAAAAAGGTTTAGAAGAGGTATCTCGTATCATTTAATCAATTGACTAAATCCTCAATCTACTGCGGATAAAGCCTACTGTTAGTACACAACCGTGGGACATCGTAAGTTGCACTGAATGGGAGTAGAAGGTTTCTTTTTATTTTCTTGTATGGGATATGACAGATGCAAAATCCTCGTTTTCGACTTTGGCGCCTTCCAGAGATCACTTTTGGATATCCCCAAAATTGCTATATTTTCGCACTTTTTTTCATTTTTTCCCTTGACAAAAACTACTCTATATTTTTTTTAACAAGATTAAGCATGCTACGATTGAAGACCAGAACCTTATGCACTGTTAATAGTGTGCAAAATTTGGAATTGCGAAATTTAAAATTGCTTTAAAGTTTGGAAAATTTTATTTACCATTTAAATTATTTTTCATCTTTGATCATATGCAACTGTCTTTTATCTTCAATAACCTGTCTGATATGACTAAATATTCTGATAGTGAAGTAAATATTCATTTTAATATTGCGATGGAGGTGGAAGAGGGTAAGACACCTCCCCCCTCCCGTACACCCTGTCTCCACATTATAAATTGTTATCATATATATATATATATATATATATATATATATATATATATATGATATACAATTTATATTGATGTGGAGACAGGGTGTACGGGAGGGGGGAGGTGTCTGGCCCACGGACTACCCTCTTCCACCTCCATCGCAATATTAAAATGAATATTTACTATATATATATATATATATAAAAGTGGAATATAAAAGCTGTTCCAAAATGTCGTCCAAACTTGAGTTAGTTTTTCTGTCACTGAGATTCAGCAGTTGGTTTTAATTTCGTCATAATCTGTCTTTTGTTAAAGCTGAATAGACATAAAATAATAAAACATCAACGAATTTTAAATAATAATTGGCTTTCGCAATAAAGCCATAACAGTAAAGTCAATTTTTTCAAGTCGTTCAAATTAAAGTTGAAAGTCAATCATCATTTGTAATTAAACGGCCACCAATAACGAAAAACGCTTTAAAATAAGACATCTAGAGAATACCTTTATCTTTCTAAATTTCATATTAATTTTTAACATATTTCAAACTGTGCTTTAAAAAATGCACTTTACTAGCGGAAAAGCGACACTAGCTTAGGCGCGTCTAGTCCTCTGTAGTGTTGCCCAAATGCGAGACCGAGACGAGTCTTGGTCTTGCAAACTCAGTCTTGGTCATGATCTTGCTCTTGCCCAAGAGTCTTGCAGTTACTTATTAGCTTATTACTATAGAGATATCACAGTAATTATTTAGATAGGAGAAACCTAACTAAGCCCGAATGAAAAATTAGAGGAGTTAAATGCAAAAGTATATTGGTTATACCAATTATTAACATATAGTAACTAAAAATGACGAGTATTAGTAACTATTTTGCCTCAATTTTTATTTAAAAAATCGATTTTTTTTACCAGTCCTGGTCTTGGTCTTGCAACAATTAGACGGTTCTTATAAATGGCATAGTTATAGTTATTGTGCGACATATTTCTTCCACCAAATAATGTTTCTCTCTATTTCTTGTTATATGTTCAAAGATTTTAGATCTCAACAGTGACCGCAGAATTTTTTTTTCTAGCTGTTTTTTCTTTTTCGATTTTTTATATATTCATATATTTTGTTATGATTTGTCGCCACACCCGAATACATTTTTCGCTTTGATGCATCCTTTAGGAGTTATATCTGAAAAAAAAAAAAATGACTTTTTAGGCTGTAAAAAGTTTTCTCTTGGTGGCCCGTGTTAGCAATTATATTTTTTACATGTCTAAACCCACATATACAAGGTAAAAAAATAAAAACTATTCTCACATCTTTCGCAATGGATTTCCCGTTTCGATCCTTAAATTATTGCCCTAATATTCTTTAAATCAGCCGCCATTTTTTAAAGCAGCGGCTCTGGAACGGCAGACAAGGTTCTTTTTACTCAGAATAACATACACTTTCGTAATTTACAATCAAACCTTCGCCTGCGATCAGGTCGATTTTTGGAACCTGGCTCCAGGGCTATAAGGTCACTTATTTTATCAATTAGCTTATTATATTTGATTTTATAAATCAACCTATTGATTTCTATATCTTATTATTTATAGCAATTCCTATAACCATGTATCCTATTCCTTCAAAATAATAAATTAAATAAAGGTTTACTTTACTAACTCTTATAAGGCAGGTTATTGAAGATATAAACATGACAATTAGCTTACTACTTTCAAGTTTCTAAAATTTCATTCACCTTATTTAGAATGTTTGTATGCATTTGATGTAAATTTTTGTTAATTTTTTTTTTATTTATTTCAATTTCAGTCTTCTGGTTGTAAAAAGTGATCTCTCCCTCTCCCACCTAACCTCCCTTCCCTCACAACTCCTTCAAAATGTTAAAATGTATAATAAATTACTTCACTGAATCATAAGACAGGTAATAGAAGATAAAAAAACAATAGAATATGATCAACCATGAAAAATAGATAACAATTTTCAAGTTCAAAAACTTTGAAAACTTGTATCTCAAAAAATATTAATCTTACCTTACCTGCTTTGGTCTTAAATTGTAGCATATTTAATCTAGTTTAGAAATGTATAGTATATGTTTTGTCGAAAACATTCTCCTTAATGGTGAAAACCTAAAAAAAGTGCGAAAATATAACAGTTTTCGGGCTTTTTCAAAAATGATCCGAAGGAGGGAGGTCGACGTCGAAAACTTTGATTTTGCCTAACAGTAACATCCCATACAAGAAAATAAAAATAAAGCTACTCCCATTCGATGCAACTTGGACTTAGATTATGACAAGATTACTAGGCTAATATTTTTGGCCAAGGCTGTGCTTCATCGCCACTGGCCTTCGAGTCCTCAGTCTGAAGCACTTCTCCCCTCAAAAAAAAGGTATTTGTTTTCGTTGGTTCATATTTGTTTCTGTGGATGATCATAGCTAAATGGCTAAACAATCGATATATGTACACTTTTTTATATTATAACACATGTATTTGAGATAATAAGTGTAGGCACTTTAACAGTTATATATATATATATATATATATATATATATTATATATATATATATATATATATTTATGTGACAGACGCTTAGTGATCCAGTAGCTTAATATATGTGCTGGTGGACGGTGCTGAGACTGTCGGTGTGTCCCTGGTCTGAGTTATCGAAGCTCTATTTTTTTAAACTTTGAAGAGGATCCCATTGTTAACTTATAAAAAGAAAAATACCGGGATCGAAACGTCAATAAGCACAGAGGAAATGAACATTTAGTAGTTTATTGAATAATTAATAAGTGACCTTATTCCCAATTAAATGGTTATGTTTAAATTTAATACTCCAAGGTCGATTAAAGACAATTTGTAAATATATATATATATATATATATATATATATATACACACACATTTTCCTAATAGACACACTATTATTTTATTTTTTTTTTTTTTTTACAGCCCTTCAAGGAGTACTTTAAAAGTATTTTATATAGTCTCTTTCTTTTTCTTTCAGAGTAAATTTCCAGATTAAAAAAAAAAATTGAATTTCTTTATATTTTTTTTACAGTTTTTGTTTTTAATTTCGTACTAAATTTTGTACAAATTTTACCAGAAAAATATAAAAGAATAAATTTTATTTCTCTTTCTAATTTTACATAGTTCTTATACATACAATTTAATTAATTTAAGGCTTACAAATTAAAACCAAAAATAACTTAAAATAACCCATTTAAACACTTTAATCCGTTAAAAGTATAATAATTATACCAAACGGAAGCCAGAATAAAATCTCAAATTGACTCGAAAACAGAATGAAATGAAACTTATTAATAATATGGAAAATATGTAGGTAAATTAATTTAAAAATAAAATGCGTTTTCACAGTTCAACAGTCTAGCTCAAAAACTAATTAATATTAGTGAAATTTCATACTTAAGGTTTTTATATGCTAGGGATAATACTGCAACTTTTTCATCAGAATCGGTCAAACAGAAGTGGCACTTTATATAACGGACTAAACACATTTTTACGATCATCGATTCTGATTAAATTCATCATATCAGTGTAAAATTAAGCAGTTGAAATAAAATGATGTTATTATTCTGATTGATGTTCTCAAACAGGGTTTAAATGGCTAATTTTCAATATTTGCTTCCTCTAAAGTACCTTTAATTTTTTTTATTTGAAACAATTGACCATTTCACATTAATTTGTTATATGAAAAATGGTTAAATAGGTTTGGCGGGCAGGATCTGCATCGGAGGATGAAGGTGACGTGTTTACATTTGATTCATTAATTTTAATGCGTCAATTGTTGCACCACTGCTCTATCAGGGACAGGTGTCTTTGCAGATTGAGGGATGCAATTTCGGGATCTTTGTAGGAGAACAGAATGGCGGTATCATTTGCGAATGTTTCTAGGAAGGTATCGAGATATGTAGGGATATCAGCAGGGAAGAGAATATATAAAATATTACCTGTGAATATATAAGACACTGATTGTGGGACGCCAGCCTTTACTGGGTAACAATTAGAAAGTTATGAGCCACAGCGTACTCGGAAGGAATCAAGGGTGAGGTAGGATTTGAGGACTAAGTACAAGGATTGGGGTAATAAGGTTTTGAGCTTTAAAAGTAAACCATCGTACCACACACGGTCGAAAGCTTGCGCTACGCCCAGAAAGGCACAAGTGCAATATTATATTGCTTGCTTTCAAGAGCAAAGGATACATGGTCAACAAGACGTAGAACTGTGGAGTGTTGTGAGCGGAAACCAAACTGGTGTTGAGGTAAATTTTGGAATTCTATTATGGGAGGATTGGCTTGAGAAGAATTTATTTTCAAAGATTTTTGAAATGATCGGTAGCAAGTTTATTGGTCTATAGGGTGAGGTATTATTGGTAGGTTTACCTGTTTTAAGGAAGAGGATAATTATGTTTCCACATCAAAGGAAAGTGGGTGGTGCGGAGGATACAATTATATAGGCGTGTAAGAAACATAATGGCTTTTTTGGGAAGTTGCTTAAGGATCTGGGAAGTTAGGAGGTCGTATTCAGGGGATTTTGTAGGTTTTAGGTTTTTTATAAGGAATTTGACCTCAAAGGGGTTGACAGGTTTGTGAGGCAAGGACAGCGGGATCGGTGGAGAAATGAATTCTTTAACTTCGGCAGTATTGGAGGAATGGAGTTCTGGATGGAAAGTGATTGTATTGGACAGATATTTAGCGCATTCTATTCTCATATGACGAAGCCCAGGAACCATCATCACGGTAGAGTGGATGGGAAATGGAATGGGATCTAAGGATTTTTTTTAGTTAATTTCTAGGGTGAGTTATCGCATGCATATATTGAGGAAAGATAGGAATTGTAGGATTGGGATCTAAATGTTGTTAGTTTCTTTTTCAATGTTTTGGAATAGTAATTATATGACTTCCAATCATCAGGGTGCCTGGTTCTTTGTCAGAGGGTCCTAGAGCTTAGAGCATCGTTTGGCATGGATCAGGTCCAAAAGGTCTTAAGGTAAGGGATTTATTTTGTGGTGTTTCGGGGGAACGGAAGATAAGGATGCAGTCCAAACTGCTTGTTGGATCAGGGTAGTGCACAGCATCATCTAGGTCTTCGGGTGTTTCTAAGGATACTCTGAGGACATTATTATCGATCAGTATTTGACGGAAGAGGTTCCAGTTAACTGGTCCCCTAATAAATGAAGGCGGAAGTATTTTTTGAATCGGTACTGCAAAAATGTATAAAAGTAAAGGCCTGTGGCATGAGAAAAGATTTTCGAGCCGGGAAATGGAAAAATTTAGTGGGCTGAGACCTTTATGAATAAAAAAATTCAAGGACGTCGGAATTACAGTGAGGACCGGTTGGCCATTACGTATGAGTATCAGGAGAAAGGATGTTGCTCTGATGGGAGTTAAGTGCAAATAGCAATGTTCGCCCTCGGGAATTTCTGGTTCTTGCTCCCCTTTGCTGATGTTTTGCATTTAAGCCTGTACATGGAAGGAAGTGGTGTCCTAAGGAATTAAATTGGAGAAATGGATATTTTAGGAGCTAAATAACACATATTAGTAGACAAGCGAACAAAAGTTATACCAAAAACGTTATTACAGCTCTATAACTATACCATTTACGGGTACTGAGAAAAAAGAGAGTCGGCGCTTACAGAAGAACAGCTTTTTCTGCTGATTTTGTGCATTTTTTAAGGAACTGTTTCAAATATTTTAAAAATTAATCACTGATATGGACAGATAAATGTATTGTCCAGATGTCTTATTTCAAGGCATTTTTTGTTATTGTTGCCATTTCTTTACAAGCAAAGCTTGATTTTCAATATTAGTTTGAATAAATTGATTTTACCAGTGTTTGTGTGCGAAAAATTATCCCTGCAATGCACTGCTTTCGAGATATAAACGAAAACCCAAACATTGGCACTTTTCCTCCCCCTCTCACCTCTCCCCCGGCTCACCACCTAGACGTCAGGACTTTTGATATGTTCATACCCTAAGCACCCTGAACAAGTTCCTGAAGGAATTGCTTAGGTCTCTGCTCATGCACTCTGCATCAACTGTTTGGGCATTCATTGACTGGACTATTGATAAATTTGTCGATACACTGTGTGGATTGATGAGAAATTGATAACTTCACATTAATTGTTAAACCATTATATTTACAGGAACATAGTTATACATAAAGAAAGGACCCTTCACCAAATAACACTATAATAAATCTACGCTTTTTGACCTTTACACCAAAGGCTTCTCTATGCCTTCTAAAGCATATGTCTGTTATATCATAAATAATGGTTACCTTATTTAATATAGAAATATATATTATACACAAATTATATTATAATTATTACATTACATATACCAATGTCTACATGGATTACAATATCAACTTAGCAAAGATATCATAATTCCACAAAATTGAGATCTCATGACAAGACATTCTCAGACATTTGTGATGTTTACATTGAATATATATTATCAAAGTACTTTTTTAGGGCTGTTGTATTTGAGGAATATCCGGATTCTGCAAGTAGTACTAAAGAACTTCCTCAGCGAATAAAGAACAAAACATGTTAATGTGTTCTTAGTCTAAAATATGTTTACTTAATTAGAAATGCAAATCAATAGAACTTATATATTGAAATATTGTTTTTATTGTTAATAACAACCTCAATACAACTGTAAGATTGTTGATTTGATTCTAGTGTTCATTTAAAATTATATTAAAAGAATACTGTACTATATTTCAGGCTGAAATAAGACGACGGAATGTTTATAGGTCCGTTGACCTAAATAATTCTGGTAATAACGTGGATGATGCTGTAGAAGATGCTCATGGATGGGAACCGGTATTTCGTTTTTCTCCTTTAAGTGGTTTCGTTTTACTTCTTATATGGAGCTCAACTATTTTCACCATTGGATTGTATTTCAATGATAATTTGCCTACAACTGACTCAGATGTTTTGACCAAGTAAGCCTAATGCAATTTTATTATTATAAAATTAACTTTCTTTTAATATTGGATTAATGGTTGATTGTAGTGAATAACTGAAGAGAAGTTGGTTGGGGTGTTCAGTCAAAAATAAAAAGTGAAAATAAATAAATTATATTTATTTTTATTTTTATAGAGATTAGAGATACATATGAGATTGAGATAGATAAAGATAAGCGATACATCTGAGTTTGAGTTTTATAAAAATAAAAATCATTTATTTATTTTTACTTTTTTTTTTACTAAACACCGTAACCAACTTCTCTTCAATTATTTTTTAAAACAGTAAAGCTAAGATTTGACCAGATTCATAAATTTAATAATGGGGATGATGTTGCTGTGATTCTACTCTCTTTGCACTCATTCAGGTTTGAAATTCGACATAAATCTTAAATGAAACTATATAAAAAAATGTTTTAATTTTGTATTAGCATTATACACAAGGTAGAGAAGGAGTTTTGATGGATATAAATATTGGAAAACAGATTGTTTTAATTACTTCATTTGAAATCTTGAAAGAGTATGCTAGCCCTCTTTTTATTAATCTGCTATTTTATTTTTATTGTCTTAGTTTTTATTATCTTATCCCATGTAGTCTCTTGCATAGTAATTATCATGAAAATGGTTGTTCTTGTTAAATATCTTAGTAACTGATTGAACGCCAAACATGGTGCTCTACAACTTTTATACTAAAATTTTTTAATTCAGATCAGCTGTTTTCATGTTTCATTCATTTCTAAGTAACTAAGTTGATAAAACTTTCAGAGTTCCAACTATCAGTTTTGGAGAAAATTGCAATTTTATGTATTCATTCACCATAGGATTTAATGGTGTAAAACTTTTATCTTATTTCTTTTTCAATTTAGAATGACTGTTTCCATGGTACATGCATTTGAAATTTGCTCATTCAATATTTTGGTAAAGTTGGTAAAAATCAGTTGTCAATTTTAGCCATAATTCTGCAACAAAGTTATAATATTAAATATTCTTCTGACACAGAATTTAGTGTTCTTTAATTTTTAAAATAAAAAGTCTGAAAATTTTCCTAGATATGAAAATCTCCATGTAAAATGTAACCAATCGACGATAAGGTAAAAAGTCATAATGCTGAAGTTGTAAATCTTTTTGATTTCAATAGGACAACTAAATTTGAACACTGTTGGTGCCCATTAAATATGAAAATTTGTTGAAACATTATAGAAAAACATAAAATGTTCTAGGCATAAAAAATCTATAGCTATCTGAAGTTTATCCGATGTAAATATAAAAATTAAAAGGACTAAACTTGTGGATCACTACAGAGAAATATCCCTCCTTCCTGCTGCTTATAAGATATTTTTCAATTTTTTTTTCCAACATCTATTACCTTTTGTGGAAAATAAAATAGGTTAATATCAAACAGACTTTATGAAAGGCAAAGTTATGATGGACCAAATCTTCTTTGTGAGAACGATGATGGAGAGAGCGGCTGAGTATAATATAGAGACCCACCACCTCTTTGTGGATTTCTGAGTTGGCTATGACAGCATGATTCGAATGGAGCATTATGATGGAATGATCGCTCTTAACATCCCCTCGAAGCTAGTCCACCTTATCAGATTGACCATGAAGGTTACTCAGTGTTCAATGAGAGTGTGTACATCTGAGTTTTTCCATAGCCACAAGAGACTCAAACAAAGTGATTGTTTAGCATGCCTGCTGTTTAATGTTGCATTGGAATGTGCCATAAGAGATTTAGGACTCCAAATAGGAGTGACGATTTTCAAAAAATGATGCCAAATTCTTGCTTAAGTTGACGATCTGGATGTCGTTGAACAAAAATTTTCTGAGTATAAAGAGCGCCTTCCTAAATTTACAAAATCCAGCCATCAAATTTGGATTGCAGATGAACTAGTCCATAGCAAAGTATATGCTCTGCAATCATAAAAGAGGAAAATATCTAAGAGGGAGAGTAAAAACTGGGAACTTCAACTTCGAATATGTCGAGGAATTTATTTACCTTGGGACTATTGAAAACTAATAATAAATAAAACTAATAAAATAAACTGATAAAGACTATTGAACTCAACTAATAATATGACACCAGAGATTCAGAGGTGGATTATGGCAGCTAATAGATGCTATTATGGGCTACAGAGGCATCTAAAAAGTAAATATCTCTAGGATGAGCTAGATACGTATCTATAAGATCCTGATCGGTCCTGTCCTCACCTATTCATCTGAGTGCTGGACAATGATGAAAGCACTAGAATCAGCTCTATTGAGATTCGAAAAAAAGATTTTAAGAAGGATTGTGGGCCCTACATGTATCAACGATGTATGGAGATCTAGGCTGCATTTATGCTGAGTTTATGAATCTCTACAATGACCTTGACATCATCCATTTAATAAAGGCTGAACCTCTAAGATGGGCAGGGCATTTCGCATGCATGAATTGTGATGAAGTACACAAATTGCTTCTAGAAGAAAAAATATTTGGAAGTAGAAGAATTGGAAGACCTTGTATGCGTTGGGCGAATGGCGCTGAAGTAGATGCTCAGAAGCTATTAGGAATAAGAAATTAGAAAACAGCAGCATAAAACTGAGAAAACTGGCAGCTCCAACTTTAAGAAGCCTTGACTCTCCAATGAGTTGTAGTACCGTTTAGTTACAATAGACCTTCAAAAATAGATATTTGTGGAATGAGGAGAGATCAAGAAAGGATGACCAGTAATGTCAAAAGGATAAACTTTCATATTACTATAGTTTTGGTAGCTAAGCAAGACGTTTACCTCTAATCAACAGATGAGCCTCCAGACTTTTTAGGGGACTTTTATATTATCAATGAGGGGATAAACCTTAATTTATAGGACTATAAGCAGATAAATGAATATCCAGACCTTAAATGGAGAAATTAGAAGAATTTTGAAGCCAGGTGTGATCCTGTGCACATTGAGTTTAGGAGGAAATTAAAGCAGGATACTAACTCCTGTGTTCCACTTAGGAGAGGTAACAAATTTGATTAAGGCAAGACCTTGGGGTGACCATACTGTCATGTCTGATGAGGCACCAAGAGTAGTATCATTTATTTATTATTTTAAGCTTGGATCAGTAAATTTTTTATACCTATTCTTTATTATCATAAAAAATAGTACAAAGTTACATTTTTACAAAAATTTAGACAATAAGTAAAATCAATAATAACAATAAATTAAAACATTTTTCTGCAAACTAGCGTTTCCTGGTGACAGGTGTGTGAACTACGAGAAGGTCTTGCTCATTTGGTGATATCCTAGGGAAGTTGAAGCTGACCTTGATCAGACAGCTAAATCAGGAGAGGTAGAAAATTGAAAGTACATACCTTTCTGCTGCTTAGCATCCAAGTTTCGGTTATAGAAAAAAATTAATTTATCTATTAACATAAAACTTCAAAAATTAATCCCTAGCTTCTCATCCAGCTTCTCTAGCTACACGCATACCAATTTTAGACTAAAACTATTGAGAAGAACACAATCATTTTGTATGTTAGCATGAACCCAATATGCTTCTGTCACCGACCTCTGCTTATTTTTTAAATCACCATGAAAGATTTATTCTTTTATTCTTCAAAAGAGAAAATGTCTCACTGTAATTCTCTTTCCTCTTCTCATTTTGCATCCTCAACAAGCTTAGGCTTGTACAATATATTGGGTTGTCCAGAAAATAATGCAGGATTTTGGTTTAAAAAGAAAGATTTACCACTGTTTTACTTAATAAAAATACTCTCCACTACTATCAATACATTTCTGCCAAAGTGTTGGCAACTTTTCCATTCCCTCAGAATAGAATTTCCCTCTTTAGTATTCATAAACTCCAAGAACGCATTTTATAATTTTCTTTGTCCATTAAATTTTTTGTTACAATACAATTCGGCATTGATGGTTTCTCCAGGATTTAAGAAGCTGTAGTGTATCGCTTTCCTTTGTCGAGCTATTGTCCAGGGTGTTTACTGTTATCGTAAAGTATCCGCTTTTCATCTCAAGTAACAATAATGGACAGAAAAGGGTCATTTTTTTTTCTGCAAAGAAGTGTATCACAAACTTCATACACTGGCTTTTTTGGCGGTCGTTTAATGTGTGTGGAACGCAACTTTGAATCTTTTTCAAATTAACGATCGATTTGCTAATGTTAAGTTTCCCTGCATGTTCCCGAACAGTTGTTCTGGTTTGTTTTTTTCAACCAAAGCCCACAGAACATCATCATCAAGAGTGGAAGGCCTTCCAAGACCTTTGTCTTCAAGGCTGAAGTCGTCTTCCTCCCCAAATTTTTTTAATAACTGTTGAACAGTGCACTCATTAATGCTGCGCTTGCCCATAATTAACATTAGTCATTTTGAATTAACAATGAATTTTTTTAATAAGACTAGACTAATAATAATAATTGAATAATTGAAATACTGTTTAGGGTCATATTTTATCTAAAGTTTATATTATGATTTAAATTATTTTGTTTTGAATCTTTTTTTTTTTTTCTCCCACGTGGAATGGACCAAAAGCAGTTGAATAGATCAAATCAACAAATATGCAATAGAACTGCAAACAGATAACTGGAAAGAAATAAACCAAGACAGGCAACTACGGAATAGGCTTGTTAATGCGACAAAATATCTACAAGGTCTGTAATGCCAACAGAAAAAAATCATTGTTTTTTCTCTAAGAATATGTTAATTAAGTTTTTTATTTATTTATTTTTTTCAGCAGGGGCTAGCTGATGTGCTCAGTTAATAGGGATTAGCGATCCTCTGGTTTCTTGAGTTCAATACACTGCACAAACACACCTACAGAACAGTATAAAATTCACCGAACTGACACAAGAACCCTCATCCGATACACCTATCGTATCACTTTCCCGAGGAAGCCATCTTGGATGAGGTAACAAGTCAGGGTGCTCTGAGGAGGCAACCCCTCAACCTGACTTGGGGCCAGTGGTCTGATAACTCTGCTTCCCTTAAATTAACTTATAAGACCTCAACAACAAGATAAAGCCTGGTAGATTAAATGATAATTAAACTGGAAAACGTCATATGGACTTCAAACTTGGATTTCAAAACACATTATCATTGTTTAGATCGTGGTCGTTGGAACAAATCATTAGCATTACAACAAATCAAATTTACCATATCTTCATAAGTGCACGTCATTGGTCAAATCTCGACTGCAGGATGTTCAGAGGGGGCAATTATTATTATCAGAATCTCAAAATCCAGTTGTCAAAGAAAGAAAATCTCATTATATTGGAATATTGTTAACTCAATGATCCTGATAACTGTAGGGACTTTCAGGAGAGGACTGTTGAAAAAACAAGGGAGGCTTTCAGATCAGCAAATTCCAAAACCATCCAGGACAATTGTGGCAGTTTGTTAAGGGCATTTGAGGCTGTAAATACCAAATGTATGTGCACAAGGTTGGGAGGAGACCCCATGCATTTGAGGTGACGGAGTTCACCTCTACTTCGGATCTACTGTCACACCATCTTCTGTTGGTTTTCCTCTTTTACCTTATTGCTTCCTCACTACCGAAGATAGAGAAGCTTTGTATTATTGCAAGAGTCTAAAAAAATGTTTATGCTCAGAATCAAAAATTTCCCCTCGCATTTTATGTTTCATATATCAAGGATCAAATTTGGTTTGGTGTCTGTCTGTAATCAAATCGGTGTGACAGGCATATCACCTACTATCATTAATCCAATTTTCATGAAATTTTTAGGGATTGTATGGATAGGTGCCTATATGGTCCTATATAAATTCATCAACTTCCATCCAATACTTTCGGTTAGCCAAGTGAAAATGGGTACTAGTAAAACAATGATGCTGTACCATTTTTATTATAATTCCATACACAACTTTCTCTAAAATTTGTGAAAATGTATTTTCCTTGATACGCTTATTTCTCAATAACTGCTAGTTTGAATTGACCCAAATTTGAACGAAAGTTGGGGATTGATTAGCAAATAATCAAGTGACTTTCAATTATAACAAATTCGATCCACTACATTAAAATAAATAACTTCGGCAATAAAAATCTCGTTACTTCATTTTAGTAAACTTTAAATGAAAAATAAGAGCTTAATAACTAATAGTGTAATAGGTTAAACATGCAAGTGTAGGTTAATAGGTGAAATATAAAAATACACTTTCAAAAAATCACTCTAGGCATATGACGTAGCTCAGAAACTGGAGTTATGTGGTTTATAAAAACAAATGGATATATGAAGTTTTTGTTGTCTATCTTCGATATAATAAATAGGGTTGTGTTATTTTAATAGTGTTAATGAGTTGTTTCAAATTAGTTGTAAGGATTAAGGTTTAGCTCTATTAAAAATGCACTTCTAAAACTCTGTAATAGTCCAACATTGCTAGAAAATAATTTCTATTCTGCTATGTATAAAGGACGGCTGATTGGTAAATTTAAATCTACATTATAAATTAGACATTACTGCATATGGGGAGCATCCCTCGGGTGGCAGTTGTGGGGATGGTCGGTGGAAATTCCCTGGAAGTTCCTCCCGGCTAAGTCCGATGGACTCGCTGACCATCAATGAGAGAGGCGATTCAGACTTGCTGGAGGGTTTGACGTAGGATTGAATGCCCTACTCACATATCTTTAGTTCACCATACACCACAAATAGTCATGGATCTCCCTAAGGTAAAACACTCATTATCTGGAGGTAAACTAGCCCCACATTCAAGTCTCCGGGTGGGGACTGCTTTAGGGGATTCATGGCACAAGTTTAAAAATAGGGATTTAAGTATTGGTATGTGGAACGTAAGGAGTTCGAATTCAGCAGGTGGATTAAAATTGGACATGAATGAGGTTAATGGGTACAATTTGGATTTCATGGCTTGGCAAGAAGTTCGTTGGACAGGGGAGATCTCGATGAGGGAAGGAAAGTATACTATTTGGTATGGAGGAAGCAGGAATCATTACGGTGTACCGAGTTTCTAATTAAAAATAGATTGCTACCCGCTTTGAGGAACATACAATTCTTTAGTGATAGAATTTCAGTAGCTATATTTCAGGGCCGTTGGTTTAAAATCGTGTTAACAAACATACATTGTCCAACAAAAGACAGTGACGATGAATTCAAATGTGAATTTTATGATAAACTCAAATGGATTTATGATAAACCACCGTGAAACTCCATGAAAATAATTGTAGGTGACACAAACGCAAAGGCAGGGAGAGAAGAAGTTTATGTTCTGACAATTAGTACAAAAAGTTTGCACAAATATAGTAATGATAATGGGATCCGTCTGATAAACTTTGCCATCTCGAAAAACCTGATAATTAAAAGTACGATCTTTGAACATAAGGATATTCATAAATATACTTGGACATCACCGGATTCTCAAACACGAAATCAAATCGATCATGTCTTGATGCAACATAGCTGGTAAAGCAGTATAATTAATTTGCTCTTATCGCGGAGCAGAATGTGGGTCGCATCATGAATTAGTAATCACGAAATTTCAACAAAAACTTCATATTAAAAAAAAAACCGTTTTGATTTTAAGAATTTTAATTTGGAAAAGTTAACAAATCCATCAATTAGAACTCGATTCGAGCTAGATGTTAAGAATAGGTTTGAAGCTTTAGAACGTTCTGACGAGGACCATGAGAATATTGACAAGTTATGAATAGAGATTAGGGGTAATATTAAAGCGGTCGGTAACTTGTGTCTAGAAAAAATGAAAATAAGAATAACAAACCGTGGTTTGATGAGGATTGCTTAAAAATGTACGAAAAAAGAAAAACCGCTGAATTAAAAGCTCTAAGTAATCCTAGCCAAGACAATCTGGAATAGTTCCGAACCTCAAAGAATAAAACGACACAATTGCTCAAAAATAGAAAAAGGGAGTATCTTAAAAATAAAATAATTGAAATAGAAACTAATAGAATCAAAAATAATGTAAGAGACACGTTCAAAGGTATAAACAGATCACGTAAATGTTTAGGGCCCATCACTTTTGGAATTAGGGATGAAAATAACAATATTCTGACCAATCCGGTTGACATATTAAATAAGTTTAAGAACCACTTTGACAGTATTTTAAATACGGGAAATTATGATCTGTGTTCTCCATCTGAGTACCAGGGTGCTGAACCATTAATAGAAGAACCGAGTAAAGAGGAAGTTGAAGTAGCTATTGGAAAATTGAAATCTTATAAAGCAGCGGGAACCGATAATATTCCTAGTGAACTAATTAAGGCATGTGGGGAAGCTGCAGTTTCTAAAATACATTTATTGGTTAAAAAGATCTGGGAGAATGAGAAATTACCTGAAGAATGAAAAGAATCTATTCTTAATCCGATTCACAAAAATGGCGCAAGGGCGGACTGTAATAACTATCAGAGACTACCAATGCGGATTTAGACGGAATCATTTGACTATTGATCAAATATTTTGTTTACGGCTAATATTGTAGAAAAAATTAGAGTGCAACGATGTTGTTCACCAGCTGTATATTGATTTCAAAAAGGCTTACAATTCTATTGACTGCCAGAAACTGTATAATGTTCTAATCGATCAGGGATTAAAAAAAACTAGTAAATCTAGTCAGGATGTGTTTGACAGAAACTCTCAATAAAGTAATAATTTGTCCGAAAATTTTGAGGTTCGTTCGGGTTTAAAACAAGGTGATTCCCTTTCGCCTGTCCTGTTCAATTAGGCATTAGAACATGCCATTAGGGAGGTAATGCATACAGAAAAAGGGTTGAATCTGGGTGGGACAGCACCTGTGCTTGGCTATGCGGATGATCTTGTTCTGTTAGCCAAGATGCGGAAACTATAAAACTAAATACAACTATGTTAATGAAAGCCGGTAAAGAACTAGGGCTCAAAATAAACACAGATAAGACAAAATATATGGTTAGCTGCAATGATAGCGATATTGCTGGTGATATCGATATAGATGGTAATATGTTTGAACAGGTAGAGACTAGAAAAAACAAAATTGAAGAGGAGATAAAGGTTAGGCTGAAGGCTGGAAATGCTTGTTATTTTTTTGTGACAAAACTACTTAGCTCGCACCTCTTGTCCTGGAACTTAAAAATTAGAATCTTTAAAACCATTATCTTACCTACAGTTCTTTATGGATGCGAACATTAAGAGATGAGCAACATCTTAAGGTTTTTGAATATAAAGTATTGTGTAGAATATTCGGACCGAAGAAGGATGAGTTAACCGGAGAGTTCAGACTGTTACACTACGCTGAATTGCATGAATTGTATCTGGGTAATGTAATTGAGCATTCCATTGCTGCAAATAAAATGGACTTTTAAAATTGTTGGGCTTAGTAATGAAAGAATTCCTAAAAGGTTAATATTTGCTGTACCGAATGGTAAACGTCCAAGGGGTAGACCGAAGGGAAGGTGGGAAGATTACATTAAAGCCTATCTGAAGGAACTGGTTTTGGATGGGGAACGGTGGAGAGAGGTGTGTAATAAGCGATTGATGGTGTCGCCATCGAACCTTCCGGTTCGCTAAGCCTTTTATTATTATTATCATAAATTAAAATCATATTTGATGAACTAAAAATAACTAGAGATGGTCAATGGTAGAAAGATGGTAATAACTGCCAACAGATTCAGTTCAGTTTGGCATCGTTACCTGAATGAGGTACTGAATGTTTGCAAAAACACCGACTTCTGCACACTTGCAAGATAAGGAGACCTCCCTTTGTAAATTTGATTATTTTAAAAATTTTCTTTACCCAATACAACTGGTGAGGAAGCTATACTGATTTACTTGGCAGATTTTTTTTGAGATTTGTTTTCATTATACCAAAAATAACAGTAATGCTTATAATTAGAACATAAACGGAAAATGTTTCTTTTCGAGAAATTAGTTCATATATACTGATATGTTCATAATAATGATTTTATTTTGTAAAAATCTATTAATTTTGTTTTTAGGTTTGATTTCAAAACGGATAATGTACTTCAAGATCTTAAGATATTAGCTAGCTTTGGACCAAAAGTCACTGGCAGTCATGCGAATGAATATGAAGCCGTCAACTTTTTACATAATCGTATCGTTGACATTAAAACCAATGGTGGATCGGCCAATGAAATTTCTTATGATCTACAAAAAGTTTCTGGAAAATTTCCTCTTACCATTTTTTCAAAAACTTATGTCGTTACCTATGAAAATATCCAAAATATCGTAGTAAAAGTTGGACCGAGAGGGATGTCCAACTATAGTTTATTAATAAATTGCCACTTTGATTCTGTACCTACTAGCCCAGGTATGTATTTTATTACTATTTATTAAAACTTATAATTAATAATAAGATTATTTCTTTCATCATTTTTATTAATTCTTCCTTTTCTATTCAGTTTAATAAACCATAATGACAACCTCTTCTTTGCTATGTTCTCACTATTTTGAACTATATTAAGATTAATATATTTAAATTTTTTTAATATTTAAATACTATTTTTTCTACAAAAGTTGTTGATAGAAAAATAATATCCCACGGTTGTTATCAAAGATAAGTTTTTTTTATTTTATTTTTTAATAATAATAAATAATATATTTATCTTAAAACTATAAGGTCTTGTTGACAAAGGTATAATGTAAGCTCTTGTAAACAAAGGTATAGGTGGCCAACTTCCATATCTCTCTCTCTCTCTCTATATATATATATATATATATATATATATATAGATATATCACATGAAATTTTAGATAGATAATCAAGATTTAAATAACTCATTTAAATTTCACAATGTTTGGGTATTGAGGGGCTGAATGTGATTCAGATCATTTTCTTGTTAGAAGAAAAACCAAAGGGATAATAGTCATGAAAAAAATATTTAAAAAATAGAAAGAAAAATCAGTAGCACAAAAAAATACATAAAATTAAATAATTGCAAGAATAAATCATACATGGGCTTTTTGAATGAAGAATGAACCAGGAACTTGAGAATAGCTTTGATGGCAATACAGGACAGTCTCAATATTCTGAACCCCTAATAATCCGAAACCCCAGGCAATCCGAACAAGAAACAAAAAAAAGTTAAAGTTTACTGGTGAGAGACAGAATATGAAATGGCTCTGTTCTCAGTACATATTCCTTTTTTTTAAATTATGCCGCTCTTAATTGGCTTCCTCTATCAGAGATCTTGCATATAGCTTCCTTTCTCGGCAGATTCATGAGAACTTGATCCGCTTCATTAAACAATTTTCTCCATTGCTTTTTCAAAATACTGCTCTTTACGGATTCCAGTAGAGCCTTACTAGTAGTAGAGCCTTATTTGTCTTATTTATTTCTTTTTTTGCTCTATGATATGATATTTCATTTTCTGACTGGTTCAATGTGGAGCCTTCCTTGGCGAGTTTATCAGCCATTTCATTGCCATGGAGACCACAGTGACTTTGTACCCTTTGAAAGAATACCTCTGTTCGTTGAAGAAGTAGTTTCTATATGATGTTTTGGCACTTTAGAATATCCTGAGCAAAGGATTCATTGGGCCGTGACACAGCGAGAATAACCGTCTTTGAATCCACAAACAATGCTATATTTTTGGCATCTAAGTGTGACAAGGCTTGCAGTGCCAATAAAATTGCTCTTATTTGGCTGTCAAAATTTGAGGCTCATTCCCCAACAGGTTTCGAAATAGCAAACAGTTGTGAGTATGCACATGCTCCTCTATTGTGTGTTGCTAGTTCAGCAGACCCATCGGTGTAAACATGAATCCATGGAGGGCTGGGATAACGTTCAGCAATCATTTCCAGAGCTGAAGATAATTCTTCTGGTGTAACCTCTTCTTTTTTAATGGATCTAATAAGTTTAAGATTATATGATGCTGTTTTTAAGGGAGGAGGTTATCAGCCCAAACTCTGCCCCCGAGTCAGGTGGGAGGGACTGCCCCCTTTGAGCTTCCTGACCTGCTCCTCCGTGGGGGCGGCTACCTAGAGAAGGTAACCCTAGGGTGTATACTGTTTGTGACCTTTGTCTGTATAGTGTGGGGGTGTGTGTAGTGTGCTGTATTAGTGTACTGAGTGTGTGTTGTGTAATTGTTCCCTCTACCTGGAGGACCAGTGGCTGATTGCGGTACAATGACCGGGCGATGGGGCTGCCACCTCCCTACTTGATGATGCTTGAATAGACAAAACATTAATGAGTTACTTAACCTTCAATTTATAGATTCAAGGCTTTGTATTTGGAATTTATCAATTATATCTTAAAATTTAATTTATGTCTCAGTAGGAGTTTTTCATCCTTTATATTAATATTATTATTATTTTAGGAGCCAGTGATGATGGTTTAAATTGTGCCGTGATGCTAGAAATGATAAGAGTTTTATCTTTGTCTCCTAAAAAATTGCCCCATAATATAATATTCTTATTTAATGGTGCTGAGGAAAATCCGTTAATTGTAAGTCAAGGTTTTATTTTATATTAATAAATATTATGTAACAAGGCACTCAATAAAACACACACTCACATCCTCACACAGATCATTATGTCCGTATGTGTATAAATCTGCAAAGTTGTTTTAATTGATGAATTTAATTTATTTTTTAGGGGTCTCATGGATTCATAACTGAACATAAATGGGCTCATGAAATTAAAACATTTATAAATTTAGAAAGTTGTGGTGCCGGAGGTAAAGAAACTTTGTTCCAAGCAGGACCAAACCATCCTTGGTTAATAAAGGTAATTCTGATATTATTTCTTCCTCTTTTTTTTTTTTTTTTAATTTACTTTTAAGTTGTTGTTTTGTTTATATTTGAATTTCTCCTATGGGAAATTAAATGTTGAAAACTCTTATTGCATTATCCTATTATTGACAGTTTGTCAATATTAGGCTTCATCCCCATGGGTTGATGGTTTAAAGAAAGTTTTTTAGGGTTCAGTTAATATTGCATTGTTGATAAAAACAATTATCATTGTTTTGTTAGCAAGTATGCTGATAATAAATCAAATAAAATTGAATATGAAAAAAATTTAAACTGTAGAATTTTTTTTGAGGGGGAGGTGGAGAGAATTGACCAAAAGTTTCCAACAGAATAAAAACAGCTAATAATGTGTATTATCCACTTTGTAACACTAAAGTAAGGAGAAAAGGGATGTGAGAGGAGTGGCCGAATGGGCTAACGCGTGTGCACTGCACTGCCGTTGCCCGGCAACCTGATAAATGAATCAAAGATATAAAAATAGACACGAGTTCACGTCCTGGTGCCTGGGGTCTTTTAAATCCCCGCTCACACCCCCCAAAAAAAAAAAAGGAGAAAAGGGATATGAAAAATGCTGTTAAACTACACATATTAATAGCATTCTTCCTACAGACTGGAAATGGATGCTTGTTTCCATTGAACAGACACTGGAGCAGAATCGAAGCCACCGGAATGGAATACTCACTGTGAGGGAAACTGTCGAAAAGAAGCAGCTAAAGTGGTTTAGTCATCTGTGCTGAAAGAATAAAGACCAGAAGTTTTTGAAGCTAACCCTATGATAGAAGTTGGCAGTAGAAGGAAAAGATTCTGAATTACATGAAAGCACTAGCTACAGATTGTAATGCTTAGCTGACTTGGAGCAAGGCACCTCCACACTAAGAACCACATAAGAGAAATATGAAAAGAGAAGAAGAGATGCAACAGTTTTTAGATTTTCTGTTTTCTTACTATTGCCAAAAATAATATTCAGTGTTTTCTCTGTAAATTATAATTTTTGGGAGGTAATGTTTTATGCTGGCCCCTTAGCATCCAATCCCATATCTTAAAATATACTTAAACAATGCATGCTCATAATTTCCTCAAGACATTTATATGTCACTTCCTATAAAAGGTAATGTAAATAGTAACACCTATATTTTTCAACCACACTTAAGATTTTTTGATAATGTTGTTGTAACACGTGCATCCATAGTATTTGATTTCAGGATCATCAATTGAAGCCATTTCTGCTCAATATAAAGCCCTCACATACCATGTTCCAAATCTATAAACCTTTTCCATTGCGCCGTGTCTTTTCCGTGACAGTCCGATTTCCAATGCTTGGTTTTTGAGCTTGAATAACAGTGACATTTTTTTTTTAGAGATTGGGTTGGTAGCCCTACCTCTAACCCTCCTGTTATATCCTGGCTTGGGACCAGCAGTCTAGCTTGCTAACCACACAGGCACAGTTACTATTATGAATATCAACTTTAAATATTTTATTATATTTTACAGTATCCTTAATTTTCAAAGTTGTACTTGTGTTATTTGAATTACTTTTAACATTTATGGACAGTATCTTTTTTATTTATCATTTATTGAAGGGCTTTATGTTTTTTACTTGAACTTTTTAAGCTTATGATTTCTCGGATACTTATAGTGGGTTTGTTAATATATAGAAATATATAAAATATTTGTTCAAACATCTAAATAAATCTGTTAAAAGATTTACAAAATCACACTTTCATAAATTTAAAAATGATTTGAAAACAGTTAACGAAAAACCATTGATTGAAATTTAAAAATGATTTTAAAATATTGAACAAAAAATCATTGATTTTTCTAAATTAAATATTTTGTTCTTAGACATATGGAGAAGCTGCTAAATATCCGAATGGGTTAGTAATTGCTGAAGAAATATTTCAGAGTGGCCTGATTCCTTCAGATACAGATTTTAGAATATTTCGAGATTTTGGTCACATTCCAGGTATTATATTCAATAAATAAAAAATAAAAATATGTTTTCATTTTTAAAAATTAAGACTAGGTGAACATCATCAAAAAAATGCAAATAGACCCATACCTATCCATTTGTACCAGCTGGGCAAATATGAAACTGAATTTTAAACATATATGGCTCTTGTTGTTAATGTAGTTACTATTAATATTGGCACCATTTTGTTTTATCAACAACTAGAATAAACTTTTCAACTCACAAAAATATAAGTTTCAATTAAAAGCGTTGTTTGAATAGTGTTAAACATGTCGAGTTTTGTGCCTACAAACTATGATTTATGGACAGCATTAGTTTTCGGTTACCATTAAAGAAAATTTGCTGTTAAAACCTGGCAAAACTGTTAATATTATATGCTATCAACAACAAATACTCAATTTGACTTGAGTGAGTGGACTGTGGACGGAACAGGCAACCCTTTAATTCTGCTCCGTGTTTAGTGCTGTTTGTGTTTATTTAAAGTTTTTTTTTCAGTTTATTTAACATTGACTATTAGATCTTTTGATAACAGTTATCACTGTTATAGAAGTATTTCAATTAAACTTGTTGCAAAGAAGTAATTAACACATTCATTATGAGTGATACAGAAGAGCAAGGTAGTAGGGGTATTAATGCGGTAAACAAAGGAGTGGGGAGAAGCAATGCTGAAGGTAATCCTTTCAACTTACTCTTTAATAAGCTTGAATCCCTTAGAAACGAAATACTATTTTTGCGTAAGGATTTAAATTCTATGGATAAAAGAATTTCTGATAATTTTAATAAATACAATTCAGAAATTTTAAGTATGAAAAAAGACAATTAAAAATTTAAAAAAGAAGTTGTGTATTTAAGACAACATTTTGCTACAAAGGATCAATATCATCAAAATAATAGAATCAAATTTATAAATATTCCTCGAATGGAAGGAGAAGACATTTTAGCTATCATCAAAAGTATTAACGGTACTACTGGCTTCCAGCTGGACGAAAAATTAATTAACTCTTTTTATAGAATAAAAACTAATTCAGGTAAAAGGCCGATTGTGGTTAAATTCCTAAGGAATATTGATAAAACTGAATTCCTTAAGTTATATAGATTAAAAAAGAGTTTGATTAACACGGAATTGTTTAATATAACCCCAGCATTACCGGTGTTTGTGTCAGAACTGTTATCTCCCTACAGTGCTTGGCTTTTTAAACAGCTCAAGTCTAACCAAGAGAAACGTAATCTAAAATATGTATAGACGAGGAATAATCGGGTTCTAGCCAGACAAGAGGTCTGAACTCCTACAATTGTTATTCGCACAGAAGAAGATATCCTAAAAATAGCTGCTAAATATGGTGACCTTACTTGGGAGAGAGATTCTGGCGAGGAAAGAGGAACAGATACAAGCGAGGCGAGTAGAAAAGATGGCACTTTACGGAAGAAGAGGAATGAACGAACGGCAGCTAAAGCTGTTTCTTCACAGAAGTCATTGGACAGTTTTTTACGAAAGTAGAAGGAAAAGTAAATTTAAAAAATTGTTTATTTAAAGGTAATTTGTTTAGTATTGTTTATTTTAATATTGAAGGTTTAATAAGTTATTTAATGTAGATTCTGAGGTTATCAATTTTTTACTTAGTAATCCTGTTATTTGTCTTTCCGAAACTTTCATAACTAATCCAACATTTAATAAACCAACCTGGCTAAAGGATTATACCGAATTTGTTTCAGTAGCTTCTCAAAAATTTAAGAAAGGTCGTTCTCCTGGAGATTTCAAAACTTTGGTAAACAAACTTTTTTGTGAGGAAGTGACTTTATTTGATTTTTCTGATACATGTTTGTGTATCAAAGTTAAAACAAATTCTTTTTCTTTTTTCATTGGAAATGTTTATTGGAGCTCTTTGATTAATATAAATTATTGTATTCTGGATTTGGAAGAACTATTCAATAGAATGAAATCAATCAGCATAATACAGTATTGGGTAGGGACTGGAATGCAAGATTAGGTTCAGGGGATGTAATTGATGATTTACTTGTGGAAGGTTCATATCTGTTCAGTCCCAGAACTAGTTTAGTTAATGTTTGTAATGCTAAAGGTAACCAATTAATTAATTATTTTGAAGAATATGGTTTAATATTATTAAACGGTAGGATACTTAGCGATACACCTGGTCAGTTTATGAATATTACAGCTAGAGGGTGTAGTGTTGTTGATGCTGTTTGGATATCCCCAACTATGATTGATTTCATTCAAGATTTAAAAGTTTTGGATGTTTCAGAATGCCTGTGGTTGTTTATTTAAATAAGTTAAATAAAGAAAACGTGAAACTTGAGGTGAAGAAAAAAGAAAAATACTATTTAGATTTAGATGAAAAAAATATAAATTCCTACCAGGTATTGGTTTCAAACGCAAATAACATTTACTTTAATTCTAGTTCAGTGAATGCTTTGTATAGAAATATGATTAACTGTTTTTTGATCTGTGCACTCGAATCTGAACTTCTCAAGTGAAAATGTTTTGTTTATTCCCGTAAAACTTTTAAAGATAAATTGTGGTTTGAAGAGGAGTAAGAGGAGCAGAGAAGCAAAAAACATTTTGGGAAATGTTTTAAAACATTAAAGTGTGAAGGTATTCACAGGAAAATGTCACTGTTTTTATCAATAGTAAAAAACAATACAAAAAATGTGTAAGTGTAGCAAAATAAAAAAAAAATTCAATTGACTTTTAAACTCATTATCAGATGTCAAAGAAGTTAAAATGTTTTGGCAAATATTTTAATAATCTGAATATGGTTGAAGTTGCGGTTTCTATTGAACAATTTATCTGTTTTTATAAAGAATTTTATGCTGGAAAGGACTCAATTTCTGACTTGATATCCACCAATTCCGTTTTAGAATTAGATAATCCTATAAATCTGGATAAACTTCAGAAAGCAGAAAAACTAAATTGAAAAAAAGCATCTGGCACCGATCAGTTGCCATATGAAGTTTATAAACTTATGCCTCTGAATTGGGACCACTACCACTGTAACCTTTTTAACAACGTTAAAAGGTGCTACTTCATTTATATAAAAAGGAGATGTTGAGGACCCCGCCAATTACAGGAGAATAGCACTGATAAATTATTTTGTGAAACTGATTTCAATTATTCTAGCTGATAGAATTACTCAATGGGCAGAAAAATCATAACTTGATTCCAGTCGAACAAAATGGTTTCAGGCCGGGTAGAGGCTGCGTTGATAACATTTTTACTTTAAATTCAGTAATAAATATCTCACTGAGCTACAAAGGCAACACTGTCTTTGCGACATTTGTTGACTTTAAGCGGGCATTTGATTCACTGGATTATACAAAATTGTGGCAAAAACTTCATTTGGATTGGGTTCTAAAATAATAAAAAATTTATGAAAATTATGCAAACAAGGTACTATAATTTTAAAGGATGAACTTAATATGTAATCAGCTAAAATCAGTCAAGGAGTATAACAGGAAGACTCCCTTAGTGCTCTAATATTTTCGTTATTCATTTCAGATATAATGTTTCATTTTAAAAATTATGGATGTACTGAAATAAATATTGACCATATAACAGAAATATCCGGGCTGATATATTAAAAACCACCACCAACGACCAAAGAAGAAGATTGATGTAGCTAAACTTAAGGACTCAGACCACCAATATTCGTATCAACAAGCTGTGGAGACGAAACTTAATGAAGATGTAATTAATGACAGCTCTATGGTCGATGAACAGTGGAAGAGATGCAGCAACGCAATGAAACAGGCAGCAGAAGAATCTCTTGGCTACGAGACTAAATCTAGAAGGCCTCCATGGTTTGATGCTGAGTGCCTTCAAGCAGTAAAAGTGAAAAATGAAGCCTACAGAAAGAAGGTTCAGCGTCCCACAAGGCTCTCCCAAGAAACATATCGAAGAAAAAGACGCGAAGAGAAGAGATTATTCCGCGGAAAGAGAAGAGCTTGGGAAAACAAGAACATGGAGGATATAGAGGCATTGCGCGGCCAAAATGAAAGTCGGCTGTTTTTTCAGAGAATAAACGAGGGTAGAGCAGCTTTCAGGCCCAGAGTGACGGCATGCAAAGACACGAATGGATCTCTTTTAAGCCACAAAGATGACGTACTAAGGAGATGGGTACAACATTTTAAAGACGCATTAAACAGAGGAACGGTGCCTGGAGAAGTAGGAGTAATGAAGGAAGACTCCCTGAATTCTATTGAACCCCCGGATGAGGAGGAAATGGAAAATGCCCTGATGAAATTGAAAAATGGAAAGGCGCCAGGCCCGGACGGAATCCAGTCAGAGCTGTTGAAATGTGGAGGTGAAGAACTTAAGAAAGCTCTGCATGATTTAATGCTGACCATCTGGGAGAGGGAAGCTATGCCTACGGAATGGGCAACAGCCATTATCTGCCCAATACATAAGAAAGGAGATCAAACAGAATGCGCTAACTATCGAGGAATCTCACTCCTTTCGTGTGCTTATAAACTGCTCTCTAACATTCTTTTTGAGAGGATTCGCCCGTATTCTGAAAAGGAACTGGGGAAATATCAGGCTGGATTTCGAAGAGGACGCTCAACCACTGATCAACTGTTCTCTCTGAGGATGATCCTAGAAAAGACTATGGAGCGTAAAGTAGTCACCCACCATTTATTCCTAGACTTTAAAGCAGCATACGACAGCGTTGATAGAACGCAACTATACTGTGCCTTGGAGGAGCTAAGCATCCCTCAGAAGCTCGTACGCCTAATCAAGATGACCATGGACAGCTCGAGATGTAGAATACGCGTCGGTTCTGACGACTCCGAAGAGTTTAAAGTGAGCAGTGGGGTTAGGCAAGGGGATGCCCTCGCCTGTCTATTGTTCAACTTGGCAGAGGAGAAAGCTGTAAGAGACTCCGGTATTCAGACCAACGATATAATCTTCAATCGCCTGACACAGCTTCTTGGTTGTGCTGATGATATTGACATAATGGGTAGGTCTGAACAGGCTCTCAGAGAAGCGTTTATAGGCCTTGAAGCAGCTGCAAGACCACTTGGTCTAGAAGTCAACGAGAGGAAATCTAAGTATATGAGAGTTGGTGGTGAGGTGGATCTGAACTCTCCATTTGAGGTAGGTTCTTTTAAGTTTGAGAGAGTGAAAAGTTTTATATACCTTGGGTCTGAAATTAATAGCAAAAATGACATGGCTCAAGAAATACAAAGAAGGATCACGGCTGCCAATAGATGTGTCTATGGACTTGGCCGACACTTAAGAAGTAGGTACCTCTCAAAGAAGACCAAGCTGATCATATACAAGACTCTTGTTCGGCCTGTTTTGACATATGGCTCAGAGGCTTGGACGATGACCAAAAACGATGAGATGAAGCTGAGTGTGTTTGAGCGAGGAGTCCTCAGAAGGATTTATGGTCCAGTAAAGGAGGGTGATGTCTGGAGGAAAAGAAAAAATAGGGAGCTCAGTTCTCTCTATGCAGACATCGAAGTAGTCACCTATATTAAACTGGCCAGACTAAGGTGGGCAGGGCATGTGGCCAGAATGAGCACCGTTGAGATACCCAAGAAAATAATGATGGAGGAGCTGCACCTCGCAAGACGGGTAGGAAGGCCGAGGACGAGGTGGTTGGACAACGTGGCCTATGATGCACGAACCCTGCTTGGTGTACGGAACTGGAGAGCTGCAGCAGAAGACAGAGCCAACTGGCGGAGGCTCTTGGAGGAGGCCCAGTCTCGGTAACGGGATGTCGTGCCACACATGAATGAATGATGAATGAAAAAACAATAGAAAAAAATGTGTAAGTGTAGCAAAATAAAAAAAAAATTCAATTGACTTTTAAACTCATTATCAGATGTCAAAGAAGTTAAAATGTTTTGGCAAATATTTTAATAATCTGAATATGGTTGAAGTTGCGGTTTCTATTGAACAATTTATCTGTTTTTATAAAGAATTTTATGCTGGAAAGGACTCAATTTCTGACTTGATATCCACCAATTCCGTTTTAGAATTAGATAATCCTATAAATCTGGATAAACTTCAGAAAGCAGAAAAACTAAATTGAAAAAAAGCATCTGGCACCGATCAGTTGCCATATGAAGTTTATAAACTTATGCCTCTGAATTGGGACCACTACCACTGTAACCTTTTTAACAACGTTAAAAGGTGCTACTTCATTTATATAAAAAGGAGATGTTGAGGACCCCGCCAATTACAGGAGAATAGCACTGATAAATTATTTTGTGAAACTGATTTCAATTATTCTAGCTGATAGAATTACTCAATGGGCAGAAAAATCATAACTTGATTCCAGTCGAACAAAATGGTTTCAGGCCGGGTAGAGGCTGCGTTGATAACATTTTTACTTTAAATTCAGTAATAAATATCTCACTGAGCTACAAAGGCAACACTGTCTTTGCGACATTTGTTGACTTTAAGCGGGCATTTGATTCACTGGATTATACAAAATTGTGGCAAAAACTTCATTTGGATTGGGTTCTAAAATAATAAAAAATTTATGAAAATTATGCAAACAAGGTACTATAATTTTAAAGGATGAACTTAATATGTAATCAGCTAAAATCAGTCAAGGAGTATAACAGGAAGACTCCCTTAGTGCTCTAATATTTTCGTTATTCATTTCAGATATAATGTTTCATTTTAAAAATTATGGATGTACTGAAATAAATATTGACCATATAACAGAAATATCCGGGCTGATATATTAAAAACCACCACCAACGACCAAAGAAGAAGATTGATGTAGCTAAACTTAAGGACTCAGACCACCAATATTCGTATCAACAAGCTGTGGAGACGAAACTTAATGAAGATGTAATTAATGACAGCTCTATGGTCGATGAACAGTGGAAGAGATGTAGCAACGCAATGAAACAGGCAGCAGAAGAATCTCTTGGCTACGAGACTAAATCTAGAAGGCCTCCATGGTTTGATGCTGAGTGCCTTCAAGCAGTAAAAGTGAAAAATGAAGCCTACAGAAAGAAGGTTCAGCGTCCCACAAGGCTCTCCCAAGAAACATATCGAAGAAAAAGACGCGAAGAGAAGAGATTATTCCGCGGAAAGAGAAGAGCTTGGGAAAACAAGAACATGGAGGATATAGAGGCATTGCGCGGCCAAAATGAAAGTCGGCTGTTTTTTCAGAGAATAAACGAGGGTAGAGCAGCTTTCAGGCCCAGAGTGACGGCATGCAAAGACACGAATGGATCTCTTTTAAGCCACAAAGATGACGTACTAAGGAGATGGGTACAACATTTTAAAGACGCATTAAACAGAGGAACGGTGCCTGGAGAAGTAGGAGTAATGAAGGAAGACTCCCTGAATTCTATTGAACCCCCGGATGAGGAGGAAATGGAAAATGCCCTGATGAAATTGAAAAATGGAAAGGCGCCAGGCCCGGACGGAATCCAGTCAGAGCTGTTGAAATGTGGGATGAAGAACTTAAGAAAGCTCTGCATGATTTAATGCTGACCATCTGGGAGAGGGAAGCTATGCCTACGGAATGGGCAACAGCCATTATCTGCCCAATACATAAGAAAGGAGATCAAACAGAATGCGCTAACTATCGAGGAATCTCACTCCTTTCGTGTGCTTATAAACTGCTCTCTAACATTCTTTTTGAGAGGATTCGCCCGTATTCTGAAAAGGAACTGGGGAAATATCAGGCTGGATTTCGAAGAGGACGCTCAACCACTGATCAACTGTTCTCTCTGAGGATGATCCTAGAAAAGACTATGGAGCGTAAAGTAGTCACCCACCATTTATTCCTAGACTTTAAAGCAGCATACGACAGCGTTGATAGAACGCAACTATACTGTGCCTTGGAGGAGCTAAGCATCCCTCAGAAGCTCGTACGCCTAATCAAGATGACCATGGACAGCTCGAGATGTAGAATACGCGTCGGTTCTGACGACTCCGAAGAGTTTAAAGTGAGCAGTGGGGTTAGGCAAGGGGATGCCCTCGCCTGTCTATTGTTCAACTTGGCAGAGGAGAAAGCTGTAAGAGACTCCGGTATTCAGACCAACGATATAATCTTCAATCGCCTGACACAGCTTCTTGGTTGTGCTGATGATATTGACATAATGGGTAGGTCTGAACAGGCTCTCAGAGAAGCGTTTATAGGCCTTGAAGCAGCTGCAAGACCACTTGGTCTAGAAGTCAACGAGAGGAAATCTAAGTATATGAGAGTTGGTGGTGAGGTGGATCTGAACTCTCCATTTGAGGTAGGTTCTTTTAAGTTTGAGAGAGTGAAAAGTTTTATATACCTTGGGTCTGAAATTAATAGCAAAAATGACATGGCTCAAGAAATACAAAGAAGGATCACGGCTGCCAATAGATGTGTCTATGGACTTGGCCGACACTTAAGAAGTAGGTACCTCTCAAAGAAGACCAAGCTGATCATATACAAGACTCTTGTTCGGCCTGTTTTGACATATGGCTCAGAGGCTTGGACGATGACCAAAAACGATGAGATGAAGCTGAGTGTGTTTGAGCGAGGAGTCCTCAGAAGGATTTATGGTCCAGTAAAGGAGGGTGATGTCTGGAGGAAAAGAAAAAATAGGGAGCTCAGTTCTCTCTATGCAGACATCGAAGTAGTCACCTATATTAAACTGGCCAGACTAAGGTGGGCAGGGCATGTGGCCAGAATGAGCACCGTTGAGATACCCAAGAAAATAATGATGGAGGAGCTGCACCTCGCAAGACGGGTAGGAAGGCCGAGGACGAGGTGGTTGGACAACGTGGCCTATGATGCACGAACCCTGCTTGGTGTACGGAACTGGAGAGCTGCAGCAGAAGACAGAGCCAACTGGCGGAGGCTCTTGGAGGAGGCCCAGTCTCGGTAACGGGATGTCGTGCCACACATGAATGAATGATGAATGAAAAAACAATAGAAAAAAATGTGTAAGTGTAGCAAAATAAAAAAAAAATTCAATTGACTTTTAAACTCATTATCAGATGTCAAAGAAGTTAAAATGTTTTGGCAAATATTTTAATAATCTGAATATGGTTGAAGTTGCGGTTTCTATTGAACAATTTATCTGTTTTTATAAAGAATTTTATGCTGGAAAGGACTCAATTTCTGACTTGATATCCACCAATTCCGTTTTAGAATTAGATAATCCTATAAATCTGGATAAACTTCAGAAAGCAGAAAAACTAAATTGAAAAAAAGCATCTGGCACCGATCAGTTGCCATATGAAGTTTATAAACTTATGCCTCTGAATTGGGACCACTACCACTGTAACCTTTTTAACAACGTTAAAAGGTGCTACTTCATTTATATAAAAAGGAGATGTTGAGGACCCCGCCAATTACAGGAGAATAGCACTGATAAATTATTTTGTGAAACTGATTTCAATTATTCTAGCTGATAGAATTACTCAATGGGCAGAAAAATCATAACTTGATTCCAGTCGAACAAAATGGTTTCAGGCCGGGTAGAGGCTGCGTTGATAACATTTTTACTTTAAATTCAGTAATAAATATCTCACTGAGCTACAAAGGCAACACTGTCTTTGCGACATTTGTTGACTTTAAGCGGGCATTTGATTCACTGGATTATACAAAATTGTGGCAAAAACTTCATTTGGATTGGGTTCTAAAATAATAAAAAATTTATGAAAATTATGCAAACAAGGTACTATAATTTTAAAGGATGAACTTAATATGTAATCAGCTAAAATCAGTCAAGGAGTATAACAGGAAGACTCCCTTAGTGCTCTAATATTTTCGTTATTCATTTCAGATATAATGTTTCATTTTAAAAATTATGGATGTACTGAAATAAATATTGACCATATAACAGAAATATCCGGGCTGATATATTAAAAACCACCACCAACGACCAAAGAAGAAGATTGATGTAGCTAAACTTAAGGACTCAGACCACCAATATTCGTATCAACAAGCTGTGGAGACGAAACTTAATGAAGATGTAATTAATGACAGCTCTATGGTCGATGAACAGTGGAAGAGATGTAGCAACGCAATGAAACAGGCAGCAGAAGAATCTCTTGGCTACGAGACTAAATCTAGAAGGCCTCCATGGTTTGATGCTGAGTGCCTTCAAGCAGTAAAAGTGAAAAATGAAGCCTACAGAAAGAAGGTTCAGCGTCCCACAAGGCTCTCCCAAGAAACATATCGAAGAAAAAGACGCGAAGAGAAGAGATTATTCCGCGGAAAGAGAAGAGCTTGGGAAAACAAGAACATGGAGGATATAGAGGCATTGCGCGGCCAAAATGAAAGTCGGCTGTTTTTTCAGAGAATAAACGAGGGTAGAGCAGCTTTCAGGCCCAGAGTGACGGCATGCAAAGACACGAATGGATCTCTTTTAAGCCACAAAGATGACGTACTAAGGAGATGGGTACAACATTTTAAAGACGCATTAAACAGAGGAACGGTGC
This sequence comes from Nezara viridula, assembly GCA_928085145.1. NCBI lineage: Eukaryota > Metazoa > Arthropoda > Insecta > Hemiptera > Pentatomidae > Nezara > Nezara viridula. The sequence continues at coordinate 106,571,295 of OV725078.1, read as the reverse complement.
CTGGAGAAGTAGGAGTAATGAAGGAAGACTCCCTGAATTCTATTGAACCCCCGGATGAGGAGGAAATGGAAAATGCCCTGATGAAATTGAAAAATGGAAAGGCGCCAGGCCCGGACGGAATCCAGTCAGAGCTGTTGAAATGTGGAGGTGAAGAACTTAAGAAAGCTCTGCATGATTTAATGCTGACCATCTGGGAGAGGGAAGCTATGCCTACGGAATGGGCAACAGCCATTATCTGCCCAATACATAAGAAAGGAGATCAAACAGAATGCGCTAACTATCGAGGAATCTCACTCCTTTCGTGTGCTTATAAACTGCTCTCTAACATTCTTTTTGAGAGGATTCGCCCGTATTCTGAAAAGGAACTGGGGAAATATCAGGCTGGATTTCGAAGAGGACGCTCAACCACTGATCAACTGTTCTCTCTGAGGATGATCCTAGAAAAGACTATGGAGCGTAAAGTAGTCACCCACCATTTATTCCTAGACTTTAAAGCAGCATACGACAGCGTTGATAGAACGCAACTATACTGTGCCTTGGAGGAGCTAAGCATCCCTCAGAAGCTCGTACGCCTAATCAAGATGACCATGGACAGCTCGAGATGTAGAATACGCGTCGGTTCTGACGACTCCGAAGAGTTTAAAGTGAGCAGTGGGGTTAGGCAAGGGGATGCCCTCGCCTGTCTATTGTTCAACTTGGCAGAGGAGAAAGCTGTAAGAGACTCCGGTATTCAGACCAACGATATAATCTTCAATCGCCTGACACAGCTTCTTGGTTGTGCTGATGATATTGACATAATGGGTAGGTCTGAACAGGCTCTCAGAGAAGCGTTTATAGGCCTTGAAGCAGCTGCAAGACCACTTGGTCTAGAAGTCAACGAGAGGAAATCTAAGTATATGAGAGTTGGTGGTGAGGTGGATCTGAACTCTCCATTTGAGGTAGGTTCTTTTAAGTTTGAGAGAGTGAAAAGTTTTATATACCTTGGGTCTGAAATTAATAGCAAAAATGACATGGCTCAAGAAATACAAAGAAGGATCACGGCTGCCAATAGATGTGTCTATGGACTTGGCCGACACTTAAGAAGTAGGTACCTCTCAAAGAAGACCAAGCTGATCATATACAAGACTCTTGTTCGGCCTGTTTTGACATATGGCTCAGAGGCTTGGACGATGACCAAAAACGATGAGATGAAGCTGAGTGTGTTTGAGCGAGGAGTCCTCAGAAGGATTTATGGTCCAGTAAAGGAGGGTGATGTCTGGAGGAAAAGAAAAAATAGGGAGCTCAGTTCTCTCTATGCAGACATCGAAGTAGTCACCTATATTAAACTGGCCAGACTAAGGTGGGCAGGGCATGTGGCCAGAATGAGCACCGTTGAGATACCCAAGAAAATAATGATGGAGGAGCTGCACCTCGCAAGACGGGTAGGAAGGCCGAGGACGAGGTGGTTGGACAACGTGGCCTATGATGCACGAACCCTGCTTGGTGTACGGAACTGGAGAGCTGCAGCAGAAGACAGAGCCAACTGGCGGAGGCTCTTGGAGGAGGCCCAGTCTCGGTAACGGGATGTCGTGCCACACATGAATGAATGATGAATGAAAAAACAATAGAAAAAAATGTGTAAGTGTAGCAAAATAAAAAAAAAATTCAATTGACTTTTAAACTCATTATCAGATGTCAAAGAAGTTAAAATGTTTTGGCAAATATTTTAATAATCTGAATATGGTTGAAGTTGCGGTTTCTATTGAACAATTTATCTGTTTTTATAAAGAATTTTATGCTGGAAAGGACTCAATTTCTGACTTGATATCCACCAATTCCGTTTTAGAATTAGATAATCCTATAAATCTGGATAAACTTCAGAAAGCAGAAAAACTAAATTGAAAAAAAGCATCTGGCACCGATCAGTTGCCATATGAAGTTTATAAACTTATGCCTCTGAATTGGGACCACTACCACTGTAACCTTTTTAACAACGTTAAAAGGTGCTACTTCATTTATATAAAAAGGAGATGTTGAGGACCCCGCCAATTACAGGAGAATAGCACTGATAAATTATTTTGTGAAACTGATTTCAATTATTCTAGCTGATAGAATTACTCAATGGGCAGAAAAATCATAACTTGATTCCAGTCGAACAAAATGGTTTCAGGCCGGGTAGAGGCTGCGTTGATAACATTTTTACTTTAAATTCAGTAATAAATATCTCACTGAGCTACAAAGGCAACACTGTCTTTGCGACATTTGTTGACTTTAAGCGGGCATTTGATTCACTGGATTATACAAAATTGTGGCAAAAACTTCATTTGGATTGGGTTCTAAAATAATAAAAAATTTATGAAAATTATGCAAACAAGGTACTATAATTTTAAAGGATGAACTTAATATGTAATCAGCTAAAATCAGTCAAGGAGTATAACAGGAAGACTCCCTTAGTGCTCTAATATTTTCGTTATTCATTTCAGATATAATGTTTCATTTTAAAAATTATGGATGTACTGAAATAAATATTGACCATATAACAGAAATATCCGGGCTGATATATGCAGATGATTTAATTTTACTTGATAATGGTTGAGTTGGAACAAATAAGAAATTAGTTTCCCTATATAAGTATTGTCAATTAAATTTGTTAATTATTAATATTGAAAAGACAAAATGTGTGATTTTCAAAAAAGGTGGTAATATGAGTAAAGTTAAACCTCTCTTCTAAAAAAAATTAAAATTGAAATAATTAAACTGTATAATTATTTAGGAGTGGTTTTTTCATCATCGGGTTTATTTTCTCAGGCAGCAGATAATTTTTTCAAAAAATCACACTTTGCTTCATATAGAGAATTCGAGAAATCTTGTTAAGATCAAGATCAAATACTCTTGATACTAAATTTAAATTGTTAAATTCTATGGTGAGTTCCGTTCTTTTGTACTCAGCGGATGTTTGGACTCCATTATACTGTCACAAATGAGAGCACGTTGCATTGAGTTATTTTAAAGCAATATATTATTGGCCATGTAATATCCCTAACTATTATGTGCGTGTAGAAACGGTTCTAGAATCATTAGAAATAAGTGTTCTTAAAAGAATGATTCTCTGGTACCGAAAAGTAGAACTAATGGAAGATAACTGATTACCAAAACTTTGTTTACAAAATTTAAAAAAAATATTTTTTTAACTATTTAATAAACGCCAAGTATAATTGGTATTTACAATTGGCAAATATGTTGAGATCCATAGACTCAGTTGAATTATTAAACATTAAAAATAAAGAATTATTAGAAGAGGAATTTAAAACTATTGAAAAATTAAAATGTAATACATTTTCTATGGATATTCAATCCATATTGAACTCAAAATTCAATTAAAACTTCAGATAAATTAGTAGCTTCACTAAGGGTGAATATTATCTTAAGAAGCCAATTAGAAAGCTTAGAATGATTAGCTAATTAAGACTGTGCCAACTGAAGAACTTAAAGGTTACTTCTTACGGTTTTAAAAATAGTTTTCTAGATAGAACTGCTGAATGTCCCATTTGTAATACAAATGTACCTGAAGATTTATAGCATTTTCTGTTCCATTGTCCTGTATATGTAGTTTTTAGAAGTAAATATTTAAATAAATATATTGATGGTAATTGTGACATGTCGCGCGGATGGATATGAATGAGTCTGTGTTTGGAAACAGACGAGTGGGAAGACCATGTTTGCGCTGGCAAGACTGTGTGGCTGCTGATGCATGTAGACTATTTGGTGTCAGAAATTGGAAGGCTGCAGCAACTAACCGGGAGAACTGGAGATCCATGCTGAAGTAGGCCAAGTCTGAAATAATTGGGATGAAGTGCCATTTAATAATAATAATTGTGACGATAAAGATCAAATAGCACAATTATTATATACAGAAAACAAATATAAATTCAATGATTTATACGGGTATGTAGAAAGTTGTGCAAAATTAAGAAATCTTTTTTTTTTTTGTTCAAGAACAAATAGTTTCATCATTATTATTAAAGTTAAGGTTACATGTTAAGATTATTTTGTTTATAGTTATATCAAACAAAATAGCTTTATTTCGCATATTATATTGTGTTTAATATATATTATATTATTGATAGTTTTTACCATTAATGTATTTAATTAGGTATCCTATTTATGTATATTTTTATAAATGTATGTGTATAAAACTGAACTCCATTTGTATGGGTTCGCCCGAAAACAAATAAAAAATTTATTTTATTCATATTTAATTGAGTATTGTACGATAAACGATCGGAATCCCCACATATATTATTACAGTAAGGCTTGAAATTGGTTTTGTACCAAATATAAGCTCCTGTCATGCTCAAATACCATGAATGGGGTATTGTTGGATTCAGAATTTCATGGGGGATTAGCGAATCGTATTCTCCACTTTTGTTTTTCTTTCTAAAATAAATAAAGTCGATACAAACATTTTGCTAGGCTTCAATACTGGAACGGTGGTAGGTCTGTAGATCGATACGGGACAAATTGTATCTTGAAGATTTTGATGCGTACAGCAAGACCCGGATAGTTCCTCCGGAACTATCGGATCCTGCGTTTTTAAGCCCCAAAACGTACTATTTTCGAGATAAGGCATAGGGTTCGCATCCACACAACCTTATATTAATTGTAGTACTGTAATTGAATACATGCCTCATTTCGTCGATTTGAGGTCTCTATGATCGAGAGAGAAGGAGTTTATATTATTTATCAATGGTTTTTTTGATCGGCAAGCCATATCATCGTTAATTTTTCACCAAATCTCAAGATTGAGCCACCAATTTCGAAGGCTCTTTCAGGCTCGCAAAATAGTTCAATCACCCCAAAAATCCAGGCAAACAAGTTATGAAAGAAAATAAACTTTATTTGCGAATAATTGATAAATTACACACTTTTCTCTTGGTTATGCCCATAATTATATAAAAGATTACTAAATTCTCTACAAAAGGAAAAAAAAATCAACGAAATCTGACAATTTTTAACAGAGATACAGCTTACTGAAATTTGTCAACATGTTGGCTCCAAACAAAAATGAAGATTTAAATTAATTTTTGTTTGCTTCGTAGATTATATTTATCGATAAAGTATCATTTGATGTCTAAATCTTTTGATACGTTGCATTTTTTTTATTTTCTTATTAATTTGGCATTTGATAACTATATGCTGTGCAAATTTTTCTAGTAGTAAAAAAGACAATACAGTGATTTTGCTTCATGATAATGCACCATCAACCACAGCAAAACCAGTGAAGGAAACAATTGAAGAATTCAGTTTGGTAATATATGCCGAAGCGATTAATCACCATACATAGCTCCTTTGATTACTATCTATTTGCACTGATGTGACACATTCTTACTCAGCAGTGCTTCATTTCTTATGAAAATGTACGAAAATCGCTTGATGACTGGTTTGCCACAAAAGAGTCATCAAGCCAACATAATGTACCCATTGATAACATTTAACCATTTTCTTGACATCTACCTCTTTTAAAGCTGTTATTATTGTATCACACCTCAAACATTTTTCAAACACCTTGTGGTTTGTATAAGTTCTTTACATTTACAGACCAAGAGCGATTATTTAGCCGAACTGAAATTGTATTAGTTTATAATATGAAGATGAATGATAAGCTCTTTGTTTAGTCACATTTTTTAATTTTATATATTAAGAATTCCAATTATACCCTTGATATTTTATGATAGTCTCTTAATGCAAAGAGTTTTAAAAATCAGTTAATGCTTTTAAATTTAAAGTATATTGTTATTTTACTATAAATTTTAAGTTCACTTAGTACATCTATTACATTATATTTATCTATTACAGGTTTGGATTTCGCTCACTGCAAAAATGGTTATGTCTACCATACCAAGTTTGACAATATTGAAAGTATAGAGTCACCACATGGAGTTATTAAACATACTGGAGAAAACATTTTATCATTGTCTAAAGCAATATTAAATTCCAAGGAATTTATTAATCCTGCTAGCTACCAAACTGGGAAGCAAGTTTTTTTTGATATATTTGGTTTAGTATTCATTAATTATTCGGAGGATTTTGCCACCTCATTGAATATTATCACATTATTTATATCATTGTTGGGAATAATTCTCACCATTTCAATGCTGAATTCTTCTGGTTAGTAAATATTACTTTTAATTGTGATAATAGCTTCTATATTTATATTTTTGCATTTAACAGTTAACAATAATTATGTAATGGATTAATAATTGACTGTTGTAGATATATTAAAGAGAAGTTGGTTGGGTAACAAGTAACAAAGTAAAATTAAATAAATTATATTTATTTTTTAAAAGAAGGATGGTTGGAGTGATCAGTAAAAATAAATAATTGTATTTGTTTTCACATTGACCGACGTTTCGGCCTGAAGTTCAGGCCAGATAACCAGATAACAATAGGTGTAAGAATATTTTCTTATACCTATTGTTATCTGGTTCTTTTCTTAGCCCTGATGAAGGCCTGAACTTAGGGACAAAACATCGGCAATCTGAAAATAAATACAATTGTTAATTTTTATTATTTTATTTTGACTAATCACCCCAACCATCCTTCTCTTCAATTATTCACTGCCGTGAACCATCAATCCACAATTATATTTATTTTTATTTTTGTCGACATTAGGCCCAACTTTTATTCCTTCATCAGGGCTGTTCTCATGTAAAGTGTTGTAAAACAGACAGTTGCTGCTGCTTACAGTTGCGAAACTTGGCCCAAAACAATGGCAAAAATAAAAATAAATATAATTCATATTATGTTCACTCTTTGAGTGTTCCATTCAACCAACTTCTCTTCAATAATTATGAAGATTTCAATTTATTTTCATTTAAACATTTTCTTGCTTTTATTTTGTATCAACATATCTCTTCCTGATCCATAAGTTTTATTAGGTTAATCATTTTAATTAGGTAATGATTTTTTTTTAATATGTAGATCATAGATTAAAAGTTGAACCAGTGTTATTCTCAAAGAAAACAAAATAATAACTAAGCAATAAAACGTGAAACATTATTCAGAACTTTCTTTTATTGTTGTTAATACATTACTCTTTTTCATCTTAACTTTTCTATGTTTCGGTGTTGATACCCCATCCTTAGAAATACTCTGCAATACATTTACTAAGATTTGTACCAATTAGTAAATTTGTAGTACATACATTTAAATTATTCCATTTCTATTGAAGTTGTTTGGTGTTTTCTATCAATGAAAGTACAAGTAAAAATAAATAAATTATATTTATTTTTATTTCCTTTGAGTTGACATGTAAGCCTAAGTCCAGGTCCTTTATCAGGGCTAAGCAAAGACAAGTATATATTTTCTGTATGATTATAATGTCTACAGCAGAGTTAGACATTAGCTAACTAATTTTTAGATAGTTAAGGTTCAGTTAAACAGCTAATTATCTGCGATAAATATGCAGTTAATTTAGCTATTAACTGTTGGATCATTGCTAATTTTTTAAGTTAAATTATTTGTTAGCGGAAATGAACAGCTGTTTTTTAACTAAAGTTAAATTAGCTCTTATTACTTCTAACACCAATCACAGTTGGGTAAAATTTATTAATTTCATTTTACTAATTGATATTAGGGTTGGCTATAATGTTGTTCTTCTTTTTGCAATATTTTTATTGACATAAAGAAGAAACTTTTGATTGGTATTAGAAAGTTTTCTGCCGAAAAAATTGTTTTTTGTTCCAACCTATTATATGCACCTTAAGATGCTAGGTCAAACAAAAAGTAATTGAGCTTCTGGGATCGACCCTGTTTCATACGATATTATAATATTGTGATTTTATTGTGCTACTGGATATGCTATAACATATAATTCAAGTATCATATTAATATGATTTATGTTGGTAGGATTCTTATTATATTTTGTCATTGAATTGTATTTTTGCTACAAATAAAAAAGATATTTAAACTACTTCTGTGATTATAGTGGCATAGCCATTTCTAAACAGGGCTTTAGAGGTTTACAGGGCTAATATTGAAAATGTCACCAGAATAAACTGAAAACATATATAAAACTTATAATATAATTATCTAATGAAAACATTCCATTGGAAACTGTGGAGTCCAGAGCCAAAGCTATAACTCTTTCTTTTTACTTTTTTAGTAGAATTGAACACTATACCTTATTTGTAAGTCGACTAAAATGAGGGTCTCCATAAAGATAATTAAGACTATGTAAGCATTGGAAGAAAATACATATTGATGGGGTCATTCCTTGCCAAATCATCCAGAAAAAATTCAATTTGTAACCCACCCATCTTAGATCTTAATGAAAATTTGTAAATATTAAGTAAATATACATGTAAGTAAAAATAATAATTTTTGGCCAATTCTAATGATTAGTTTCAGAATTTTAAGCTTTTAATCTTTTGAAATATTTGAAGTTGGGAAGACATTTTGGGCTAAATACTAGCATGTGCCCGTTTGGTTTTTATTTGTAAAACCAATATTTATTGACCAAGAGCTTTGTTAACAATAAAAAAATTAAGTTCCACTTTAATTACCAAAATACTATTTGAAATAACAAGAAGAATGCAAGATTTATGTATTAATTTATTTTTTTTTATTTGATATTTTAGTAATTTGATATTGCTCTAATTTGTTTTTCTATAATAAATCCATAAATTTATTCTATTTTTGTTAATTATTAATTGATAAAAATAATAGTCTTAAGAAATATAAAATAAAATTATATGTAAGATAGATTATAAAGATAAATTATATCAACAATATTTAAAATTCTGAGAAAAAAATGATGTGTCAGGACAATATAGGCATTACTCAGGCAGTTATGAATAATATCTTTCCAACCTGACTGTTTTTTTTTCTGTCCGCAACAAATTGAACAATAACGAGTAAAAGATAATCATTATTTTACCGTACTGACAATCTTTTTACTCAATTAGAGATGAATCTCAACTTACTCTGTCACCAACCTCGGCTTAATTAATATATATTTAAAGCTTATCAAACAACTTTAATATTGTACTGAACAATGGTTACAAAAAAACTCATAGTTTTGGAGATATTTTCAAAAAAAAAAATTATTAGTTTTCTGTTTTTCTCTCCTTCCTCCCATGAAAATCTGATACGGGATTTCTTTGTGACTTTTTACCAGTTATTATGGGGAGTGTAATGAATAATTTCTGACTAGTTTCATCTTTAGTTTTTTAATGTTGGGGTCAATCCATAATTTTACTGGACTATTTTCCTTCAGTTCATCAGTCAAGAATGTTTTGAACCGTAGTTCCAAATAAATGAAAAAAAACGATAGTGTAAGTCCAGCTTTAGATCATCCTATTGCCCATAAGAATCATTTGGCTCAATTCATATTGGGCATCATATTTATTATCCATTGAATTTACTTGTTCTTAAGAGATTTGTTTGGGTAGAAAGGCTTATGTGAACTAGAGATCTCTGTAGTGAATATTACTGTTGAAATTGCTAATAGTCGGTTTTATAGATGGCTGCAATACCTTATTTTTATGAAATTGATTATGTTTGAAAAGGTTATTTTTTTTTTTTTTAATAGTCCATACAATGAAGCAAATGAAAATATGATGTTTTTATTAGGTATTCATAGTCGTTAAAAGTTTTAGAATACTTTAAATTTTTTGAGTATTTTTTGAAAACTTATTTTCTGAGTATTTTAAATCTGTTTGATTATTTTAGGCAATATTTTGGAAGTTCTTGTGAAATTTTTGATGACTTTGTTATCTCTTCTGACGTTTCTGATAATTGCAGTTTGCTATAATCTTTTTATAGCATTCGCAATTGATTTTTTTGGATATTCTTTGAGCTGGTATACGAATACAGGACTTTTAATTCTAATTTATGTCATACCCTCCATTTTTATGATGATAATCAATACAATTGTTGTTGACAAGTGGATAATGGTAAGTTGAATTTTTTTTTTTCTTTATCTTTAGGTCCTTTAGAATCTTTTTATTTTTATTTAGGTTCTGATGTTTTGAATCTGAACCCATTTAATCAGGTTTAAAATAACATTAATTAGTTGGGAAATATTATATTATCTACTTATACAATCTACTTTTAAACTTTAAAATTTCATGTTTTTATTGATACTTCCAATTCAATTTAGTGGTTTTTGATTAGGGTCTCAATTTTTTTAAATAATTAGTTTTTATACATGATTTACTATCTCATACAAGTATTCAATATTAAACTACAATTGTATTTCAGGGAAATATTGCATTTAATGCAAAAATTCTATTGTCTTGTTTGAGCATTCAGTTGCTTTGGACACTGTTTCTTTTTGCTAGTTTTTTCTTGAATGTGCGATCATCATACATGCTTATGATTATCGTACTTCCAAACGCATTATGGACTCTAATTACTGTATTACAAAAAAGAGGAAATCGTAAGTTTAGAGAAGATTTATTCTTATTACAATATTAAATTTTGAATTAACTTTCTATTTTAAAATACTTTTTTTTTTGTATGTTGATTTCAGGCAAACTTTGGCATGCTTTGTTTATTTTAATATCATCATTTTCTTCCTCCATGATTTGTTATAACGGCATTACAAGTTTTAGGCTTTTTATTCCAATCACAGGCCGTATTGGTGTTTCCAAGAATCCAGAGTTTATAATAAGTTTGTTGGCAGCACTCCTATCAGTTGCTGCTTTTAGTTTTGTTGTAAGATTAAATTAATCTAATTCTTTTTCATTTTAATATCTAAACTAGCAATTACAATTTTAGTTAGATTTATGTATTTATTGTTTACTTTTATTAACCATAAGGTAGAATTTCACTGGTACTGCCCCACATAGCAGTTGGAAGTGATTGTTTAGCAATCAAAGGTATAATATCTCCTGTGCCTTGGCTCCTCGTGGAGGAATCTTATATCTTATATTCTTTTTATAGATAGATAGATAGAAAAATAATTTTATTCTGGGACACAGTCCCTTGAGAATAACAAAATAGAACAAAATTAAAAGATCACATCTGGCCAAAATAAAATCAATCGAAAAAAGAAATAATGTAAAAAAAATATAAGGTAAACATTCTATATTAAAAAAACGAAACTATATACAAAACAATTAATACTATGACAAGGCACTTAAAGCTATTTGCACTAGTATACACTTTTAAGAAAATAATAAAGAATTAAAAAATAAAAATGTATCAATGAATCAATCAATGAATTTGTATGTATCAAATTCTCTATTAAAATCAGCTCGAATGGTTAGCAACTATCTGACTGTTCTTGGGATAGGAATTGGAATAGGAGGGTTTTGAATTTGGATATGGATGGGGAATGTCGAATTTTGATAGGGAGGGAATTCCAGAAATTAACAGAGCGAACAACAAAGGAATTTTGGAATGAGGCAGATCTGTGAGAAGGCATGTAAAGATTAGAAGGTCGAGATCTTGTGGACAGGGAATGGACTGAGGATTTGAACTGGAGAAGATTGTAGGCGTAAGAAGGACGATGGCTGTTGATGATTTGGTAGAGGAACGTACCTAGGAAATATTGTCTTCGGAAGGAGGGGAAAAGCCACTTTAACTCAGCATAGTGGTGAGAAACATGGGAGTATCTTGGGGCCCCGATCACAAATCTTACACAGCTGTTCATTAGTCTTTTCAGTCTATCACGGAGCTCCACAGAGAGGCCATCATACACCACACAGCTATAGTCAAAGTGGGGGAAAATGAGAGAGGAAACTAGGAGTCTACGCGTATGTTGAGGTAGGAGATGGCGGAAGCGATGGAATAGTTTGAGGGTGGAAATTGTCCGTCGAGAGATATGAGAAATATGGTGATTCCAAAGGAGGTTTTGATCAATGAAAAATCCTAAGTTTTTAACAGAGGAGTAGAAGGAGATTGGCTGGTCATTAAGGTGAAGGATGGGAAAGTCTGGATGGGATCTAAGAAGGGGCTTGGAAGCAATGACAATGGCCTGAGTTTTGGCGGCATTTAACCTTAATCCATTTACATTTGCCCAGGCACTGATTCGATCTAGGTCTTCTTGGATCTTGGCAAATGCCTCCAGTAACTCAGGAGGGGAAAATGATAGGTAGATCTGTGAATCGTCTGCATAAAGGTGATGGGAACAATGGAGAATTGATTTAGGTAGGTCGTTAATGTAGGAGCTGAAAAGGAGAGGAGATATGCTTGAACCCTGGGCAACTCCAGAGGATAAAGAAAGGAAGGCAGATAGTGGTTGGTTGGGTATGGAGACTGCTTGGGTACGTTGTGAGAGGAAAGATTGAAACCAAGAGATGGAACTATTGGAGAAGGATAATAATTTCAGTTTGTTGAAAAGGATAGAATGGTTAATGGAATCGAAGGCTTTGGAGAAGTCGAGAAGAATAAGGATGGTTAACTTTTTATCATCTATTGCAGTTTGAATGTCGTTGGTGATTTTAATTAAGGCGGATTGTGTGGAGTAACTGGGACGGAAACCAGATTGGAGAGGATCAAGTTGGTTGGACTTTTCAAGGAAGTTGGAGACTTGGGATTGCACCAATCTTTCTAGGGGTTTCGAGAGGTTGGAAAGAATTGAGATTGGGCGGAAATCTTCGGGTGAGGTCGGATTAGAATTTCTATTTAAAGGAAGGACAATGGCTTGTTTCCAAGATGTAGGGAATACTGAATTCTGAAGGGAGAAATTGTAGATGAAAAGAAGGACTGGGAGGATTTCAGGAAGACATAATTTTATTAGTTTGACAGGGACGCCGTCAGGTCCTATGGAATTGGTGTGGGATTTCATTACAGCGGTTAAAAGGTCTGTAGGGGAAATGTCGGAAAAATAAAAGTTATTGTCGTTAAATGGTATCTCTATTAGGAAGTCGGAACAGGAGGATAAAGAAGAGGTATTAGCAACAGATATAAATGCGAGTTTAGATCATCAGGGGATATTGGAAAGGGTGGAGTAGGGGATCGGGAAGGATCACAAAGGGAGAGTTTACGAAGCAGTCGCCATTTTGATTTTATGTCAGGAGTTGAGGAAAGGGTTTCGTGGAAGTAGAGGGACTTCGCACGCCGGATCCTTGTTTGTGTCAAGTTGCGAAGCACCCTGAACGCTTGGTAGTCATCTGCAAGCCTAGTACGTCTGAAGCGTCTACGAGCAGCGTCGCGCCTCTTCTGCAGGTCTTTAATTTCCTGACACATCCAAGGAGCAGGCCGGTGACGAAATGTAGAGGTTTTGAGAGGGGCATGGGTATTGAGGATATTGAGGAGATTGGTAGTAAGAATATCGACCATAGAGTCGATATAAGTGGAAGAATATATTTTATTCCAATCTAGGATTTCCAGGTCAGGTAATATTTGTTCTCGTGTAAGGGAATCTAGATGGCGGAAGGTGATAGTTCGAGGCTGAATAGGAGGAGTTTGGATATTATATGTTATTTGTATCAGATCGTGAGATGACAAAAAGGATACTGGCAGTTGTGAAGAGGAGAGGAGGTTTTGTGCAGAGTCTATAATATAGAAATCTATCCAAGTGTCGGACCTGCTAGTATGGTGAGTGGGAGAAAAAGGAACGATAAAGAGGTGAAGGGAGAAGAATAGGTCTTCTAGATAGGATTTGTCATTGGAGTTAAATAGGAAATTGGTATTGAGGTCACCTGAGATGATTATTCTGGGATAGAGGGGAACGAAATTCAATAGGGTAGATTCAAAGGACGTGTGAAATGGAACAAGAGGAGGACGGTATACCACAGTGTAGAGGAGAGGAGAAGTATTACAAAGGATTTCAACTAATAGGTATTCAATTTGTGGGTGGTTGGAAGATGGGGATAAATCGAGTATTCGGGTCTTCAGGCTATTGTGGACATATATTGCTACTCCACCGCCAGTCCGGCTTCCCCGTCATGACGGAAGAGGTTGTAATTAGGCAGGGAGACAGAAGAGGACGGGATATAAGGTTTGAGCCAAGTTTCGGAGATAGCTATAATATGGTAAAAATTTTGAGTGAAATATTGCAGGAATTCGTCATAGTGGGCGGGGAGGGATTGAGAGTTAACATGGCAGGTGATTAGGGTACTAGACATGAGAAGTATTTGGAAGGAGACAGTCAGAGTTCAGTAGAGAAACACTAAAACAAATAAAAAATACAGAAAAACTATTACAATTAATGAAAATGAGAAAAAAGAAAGTGTTTAAAGAAACAAAAAATAGAAAGCATATAGTAAATAATACATAGGCTAATATGTAGAAGTGAAGAAATACAATTAAAAGCGAAAATCTTTCTTTGAAGGGAATTTTGTCATAAGTTATTTTGATAAGGATGGAGGGTAGACGAATTCTGTGTAGTCGGGTAAATATATCGAGGTCCGAGGCCTGTTCGATCATGATAACCTTATGCCCGTCCTCTTTTCTATACAGTTCCGTCCTCTTATTGGATAGTTCTTTCTGTCCAAAGGCCGCTTTACACGCTCAAGTCTCTTGGTCAAAGCTTTGTACTAGAACTTTAAATTAAATACTTTGGTTTTCAACCACTAGAAACTGCCCGGGACTCCACCCTCTCGCCATGGTGCAGCACCAGACCACCCTTAGCTCCATAGCCGATCACTTTGGGGTCAATCTGGCAATGTCCTTCCCACCGACTCACTCGGGTTCTAGGACAGTGGCAAATTGGTCTAGATCCATGTATTATGGCTGCTCAGTCAGCAGGCACACTAGGATCTATATTTCTTTCCTGGAAACAGACTGTCCATGGACCACACCTCATAGAGGCTACTATCATTCTGGTAAGCCACATCCCGATTCCTGATTTAAGTAAATGGGGTAGGGTCATCAGTCCTATGCCCAGTCGGTGTGAGATACCTCCAGTAGGATGACGGGCCTTACATACCTAGCGAGAGGGGAGGGGAAGAGTCCCTGGCAGCCCCTAGTGGTTGAAAACCAAAGTATTTAATTTATAGTTCTAGTACAAAGCTTTGGCCAAGAGACTTGAGCATCCTTTAGATAGAAAGAATATAACAGAATTTGATTTTAATAATTGAAAGTCTCTCTGATTTAACTTATTACTATTAATTCTGCGAGACCTTCAGAGAGAGAATTCACTGTGAGAGAACTCTGGTTTGGGTCTCGCGGAACGATTCCAAAAAGATCAAAGAGCTTCCTCAAGGAACTAAGTGTTGATGAAATGAAAAAAAATTTTATTATTCTGGGACTGTTGTAACTTTGGAACAAAATATAAATACAGATTGTATGTCTGTGTGGTTACAATTAGATTGTATATTTACAATAAGAGTTGACTAACGATAAAAATACTGAAAAGAGAAAGAAAAGAACAAGAAAATTGTACATATATATGAGTAACTAAAATAACCTAAATAAATTGAAGTAGTCTCTGGCGGTGCTTAGATATTTCTCTTAAGTATATTTCACAATCAGTCGGATTGAGAAAGGATTAGGTGCTTAAAGAGGAGAGGTTTAAAAGAGGAAACTAATTGAACGTGTCGAATATTAGCAGGGATGGAATTCCAGAGGGAGGAGGCTTCTATTGCAAAGGATTTGTCAAACGCAGCAGTTCGGTGAGGAGGAGGATAGAGGTCGGAAGTACGAGATCTAGTGGGATGGGATTGGATGGAGTATTTGAATTGTAAGCTGTGAAAGATGGCTAGGAAGTACTGACGGCGATAGGATGGGTAGAGCCACCTCAACTCAGTGTAATACTGGGTAATATGCGTATCCCTTGAGATTCCGAAAACAAATCGTAGTGCACAATTCATTAGGCGTTTAAGTTTGGCCTCAGAATCTCCCGAGAGTCCACCATACAGCCATAGTCCAAGTGGGGGAAAACAAGGGAGGAAACTAGGAGTTGACGGGACTTATATGGAAGGAGATATCGTAAACGATTGAACTGTTTTAGGGTGGAGATAGTGCGACGGGAAATTTGGGAGATGTGTGGTTTCCAGGATAGGGTTTGATCAAAAGTAACATCTAGGTTTTTAAAGGTGGTGTGGAATAAGATAGGTGAGTTGTTCAGGAGGAGATTGGGAGATACCGGGGAGGAATTGAGGAGTGAGGGGGATCTGATCAAGATGGCTTTTGTCTTCTCGGCATTCAGAGTGAGCCTATTGAGGTTTGCCCAAGTACTTATTCTGTCAATGTCTTCCTGAAGTTTTAGATTGGCATCTGAGATATCTGTCGGATTAAAGGAGAGGTAAATTGACAATCAGATCAACTCAGACAAACTATTATTATTTACACTATTTATATTAAAATTAAACACTGGTTTAAAAATAAAGTCAAGTATGAATTGACAAGCTAACCTTTTTTCTACATACAATATTTCTTCCTTTGTGGCACTGAACTCATTTGTCTTCACACATTTTCTTATGTTCCGCCAAACAACTTATCCAAATTGATAACAGTATTCTTCCACTCAACTCAAGCTCTCTGGGAAATCCTCTCTCTTGCAATTCCAAACAACTATTCTCCCTGCCAAACAAGATTTTCTAAGATGGTAAAACTATTACCCACTGGAGCCAGGATATGATATCTTCTCTTAACCTCTCTTCACTGCAGTCACACAACTGTTTGCCAAAACCAAAAGCTTTTTCCCTCTCCTCTTTGGGATTTTTCATCTTGGAAAACTATAGAGCAGCCATTTTCTTTTCCCTGCACTAGTAGAACTACATTAGCTTGCCTTTTAATTGTTCAATATTAATTTATTAAACCATTTTTACTCACTTTCAATAAAGGTGTACATTACAATATATATATATATATATATATATATATTTTTTTTTTAATTTTATTTTTTTTTTTTCTGTTGGCACTGCAGACCATAAAGATCTTTGGCCACCTGATGTGGTCTCCTTCCAGAAGTATGTTGCTTGAGGGAGCTCAGATAGCCTGGAGGAGGTCACCCAACCTCACGTTGCTACGAACCATGATCTCCATGGTGCAGCGGCAGGCCATCCGTAACTCCATAGCCGATCCCTTTGGGACCAATCTGGCAGTGTCCTTCCCACCGACTCACTCAGTTTCAAGGACAGTAACAAATCGGTCTAGATCCATGGATTATGACTGCTCGGAGTCAGCAGGCTTACGAGGGCCTATATTTCTTTCCCCGAAACAGACAGTCCATGGACTGAACCCCAGGGGGGCTATTAACATCCTGGTAGACCACATCCCGATTCCCGATTAAGTACACGGGGTAGGGTCATCAATCCTACGTCCGGTTGGTGTGAGTTGCCTCCAGTTGAATGACAGGTCTCACATATCCGGGGGGAGACAGCATGGCTTTTCCTGGTGGACAGTCACCCATCCAAGTACTAACCATGCTCGACGTTGCTTAACTTTAATTACCTATTGCAAGCGCCTTAGCCCGTACGGCTACCCCAACCGTATGTATATATATATATATATATATATATATATATATATATATATATATATATATATATATATATATATATTATATTATATATATATATATAATAATACAATAATGTAATGTAATAATTATGTTCATATGGATTGATCTGTATTCTGTGTATGTAGTAACCCTATCTACTAGGGCAGCATTACTTTCAATAAAGTATTTCTCTCTAAGATCACAACTCCACCACTGGATAAATTCCTATCCTTGAGATACAAATGAAAACCATTAAATTAAATCTATTTTTTTTATTTTGAAATATTTTAAAGTAAAACACAAACAATTATGGTTGGAAGTAACAGATGATGGCCAGTCGCTACCGGATGAGCAGTACAAATGAATTTCTATCTTTAGTGGTTTAAAATTTGTATTGTGGTGTTAATATTCTTGTTACATGTCAAATTATAAATGCTTGATTTTTAAAGGTGTAATTATCAGATTTGTTGTATGCCAATTTGTTTTAGCCATATTTGTTAGTTTTTCTTAACGTAGTACTTTCATAAGTGAGCTTGAGCTCTTATTAATAATGAAGAACCTAGTAACTTCTTATTACTTATAAAAAAAAAAAGTGAATCACAAAATTGTAGATTAGAATCATCCAAATGAGCTTTATACCTCTAAATAACTGAGCCATAATAGTTTTCAGATTATTATACCATTATTTTTTAATTTAGGTAAGCTTAAAATATACTAGAATAATTACTATTGTATATCTTAACTTAACACATATCAAATGGATAGTAGCTTTATAATCCATGGATTTATCATTTTACTTTTTTATAATAATTTAAGCTACTTGCAAAACAAATTAAGCCTTACTCTTTTATAGTTCTTATCTGATAAATATTAATGTTATAACATGTACATGCTTTTTTATCATTACTGTTAAATTCTTATGTTCATATGGTATTTTCAGACTACTTTATTTTTGCATGTGAAAAAACAACGGGTGGTTTTAAAAATTATGTTGGGTCTTCATTTGATGTCATTTTTATTTGTAATTTCACCTATGGGTTTTCCATTTTCTGTTGAAACACCACAGAGGATATTCGTAACTGTAAGTTTTTAACATAAACATATTTTGGTTAAAATATAAGTTAAATTAAAGCAAATATATACATATATATATATATATGTTTATGTACTTTTTTTTTAAGCACGTGAATAGACAATTTTTTAATTCACAAATGTCTACTGAGTATTCTGATTCATTGTTTTGGATTCAAAGTATGGAAAGAAGAGGATGGCATTTGATTCCCTTCTTACGGGATGCCTCACGTCTTGATGAATTTTGTGAGAAAAATGGATATTGTGGACTTCCTTGGTTTTCAAAAGTGAGAGAAAGGTAATAACTGTGTTACTCTTCAAATAATGATTTTTATATTTGACTTATATGGAAAATAATTTATATCAATCTATTGCTTATGTTATTTTTATTTTCTCCCTTATATCATTAAAAATGTTATTATGTCTTTTAGTCTAAGAGCTTAGTTGAAATTTGGTGTCTTGTTTGAAGAAAAAAATTAGTCATGCACCATTATAATGTTCCATCCTTAGCATATAATATGCAGTACTCTGTCAATAGAAAGTAGTAGCAACACTACAAGATAATTTATAATTTCAATTCGTCTCTTAGTTTACTCCTTTGATGGCCTTGCATTGAAATGAAGATTTTAAATTTGGAAACTTAAATATATTAATAACTATTGAATCTTATTAACTAATTTTAACACTAATGCTGAAGTTTAAATACTAATTAAAATAAAAAGAAAACTGGATTAGAATAAACACAGAGGAGTTCATTAAATAGTGAAACTTAATAAAAAAAATAACGTCACGATCTGACAGCAGGAATGTTAAATACAGTAGATCCAATCTGGATTTGTTATAAAATGCATTTGATAAATTTTTTGCTTTGCATAAATTAACTTTTTCCTTCAACTTAATTTTATCTTTTGTACTACATAAATATCCTATATAATCTTAGTTTTCTACAAAAAACAAAACAAAATACTTTTCAAAAACTCAGAACTTATTTGTTGTATATTACCAAAAAACATACCACATCAAAACATGACTTTTATTTTTTTACTAACAAAATTAAAATCATGATTTGATTTTTCTATTTGAAAATAAAAAATCTGGTGCAATGCATGACACTACTTTCGCTTACCAAAATTACGCCACTGTGTTTCGATTTATTTAAGTTTTTCTGATTTAATCAATATAAGGATTTACTTATATGATATTTTGAAAATAATCTCCATTTTCATATTACGCCAATGTGTTTCAATTTATTAAAGTTTTTTGAATTTCTTTGAAGAAAAATATCCGGAGCCGTAGGTTTTTTTAATTATTTCCATTTAAATTAAAAGATACGCAGCTTAATGTTCGAGATCATTTTTCAGATAAAATCAACAATTCCGATCTGTGAGATATTGGTATTTTTTTTTTTTTTTTTATACTATTCTTAGTCTAATTAAATTTTCTTGAGTATAAATAAATTCAAAAGTATTGCCGTATCTTATTACAAAATGATAAGATACAAATTTTAAATTATTAGCTGAAAATCTGTAAATTTTTGGTTAAATTTATTACAAGTTCCTTTTTCAGTTTTTTATTTATTTGTTTTGTGGTTAACTTAACCTTAGTTTCATAATTTTTTTTTTTTCTGTTGGCATTACAGACCATGTTAGATCTTTTGCCGCCTTAGCAAACCTGCTCCATCTCTGCCTGTCTAGGGCTATTTCTTTCCATTTATCTACACGCAACTCTATTGTACATTGTTAAATTTATCTATCCATCTGCTTTTTGGCCTTCCACATTGTCTTTTGCCTTTTATTTGAGGCATTCATTGTTACATACATGGTTCAATCTCCCTGCTGTTAGCCCCTTCGAACTTTGAAGGCTTCAGATACTTCTCCTCGTATTAGGACTCCACATTTAGGGTCATTGGTACACACCTTTTTCAATCTCACCAACTTACCAGGAACTCCCAGTTCAGTCATGATTTTCCAAAGACAGCTTCTGTCCACAGAATCAGAGGCTGCTTTGAAATCGACAAATAGGGCATGGATGTCCTGAGCTACTTCCCATGGTTTTTTGAGTACTTGCTTTAGGATGAAGATCTGGTCTAGTGTGCTCCTTCCTTTTCTGAATCCAGCTTGGTGGTTGCCTAGTATACTTTTGTAATATGGATACATCCGGTTTAGTAGAATATTGGTCATTATCTTGTAGGTGACCGGAAGGAGTGCATGCCTCTGTAATTACTACACTCATACATAGAGCTTTTCTTTAGGATAGGACAGATTAGGACCCGTATTCCAAGCCTCAGATATCCTTATATATTTTCCCTGTTTCCCATATTTTCTAAATTGGTTGTAGTAGCTTGGCTCTTAAGTCGTCTCCCTCATCTTTAAACAGTTCTGATGGTAGGTTTTCTATCCTTGGGGCCTTTCTTGTTTTGAGAATTTTAATAGCTATTTCTATATCCAGTATATCTATTTTTTCAACATCTCCGGGATCATGGCCCCTATATATTTTTTCTTTAGATGCAGTCAGAATGCCATATTTTCCTCACATTTGCGTACTTCTCATAGTATACTTCTTTATATACTACCGTTTCTTTTTTAATGTCTATGTAGAGTTTGCATATATCTCCGGTATGCCAGTTTTCCTCAATGGTCTGCAATCTTTCTTTGAGGAATTCCCTTTTTGCTGATCTTATAATTTTTTTTGCTTCTTTCTTGGCAGCCGGGTACTTGTACTGAGCAATTTGATCAGTTGTAGCTAGGCAGAGGACTTTCATTTTTCTTCTTTCCTCTACTGCCTTTTCACATGCTTCTGTGAACCACATCTTAGCTTTTCGTTTCTCCTGAATACCGATTACTTTCTTAGCTGTTTCTTTTAGTCCTTTCTCTATTTCTTCCCAGTTTTGTTCCACCATGAGGCTATCCGAATCCAAGGGTTCGAATTTATTTTTCAGCTCAAGTTGGAATTTGGTTTTTACTTCAGGACTTTTCAAATTGCGGACTTCTTACCTCCTTCTTTTCACTCGATCCCCTGTTTTGTGAATTCGCTTCAATCTCTGACATAGTTTAATTCTAATCAGAGAGTGATCCGAATCACAGTCTGCTCCACGAATGCTTCTCACATCTTGTATTGAGCTCTGATGGTCAATATATTTTTCTGCTCCTTTGGGTGTAGTAATCACGGTGTACTTGTGGATATCCTTGTGTAGGAATATTGAACTGCTGACCACTATACCTTTAGCTCCTACCAGACTGATACACCTTATTACATTGACATTGCTATTTTCGTGAAATCTTTGGGCGCTGATAATGGGCCTGAATTAGGGTTCTTGTCCCATCTTTGCATTAAAGTTACCTATGACTAATTTTATTCCATACCTATGAGCTTGGTCCACACTATTTTCCAGCTGATCGTAGAAATCATCTTTCACCTTTTCATCTTTATCTTCAGTTGGTGCATACACGTTAATTACCGTGGTATTAAACCAACAACTTTTAACTCTTAATACACTAATTATTTTGTTTATTGGGATGAAGTTTATGATTGATTTGCTTGCCTTTGGACTAATTGTAAATCCCTAAAGGGCTGGCTGTCGCATTTTTATCATTTCTCCCGGAGTAGAATAGTGTATGGCTGTCGATAATGGTTTTGCCACCATCTGGCCACCCTATCTCTTGATTGACTGTTGTTTTTTTTTTCTTATGCTAAATTCGTTGGTCATTTGGCCATCCGACATCTTGCTGCCCATTATAACTTAGATTTTTAAATATATATATTTCAAAATGTTTTTTCTCTTATGTCCGTCAAGGCAGAACATGTGTCTAGATGGTCTGCATCCATTGTTCTTTGATGACACAATTTACAACTAGGATCCTTAGCCTCGCCTGTCTTGTAGAGATGACTCTGAAGATAATCTTGACCAGTGGCCAGGCAGAAGCAGGCAAATGCATTTCTTCTCGGTAGTTCAGTTGGAATCGGATTATCTTTCAAACACTCATAATATTTCCCTTACACTTTGTCCAAGTGTGCTTTTCTAATTTCTTCCTACACTGCCATCTTTTCCATTCGCTGTATTGAATCATAAGGTTTTGGATGTATCGGCTGAGGCAAATCTGTTCCTCACTTGGCAAGACTATCAGCCTCAACATTCTCCGGAATCCCACAATGGCTGGGAATCCAGTGTAAGACCACATTGGTACCTCGGACTGTCAGGTTAGAGAGGAGGGATTTGCATTCCGATATAGCACTTGATACACATTTATTCGTGTTTGTAACAGCAAGGATGGCTGCTTGAGAGTCGATGAAGAGAACAGCGCTGTGGTTCTGCCTTCTAGACAATGTTCTTAAGGCTATGAGGATCGCCGCTATCTCACCGTTGAAATTAGTTTGATCTCTATCCTGTTACTTGTATGTTATATCTTTTTAGTTCCTTAACTTCCGTTTTTGCAGCTCCTGATCTGTATAAACTAAGTATGTTCCAAGATCCAATATATGGTCTATGATTCAAAACCAAGGTTGTTACCATCTTTAGACAGTCTAATTTTCTGAAACTTCGTTTAGTTTTTGTAATAAGATATTTTTTCAGGGATAGGGTTACTAGCCCTATGCCCAACCCCAACCTGGAGGACCAGGAGCTATGGCGTAAGACACAGTGGTCTCTCACCTCCCTGTGAATCTCTGTGTGGGAACATTACTGTCCCCATGCGGGAATCGAACCCGTAGTGGTCGAAGTAATCGGGTAACGCTTCATAAAAATCTATTTATTATGTATAAATATAATTATATTATGAAGAATAATTATTATCATTATATAAATAGGCAAACACAAATCGGTTCAGCCCCTTTTACTCAGAGGAGTAATAATAGATAGAGATTATTCAACCGATTTTCTTCCTTCTTTTTTTGTTTAATAGATATTGACGAGCTTTAGTGTTATCAATAAATAAAAAGATTAAATAGTATGTAAACAAAAATATAAATGGTAGTTTGTTCAAAACAGCTTATCTCCAAAAGTTCTTCACCGATTTCTTTTAAATTTTGACACAACGTCGCAATTATATTTAGAAGTTTTTTTGTGTACGTTTCATTATCATCTGGCCTTTCCTTTCGAAATGGTGGCCGAAAAACGTGATTCGCTTTTGACTGCAGTGCCAATACGGCTTCAACGATTTCAATGAATTTGGCTAAAGTCTTCCCCTTGAAACCTTTATAATTTATTTATAAACATACATTCCCGAAAACAAGCTGCATACATTTTTATGATGAATTCAGTATTTTATTTGCGAATAACTCAAAAAGTACACATTTTTTTTACCAATAATACCTCTATTTGTTTGAAAGCTTCCTGAATTCCATACAAAATATTTTTTAAAAAATCACCATAATCGGACTATTTGTTGCAGAGATATATCATTTTAAACATTTAATACTTTTTCTTTTGCAAATTCGATTTCCTTAATTTTGTTTTTTGATAAATCGAAAACTTACTGAGGTAATTGGGTCTATTATTTGAAGAGATGACATCATGTAATGTTAATGGAATGATACCTCATAAATTAAATTAAAAAATATATTCTATAATTATATTCATTGTTAACTTAAATACTGCACAAGGATTAGTTAATGGAACAGGAATGAGACTGAAGTATTAACGGGGACTTCTTCAAATTAAAGAATTTTAATTCCAAGAATTAATTTAACATTTTCTGACACTATACTTACATTCGACTTTAAAAGAACAACGTTCCTATTAATAGCTGCATTTGCTATGACCATAATCAAATCGCAGAATAAAAGTTTTGGAAAAATGTGTGTATTATTGTGACTTCCAGTAATTTTGCATGAACAATTATATGTGGCAGCAATTAGAGCACGTTCATTTAAAATATTGAAATTTATATTATCATTGGCAATGGGCATGGCTATGCACTAAATACATACATAGAAGTTCTGAATAAAAATGGATTTAAAGTGAATTTAAATTGCTAATTTAAATTTATTTTTTACTTCCTTAATCATAACATTAATTTATTGTGGTAATAACACACATAAATTAAAATGAAAATTAAATATTCTTGAATGAGTCTATTTTGTATTACTTATAAATAATTTTAAATGACTTAAGCTTGATTTTTAATTGAAGTTGAAATTTTGTTTGTATTAATAAATGAGGATTTTTGAATAGTGATTTACTCTTTGTTTATTTAATTTATCTTTTATTTAATTATATCTTTTCCTCAAATTTTTAATGGCTATGGTCAAATTTCGACCACTGGGTGAACACTAGTATTATATAAAACATATTCCATTTATATATTATATTCTCATTTATAAGAATAAATATTATTTTATTCATCTATTTAGTTTATAAATATTTATTTATTTATGTTCGAAAACATATTGATGAAACTTTGCATTGAAAAAAATTCCCCCAAAAAATAATTACTAGGAAGGCATTGACATAATCTTAAAATGGAGGTCATTTTCAAAAACTACTGCTCTGAAAACATGTGAATGAAATGAAAAATTAATTTTGTTCTGAAAAGTTCCCTTAGAATAAAAGTTCCCTTAGAGTTCAGAAAATATATACTTCAGTCTGCCATGTGGATATGATACAAATATATAAAAAAAAATACTAGGAGAAGATACAGATATATACAAAAAATACAGAGAGAAAAATGAAAAGGCTCTTATCCATTCAACTATTGGTGGGCAATTGTATTTACATAGCCTAAAAATTCTTATAAGCTGGCGGAAGTTTGGATGTGTAGTAGGTGGTGGAATAGGAGTTGTTGATGATGGATAGAGGAACGTAGAGTAAGGAGTTCTAGGATGTGAGGAGGATTTTTGTTCTGAGGACTTGGAAAAGAAAAACACCAAGAAGGAATTGGTATATGGGGAGGAAATATGAGTACGCCTGGGGATACCATAGATGAATCTTATAAAGCAATTCATGAGTCTTTCCAGCCTTGTGGATAGCCCTCTATAAATCAAACAACCGTAGTTGAAGTGGGGGAAAATAAGGGATGTTACAAGGAGCTGTCTGGTTGTTTTTGGAATAGAATCATGTATCATCATAGAATCGTAGGAATTGTTTGAGGATAGTTATGGATTTTCGAGAGATCTGGGAAATGTGGTTATTCCAAGAGAGGTTCTGATCAAAGATTATTCCAAGGTTTTTGACTGTCGTAGAGAAATGGATGGAGCGGTTATTTAGGCAAAATAGAGAGAAAGGAAGGGAACTGATGAGATGCCTGAAACTGATGAGGAGAGCCTTAGTTTTATCTGCGTTCAGTTCATTTTTTTTCTGCCCATCTGTGGATACAGTCATATCCTCATGCAGTTTTTGGATAGCCTCTGGCATCTCAGAAGGTTGGAAGGATAGGTAAATTTGGAAATTGTCTGCATATAAGTGATAGCAGGATTGAGGAATGGAGTCAAGAAGGTCACTAATATAAATGGAGAAAAGGGTCAGAGAGAATGAGGAGCCCTGAGGATCAACTCAAGACAATTGAAGGGATGAGGAAGGAGATTTGTTTGGAATAACAACTGTTAGGGAGCGATGGGACAGAAATGAGAGGAACCATTTTAGAACGCTATTTAATATGGGTCGGCTTTAGAGTTTGGAAAGGATTATTATGGAGATTTTCTATTTTTATCAATAGCGGATTGGAGGTCTTGGGTAATCTTTAACAAGGCAGATTAAGTGGAATATTAGGAAAGAAAATCGGATTGAGAAGAGCGCTTTGCTCAAAAAAGTTATTCAACTGGGAATGAATTAATCTTTCTAGAGGCTTAGATAAATTGGATAAAATGGAAATGGATCTGAAGTCGGAAGCTAATGAAGGAGCAGGAATCCTGTTCAACGGCTGGGTAATGACTTTTTCCTGGCTTAAGGAAAAATGGAATTTTGGAGGGATAAATTGTAGATATTTGTTGTTTTTTGGGGTTTATTTAGGCGTAAAACATCAAGATAATCAATGCCTGCGTTTAGTTTTGTTTTTCGCTGAACTATATTTAGATTTTAACTTTTAAATATTGTTTATCAAATTGTTAAATTAAAAATAAATCGGCTCTAACTGTACTGTGTCTTCGCCATTTTTAAGGATGTTTGAAATTGGGGGTGTAAGTCTGAAATAAGTTAAATTTGAGATATAGAAAGAACATTCTAAA
This sequence comes from Nezara viridula, assembly GCA_928085145.1. Lineage (NCBI taxonomy): Eukaryota > Metazoa > Arthropoda > Insecta > Hemiptera > Pentatomidae > Nezara > Nezara viridula. The sequence goes on along the minus strand of OV725078.1, from coordinate 106,544,690 downwards.
TTGTAGATATGTAATAGGATCTGCTGGATAAAGTGTGCAAGTTTTGGAGCTGATAGCAGAGAGGTTTCTGAGGATTATCCATTTGGTTTTAAGGTTAGATGCTTGGGATAATACATTGTATTGTGCTTTAGCACGTCATAAGGATATTTGTGTTCTGCTTCATAGAGATTTGAAGGTAGTATAGTGTTGGGGCAGTCGTGTATGTCTTTATCATCTTCTGGCAGCCTCTCTGCTGCTCATTAACTCTCTAATTTCTGGATTTAACCAGGGAGCAGAGGGATGTCTGAAAATATGGGTTTTAAGAGGAGCATGATGATTAAGGAAGTCAAGGAGGTTAGAAGAAAGGCATTCCACCTTGTCATCGATGGAGGAAAGGTAGTAGATTGGTTCTTAGGTAACTGATATGGAATCGAGATAAGGAGTGATGTTCTCAGTGGTTAGGAAGTCAAGATCTCTCCATAGATCCTTATATCGAAGAAATTAAAAAAACTTGTACAAATGATTGATTTGATTGATTTTTTTTTTTAAATGATAAAGTAACATACATTCTAATTGGTCTAACTATTTCTTCTGGGGAATTTGAGCCTTTTGTCTTTTGTCATCATCAGAGGTTCAAAGCAATTTTTGAATTATAAATTTAAGGAAATGCATTGGTTAAACCATGACTGATTGTAAATCATATTTATAAACTGATGGCTTATTAGATATATGTATTAAACCTTTGTGTATCAAACATTAATGAATGGAAGCTGTGCTAAGCCCTTAATGAATTAAAATCAAATACAAATATTAGGTTTGTGCGGATTATTTGCAAGGGTCAGCTAGTGAAGATTATTTTCAAAAACTAGGCATACCATAACATAATACTAGTCCCTTATACAGAATAAATTCAAAAAGGTTCAATAAATCGATATTCGACCACATATTCTTAAAGCCAATAGTACTTTCAAAAATTACACATACAATATCATAATACTGGACCCTTATATCGAATAAATCCGAATAGGTACAATAAATAGATATCCATAAGTGTAACGTAAAATCAATAGTATTTTGAAAAATTCCATTCAGGAGAGCACAATAATTGACCTACACGTTGGAAAATTAAAAACAAAAAAAGTTTAGTTTGAAATGAAAAAGATTGAATTTGACTTGGATAAAATTGAATATGACATGGAAATATTATATCAAAAAAATCTGAAAAGTAACAATAAATTAATATGCAACCGGGTTATCATAATTTTTAAAAACTACGCCTTCGATAATATAGTGGCTCTTATTTTGAAAATTTACAAAAATTCAGAAGTTGAATTTGAAATGAAAAGGTTGAATTTGAATGGAAAAGGTTGAATTTGATTTGGAAAAGGTTGAATTTGACTTGGAAAAAGTACACATATACATATACACCGGTTTTTTTTTAAATATATAGAACTGGGAGTACCTGTATTCCTTTTGCATCCCATGGATTAAAGGATGAGACTCAATTGGAAATTATTTCAAAAGAGTTGATTGGAAAGGAATTTCATCTTGAATTTCAAATCTCAGGTAATTTATTTTTACTATTATGTTATGTGTGGTGTAGGTATTAAATAATGTGACTGGTGCTTTAGTGCAAAATATATATATATATATATACATTTTTTTTCTCTTGCATAGTAACCCTATGCAGGAGTTTATATATATATTTTCATATTTGTTGGAAGAACGTTAGTGATATATATATATATATATATAATATTATATATAATACTACATTTCAGTCCTTCCAGCATCCACCTTTGAGTCAAATGAATGAATTATGCAAAGGCGGATCTATGGAGGAGGGCGACTTTCGGGCTAAAGCCTTCCTCAAAATTAAATCCTGGATCTGTTAGTGCTATTATGTATCAGCAAATTATTGTGCCCACACATTGTTTTAAATAAGTTATTTAAAATGGCCATTTTCCATCTGACATTTGAAATATTATTATTTAATGGCGCTACTACCCATGAGGATTCAGGTCCTCCTGTAATGATTTCTTCCAGTCTTGTCTTCTTTGTAATGCTGCTCTCCAGTTTCCTGTTCCCAGGATAGAGCGGGCGTCCGATGTCACATCATCCTGACAGCGCAGCCTTGGGCGTCCGACCCTTCGTTTTGCTTCGATATTCTCATCCAGGATCTTTCGAGTTGGCTGCTCTGAGCTCATCCTAGCCACATGACCAGCTCACCGGAGCCGTTCCACCTTCATAAAATGGACGATGTCCCTATCCTTGTACATGGTCATTATTTCTTGATTTGTTCGCCTTCTCCAGGTGGGCCCCTCTGGATCATAGATTGGTCCCATAATCCTCCTGTGCACGTTCCTTTCGAAGCGGAGCAAGTCTTCCTCCAGTGCCCTGGTCAGCGTCCACGCCTCACCACCATAGGTGAGAACAGGCCTAATTAGGGTTTTATACAGTCACAGCTTTGTTGTTTGGGAGATTACCCTGCTTTTAAGCTGCAGGACTAGTCCAAAATAATATATGTTGGCTGCCTGTATTCTGCGTTGCACTTCAGCCCCCACTGCATTGTCGCTTGTAACTAGAGATTCCAGGTATATAAATTCGTTCACAGTATCGAATGTGTATCTTTGAACTTGGATGGACTCTTCTTGTGGTATTAGTGTTCATGTATTTAGTCTTGGACTGATTAACTTGCAGTCCAAACCATGCAGCTGCTGTCCCAAGGCTTAAGAAGGCTTTGCTCATGGCCATAAACGTCCTACCTATGATGTAGATATCATCAGCGTATCCAAGGAGCTGCACCGTGCGATTGAAAATCATTCTGCCAATCTGAATTTCTGACTGCCTAATGGCTCCTTCTAAGACAAAATTAAACAGTAGGCAGGCCAGCCCATCATCCTGCCTTAGCCGTTGCAGGTGGTGAAAGCATCCGATAACTCGCCCTCCACTCATACAAAGCACTGGATGGACTCCATTGTTAGACGAATCAAGCATACCAGTCCTCTAGTGACACTCATTTCCAACATCAGCCTGAACAGTTCCTCTCTCAGTACACTGTCATACGCAGCCCGGAAATCGATGAAGAGGTAGTGGGTTTGAATGTTATATTCACGGTCTTTCTCCAACATCATTCTTGGAGAGAAAATCTGATCAGTCTTTTCTTCACCCCTCATAAAACCTGCTTGATACTTTCCTATTTATCTCTCGGCAAAAGGGAGGAGCCTAAGCAATAGTATTCGTGAGAGTATTTTGTAGGCGCATGACAAAAGAGAAATCCCTCAGTAGTTCCCACATTCAAGAACATCACCCTTTTTGTGTATTGGGCAGATTATGGTTTTATACCACTCTGATGGGATTCTTTCCCCTCCCCAAATTCCTTGAATTATTTGGTGCAGGACTTTGGTGAGTTCTTGGCTACCACACTTGATGATCTCAGTAGGTAAGCCATCTGCACCGGGAGCCTTGTTGTTTTGTAGGTTTTTAATGGCTTCCTCGACCTCCTCAGAGTCGGGGGGCTCAAAATCGTCTACTTTTGTCTCCATGCTAGTAGTGGGCAGATTAGCATCTCCTAAGAGATCATAAAAGTGGCTCTTCCATCTGTCCAGTATTCTATTTTCTCGTTTAGGAGGGTACTGTCTGAATCCCTACAGGCGGCAATCTGGTGCTTGAAGGGTTTCCAGAGTCCATTCACCAGGTTATATAATTTTTAAACTTCATTTTGGCTTCAAAATTCCTCAATCGTCTGGAGCTCTTCAGACTTTTGGATCCTTTTTTTTTCTCCGGTGTAAGTGTTTTTCTTGCATCCTCAAGGCCTTATATATGTCTTCCGAGCACCTAGTGTTTCTCTGTAGGGTCAGCTTGCAAGCTTCTTTCTTGAGAACAGTTATAGCTTCGCATTCCTTATCAAACCATGGTTTCCTAAGGTTGGGAGACTGGAGCCCCAAAACCCCGTCGGCAACGACTTTCACCGCTTCCTTACATATTTCCCAATTGTCCTCAGTACCACCTTCCAGGGTCAAGGTTCACAGTTTTTCATCCATAGTGTCAACAAATCGATTTTTTCATTTCAGGGTCTTTGAGCTTATCAATATTCCACTTGGGCTGAGGTACTCTTCTTCCTTTCCGAACGGTAGAGATTCTAGCCCTGATTTGAGATATGACCAGATAGTGATCTAGGTTGATGTTTGCTCCAAGGTATGTCCTTACATCGTTTAGGCTTGCTATGTGTATAGCGCTCTTCAGGATATATCTATCTGATTCAATGTAGTCCCACATTGAACCTCCATGTTGCTTTATGTATCCTTTTATGAGGGAGCATGGTGCTACCAACCACTAGTCTCCTTGAAGCAACCAGGCCCACCATGCGTCTGCCATTATCATTCGATTCATCATCCAGATTGTTCATTCCAATTGTTGGTTTGTAGGCCATTTCCCTTCTGACCTGGGCATTGAAGTCTCCGATCACAATTTTTTTGTCCGATTATGGACGTTTCCGTGAGATCAGTCCAGCTTTTTCTTTTTAGTATTCGCAATGTTGATTGTTTTCCATGGATGGGTTACCAGCCCAACGCACAATCTCCAACCTGGAGGACCAGTCTTGCTGAAGTTAATCCTTCGAGCTGCAAGCAAGGCTCCCCTCTTGCTTCAGGGTCTGAGATGGTATTGCAGCCCCTACTGATCTGACAGGCTTTCTTGTTACCCCATTCAGGCTATAGGAGGGTCCCTCTTCCCAGAGGAAAGAGGGGGAAGGGTTCTCTTTTAGTCACCTGTTTCAACACGCAGAGAATACATCAGGGAAATTCTAGGCCACATCCCTGCAGAGCAATGACATTTGAAATAAATACTCAAAATGATTACTATAATTTTCCTTATTTAAATAGTTGAATATCCAATGGAATTCATAAAAGAACTTAACTTTTGCTTTTACTATGAGGAGTGATGCAATAAACGGAACAAAAAATGAACAGCTACAACCGAAATGACAAAACAAAAATATATCAAAACAAACACGATTGTTATTTTTATCTTTTGTAAAACTTATGTTGAGATAATATTGACATATAGAGAGGATGAGCAAACAGACATAGATTATTGATATAAGTATAAAAGAAGAGTTTGGATGTGAGAGTTAGAAGTGGTCAACCTGAGGGAACTATGTAGCTCATTAAGATTGAGGAAGATTAAGCTTGAGTATATAATAAGTACATTTTTATAGTTGAATTTTGTATATTTATTTTGTTTTATTTATTAATTTTCCTTATTTTATGTCTACAACTTTTTATATCATATACTTCTCTATTTTGGAAGTATTCCTATTTATACTCTTTTGTTGGTTCATATTCCCTCTTAAAATAACTATTATATTTATTATTCTCCTATATATTGTAGTTGTATCTTTTCCTAGCTCCGATGAATGCTTACAATTTAGATAAATTTGGCATGTCTTAAAGCAGTGTCGTGCCTTTTCTTTTCTCTTCCTCCACACTTCACTCATCCTTTCGAAGTGTTGTGTCTTCCTCTCCTCTGACCACTTCTTCTATCCACTCCTTTCTTCAGAAAATGAATAGGATGAAACCAATTCCTAATCTGTTTTATAAATTTAATCATATACAAACAACCCTCCCTTCTTATCCCCAGTTTTACTATTTTTTCCTTAATCTGTTTTACCTAGATACTCCTTTATAATCTTGAGGCATAACAGTTAATAAAATTTTGCTTCTTGTGTACCTCCTCTCTATTTTCTTTGGTCTAAATATCTGTGGCACCTGTGAAAAGCGTATTAAGTGCAGTTTGTGAATTTTGATGGCTACTACTAGAAAGCTAATTTTCTCTTTCTTTGTGTCTAATAGGCTAAGTTATGCGGCTATTATTGAGATGAATATTCTTTTGTGAATCATTGGTTGAAATTTGAAAATTGAACTTACTCCTGTGAAAATACCAAACTTTCTATTGCTTTTTTCCATAAGTATGCTTTTTGCACTTAACACACTATGCACATATGCCAGATATATTTTTCAAGATTTTCCTTCTCGTTTTCAATAATCCCTCTATATTTGTGAACTTTATTGTTTCTGGGCTGTTCAATATCACTGGTTTCACTACAGTGTTATGTTCACTCTACCCCCCTCCATAGTATTAATTCTTTTTGTATGTTTTTTGTTAGGGATCTTAATTTAACTAATTTTGCTTCACTAATCCTCATTAATTACCTATCCCCTCCATTTTATTCTACTCATTCTCCTAAAAACTTAAGTTGTTTCACCGTATTTATTTCCTCATATTTCGTTTTAATATTTTCTTCTTAATTATTATAATACTTTAATTACTTATTTCTCAAATAATTTTGAATATAACTGGATCATGGACCACTTGGATACAAGACAATTTTTATTCTCATATATATGATTTTTTTATCTTTAAACATCACCTATAAATTTTATTTTAATCAACATATATAATAGGTTCTGATCATATGGGGCTGATTGTTACCCCATCTGAAAATGTAACACTCCTTGGTTGGAATTTACCATCCCAAGTTACACAGACTTCAAACATAGCATCATTTGTTCAAGGAATCCATAATTCATCACAAACTATTGTATTAGAGGTAATGAACAAATAATATTTTTCTTCTAATTAATCAATATACATGTTTCATTTGTAAGATTTCGTAGCATTGGCACTTAGTTTAAAATAAGGGTCTTTATTGTCCATGAGCCTTCCATGCACCTGAGCACTTTGCATTCAGCCCGCTATGGTTTTTTTTTTTTTTTTAATTGTAAAGTTTACAATGTTAGTAAAACATAAAAAACTCTTTTTTTGAATAAATTGTAACATTTGCCATATAAGTGAATCATACAAAATAATAATAAGATATTTTTATTTTATGACCAGTTTCGAAACACAATAACTGGTGTACATAATTAATGATAATGAATATGTTTTTATGATATGCTGGTTAGAACTTGACATTTGAGAATTTGTAGGGAAGTTTGTTTGACCCTTAGGCTAAAAGGTTTGGGGACTGCTGGTTTTATAACGGGTTTGAGGATTAAAATATGTACCATTCTTTGTTAACTTTTGTAATTTAATCTATTGATATATTATATGTTTTTATTTAATTTAATATATTGTTATGATCTTTTTTTTTTTTTTTTTCAGGCATTAAAGGATTCTTCGGATTCAGTAATTACAATTGAAGTGTACAGTTTATACTTCCACCATCAGCAAAATTATTCATCTGATTTTCATAAATTTCTTAAAAAATTTCCTAAGTGGTCTGATGTAGTTCCTGCTCTGGCTACTTATAAATTATATCTATTATAATGTTCAAATTTAATTTATAATGATTCAGTTTTAGTTACACATATATGTTTTTTTTTGTACTGTTCATAAAATATATTAGTTTAAAACTGAAAGTTTGATTCATGCTTTTCCTTTGATCTTTGCTTCTATAATTTTTTGCCTCATCTATTTGATAGTCCAGTCAAATTATACATGTTACCTTGTAAAACGTCAAGTAATTCAAATTTCCTTTTTATATTGTTAGGTATGTAGCGAGTATAAAAAAACCAAGTTTCTGCCCTTGAAAGCATTGTAGGTTCGATGCAGCACTAGTGGATCCACCCGGGGGAGGGCGGAGGGGGGGGGGGCTGTACCAGGTTTTTCTCCAACCACTACTCGTTTCCCCACCACTACCCATCTCTCCCCACTCCTTAGCTGAGTTAAGCCACTCTAAAGTCCTTTTTTAATGGTTTTAACAAAATAAAATTCTATTTTTATCTAAAGTAATTTTTTTCTAGTTTATAGTGCAATCGTTAATTACTTAAATTAAAAAGTTTTTTAGTTATCACTTACTATTCAACAAAAAACCTGACTTACTTAAAAAAATCATAAAACTTTAATTTCCTACTTTCCTGTTGAAAATCGAACCATTGTTTATATAAACTTTTTCGTAGTTCTTGAGTTCTGCTATCACTCCTTTAAATATGTCCCTCAACTTACGGGACACCCTGTGTATGGGTTTAGACATGTAAAAAACAAAATTGTTAACACCGATCACTTTTTATAAAGAACACTTCTTACAGCCAAAAAAGCTAGATTTATATGATCTTTTTTTTCATATATTACTACTAAGCAGTGCATCGAAGCGAAAAACGTTTTCTTTAAGAAATTAAAGAACGTTACATTGTGCTTCAAACGAGTATCTCAACTTAATAATTTGATTAAGTGATATGTTCGATTAATGAACACTAATTTTTACCAATTTTTTCAAAATCTGAGACAGATTACTATAAATTGCCCTGCAGCTTGGAAATGAGTTCCCTTAGAAAAAAAACAACTCAAAATGAATTCCGATTCCAATCATATCGGAGACCAAATAATTAATACCTGCCTTCGTGAAAAACTTCCTAACAGCAGCTATTTTAAGAAAAGAACAACAAGTTCTAATGAAAAATATACAAATTATTATCGTGACTATTTTTATGAATTATATGGATTCTTCAAGAAGACTATAGTTGATTGAGGTTACAATGCGTCCAAATCTATTGGAACTGAATAAAAACTGGGTCTGGGAGAAAAACAGTATTTTCTTGCATGAATAAAAGGTTGTTAGAAAGACTAAAGATTTTTTTTTTTAAATTAATTTTCCTCCATCATGTATTTCACCTGCGAGAGTCAGTTCGGAGTCAATAGGAACAAACTGCGACAGGAACACAAGCCTTCGCAGCTCATGGCGCACACTGGGGCGAGCTAATGCTACAGTTGGACATTGGGTTTGGGAGAAAAAAACAAAAGTTATAATTTGGAAGTTTAGCTGCATTAATGATTAACTAATTTTGTTTCCAGTAATTTTTAACTTAATTATTGCATTAATAATGTCCTGGTGTGAGATAATAGGAGAGGAAATAAAAACCATCTTTTTTATATTTAGAGCTGGTTTGCCGATATTTTTGTTCAAACCTAATGGTGTGTGCTAGGCACTTTTGATTTTAATGGTGGTTCACTTGCCCGTTTACCATTTGGTTTATTTAAGAAATCGATCCCTAATGATTTTACTGATTGATTTTTAGGAAAATGAATGTAATTGAATTATTTGTTTGTTCTAATGGCCACATTTAAAGTTGTATTTTTTTTTTAAATAGATAAGAAAGTCCTGTAAGGGGTTATCTCTTTCTTTCTTAATTCGTAATTTTATTGATTTAGTTGGGCTATACTAAGTTTATGTCAGTAAAACATCTAAATGTACTTTTTTTTTAGTGTTTTTCCAAGATTTTAAGTAACATATTAAATAAATATTAATAAGCTGATAGGTAACTGCAAGACTCTTGTGCAAGACCAAGACCAGGACCGAGTGTGCAAGACTGAGACAAAGACCAAGACCGCCTCAGTCTCGTCTTGGGTCTTGCGTTTGGGCAACATTACCGGTAAGAGTTTGAACATTTGGTAATTGATTTCCTCTATACCGAGGGCGGATCCAAATTTCCCTTTCAATGCCGCTTCCAGCTCTGTTATTGGAAGGGTGAATCTAAATGGTGGCCAATATGTACATTTGAACTGCGAAGCAATGGTTGTTTGGGCACAAAGATGTTTGACAATTGTTCGAGAAAGCCTATTGCATGTGGTCGGTTAATTAACACCATATTTTACATATTAATTCGCTTTCCACTTAAGGTTTTAATTTTGTTCCACATAGAGCCGTTTTGTTTTGGGTTGATGCTTTCGATGTAGTTTCTCCAAGTTTCGCTTTTGGCCTTTTTAATAAGCAATTTAGCTTATTTATTTTCGTTCTCATGATTTTGTATTTTTCTATTGTCATATAAGAATATGACAGGTATGAAGTGATCTGAATGAAGTATTCTTTTATTGATATCTTCTTTTCCCCATACGACTTGCGAATGTCTTCATTCTACCAGCACTTTGGGATAAATTTTAGATGGTATTCCAAACACTTCCGAGGAATAGCTGATTCTCCTGCTTGGTTAATAATGTTACTCAAGTCTGATATATTGTATTTTATATTAGGTTTCTCCATTTCCAAGAGGTAATCTGTAAATATTTTTTCATTTAATCTTTTGAAATTTCTTTTAGAATTGAATTTGTGGTCCCTCTGGATTTTTGTAAATGGTCACTCCCTAGCGTTTCTGAAATTACAACCCAGGTAAGGTTATGACAGAGATCTGCTGTGACAGATGTTAGATCTATAACGGAAGGTCTTGATAGTGAGTTTCCTAATTTAGTGATTATTCCTGTTTCATTTAATAGGATTAGCGGACTGTTTTGTTATGCCAGAATTAAGTCATATCCTGTGGGAGTATCATATTCTTGAGAACCACAAAATGAGGAGTGCGTGTTAAAATCCAATCCCAAGAGCACACTACAATTTGGAAATTTGACATGGAGATCAAAAAGATTTTTGAGGTTTCGAAGGAAAGACCGCCTTCTGTTGTCTGGTGGGATATATACTGAAACTATGATCATGGAAGGTACTGTGTTAAGAAGTTTTGCCCCTACTGCCTCAATTGTTCCCAGATTTGGCAAGTCTATGATTTCGTAAAGTAACGAAGTATGGAGTAAGATGCCTACTCCTCCATACCTATCTCGTCTATTTCTTTTTATTATGTTATAATTTTGTTCACGGGTTTAATAAACCCATTTATTATCAAACCATGTTTCCTGTAGTAGAGCTATAAGGATGTTGTTTATATTAAGAGAATTTATAATTTTAGAGAATTTATTATTTATACTTCGACAATTATATTGAAGATTTTTTTTTGTTTTTATCTATCATATTAATTCTACTGTTTGACATTATAAGGAGTTAAATTAAGAGATAGCAGGCCTTTTTGAATTATGAATTAAGGATCATCAACTATAGTCAATTCAAATATGATTTAAGGAACATCAACCACACTCATATTTTTAATATTGAAAGTAACAATAACTATAAAGGAAAACCAAATTTCAATTTTTATACTTGAAACCACTGAATTACAAAATAAAATCAATAAAGTATCAAATTAAAGGATTAAGTCATTTTCGAAACCTATATGAGCCAAATCGACTCAGTAAGAAGTAATTTAAGAGGATTTTTCATAGAGAAAAATGTGTTCTGTTGATGAAGAACAGATAATTAATTTTCACAATATTAAAGATAGTATTCTTAAGAGGTTTATTGTATTTAGACTTAGGATAAATTCAATAAGTAAAAAGAATTCTCCTCATATGTCTGTTTTTTGCAGTAAATGTAAATATGCAGAATTTATACATTTAAATTCTTTTGTAAATACATAAATATTCTGTTTTATCTTTTGTTTTGTTTTTTATATTCCTTTGTTGATTAATTTTTTCTTTTTCAAGTTAAATTGAATAGTTCTTCAATGAATTGATAATTGATTGTATTTTATCCTTACAGTTTTATGTTTGACTATTAGTTATTTTTAATTGGTATATCCTGTGTGATAAAATTGAAAATATATTATAGCCAACAATCACAAATTTCCCCCAAAAGTAATGAAAAATAAATAAAACAAGGGAAAGCTTAGATTCTGGACTAACCAAAAATTCAGGTGTGACGAACATTATTACAATTTATCAGATTATGATTATTAATCCAATTCATTGATAACAGAAGACCCGTCATGGTCTCGCATTTGGGCAACACTAGTGTGGTGTTCAGTCACAAGTAACAAAGTAAAAATAAATAAATTATATTTATTAAATTTACATTAAATAATTTATTTTTATTAAATAATTTATATTTATTAAATTTACATTAAATAATTTACATTTATTAAATTTACATTAAATAATTTATATTTACTAAATTTATATTACATTTTTTTCAAAGGAGAATATTAAGAAGAAAAATAAAAATAGTTTCATGGTTCCTAACTTAGAATTGAGTTTCTGGTTTTCCAGTGAAATTTTCACTCAGTTTTTGTTTAATGTTTTAATAATTATATAAATTAGTTTGTGAAATTTGCCAATGAGAGAATTAGATGAATAAAATGGAAATCGCAATATGCTGAGGTTTATTGAAATATATATTAAAAGAAATTAAATAGAAAAAAAATATATATATATATTGCTCTTTGATTTTATTATTTATTTAAAATATATGATATAAATGATTCATATGCTTCATTCACTTGCCCGTTACAATAATTACTTTTTAAATTGAAATAACAAAGAGAGACTACTCAAATATTAGTTTCCCGCCGATCCAATATGGCCTATATAATATCTGTATGACTGCACTGTATTATTAAGCCACTGTATCCCCTGGATGGTGGGAAAAAAGTTCCAAAAAGCAGCATTTTAGTAAAGCGAAACATAGGAAAAAATCATTCTTAAAGACGAATTTTTCAATGTGATATATCAAAAAAATTTATCGTGACCGGTACTACCGGATAAAGCGGGTGGGTGCGCCCCTCTCTCCTGGATGGTGGGAATAAAGTTCCAAAAAGCAGCTATTTAAAGCAAAGAGAAATATAGGAAAAAATCACCCTCATAGACGAATTTTCTAATGTAATATATAAAAAAAAAATATTGTTGTGATAAGCACCAGCAAATCTAATGTGGGCAAAAAATTCCGAAAAAGTTCCAAAAAGCAGCTATTCAAAGAAAAGAGAGATATAGAGAGAATTCATCCTCATAGACGAATTTCCTAATGATATATTAAAAAAATATATTATCATGACCATTTTATGAATCTTACGGTTTGTCATATCATGCCAAGTCAACAGGCTCCGGATAAACTTGTGCCCGGCCTTTGACGGCGAGATTTTGTGAAACAAAAAATAGAATGTAAGAACAAAAGTTGGCTCCTAGGGTAAAGTAATGTAGGTTTGGGCCGCCTCACATTGGGTGGGGCAAGCTGACGCTTCAGTTGGATATTGGGTTTTGGAGAAAAAAATAAAAGTTATAATTTTGAAGTTTAGCTGCATTAGTGACAAACTAATACCGTTTCCCCTTCATGTCCAGTAATTTTAAACTAAATTATCGCATTAATATGCCCTGATGTGAGATAATTGGAGAAGAAATGAGAACCATCTTTTTTACATTTAGAGTAGTTTGCCGTCATTTTTTGTTCAAACCTAACGGTATATGCTGGACAGAATAAGGTACTTCTAATGAATTCTAAGACAGCTAAAATATCAGTTTTTAAATTTATGTATAGTTGTTACTACGTTTCAAGCAATTTTGGTCCATTTCACAAATCGCCCGAAAAATGCACACAAGATGAAAACTGTTTTTAGAAGTTTAAACTTTTGTTAACAATAATATATATCTGTTTTTTTTTCGGGCGATTTGTGAACTAGACCAAAATTGCTTGCAATTTCTTGAAACGTCGTGACAACTATGCATATATTTAAAAACCGATATTTTACCTGTTTTATGATTCATAAATCAAATATAAGTATCAAATGATACTTATTCATTTCAGGAATAAGTATCACAAAAACAATATCATGCTGTAGATTGCACCAGGGCTTGAGTGAAATAGTGTATTTCTGTACGATGGGAGTATTCATGTCAAAATAATGAAAAAAAAACAACTAAAAAAATTAAGTTTAAAATGAATTAATGATGTCTTTGTCGTCTAATGTAATATAATAATCAGAAGGCAGGACGTGTCCGTCTAAAGATATTAACATAATTTACAAATATAACATTTATAAAATTTTGTAAACTAGTCATTCAGTTCGAAATACATTGTATCACCTGTAGTGATAGGAAAATCGCGATATCTCTACTAATAGTGCTTTGATTTCGATGAAACTTCTTCTTTCATTTTTTAGGTAATTTAAATATCTTCGAAACATTTTATCACAATATCAACAAAAAAGCGTACACTTTTTGAGTTATTCGGAATTTAATTTTAACATCCCTCGTAACTTTTTTTGTAACTTCTTTTCGTTGAAGTATGTTATATAGATAAATTTAAAGGGTACCGAGAAACTGACTTAAGCGAAGTTTCATTGAAATCGGTACATTCGTCTAGGCGCTACAGTCTGTAGGAACGCAGGTTTTTCTGCATTTTTATTTTTTTCTCCTTTATTAATTTATCGAATTCTTTCAAAAGTTATATGTAGCATTTTTTCGTAACTCCGAATAATCCGAAATGGTTAACTTTTTAAAATAAACCATATTAAAGGTACTTTAGAGGAAGACATATGAACATTGGGCATTTAATCCCCCTGTAAAGTGACATCAACGGGGATAAGACCTAAATGATATTAAGAACCACTTAAGTATACAATGATACACCGAGTTTGATCAAAATCGTTAGTCGTTTTTGAGAAAATTGTAAACATGTGTTTCAGCGTTCATATAAAGTGGCACTTCCGGTTAGCCGATTTTACCGAAAAAGTTGCTGTCACATCCGGCCCATATACAAACCTTAAATACTTAATATCAGTTTCGTACTACTTTTCGTTTATGAGCTAGACTGTTAACACACACACACACACACACAGACCATTTTGCGACACTTAGTTATTTGAACTCAGGGGACCTCAAAACATGTATTTCCGTTGAAAACTGAGATTCCAAAATTTTCACGATCGCAATACTTACCCTTACTATATATTATGTATATATACGTAAGTGAAAGTAAAAAGTAAACACAAGATCTATTCTTGGAATAGAACTTGCCTACAGTATTGGAAAATAAAACGCTGTTTTCCTAGAATTAGCTGCTTTGCTAGTACGACATTTATAGTTATTGTTTTGGCTTGAATCCTCACTTACCGTTTCGACCCTTCAGTATCACTTCTGACTTTGAATTGATTTGTAGAAATTTCCTTCTTATAAAAAAAAAATTATAATGCTGAAAGTAAAATCTAGTCTCCCGTCAAAAATTAAAATCTGGATATACAAATACCCCCCCCCTCCAATTTGAAATGTGAAGACAAACAATTTGATGAGAAAGTTCTATACACTTTATGAATCAATCAGGTGATAGGAAAGCACCGATAGACGCTCATTGGGGAAAAAAAATAAAAAATCTGTACCACTACATGAAGGGTCTTGGGTTCAGTAATATTTAGGGAAAGCACTGTTTCTTGGTCTACGGTTGTGCTAGGAGGTGATTTGACCAAGATCACACTCAAGGTTTTTCCTCTTCATTAAATATTTTAATTAAGGTACCCACTTCATAGAGAGGCTGGGTGTGCCCCAGGAGGGTCGCCCCACGGCCAATGAAACAGAATAAATAACTTTTCTACCATGAGCCGGGATTCTTGTAGACTTAATACGTATCTTTCGCTATAGGCTTCAATAATTCTCTTCATTCATTTTCACCAATTCCCGGAAATCTATTCCTCGTTCTTCTCCTATGTCAACATCACACTAAGTTTCTATTTCTGTATGTTGTTAACGTTTTTTAAAAGAATCATATACCTGTTTGCTAAAATGCGATGATTAAGTTCTTTCGTCTAAGTTGATACTCTGGATTGAACCGTATAACGATACACATGAAACAGTTTTTACAACTGATGAAAAAGTTTTTTTTTTTGCAACTATTGTTCAAAACAAGTTGCAAATGAAAGAAAATCACGAATTAATCAACATGTCAATACAGATGAGCTCGATTGTAATTAGCTTTGCTTTTAATTAAGCCCGTAATTAGATAGAGAACCCATTTCTTAAAATAACCCTCTATTTTCAAATAAATAACATACTTTGTATCTATAGACATTTTTGAGATGTAATATTTTGATCTTATTGTGATACACTTAAGGAGTTTTTGCCAATCGTAATTTACAAATATTTTTTCAAAAGTTTGGCTTTATCAAAAGTTTATTTAGTGACTATTTGGATGAAATTGACGAAATGGATGTTTGTACTATGAACCCCCTCAAACTCGCAAGAAATGCGTTCTAATTTTCGCTCGTGAAAATAGAATTTACTAATGTTAAATTTATTACCTAAATAATTTATAATTTTAAAACAGTAATTAAATCTGAACAACAGAAGTTTATCGCTGAAATTTCCAATTATAATTATAATGGGCTAATAATGGATTTTTTTTTTTAAATGGAACATTTTTAGATATTTTCACAAAGTGTCTGACAATCGTTCCTCCAAGATTTAAACACAACATAATTTATTTTATAAATGATAAACACATTAACTTGGAAAAGTACACGAATTAGACATTTATTTTGGATAGAATATTTTTATTGTCTTTATTTATTTCATTATTTAGTTTAGATACATAAAAAAACAATTGAAATTATCTAACTTTTAACTCTCTCCATAATTTATTTTTTATTTTAAAACTTTTTGTACGAACATGTATATTTAAATCCATGACTTGCAGATTAATAATAAAGTAATTAGTATAAAATAAAGTTTAGCATATTTAGAAATTAGTTACTATATTTTTCATGTTTTTTTACTGCATATTATGTGGATTTTTATTCCATAAAAATCCGGACCTTGATTTGATAAGGTTCAGTTTTAAATCTTTCATATATATTTATACTGTCATCAACCTTTATGTTTAAATTTTCTTTATAAAATCTTTTTAATTACTATTTGTATTTAATATATTAGTTATTATAATACACTAATTACTCGTTTTTTAATTCTTACTCTTGATATACAATACTTACTTACCTTTTTCATTCATTTATATCAAAAATCATTTTTTATCATATTTCAATCATTTTACTATTGTATACTTTTATATTTATCATTTTGCTGGTTTTATTCTTTACTTTTATTACTATTATCCTACTTATTTTATTTTATTACTATCATATTGTTACTGTTATTCTGTAATCTTATTACCCTCACAGTACACAACTCACTTCACACACGACTCTTGCATTTAAAAACCCTGGAACCTAATATCTATCCATTATAGGATCTGTAGAATAACATATTTAAATTTACTTTTGAACGTTTTTGGCTTAAATTGCACGATTTTGATTTTTGTTACATTAAATTGTACATTTGGTGCTAGATTGAATGATTTATAAGTATATATGTATGTGTGTGAATATTTACTTTTTTATTTTATTATGTTAATGGAGGTAAATTATTCTGTGATAGTACTGACAAAGATTTGAATTTATAGTAAACGCAAGTGCAGTGAACTTGACTGAAGTAACTCAAAAAAACTGCCTTCCTTGTTTTCACTTGAATTCTTAGTCTTTCGTAAGTCCTTCAGTGTCCTTTCCGGCTTTGAAGTAAATCATGAATTCGGCTGATGCTGATATTACCGGTGTAATAAGCGATTAGACATTCATAAAATCACATTTAACAAATTTTCCGCAAACATTAACTCAGTTTGAATCTCGAAATTCATTACTTAATAAACGAATCAAAAATTACTCCGTAATAGAAAAAAAAAACAGTTACGCTCTTATAAAAAAAATAATAACGACTGCATTAATGGTATAAACGTTAATGTTGACAAAGAACCAGCAGTGGCTGCTTGTTACAAAATGAGTCCTCTTACATCAGTTCATGTTGAACGCTCTTTTTCTCAATTAAAAGACGTCCCCTCCTCATCCATCACTCCCAATACCATACCTATGTAGATGGTTCCAAATATACTTGTCCTTTCCGACCTCCGACCTATTATCAGCCTTAGAAAAACTTCAAGAAGACTTGGATAGGATTTGTGACTGGGCAAGAGCAAACAAGTTGAAGTTGAATACGGAAAAGACAAAGGCAATCTTAACAGGCTCCAATCGCCTCCTTAAAACTGTTACTAATATTTCAACTCCTACACAATAATCCCATCAAATTTTACCAATAATCAAAAATCTTGGAATAACCATTGATCAAACGCTTTCATGGAAAAACCATATATCCAATATTTCCCGTCGTGCCATTTCCACCCTAAAACGTCTAGATTATTCCCGTCACCTATTTCCTTTTGAAACCCGTAGGCTCCTTGTCACTTCCTTAATTTTTCCCCACTCTGACTATTGCTGTACAGTATATGGAGGAGTCTCTGGAGATCTCGAGACGGAACTAAAACATTTGATAAATTGCTTTGTATGATTCATCTTCGGAATCCCAAGGGACGCCTCTGTTTCCCATTTTTATGCGGAGTTAAATTGGCTTTATCCTTCCTACCGCCGTATTTCCTGGCATCCTTCCTCTTTCAAGTCATCCAATCCCACCGTCCCTCATACATCTTCGAGCTCATTCAATTCAAATCCTCTGTTCGTTCCCGCAATACTTGTTCCCGGTCTTCTGATTTATACATAAGGGCCCACCGAACCGATGCTTCCGACAAATCGTTCATTATCCGATCCCATCCCTTGCCACATCCGTCAATCCAATACCCTTCCTAACTTTAAATCCCGCCTGTTCAATCATTTCTTATCCATCCAGTCCCCATAAAATTGTAAATAGGTACTACTGTACATATGTATATAAATTATTAGTTCGTTCTTCATTATTTTTATTAATAATTGATCAAAATTAGAAAGTAGCTTTATATATTTTTTTTTTCACTAAGACTATTCAATTACTTTACTTCAATTTTTATTTATGTATCTCTGAGAAAGGGACTCGTCCCAGAATAAATAAATGAAAAAAGTATTAATATAACTAAGATCCATATATACAACACACTCTACCTTCCAATCCTACTGTACAGAGTGAGAGGGAACCCAAAATTTCTTGAGGCAAGACTCATAGAAAAGAGGCCAAGAGGGCGTCCACGGAAAACTTCGATTGACGATATAACCGAGCTGGTACAGAGAAGAGGCGAGCAGTTGGGTTATGTGAGGAATCTGGCGAGGGACCGTGATGACTGGCATAGATGGGTCGAAGGCTCCTCCACGCTGAAAAGCACTAAGGAGGAAGACAAAGAAGAAGAACGTATTTCATAAATGCTATTATTGGTTTTATTTAATATTTAATTGTATAGATTACAGCGATATAAATATTAAAATTTGTACCTAGGTATATATAAGAGTACTTATAAAAATACCCACAATTAAATATATATAACTTTAGAAAATACTTATTTCTGCCAAGAAGAGGGTGAAAGTGAAAGTTGTGTGATGTGCGTACCGCACCAGATTTTTTTTCTGGTACACAATATTTTAATTTAGAAGCTTAAGGTTTGATAGATTTTCGATGTATTAACATTATAAATTAAACAAAATAGATGATACAGATGATTTTTTACATTTTATGTGTAAATTAGACAATTTTACATCTTTTGGGTTTTTGCTGCACAATTTCGCATATTTGAGTTTTTTGCTGCACGTTTTTCAGATTTTTACAGCACGAAGATCAGGTCTCTATAATACTGAATCAATAAAATCAGGAACTGTAATACTGTGATTTCATCCAGTCGGCAGTCATTACTTGTAAAAAGGATTGGAAATAAATTACACAATAAAGTTATAAATATAAAATGCGGTCTTAAATAATATATTATACACAACACTGTGGTATTATCAAGCCAGTAGTTATTATATAGGATTGGAATCAAATAAGGAATGCCAAAAGAAATTCAAAATTCAAAATTTGATCTATATATAATGATAATAATAACTGAATGTTAACAATAAGGTAATGTTAAACAAAACATCATTACAAAACAAACAAGTTTCCTAAAATAGATCAGAGATCAAACTCTAACTTAACATTACAAAACAATATCACAAATTTTTAAAACATTTAATGATTTGAAATCGAAAAGTTTATCTAAATTAGATCTATATTTAATGATATATAATAATTGAATGTTAACAATAAGCTAATGATAAACAAAACATCAATACAAAACAAACAGGTTTCCTAAATTAGATCAGAGATCAAACTTTAACTTAAAATTACAAAACAATATCACAAATTTTTAAAAAATTAAATGATTTGAAATCGAAAAGTATATCTAAATTAGATCTATATTTAATGATATATAATAATTGAATGTTAACAATAAGCTAATGATAAAAAAACATCAATACAAAACAAACAGGTTTCCTAAATTAGATCAGAGATCAAACTATAACTTAAAATTACAAAACAGTATCACAAATTTTTAAAACATTAAATGATTTGAAATCAAAAAGTATATCTAAATTAGATCTATATTTAATGATATATAATAATTGAATGTTAACAATAAGGTAATGATAAACAAAACATCAATACAAAACAAACAGGTTTCCTAAATTAGATCAGAGATCAAACTATAACTTAAAATTACAATATCACAAATTTTTAAAACATTAAATGATTTGAAATCAAAAAGTATATATAAAGTTTACAGTTTCACTTCACAAGACTTCTGCTTGTCTATCAAATATAACTTTACAATAAAGAGTATTAACGATTGGTAACTTCAATAACAGCAAACGGAAGTTTTCTAAAATAGATCACATGTAACTTGAAATTACAACTGAATTTCTAATATTAAAACAATACAAAATTGGAACTTATTCGTAGCGGATAGAACTTGCTATGCAGTTCCAAAGTGATATTTAGTTAAGAATCTAACTTTTGCAGCTTTATGGATGCAGGAACACTAAAATCACCAACTATATTCTGATCATCAACTGCACGTATGATAAAGTGGTACGTTGAATTCTCAACAAGATCCGAAATTTTACAAGCCATTGGCAGTTTCTGAGCCACTATATCCCCTCCTATTCTCTTCCAAATATTGTCAGAGAGTTTATTATCGCTCACTTCTTTCAAACAAAATATTTCATAGTGAACAATATTTCCATGATCCTTATCCTTCTCATGATCCAAAAACCACACCAACATGATAGTTTTTTCTAACATACTACGTTTTTTAACCTGTAATATCGGTGCAGAAGGCTTAGAAACATCAGGAAGATATTGAGGGGTGAATGGGAATTCAGGAAGAAGATGGCAAACTGATGTTATTTTCACCAGTGGCAGTTCCAGAGGAGTTGATGGTCTCTTCATTATCACTGTTGGTCCTTCTAAATCTTCATCATCTGAAATTTCAATAACATTAACAGCCTCAGCCATTGCATACTTCTGATTAATAAAATCTTCATATTTAAAAACTGTTGTTCCTCCTTCTATATCTTCATCATCTGAAATTTCAATAACATTAACAGCCTCAGCCATTGCATACTTCTGATTAATAAAATCTTCATATTTAAAAACTGTTGGTCCTCCTTCTATATCTTCATCATCTGAAATTTCAATAACATTAACAGCCTCAGCCATTGCATACTTCTGATTAATAACATCTTCATATTTAATAACTATTGGTCCTCCTTCTATATCTTCATCATCTGAAATTTCAATAACATTAACAGCCTCAGCCATTGCATACTTCTGATTAATAAAATCTTCATATTTAATAACTGTTGGTCCTCCTTCTATATCTTCATCATCTGAAATTTCAATAACATTAACAGCCTCAGCCATTGCATACTTCTGATTAATAAAATCTTCATATTTAATAACTGTTGGTCCTCCTTCTATATCTTCATCATCTGAAATTTCAATAACATTAACAGCCTCAGCCATTGCATACTTCTGATTAATAACATCTTCATATTTAATAACTGTTGGTCCTCCTTCAATATCTTCATCATCTGAAATTTCAATAACATTAACACCCTCAGCCATTGCATACTTCTGATTAATAACATCTTCATATTTAATATTTTTAAGAACTGTTGGTCCTCCTTCTATATCTTCATCATCTGAAATTTCAATAGCATTAACACCCTCAGCCATTGCATACTTCTGATTAATAACATTTTCATATTTAATATTTTTAATTACACCAGGGTTGAAATTCTCAAAACCTTTATTATTATCAACTTTTCCTACATCTTTTATATAGGATGCATTGAAACTAGTTGATTGGCTTACTTTTGAAGAAGATGCCTGAACCTTTTTAACAACTTCTTTGTTAGTCTTACTTTTACAAGTACTAGCCATTTCTTTGTTCAATTTCTTGGATTCTTCAACCTGTTCTGCTATGGCGAATCGTTGTAGGTTCAACTGATCTTTCTCCGTTTCTAGCATTTTACACTTCTCTCTTAATTTTTTTGCCTCTGTCATGTTCTTAAACTTATCCTCCTGGGAGAAAAAATCTCCTAAGGTATTTAATAACATATCCTCAAGTTTATGTCTATTAACTACCATTTCGGTACTATCATGAAAACACTTGTCAAGAAGCGAGTTCACCTTTTGATTAATCTTCATCAGATTGTCTGGATCTGGAAGTGAAATGAGTTTTAGGGAGGTATCTTGGCTAGTTGAAGGAGCTTCTGATGACAATTCAGATGAATTATCTATCGGTAATACAGAATGTATTGGTAATTTTGAAACATCTTCAGTTTCCAAGGTTGTTGTGGGTACTCTAATACTGGCAGATTCTTTAGATATACTCCTTGTAACTCTGCTTGCTTGTAACGATTTGCCTATATCTAAAGTTGGTAATTTTGAAACATCTTCAGTTTCCAAGGTTGTTGTGGATACTCTAATACTGCCAGATTCTTTAGACATACTCCTTGTAACTCTTGTGGGATCATCTTTAGTTTCCCAGGTTGCTGTGGGTACTGCAATACCAGCAGATTCTTTTGACATACTTCTTGTCACTATGTTAGATTTGTTTACACCTAAAACTTTTTTAGTAGTACTATTCTTTGCTGTCCGGCGTTTTGCAGGAGGCAAAACATTTTTAGTAGTACTTTTCTTAACTACCTGGCGTTTTGCAGGAGACAAAACTTTTTTAGTGTATTGACTGGTACTAGGTTGACACAGTATCGAAGAAGACACAAAATCAAACTCATTAGTAGAGCTTTTCCTGGTTGTACGTTTTACTGGAGCCATAACATTTCCAGTAAACTGAGTACTTTTAGATTGACTTGATGTTGAGTTAGATGATTCCATAACTATGTTAATATCGTCTATGTCCATAGCTATGTCCTCTTGATTAGCAGAGTTTTTCTTGATTGCAGGTTGTTTTTCAGGGGTCAAGATACTCTCAGTATACTGACTAGTAATAGAAGTACTCCATGCTATCATTGGTTCATTAATGATAAACAAAGGCCCTTCTAAGCATACTTGCAAGCCTACTGATCGGACTTGCTTTATCTTAGATGGGAGAATATTCTTTCTAAGGCCGAGTTTGGAGTGCTGCTTATCAATGATCATTTGAGCAATTACTTCTTTTGAAGCTCCAACCTGTTTTTCCAACATAGATCGTAGTTGGTTCAATTTTCTATGTTCAGTTCGAAGACTTATATACTTTTCTGTAAGATTTGTTGCCTCTGTCATGGTCTTGAATTTGTCCTCCTGAGAGTAAAACTTTCCTACTGTATCAGATAAAATTTCTTCAAGTACCCGACGATTCACTTCTATTTCTGATTTACCGTGGAAAGACTGGTCGAGCAGTAAGTTTACTTTTTGATTGATTTTAATCATATTATCTGGTGCAAGAAGTGAAAGATTGTTTTCTGAATTGACTAGTTGACTAGTTGAAGGACCTTCTATTGATAATTCAGGTGTATACTGTAATTTTGAAACACCTTTTGAGGTGGATGGAGTTACTTTAGAAGTACACGATTCATTGACTGTTTTGACAATTGGTTTATTAGCAGTACTTTTCCTGGCTGTCTGGCATTTTACAGAAGGCAAAATCTTGTGAGTATTTTTACCATGGAAACACTTGTCCAGTGGGATCATCTCTTTCTGATTAATGGTACTTAACTCATCAACAGGAAGTGCAATGTTTTCAGAGGTTTTTTGACTAGTTGATGGAGCTTCTAATAAGCCAGGTGAAGTCAGAATTTCTAATTGTGAAACACCTTTTGAGGTGGATGGTGTTACTTCAGAAGTACACCATTCATTGACTGTTTTGACAATTGGTTTATTAGCAGTACTTTTCCTGGCTGTCTGCCGGCGTTTTGCAGGAGGATAAACCTTGATGGTATTTTTACCATCCGGTAGGAACTTCTGTTTCTGATAATTTCCACTTAACTTATCAACAGAAAGTGCAACAACAGTCTGACAAGTGCCTTGACTAGCCGATCGAGCTTCTGATGATAATTCAGATGTATTCTCCATGGATCAGCAAATGTGAAATAGTTTTGACTACTTCTTTATAAGCAGTACTTTTCCTGGCTGTCTATAAATGGGATAAAACCAATTTCATTTAGTTTCAGCACACTTATCATTATCACAGCAGAATCCACAGCTTCCTGAAAAACCAAAGTATCTGTATAAATTTATAATGTAAACTTTTAAGTTTACATTACATTTACAATAAAGCCATTTAATTATGTATACTACATAAACATGTTTATGCAGAAATTTGACAAAAATCTAATTTCCTGAAAATTGAAGAGTTGGCTTTAATTTTAATTTACTTGAAAATAACAGCTTTAGCCATGTGCTTCCAATAATAATCCACTAAAAAAAATTTCATTGCTTCGAGTCAGTGAATACTATAATATATCCTTTATTATATTATATATGAAGTATTAAATAATACTTTATTTTCAAACTTTAAAATTTTTCACTTCATTTATATTTATTTAATTTACATTCACATTTAATTTTATTTTATTTAATTTACATTTCATTGAAACTTTTGGTTTCCATTAAGCAATATTAATTTTCAGAAATTATTATTTATAATTTTTTTACACCTCCATTTTAATACGACGATGTTTTTCTTGAAATTCTCAGCTTTCTAACAATATTATACATTTCTGACTAATCATTACCGGAAATTTATTTTCAATCTAAAAAAAAACATTTTTCATCTTTCCTATTACACTCCTATATAGTATATAACAGGTAATAGTGAGCCAGCAGTTTTTTTTTTTTTTTCCTGCTAATAATTAGAGATAATTAATTATTTCAAGCCAAGTTAAAGATACTTTAGAGGAAGATATTTTTAAAATTTGACAAACAAACTAGAACAAACTTAAATTTTCCTGCTAATAATTAGAGATAATTAATTATTTCAAGCCAAGTTAAAGATACTTTAGAGGAAGATATTTTTAAAATTTGACAAACAAACTACAATTTGATACGACCAATTGGCAACTATCTATCATCAATCTATCAGTCAATGTTCATTGTGGCTTATTTTATTTTATTTTTTTTCTGAAGTAATTATTATATACAGGGTGTTTCAGGGTTAAATGGTCAAACTGCAAAAATGGACTAAGGAAATCAAAACAAGAAAAAAAATTTCTCTGAAGGTGCAATAACATTCATATTAAATGTTGTTTAAAGGGATTTCCTTGAGCATTAAGACAGGCTCAGAATCTTTCTTCAACAGCAAAGCAAAACGGCACTGGATATGTGTTATTGTTTCACAAGATTCAATTATCCTTTGTAAGGCACGGCAGAACGGCACTGGATATGTGTTATTGTTCCACAAGATTCAATTATCCTTCTTTGTAAGGAATTAAAGTCAATGACCGGACTTGCATAGACTTATTGTTTAATGTCACCCCAAACCAAAAAATCCAGTGGAGTCAGGTCTGGAGAGCGTGCACTACTATAAGCGAATGAAAATTTAAATTACATGTAAAATCAGATTATCCCTGAAGATGCAAACATTTGAATAAATTTTAAATAAAGTATTTATTTATCGAGACTGAAATGGCCTTTGCTACTAATACTTATTATAGTTGCTTTCTCAAGATCATCTTTTATGAATAATACATGGTTATTATATTTTACCAGTTCGGGAGTTGGTGGGGGGAGAGAGAGAGCTTCAGTCCGAAAGTCCCCTCATCCCCCCTATAAATCCGCCTGTGCCATAAGGTAAGTAATACAAAACAATAGCGCACCCAGAACAGACAAATAAGAATAAAGATACGTATACATGAAATTTCCTCAAACAAGTATTTTTGAACGTATTTCATTATATTTAAACAAGGCTTATACTTTATACATGGGCTGCAGTAACTAACCGCAGTAGTCACCGAGGACGCGGGAACCCGAAGATTAAATCAAATAAAACCGTTCATAAGATTCGTCCATACTTCCAAGATGGTCCAGCGTATAAAAGGCAGCTGTAGCCAAAAGGGAAATGAGGGAGGGAAGCAGGACCTGCAGAATTGTTTTAACTAATTCAAAAATTTAAGGGAATAAAAATAGTAATTTTATGTTTGTCTTCTGACACTATTGGATCTAGGATTTAATTTTTTTTGTAAATAAACATAATTTTTAATTTTTTTTAAATAAACATAATTAATGCGGCGGCTTCAGCTCGAAAGCTTTTTTTTCATAAATATAACGAAAAAAAATAAATAAACAAACTATCTATATGAAATGGTGTTTAAATGATTCTTGAAGTCCCATTACATTTAATTACACGAACAGTAATACTTTAGAGATAATTTTATAATATTTCTTTTGTAAGACATAGTTATATTTTACCATTTAAATGGCTAATTTTCAATATTAGCTTCCCCTAAAGTACGTTTAATTTTATTTATTGAAACAATTAACCATTTCAAATTGATCTCTAATATAAAAAAAAGTTAAATATAAAATATGAAAGAATTTGATATTTAACTAAAGGAGAAATATGAGATCGTAACAATGCTGCATTGTAGGCGAAAGATTCGAACAAGCTTCCATACATATATATGATGAGCTTAATATTATAATACGGACTCATTCAAGATTATATAAATATACATATGTGATTTTCATAAATGCTATTGTTGGTATTATTTAACATTTAAATGTATAGATTACAGTGATATAAATATTAAAATTTGTATACATAAGCGTACTTTTAACAAATAAAAATATCCACAATGAAATATAAATCAATATAGCGTTTATAATTTTTACCTTCACTTCCCCTTTGCCTGAAAATACTTATTTCTCATGAGCAGAGGGTGGTAAGTGAAAATTGAGTGATGCTCGCGCCCCACACCAGATGTTTGCTATTGCTATTGACACGATAAAAAAAAAAATCACATAGTTTTTTCACACAACTTGAGGTGATTCTCAAGTTATTCCTTAATTAATCCTCAACTTAATTAATATAGACTTAAAGATTATTAAACCAGGAAGTTTTTAGAAAAGTGAGGTATCTGTATTATTATAGTTGGATGATGATAAAAAAAAATAGCGAATAATTAATTATTTATTTTTAAAACGGTGCTTAGCTTAGTTTAGTTGCTCAAAATTCTTCTTCAAATGGTCTTAATCACTAACGGGTCCAGAATTTAATGTTGGAGTAGCTTTGGCCCGAAAGCTTTTTTTTTTATGCACATAAAAATTATTACTTTGGAAGAAGAAGAAAGAGAATAACTACCTATATGAAATGGTGTTTAAGTGACTCTTGAAGTCCCATTAAATTTAATTACACGAACAGTAATACTTTTAGTAATAATTTTTCTTTTGTAAGACAGATGTATTTTACCATTTAGGGAAGAGGGGCATTTAGCCCGGGAGCCCTCCCCCTCGTAGATCCACCAGTGGTCTTAACAATGACAAATTCTGTTTTCATTTGAAGTTGACAAAACTAACTACAAACTAGTTTGCAGTGACGCAATTATTAATAACTTAAATTAAATATTTCTTTAGTTATAGATTTATATTTGACAAAAAAATGCGACTTACTTAAAAAAAAAAAAAAAACAGATCTTGGATTTCCGACTTTTCTGCAGAAAATTAGCCTATTGTTTATATGAACTTTTTTTGTAGCTCTTGAGGTCTGCTATCACACCTATAAAAATTTCCCTCTGCATATGAGACACGCCTGTATAGTTAATAATTACTATATGTCAGTTGGTCTCATATTTGATATTATTTATTTATCTTCTTGTTAATATATTCACCAGTATATTGGTCAAGTTAATAAACTTATGATTATGTAGGATAACTCTGTGCAAACATACTTTTTTTTTGGAGGGGGGGGGGATTTGTCAAGCTGCAAAATAAATTTTTAAAAATCCCATTTGTTTTCTATAGAAATTCTATTTAGTTTTAATCAACTACATCAAATAAAATTAAGCTTTAATGAAATATCTCCACTCGAGTGTTATGGAAACCCATCTAGCAAATTAAGGATGAACACATGAAATTCGCACCAAACAAATATACGGAAAAAATAGTATGCAAAATGAATAAATTTACGATTTAAAATTTTTCATGCTTTTATATATATGTTTTCTTCAACACTTCAAAAAATATTTTTACTGATCTATAGGTTATTTCAATGTAAAAACTAGTATGATTCCTAAATTATCTTAAGAATCATTAAGCCAGTCCAACCAACCCCTGTCAGGCTCACAAATAATTTAAATACGGTTCCGACTTCCGTTCTATTAAAAATTTGTTTATTCTCCGATTTCAAAACATACTAGTGCCGACCTTAGAACCAGGCAGGGATGGCCATCGATATTTGATATTATTGAAATATGAATATTTTCCTTCTGATATTTGATATTTTACTATCGATAGTATCTACTTTTATATTATCTACTATCGATATCGACCTTTCAAAATTTTAATATGATATCACAAAAGGGGGGTTAACAATGACAGAAAAAGAAACGGCTTCAAGATCTTCTAAATGGCTCCTGAAGCCGAAACGTCGAATAAATAATACAGGATGTAAAAACTGTACATTTGTGGCCTAATATTAAGCCTAATACATTACCTTTGGCCTAATATTTTATAAAAACAACTTATGAGAAAATGGCACCAAACCTGAATGATATGACTAGAAAATTAAATTCAACTGGGAGGCCTGCATAAGACCCAGAATGGAATCAAATAATTTAAGAAAAAGATAAGAAATTTTAAATTGATATTATTAACACAATTAACGGTAATGTAAACCTATCATGCACATATGAGTTCATTAATAATTTTTTTTAAATTTTACGAACTAACGATAAAATCTTTTATCTAAAAAACTGTAAAACCTCTGATATCCCTCATCATTTAATTGATAAAATTGTTCTTCTTGAAAATCTCTTCAATACTAAATTTCTAATGAAGAACAAAGATAAGTCAACAAATCTATTTAATAAATTAGCGATAGATTGCTTAACATTTGAGTTAAGCGCAAGTGTTATCTTAAGTGTTGAGCACGAATCACGAATCGGAGAATCATAAGAACGTAGTTCGAAATAGTGTAAATAACCAGTTTAATAACAATACGTAACAATAACCAATAAGTAACCAATTTCTAGACAATAAGGGTAAACAAAATATAACTAACCCTCTACATGCTAAAACTAATAAAGATATAGTAGAGACTAAACAATTTTTTAAGAACAACCCAGAACTACTTATTATCAAATCGGATAAAACAGAAAAGACGTTATCATTTCAAAATCAGAATATAATAATGTGTATAATCTACTTAATGAACAGAAATATATCTTAATAACAGAAAAGACAAATAATATAAACAGAATAACTGAAAAACTAGCAAAATTTCTAAATCCAGAACTAAATAATCTTAATAATAAAAATACATATGACATAAAGAACTCTATGCAAGTCAAAGATAAGATGAATAACGTTAACAAAATTGAAGATAATGAATCCCTAGTCAGTTATGATGCGGAATCCCTCTTTGCAAATATTCCCCTTAAAGAACTATAAAAGATTTTGGAAACAAATTGGGAGGAAATCGAACCCCATACGACGATTAAAAATAAAGCACTGTTCATGGAGGGAATAAAATTAGTCTATGATAACGGATACTTCACATGCAATAGCAATTTCTTTAAAATTAGAAATGGACTACTGATGGGGGGAGCCATATCGATTAATCTTAGCGGCATATACCTAAATAGCCTGTTGGATAAAGCTATAAAGAAATTTAATAAAATTCCTAAGATTTTTATCAAGTATGTTGTAGATATCCTGACGATTATAGACAAAAATGAAATAAACATTTTTTAAACATATTAAATTCATTGTCAGATAAACTAAAATTCACAAATGAAGTAGAAGAAAACAATAAAATTAGATTCTTGGGCATGAATATAAATAGAAATGAAGCAGGGATACTAAAAACATCGTGGTCTAAAAAAGTTATGAGCAATAGAATACTAAATTGGCATATTAACCATAATACACAACAAAAAATCAATACAGCTAAAAATTTAATAGATAGAGCCAAACTAATTACAGATTAAAGAAGTAAAAACACAAATATATGAAATTCTTCTCCAAAATTTAAATAATTAGCTATCTATTGGCCATTTATTCCAAAAATCATCAAGTAACATTTTAGAAAATCAAATTAGTAGAAAAAATTAATTTTTCTTTGTGAAATCCAACATCAATTACGTACAACGTAGGCTCAGAGACTGAAGTTATGTTGTTTATAAAATTAGATTAAGCTTTACCTCCATTTAAAATGCACTTAAAAATTTTTATAATAGCCAACATTGTCAGAAAGTAATTTCTATTCAAATTAAAAGTCTTTCTCTAAACTACCTTTAATTAGGTTAATTATAAATAATAACTATTTCTGATTGTTAGGAGTTATAAAAAAAATGCTAAATATAACTTTTGAAAAAAATTGATAATTGAATAAAGGAGAAAAAAGAAAAATGCATATTTAGGCCTGGGAATAATTGTCAGAAGGTAAACATAATAAAAGAAAGTAATTTCTATTCAAATTAAAAGTCTTCCTCTAAACTACCTTTAATTAGGTTAATTATAAATAATAACTATTTCTGATTGTTAGGAGTTATAAAAAAAATGCTAAATATAACTTTTGAAAAAAATTGATAATTGAATAAAGCAGAAAAAAGAAAAATGCATATTTAGGCCTGGGAATAATTGTCAGAAGGTAAACATAATATATCGTTGGAAAGCAGAGATTTGAAAAAAACAATATTTGATATTGTAATATTGAGAGGCGAAAAAATATATATAAATTTCTAAAAAAATATATAATTTCTAAAAAGTAACATTATTTAACGTAAATCACGTGTTTTTAATGAAATTTGCTTACTAAATGTAAACTTTAAATATTTTTTTTAGTTTGAAAAAGTATTGAAAATCCACGGATTCAATACACTGTTTAAGATACTATTTCATTGTACTTGTTGAAAGAAGTGAAACATAAAAATATTTCATGGATATGTTTATAACCTTAAATATATTTACTGTAGTTTAATAACTCAAGATCTGATATTATATTTAAATAATTAGGTATCTCTCGTCCATTTATTCCTAAAAATCATCATGTAATAATTTGATAAATTTTCCCTTTGGGATATTCCAACAGTATCCACTTCCAATTAGTGTGACAACTTTTGACCTGTCTATGACAGACAATGTAAATCTCTTAATTCCACTTTAGTAAACTTTGCAATGGAAAATAATAGTTTAATAACTAATAGTCATATAATCCATAATCAAGGATCCTGACCTATAAGCAACGGGTGATATAATAAACAGGTTGTTTTAATGATATTTATGATTTGTTAGCTGTAAGCTTATATCTTTGGCTTGGTTAAAAATACAATTAAAAAATTTTTTAACAGCCCAACATGGCCAGAAAATAATTGCTATTGAAAATTGTAAGCGAAAGTTGTGTGTTCCGCGCGCACCAGATTTTTTTTTATTACAATAAACCATTTCACATTTATTTCTAACATAAAAAATAGTTAAATATAAAATGTGAAAGAATTCGATAATTAACTAAAGGAGAAATATGAGATCGTAACAGAATATTAGAAAAAATAGTAGAAAAAATTATTGGAAGAACACCATCCAAATGGATGGGTACAGATTAATATGGTACAATGTACTGAAAGCTCTTAGTAATGATAAAGTAAAATTGAGTGATTTTCCTATATCTAAAGGGCATTTACTATATTTCATAAGTCAATTAATTTTTTTGGAGAGGGGATAGATGACGTCATTTTCGGGGGGGGGCGCCAAATGTCTAAGACTGGCACTGCAAACGTATATATATAATATATATATATTTTTTTTTATTTAGTTATGATATTCACAACTGTATTAATAAATAAAATACAACGTATATATTGAATTTCCAAAATAATCGGTATTGACCGGTTTAAAACAAATAAATATAAAAACAATTCAAGTAAACAAACAGGTCTCACTGCCCGTTAACAGGAAGCTCTTTGACCAAATGCTGCCGGATTATATGAGCGGCTATGGCTTTTGATACAATGGGCTTTCGGATGATCCATCTTTTGTTGCATATCTAGAATCCAACTCGTCATTTCACACAATATAATTCCCATCAAATAATGAAATAAATAATTATTTGCCTCAACTGTGTACATCGTGATTTATAATTTCGAGAAAAAGCAAAGAAAAATTAGTAATCACACGGAATCGTACGTAAGTGTTGCCATTTATTAAACCAGTAAATATACCAAGGTTATACAGTTAAATACTTTAAAATAAAAAAATATGGACTCACTTTTCTGCAAGCTCAGGTGACGTTCCGGTGCCAAGAAGTTGCTGTGCAGCGATGGGAAGAGTTGCATGGGCTGTAGGTGGGGAACCTGCGACCTGTAAGCAGCACGGGTCTCAGGGTCTCCGTTACGTAGCTGCAGCCTCCAAAAACTTTTGTGTAATATTCATTAACCTGGTACAAGAATTAATTATTTAAGTTACAAAAAAACTGGAAAATTTATATAATTAAATTGAATACATGTATATGGGTATCTGTATTTAATGATAAGTAAAAATATCAACAGTAAAAATATAAAGAATTGCTCTGATGATAAAATGGTTTTATGATATAGACCAGGGGGAGGGGCCTCTAAACTTTTTTGATTCACGGGCCACATTGAAACCTCCAATAAGTCCCGCATTGTAGTGAAAAAAAAGTTTGTTCTATAAATGACTTCAGTCGTGATATAAGCTTATTAAGAGAAACAACTAACGCATCAAATGATGTAATAATCTCGTGTTTGAGTGATTTACTAAATTTTATATTTTTAAATAGTTTTCTTTTTTTGCCATGTAATCATGGAAGCTTTCGAGTCCCGTATTTTAGCGGTCCGTAGAGACCCCTGAAATAGACCATAGGTGGGGAACCGCATGTGGCTTCCAAGCGATATTTATTAACCTAGAGCTAGAATTAATCAATATTTAATTATTTATGTGACGAAAATTTGGAAATTAATATTATTAAGTTAAATGTATGTATGTATGTATTTAGTGATAAATAAAGATATCAACGGTAAAATAAGAGTAATTATTGAGGCCTCCTAATAATAAAATAAAGAAGTTCCCCCACCTTTGGTATAGACCCTATTTATCATATTTTATTAATTAGTAACGAAAATGATCATATTAAATTTAATATTAAAACATACACCGCTTATTGTTCTTCGCGGAGTAAAATAGCCTGAACGAGAATTTCAAGTCAAATTAGAAAAATCGAATTTAATTTGGGGCAAAGTCCCTTAAGAACAGTAATTGTGCACATACAATTAAATCAATTCTGTCCGTAAGAACTATACAATAAATAAATAAATAAGATGTAAGAAAGAAACACAAATACATAAATAGCCATCAAAGATACATTAAAAAAAAAAACAGAAAAGCAATAGAGTAACAAGATGTTTTCTACTAAAAGAAATTTTAAATAAATTTTGCAAGTAAAACATCTCAAAAATAATGATTTACACTAGTTATTATTAAATTGAAGAGAAGGATGGTTGACTGATCAGTCAAATAAAAAATGGAAAAAATAAATTATATTTATTTTTACATTTCAACCCGAAGTTTAGGCCTTCATCAGGGAAAAGAACCAGATAACAATAGGTATGAGAAACATAAACAATATAGGTAGAAACACTTAAAGTAAAATGAAGTAGATAAGTGAACAATGAAATAAAATAAAGTAGGTAGAATAATAACAAGAACTAAGAAACAAATATTAGAAAAAAATTTTGACTTAATTATTACTAATAATTATTATCATACAAATATTAATAAAGTTTTTAGGTTTAACTAAGTACTCATAACCGTGTAATAAAAAGTTAATAATCTACATACAAAGACGTAGATTGAAAAGGAGAAGTGAATTAAAGATTAATATAAATAAAACACATCTCAAAGAAAGAATAACCTTTGTGAAAAACGATACAAAATATTAGAAATACGACGACTAATAAAAAAGGGGAGGGTAATAGCAGACTTACCAAGAACTAGCTAAGACAAAATCTCAGAAGGAACTACCACTTAGCGGCATTTTGGCAAACTTATATAGTCCACTCCCCACCCACCTAGGTTTAACTTTTTTTTAATTATTAGCTATTTAAACCAAAAACAAGTATGAATCATATTAGTAACGGTTAAACTAGTAGAAACTACAACTAAAAGGCATTAAAATAATATCAAATATGTATTTATTTAATATATAATCGGGACTACTTTTCTTAAGATTACCTCTCTAGGACGACATCTCGCGTGGCATCCATGAACTCGTGATCCAACCATCTAATTATCTATATTTTATTGCACAATAAAATATTATTATTTCATATTATTAGACATGTATAAATGCGGGCACTTGCCCAGGGGGGGGGGCTAATTTTTTTGGGAGCATAATTTAAAACTATGTTTATTAGCAGGATAAATAAAAATACTTGTTTTTATCTGTTGATAGTTTTGAGTTTGTTTCAGTCAATAAAATAAGTCAATGCTATGAGATGATGTTATTAATTGCAGAAGTTAGGATGAATCGGGGCACTAGCGGATTCAAGGGGGGGGGGGGAGAGCTTTTGGGCTTAAGCCGCTCTCCCTCACCAAAAAATAATAATAACAAGTTACATTATTTTTTAGGCAAATCCTTAACCAATTACGATATTTATAATAAGTTCACTACTTCAAACGATATATAAAAGGTAGTTTTGATCAGTGGCTTTTGAAAATTTTCCGGGGCAGGTATTTCTTTCACCAGACCTCCGATTCTGCCCCCCCCCAAATGAAATTCTAAATCCGCTCCGAATATCTAATTAATTAGAATTTATATGTTTCAAGATATCAGTAATAACTATTATTAAATACTGATTCCTGTGAGGCTAATGCTAAATCCTGGATCCGTTAGTGCCGCACTGAGAGAACATTTGTAGCCTAGGAAAAAATAAACATATTTTTTAATCAGACCATTTTTTCCCCCAATGCCCTAAATGGTCTAGTTATGCCACAGACATCTATCTATCTATATATATATATATATATATATATATATATATATATATATATATTATATAATATATATATATATATATATATTATATATATATGAATATATATATATATTCATAGGTCAGTAAATGGCGGCCCGGCGACAGAGGGGGCCACCGGGCCCGGCCTTTCCTTTAAGGTTTTATTTTTTAGCTTTCAAATTCACATTAAAATAAAGCGCATATAATATTTACACATATTATACGATAATGGTCTTTACATGATATTTTTGTTGCCTATTTTGTGAGAGGCTTCGGTTGAGTTTTAGTGATAAATTTATTTTTTGAGGGGGCCCAGGAAAATTATCCGAGTTCGTTTCTCTCCAAAGCCCTGAATATACATATCTTTTTAAATGTTATACACGTTAGACAGGGGGACGAACATTTTTTTTTTTAATTTTATGTAGTTGAACCCATATAAAAAGAAATGTCAAAACCCCATTATAAAAGTCCAGTGACAAATTAAAAATAATCTAGAGGTTCCAACGTGCCATGCTTTATATTTTATCCAATCCTAACAAATTTTAGTAAGTTTAAATTACAAATTAGACGAAAATACGAACTGTCTAATCAAAAATATTTTAGACATTAAGTGCTCAAGTCACTTTATTGAAGAAAAGAAATCTAATTATGAATTGAATCGTACACTGGTATTTATGAAGATAATTTTATTTTTATTGAAAATAAATGTTGAATTAGAATAAGTCAAAATAGAACCGGGGTGTAAGAAGCATATCAACAATGAGACTTTTTTTGTTTACTACCAAGGGTGGTGTGGCGTTTCTTGGAAAAAGAGTAAACAATGACTAGTGAAAATTCTGCCGGTTCCAAAACAAACATGTGATCAACTCAACAATGCAATCATTCTCTGTTATTATTTTATTCCTTCAGTAATCTCAGTAACAAACAAAAATGGGGCTAAAAAATATATGTGTAACTATACAATAATGCGTAGTCACCTGACGGATTACGTATTAAATTTAAATTATTGCAAATAAAAAATAATTAAATCATTTCTTATTAATGTAGTTGCTATATCTAGGGATTATAAAAATTCAAAATTAAAGTTATTATTGAGAAAAATTTATAAAATTCTAAAGAAAATAAAGATGTAAGGGATAACGTTAAATACATAATGATTATGTAACATGCGTTATATTGTCTGTACTTTATTTTATTATAAATTTAGAAGTTAAAAATTGAAGATCCCGGGGTCAGCTGACATTTCTCGTCTGGCCTACGTCTTCCTCTAACTGTTAAGCTTATCAAAAAAAAATAATCAGTTTTTGGAACTTAACACACAACTTCGAGTAGGAATAATTATTTTTCCATATTGAATTGCGGCAGCAATAATAGACGTCATAAAATATTGATTTTAAACAATTTATTACAATATATTTTTTCACGGATCTGCCGTGGAAAGGCCTTAGTTTTTGGAACTTACCACACAACTTCGAGTAGGAATAATTATTTTTCTATATTGAATTGCGGCAGCAATAATAGACGTCATAAAATATTGATTTTAAACAATTTATTACAATATATTTTTTCACGGATCTGCCGTGGAAAGGCCTTAGCTCCCCTCTCTCCCTCCCTCCTCCCGACAAATTGCTATAGTATGATCTTCATGAACATATCGATCATGTATTACGATCCCATTAAAAAGTACTGTACCTATCTAGTAGCAGGTATAATAGAATTATTTTGACGGTGTCCTATTTTGGATTTATAAACTCACCTAAACTGTATAAGGTATCATCTATTAAAATACTGTACTGTTTTAGTTTAAAGTATTTGGTGTGACAACAATTTTTTGTCAACAGAAACAGTGGCGGCCTTGAGAGGAGGGGGGTGCAACCGGGGCAATTGCCCCAGGGCACCGATCTATCCCTGTGAAGTTGGGCCTCATCCTCAATTGTTTTTTTTAATTTGGGAGTCCTGATAGACCCCCAAATAGTTTTAGAGTTCCCTCATATTTAAAAAAAAATATCTCTATTGTTTAAACTACCGAAAATACCATGCAAAGTTATGAATAACTGAAATACCGTTTTGTTCAACATACGAGTCATAACTTTTTAAATAATAATTTTAGAACTAAAGTTCATTAGGATAATTGTTAAACCACCATGGGGGACTATCAAAATTCTAAAAAAAAAATTGATTTCTCCAAAATGCCACTACAAAAAAGTGC
Source organism: Nezara viridula (assembly GCA_928085145.1). NCBI lineage: Eukaryota > Metazoa > Arthropoda > Insecta > Hemiptera > Pentatomidae > Nezara > Nezara viridula. Next base: position 106,507,334 of record OV725078.1, on the reverse strand, counting down.
CCCCTCCCCAAGTGAAAATTTTTAAATTCTTTTTGGAGTCCTGATAGACCCCCAAATAGTTTTAGAGTTCCCTCATATTTAAAAAAATATCTCTATTGTTTAAACTACCGAAAATACCATGCAAAGTTATGAATAACTGAAATACCGTTTTGTTCAACATACGAGTCTTATAACTTTTTAAATAATAATTTTAGAACTAAAGTTCATTAGGATAATTGTTAAACCACCATGGGGGACTATCAAAATTCTAAAAAAAAATAATTGATTTCTCAAAAATGCCACTACAAAAAAGTGCCCCCTCCCCCAAGTGAAAATTTCTAAATTCTTTTTGGAGTCCTGATAGCCCCCTAAATAGTTCTTAAGTTCTCTGATATTTATAAATATATTTTTATTTTTTAAACCACCGAAAATACCAACCAAAGTCACGAAAAACTAACATCCCGTTTTGTGCCACTTACGAGTCTTATAACTTTTTAAATAATAATTTTAGAACTAAAGTTCATTAGGATAATTGTTAAACCACCATGGGGGACTATCAAAATTCTAAAAAAAAATTGATTTCTCCAAAAGGCCACTACAAAAAAGTGCCCCCTCCCCCAAGTGAAAATTTTTAAATTCTTTTTGGAGTCCTGATAGACCCCCAAATAGTTTTAGAGTTCCCTCATATTTAAAAAAATATCTCTATTGTTTAAACTACCGAAAATACCATGCAAAGTTATGAATAACTGAAATACCGTTTTGTTCAACATACGAGTCTTATAACTCATTTAATAATAATTTTAGAACTAAAGATCATTACGATAATTGTTATACGACCATGGGGGGGCTATCAAAATTCTAAAAAAAAAATTGATTTCTCCAAAAGGCCACTACAAAAAAGTGCCTCCTCCCCCAAGTGAAAATTTCTAAATTCTTTTTGGAGTCCTGATAGACCCCTAAATAGTTTTAGAGTTCCCTCATATTTAAAAAAATATCTCTATTGTTTAAACTACCGAAAATACCATGCAAAGTTATGAATAACTGAAATACCGTTTTGTTCAACATACGAGTCATAACTTTTTAAATAATAATTTTAGAACTAAAGTTCATTAGGATAATTGTTAAACCACCATGGGGGACTATCAAAATTCTAAAAAAAAAATTGATTTCTCCAAAAGGCCACTACAAAAAAGTGCCTCCTCCCCCAAGTGAAAATTTCTAAATTCTTTTTGGAGTCCTGATAGCCCCCTAAATAGTTCTTAAGTTCTCTGATATTTATAAATATATTTTTATTTTTTAAAACACCGAAAATACCAACCAAAGTCACGAAAAACTAACATCCCGTTTTGTGCCACTTACGAGTCTTATAACTTTTTAAATAATAATTTTAGAACTAAAGTTCATTAGGATAATTGTTAAACCACCATGGGGGACTATCAAAATTCTAAAAAAAAAATTGATTTCTCCAAAATGCCACTACAAAAAAGTGCCCCCTCCCCCAAGTGAAAATTTTTAAATTCTTTTTGGAGTCCTGATAGACCCCCAAATAGTTTTAGAGTTCCCTCATATTTAAAAAAATATCTCTATTGTTTAAACTACCGAAAATACCATGCAAAGTTATGAATAACTGAAATACCGTTTTGTTCAACATACGAGTCATAACTTTTTAAATAATAATTTTAGAACTAAAGTTCATTAGGATAATTGTTAAACCACCATGGGGGACTATCAAAATTCTAAAAAAAAATTGATTTCTCCAAAAGGCCACTACAAAAAAGTGCCTCCTCCCCCAAGTGAAAATTTCTAAATTCTTTTTGGAGTCCTGATAGCCCCCTAAATAGTTCTATAGTTCCCTCATATTTAAAAAAATATCTCTATTGTTTAAACTACCGAAAATACCATGCAAAGTTATGAATAACTGAAATACCGTTTTGTTCAACATACGAGTCTTATAACTCTTTTAATAATAATTTTAGAACTAAAGTTCATTAGGATAATTGTTAAACCACCATGGGGGACTATCAAAATTCTAAAAAAAAATAATTGATTTCTCAAAAATGCCACTACAAAAAAGTGCCCCCTCCCCCAAGTGAAAATTTCTAAATTCTTTTTGGAGTCCTGATAGCCCCCTAAATAGTTCTTAAGTTCTCTGATATTTATAAATATATTTTTATTTTTTAAACCACCGAAAATACCAACCAAAGTCACGAAAAACTAACATCCCGTTTTGTGCCACTTACGAGTCTTATAACTTTTTAAATAATAATTTTAGAACTAAAGTTCATTAGGATAATTGTTAAACCACCATGGGGGACTATCAAAATTCTAAAAAAAAAATTGATTTCTCCAAAAGGCCACTACAAAAAAGTGCCCCCTCCCCAAGTGAAAATTTTTAAATTCTTTTTGGAGTCCTGATAGACCCCCAAATAGTTTTAGAGTTCCCTCATATTTAAAAAAATATCTCTATTGTTTAAACTACCGAAAATACCATGCAAAGTTATGAATAACTGAAATACCGTTTTGTGATGTGACATACGAGTCATAACTTTTTAAATAATAATTTTAGAACTAAAGTTCATTAGGATAATTGTTAAACCACCATGGGGGACTATCAAAATTCTAAAAAAAAAATTGATTTCTCCAAAATGCCACTACAAAAAAGTGCCCCCTCCCCCAAGTGAAAATTTTTAAATTCTTTTTGGAGTCCTGATAGACCCCCAAATAGTTTTAGAGTTCCCTCATATTTAAAAAAATATCTCTATTGTTTAAACTACCGAAAATACCATGCAAAGTTATGAATAACTGAAATACCGTTTTGTGCCACTTACGAGTCTTATAACTTTTTAAATAATAATTTTAGAACTAAAGATCATTACGATAATTGTTAAACGACCATGGGGGGCTATCAAAATTCTAAAAAAAAAAAATTGATTTCTCCAAAAGGCCACTCCTAAAAAGAGGCTCCCCCCCAAGTGAAAATTTCTAAATTCTTTTTGGAGTCCTGATAGCCCCCTAAATAGTTCTTAAGTTCTCTGATATTTATAAATATATTTTTATTTTTTAAACCACCGAAAATACCAACCAAAGTCACGAAAAACTAACATCCCGTTTTGTGCCACTTACGAGTCTTATAACTTTTTAAATAATAATTTTAGAACTAAAGTTCATTAGGATAATTGTTAAACCACCATGGGGGACTATCAAAATTCTAAAAAAAAAATTGATTTCTCCAAAATGCCACTACAAAAAAGTGCCCCCTCCCCCAAGTGAAAATTTTTAAATTCTTTTTGGAGTCCTGATAGACCCCCAAATAGTTTTAGAGTTCCCTCATATTTAAAAAAATATCTCTATTGTTTAAACTACCGAAAATACCATGCAAAGTTATGAATAACTGAAATACCGTTTTGTTCAACATACGAGTCATAACTTTTTAAATAATAATTTTAGAACTAAAGTTCATTAGGATAATTGTTAAACCACCATGGGGGACTATCAAAATTCTATAAAAAAAAATTGATTTCTCCAAAAGGCCACTACAAAAAAGTGCCTCCTCCCCCAAGTGAAAATTTCTAAATTCTTTTTGGAGTCCTGATAGACCCCCAAATAGTTTTAGAGTTCCCTCATATTTAAAAAAACTGAAATACCGTTTTGTTCAACATACGAGTCTTATAACTCTTTTAATAATAATTTTAGAACTAAAGATCATTACGATAATTGTTAAACGACCATGGGGGGCTATCAAAATTCTAAAAAAAAAAAATTGATTTCTCCAAAAGGCCACTCCTAAAAAGAGGGCCCCCCCCAAGTGAAAATTTCTAAATTCTTTTTGGAGTCCTGATAGCCTCCTAAATAGTTCTTAAGTTCTCTGATATTTATAAATATATTTTTATTTTTTAAACCACCGAAAATACCAACCAAAGTCACGAAAAACTAACATTCCGTTTTGTGCCACTTACGAGTCTTATAACTTTTTAAATAATAATTTTAGAACTAAAGTTCATTAGGATAATTGTTAAACCACCATGGGGGACTATCAAAATTCTATAAAAAAAAATTGATTTCTCCAAAAGGCCACTACAAAAAAGTGCCCCCTCCCCCAAGTGAAAATTTCTAAATTCTTTTTGGAGTCCTGATAGACCCCTAAATAGTTTTAGAGTTCCCTCATATTTAAAAAAATATCTCTATTGTTTAAACTACCGAAAATACCATGCAAAGTTATGAATAACTGAAATACCGTTTTGTTCAACATACGAGTCATAACTTTTTAAATAATAATTTTAGAACTAAAGTTCATTAGGATAATTGTTAAACCACCATGGGGGACTATCAAAATTCTAAAAAAAAAATTGATTTCTCCAAAAGGCCACTACAAAAAAGTGACTCCTCCCCCAAGTGAAAATTTCTAAATTCTTTTTGGAGTCCTGATAGCCCCCTAAATAGTTCTATAGTTCCCTCATATTTAAAAAAATATCTCTATTGTTTAAACTACCGAAAATACCACGCAAAGTCACGAAAAACTAGCATCCCGTTTTGTGCCACTTACGAGTCTTATAACTTTTTAAATAATAATTTTAGAACTAAAGTTCATTAGGATAATTGTTAAACCACCATGGGGGACTATCAAAATTCTAAAAAAAAAAATTGATTTCTCCAAAAGGCCACTACAAAAAAGTGCCTCCTCCCCCAAGTGAAAATTTCTAAATTCTTTTTGGAGTCCTGATAGACCCCCAAATAGTTTTAGAGTTCTCTGATATTTTGAAATATATTTCTATTGTTTAAACCACCGAAAATACCATGCAAAGTCACGAAAACCTGAATTCCCGTTCTGTGCCACTTATGAGTCTTATAACACTTTTAATAATAATTTTAGAGCTAAAGTTCATTAGGATGATTGTTAAAACTCCTTGTGGGGGGCTATTAAAACTAAAAAAAAAAAAAGATTTACTTCTCTAAAGAGCCACTCCAAAAAAGTGCCCCCTCCCCCAAGAGAAAATTTCTAAATTCTATGTGGAGTCCTGATAGACCTCCAAATAGTTTTAGAGTTCTCTAGTATTTTAAAATATATTTCAATTGTTGAAACCATCAAAAATACCACGCAAGGTTACAAAAAACTAAAATCCCGTTTTGTGCAACTTATGACTCTTTTAATAATAATTTTAGACCTTAAGTTCATTAGGATAATTGCTAAAACTCCTTGGGAGGCTATCAAAACTTTTAAAAAAAACAGATCGATTTCTCCAAAGCCATCCAAAAAGTGTGCCGCCCCCCCCCCAAAAAAAAAATAAAATAAAATAAAAATTGCCTATTTGCAGAAACGCTCGCCACTGGTTAGAATTTTTCAAAAAAGTATTAATATAATTAATTTTATCCTATTAATAAAGCAACTGTATTAGATAAATATTGAATGTAATACAGTTCAAATACTGCATAATATAAAACACTTTAGCAATATATTTAATTTTATTTGGAAGGGGGGATAGGATTACACGGGAGGCTGCGGCATTGACCCGAAAGGGCCTAATATGGTAATTTTTCATATAGCCATATATTATATATTTCATATAGGCACATACAATATATTTTTAACAATATAACCACCCTCTCAGACCCCCCTACCCCGTAATCTTATAGTTCGGCCTCTCCCCCCTCCCTATAATTTTCATTAGTCGGCGCCTATGGTTGAAAGTTTTTTCTTTTTTTTTTTTTTTTTTTGTATCTGTTTATTGAGTAATAATACATTTTGCCACACTTAAGGGCACTGAGTACTAAGGCTGAGTGAGTCACATTCATACCATATATACAATACATAAAAAAAAAAAAAAGAAAAAAAATAAAAAATATAAAAATCTATATAACAAAGGCAAAAACTACAATAAACCAAGGAAATGTAACTTAGAGTTAAAATTAAAGAAAATACAGAAATTCGTAAAGAAATTAAATAAACTATAAGTAATAGAAATAAATAGAAAAACATTCATACTTAAATACAATATTTACAATTAAGTAAGAGATCTCCGAGTCCAGCCCTTTTCCCCACGTGTGAAGGACAAAGCGAGACTCTAAGAGATCCCAGCGCTTCTCTCTCAACCGCGTCGCCGGCATTACCAGTCCGGTATGGTTGAAAGTAGATCTTTTCCAAAAATTCTAAGTTTTTATTCGTTTCGATGTCAGTTCATTCAACAGTCATATAGCAATATTTTAGGTGATATATTTATTAGTGAATCATCCCCTCCAAAACATTATCTCATTCTAGTGACTGGTTTAACCTGTTAACCGGAAGGGACGTATACGTAAACAATTCTATTTGTTTTTAATTTTATATTTACTTTGTGCTTTATATATTAATGAACGAAAAAATATATATTTCATGGTCTTCATGCTGCGTAATTAAAAAGGGAATTCCCCGGTTAACAGGTTAAGATGGAAACAATTAAAATAAAATTAGTTGAAAAATAAATTTCCTTTAAAATATACAGCTCTGCAAATATTGCCTGGGGCGTGAGCCTAGTTTTGTTCCTGAGATGTAGGAACAATCTTCGCTGATACTGGCCCTGCTGTTACCATTTATTTATTTATTATTTATAATTAGTTTTGTACACAATTTAATTGCCTTTATTCAGTATCAAATTATTTTATCTTACATTATTTTTTAAACGCTTTTGTGGAAAGGTATCGGTCCATTCTCGTCCATGAATTGTTCTTCACTTTCCTTATAGTTCTTCGTTCTTATAATTGATAATTTTTTTATTGCACATCCTACCGATTATTTATGTTTCCTTTTTTTATTTTAATCGATGCATAACGGATGACACAGAACAACATCAACGTTTGTTGTTTATTGTTAATCTGGTCATAATAGTTATTATCAGGGGTGCCCATCCCCCCAAGGCTGACGGCGCATATCCCCGCCCTCCCCTCCAAAAAAAAATATTATTACCCATCTCACTTATATAATTAATATATATCCACATAAGATGTAATATAAATCTTAGTTTAAAAGATAGCAGATATAATATTGTTTTTTTTCTCGAGAATATTAAAGGCACAATACATTAGGCAATTACAATCAACAAGTAACTGCGTATACCCATGCCAGGAATTCATTATTATTTTGATTTAAAATATTTTTTCCTTTGAATCAGAATTTCATTTGAAATAATTGGGAGAGCGTTGTCAAAAGGGGGTACATTATTTTAAAATAGGGGGGGGGCAATAAAGTTGAGGATCGAGAAATTAGTCTTTGATTCCTAATTAGTTTCTTTTAGATTGTTGAAACGACCTGTCACTGATGACAATATTTCATAATTTTTTTTGTTGCTACTTTATTTTAAATTTGTTTCCGTGTCCTAGAGCCAAAGCCAAGGCATTAGTTGTATTTATTATATACACACACAATGAAGGTACCGCATACCGATATTTCAAACAAGCGGCGCCCTTTGAGTTAGGTTCCTTGCTTGTGTTAGGTGTTAAACTTAGAATAAAACCATATCTGCCGCTCTTCCAAGTATGCGGCGCCGTTAGATACTTAGATATTTTTTTATATACAGGCAAACCCCAGTGTGCTTTTTTTTTCTTTTTTCCTTTATTCCTGGTTTAAATTTTCTCTTAAAATTGAAAACTTAATGTGCCACCCCAAAAAAAAAAAAAAAAAATTCAGATGGCGAAACTTCTCTTCAAACAATTTTAAATAAATGGATAGAATCGAATACTTTACAGTAAAGTGAATGCCCAGAACTTCAAAAATTACCTATAATGTGAAATGGATGAATCCCAATGAGCAAACTATTTTTTTTTTTTTTTTGCTCAATCGACGCGTATGTCTGTCCTTAAAAACTGGAAAATTATTTTAATGGACATGAACAAAGATTTTATAACAATTCAGTGAAACCTGAAATTATTGGTTAGCCAAATTCCGCCTCTATTGTTGATATTTTTCAATACTTTAATTAAATTCAACAACGAGCAACTCAACAACAACAAGAAAATCATTGGTAACGATATATATAAATTGTCTTTACTCTGCAACTCGTTCATTCCATATAATCAGAGGGACGGAGAAGGGTTATCACTATCTTTCTTAATTCTTAATTTTATTGATTTAGTTGGACTATATTATATTGACGTCAATAAAACATCTAAATGTACTTGTATTTTAGTGTTTTTCTAAGATTTAAAGTAACATATTTAATAAATAGTAATAAGCTGATGGGTAACCGCAAGACTCGTACGAGATTCTTGCGCAAGACCAAGACCGAAACCAGGACCGAGTGCCCAAGACCAAGGTTTGTTGACGCAAGACAAACACCAAGATCGCCTCGGTCTCGTCTTGGTCTTGCGTTTGGGCAACACTACTAAAACTGCAAATCAGATATTTGACCCGATCGCAATACTTTCTTTACCTAGTATAATAGCTACGAAAGTAATAAATTAAAACATGTGCAGAAAATAAAATACGCTGTATCATCGCTGATACTGGTTCGATTACGACGATTTTTTGTTTGTTTTGTAGGTAATTTATTTATCATTCGAAAGTTTCTATATAAATTTTACCACAGAATTTATACTAAGCCAGTTAGTCCCCAAAATATTTTTCTTTTCTTGATAACTTTTTAAAAATAAAATCGTTAAAGCCGTTATTATGCTAAAGTCTATAAAAAATATGTCTTTTATTTATCGCCTAGCCGCTATTGCGCACGGAGAGCCCGATTTGTGCCACATGGATTAGTTGTCAAAACCGTACATAATAAAAAAAAAAGCAACACAATGGGCCAACTACTTCCCGAGGTAATCTTGTTACAGACAGACAGACCGACCATTTAGTTGATGAGTTATATAGATGAGAAAATAGAATACGCTGTATCATCGCTAATACAGGATCGATTCCGATCAATTTTTTTTTTGTTGTGTTGGTAAATTATTTACCTTTCAAAACTTTGTTCATAAATTTTATCATAGAATATATATACTTAGCGAGTTAGGCCCAAAAACATTTTTCTTTTCTTTATAACTTTTCTTCCTGAATTTTCTCAAGAATTTAGTAAATGTACGAAAATCGAAAGGACATTAATTAGAAAATTATAGGTAAGTTTCATTCAAATCGTTAAAGCCGCTATTGCGCTACAGTCTATAAAAAAATATGTTTTTTTCTCATTGCGCGGGGAGCACCCGATTTGTGTCACATGGATTAGTAGTCAAAATAAAAAAAAAAGCAACAAAATAAACTATTTTACGAGATAATCTTGGCACCGACTAGACCGACCAATTAGTTGATCAGTTATATAGAAGAGACTTACTCATCCTCCGCTGGTTTAAAATACCAGTGAAGTGGCTGAGGGAGAAGCGTAGGGATCTCCTAAGCCTCCCTTTTCCCTCCACATGTGGAGGGGACAGGATTGGTTCGGAGATCACCTGGCAAATTGTAAATAATGTATGTTTTATATAAGGTGTTTGTTTTACTTTTATTTCTATTTTTATTTACTTATGTGTATATATATAATATTTTTTTTTTCTTTACTCTTTTGTTCTTTCTTCTTATTCTTTTGTTATTACTTTATTTATTTATATTTTTGTATATACGGTATGAATGCAATCTCTGAACTCTATTATAAGTGTCCTTAACTGTGACAAATTGTAATATTTCTGAATAAAGTGTTTTAATAATAATATATAGAAGAGAAAATAGACAACTCTGTATCATCGCTAATACTGGTTCGATTCCGATCAATTTTTTTTTTGTTGTGTAGTTAATTTACCTTTAAAAACTTTGTACATAAATTTTATCATACAATATATACTTAACGAGTTAGGCCCAAAAATATTTTTCTTTTCTTTATAACTTTTCTTCCTTAATTTTCTCGGGCATTTAGTAAATGTACGAAAATGCAAGGAAATTAAATTAAATAAAACCCTAGTAAATAGATAATTCCACCCCTGGTGTTGGCTCCAGATCCACAAAAAATAAGGGCAGTGGAATTTTAGTTTTTACTCCTGGTTGGTCTTTATTTTCTTTCAGAACGTTTATTATTTGGCGAACATTGAACCCTAACGCCGTTAGCTCATCCTTGATAACCTCAGTTGGGGTTGAGGAGTGTAAGTTTCTTATCACTACTCTTAATGATCTATCCTCCCTCAGCTGGTATGTGTGAAAATCCGCACCTGTTTCGGTCAAATACTTGATTATTTTTCGATAGGCTTCAGGTGTGGCCGGTGTTATTTTTTTGTGTCGCTAGTCCTGTTAAGGCATGAAAAGCTATCAGGACAGATTGTATTTAATTGGGTGCATAATAATTGAAAATTTCTGATATTTTTTTTTGATAAAGATCGGAGATAATCCTAAATCCTCACCGCATTTCCCATCCCCTCCGACGAGGTGATGGCTTCTGGGCAGCATCTGACGAAGATAAAGCTGAGGAGTTCGCCATTCACCTATCCAATACATTTATTTCACATCCAGAATCCCATCCTGCCCACACCGTAACAGTAGAAGAACTCCTTACATCACCAATCCCACTTTCCTTGCCCCCAAAAGCTATTCATCCTTCCGAAGTAAAATTTCAATTAAAAAAACTAATCCCCCATAAAGCTCCTGGACATGATCTCCTTACACCTCAAATCCTTCGACAACTTCCATCCAAAGCAGTCATATTCCTTACATATATCTACAATTGTATCCTACGCACCACCCACTTCCCTCTGTTATGGAAACACTCCACTATTATCCTTTTCCCAAAACCAGGTAAACCTCTCAATAGCTCAACATCCTATAGACCAATCAGCCTACTCCCAATCCTTTCAAAAATTTTTGAAAAGATCCTTTTGAAACGAATCCTACCCATTATAGAATCCCAAAATATCCCTTCCCATCAGTTTGGTTTTCGCTCTCAACATTCTACTGTTCAACAAGGACTCCGAGTTGTTGATCATATTTCCTCAGCCCTAGAAAACAAGGAATACTGTTCGGGTGCCTTTCTGGACATTGCACAGGCATTTGACCGGGTATGGCACTCCGGACTGCTCTCCAAGCTTAAAATCCATTTACCTCAGTCCTTGTACCTAGTCCTCCGATCCTACCTCTCTGACCGCTCCTTTCGAGTTCGCTGTGGAACAGAATTTTCTAATATCTACTCTGTTAAAGCCGGTGTTCCCCAAGGCAGCGTCTTGGGTCCCGTGCTTTACATCCTGTTTACTGCTGACATCCCTGTTCATCCCGATACTTTTCTTGCAACATTCGCTGACGACACCGTAATCTTATCATCCAACTCTGATCCCGAAATAGCATCCTTAAATCTCCAAAGTCACCTCACCTTGATTGAGCACTGGTGTAATAACTGGCGCATTAAAGTTAATGAATCTAAATGCCAACATATTACCTTTACACTCCGACGCAATTCCTGTCCACCAGTACTCTTTAATTACATCCAGCTTCCTTACTCAGACACAGTCCGGTATCTTGGCTTTCATTTAGACCGAAGACTAACCTGGAACCCGCATACTAGACTCAAAAGACAAGAACTCAACCGACGATACGGCCAACTATACCGACTACTAAGCCGAAAATCTAAACTTTCCATTGAAAACAAGCTACTGATCTACAAGACAATACTGAAACATATTTGGACTTACGGACTAGAACTGTGGGGATCAGCAAAATTTTCTAACATCAAGCGCATCCAATCCTTCCAGTCTAAAGTCCTTCGAACAATAGTCGATGCTCCTTTCTATGTAACCAACAAAACCCTACATCATGACCTCAACATCCCATTTGTTCTAGACCTTATCCCAGAAAAATTCTCCAAATTTCACCAGAACCTTACTTACCACCCAAATCCTCTTGCACAATCCCTATCAAGCACCTCCCATCCCTATAATCCTCCAAGAAGGTTGAAACGGCAGTGGCCTCGCGACCTTTTGTAGATTGTATAAATTGGAGTTCGGGCAATGGCCAGATTCTTCACTCAAGACATGTGTGTATTTGGCTAAAGTGCTCTAGACCAATCTCCGCTGGCTTTAGTACCAGTGACGCGGTTGGGAGAGTAGCGCAGGGTTCTCCTGGAGTTCCCTCGCCTGATTGTATATAGGTATGCATGTGCTTTTTTTTTTCTTAGTTTTGATTTTCTTATTTTTTCAGGTTATTTTATTTTATTGTCTATTGTATATACTTTTGATTATTACTTTGTTCTATTTATTTTATTTTTTTGTACATATAGTGTGAATGTCATCCTACCTCACTATAACCAATGTCCAAGAGACAGATTGTTATAACACTCAATAAAGAAATTTAAAAAAAAAAAAAAAAAAAAAAAAAAAGATCGGAGGAGGCCGTGGTTCTCTAGGTATCGGTGTAGAATCCATCTCCTCTCTGTCATTTTGAGCACCTGGTATGGATTGGGTGTAAAAAATGGAGATTCAGAGACCATTTGTTGTGAAGAGGTACCTGCTTGCGGTTGTGGTGTGGAATCTTGAATTTTCGCTGGAGGAGTTCCGGGGGGTGTCGATCGCTTACTGCGACGAGTTTTTTGTTTAGGTGGTGAGTTACGAGGGGTGGAGCCAGCAGAACAAGACCTCTTAGTGGACATCACTTGATGAAAATATAGCTTCTAAAATAAAAAAATAAGGAAAATAAAACTTCGTCTGCGTGTCCTTGAACTCGGAGAAACGACGAGCGCAACTCCGTCCGTCTTCATCCGTGGCAGAGCCACGACTGCTAGAGTGGACAGTATCAGACGTAGCTATTACAGATAAGGCTAGCAGTAAGCACCTCGGACACTAGTTTTACTGTCTATAGAATACACAGTAAATATCAACACTACTCACTGTGGTATTAGTCCATTGTTGTTGCTGCTGTGTTGATCTCGGCGTTAATAGTTTTTGAGTAAAAAAAGTAAACTTTTTCCACTTAAAAAAAGAGAAACTGTGAGAGACGATGTAAAAACGTGGCAATCGAATCAAGCGCATGCGCAGAACTTATAAAAAAAAAATTATGGACTTATTATTAATAATAAATACTGATTCTTGTTTCTATTTCTTTGATTATTTCTATAGTATGATAAGTGACATTTTATTTAGGACTTCTTTATGGTGTAAAAAATTTTCCGAATTTTCATTCGCTTTTCCTCATTTATGTTCGAAATGAGTGCACGGATTTTCAATGTCCTAATTTCTAAAGATAGGCCAATGAAAACAGTATTGGTGAAAATTATGCGAAGTTTCATTCGCTTTTCCTCATTTATTTCTAAAATGACTACTCGAATTATCTTTTTTCCAAAACATTTTCAGCAATGTAGATGTAGACAAAAATAGGGAAATCCTGTAGAAAATTTTCCAAATTTTCCTTCGCTTTTCCTCTTTTATCTCCTAAATGAGCGCTAGGATTTTTAATGTTTCAAACATGTTTCTAATTTTTAAGGATAGGCCAATAAAAACCGTATTGGTGAAAATTATTCCAATTTTTATTCACTTTTCCTCATTTATCTTCTGAATGAGTGCACGGATTTTCACTGTTCCAAACATTTTCCCAATTTTTAAAGGTAAGCCAATGCAAGCAGTATTGGAGAAAATTATCAGATTTTTTTAGAATTCAGAAAAGTTTTGCACTTGTTTCCCAATTTCGCCCAACTCTAAACAATTGGAAAATTGTTGGTACGATGAAAAACCTAGCGTCCATTCACATAATAGAAGAGGAAAAATAAAAGAAAATTCGGAAAATTTGTATCAATAATGTTTCCATTCCTCTTCCTCTTAACGAAATGATTGGAATTGTGAAAATCCGAGCACTAATTCAAGAGATAAAAGAGGAAAAGCGAAAGAAAATTCGGAAAATTCTCTACACTATATCTTCATTTTCGTCTACTTTTACATTGGCGGAAAATGGTTAGAACACGAGAAAACCGAACCTTCATTCTCGAGATAAAAGGAGAAAAGCGAATGAAAATTCGGAAAAGTTTTGCACTTGTTCACCATTTTCGCTCAACTCGAAACAATTGGAAAATTGTTGAAACGATGAAAAACCGAGCGTCCATTCACGTAATAAAAGAGGAAAAACGAAAGAAAATTTGTACCACTACTGTTTCCATTCCCCTTCCTCTTAACGGAACGATTGGAATTGTGAAAATCCTAGCATCCATTCGAAAGATAAAAGCGAATGAAAATTTGGAAAATTGTCTACACTATTTTCTTATTTTGGTCTACTTCTGCATTGCCTAAAAATTGTTTTAACAGTAAAAAACAAAGTCTTCATTCCCGATATTAAAAAGTATTAATATGCATATATATTGTAGCTAAAATCGCATAAGTCGCACAGTTCGAGTGTATCTCGACTCTTTGTGTTGGCGAATTAAGCGAGATTTGACGAGTTTGACGGACAGTTCTCCTCGATTTTTCTCGCCTCGTGAGCGGAGGGCCTAATACATTTATTAAAATTTAATTTATCAGTTTTATGTATACAAGTGAAAATTGCTATAATTTCTCTCCTAATACAACCATATATTACTTGAAACAGCATATGATACTTATCCAAATGATAAAATAACATTGGAGGGGTTCTATTGAGTTCAATGAAATTTATTATAATATAAATACAAAAAAAAAATCTACGTGTGGCGGTGTCGGTATGGTCAGCAAAATAATGTTTATATATATTAAAATATTGGAAAAGTACTTAACTACACTGATATAAAGCATAATATATTGAACAAAAATTATAAGGTTTAGATAATAATTAATTTCTAAAATAGTTATAAAATAGTTTAAAAAAAAAATAAAATAGTCCATATAAAACTTAATTACCTTCTAAAGTTGTTCTAAGCTTTGTTAATATCTTACCGAGAATCTGAGTCAATTTTGTAGAAGACAATAAATTCTAAAGTTACCCAAGCAGGTCTTATTAAACAAAGAAGATGAACTGGTGGTACATGTCATTTGTCTTCTTTTCTTGTACCTCAGTACTGGCTGAAAATCTGATTGATAAAAGAAGATTTAAGTAACACATAATTGAAAAATAACCCTCAGCCAGCATTAAAACCCTTATAGGAAATTGTAAATTGTTTAATTCTTTCTTGATTGTATTAATATTGGACATAGGTAATGTATTAGGATTTCATTTATTATTTTTCTAGTATCACCGTTTTATAAATTACTTTAAATTTTTGCATCGTAGTCTTGTTGAATACAGTTTTTGGTAATTATTTAACAAGGGTACTTCTTGTCTAGGGGCCGCTCCTGACTGCTATCTGCCAATGTTTATAACCTGAACACTGATAACTCCCATAACGCAGTGATAAGCCTTCTCCTACTTCATATCTTCGTATTATTGTATTAAATTCGTATCATTGAAAGTGTTAACAGATACAAAAACAAATGCAATAACAAAAAAAAATACTTTTATTTGACGACACCTATATTAATGAAATAATAAAAAAACACAAATTTTCTATCAATTCTCAATCAATCAATCAGTTCTCAATTTTCTATCTAACTACTCCATTCTCAATGTTTTTAATTTTACTATTTATTTTATTTTCATTTCTTATATAACTTTATATTTTTTTTTGTTTTTACATTTTATTCTAAGATTCCCAATGTAACACTTTTGTCACCCCCTTTTTTGATTATGCCTACTTCATCATTCCACACTATGTAACAGTCTTTATTATTTATCTCTTAGTTCTTAGTCATTATTCTAACAATTTCATTTTACTTTATATCTATCTATTTTATTTTTCTAATATTTTATTTAGATCTATTTTATCTAGATCTAATCTATTTTATTTTCTCATTTTTTATTATCTTTTTTACCATCATTACTTATGTTATCTGGTTATTTTCTTAGCCCTGATGAAGGCCTGAACTTCAGGTCGAAACGTCGGCATATGTAAAAAATAAATATTATAATTTATTTTTTGCCTTCCTTTTTTGACTGAGCACCCCAACTATTCTTCTCTTCAATAAAAAAACACATTTAAAAGAACATATTTACATAGAAAAGAAAAAATATTAACACTATAAACAATACATGTACAGATTATTTTCACTTAATTATTCACTTCCTTTTGTCTTATTTATTTTGGAAGGCAAAATTGTTTTATGCTATTTAAAATAGCGAGGAACGGGTCATCTTCTTTGTGAGCCCGCCGCCACAAAAATTCGCACAAATATGAACCGAGGTGTTGTCTGGCAGTTCCTCTATGTACTTTATTTCTCCACTTCGCTGAGCTCCATAATCGTTCTATGTGTTGAGTATGAACCCCAGTTGATGGATCGAAAAAATTATACCGATGATTCACTTGGAAATGGTCATAGTTTGCTTCGTTCAGTTATCGGGTGTTGTATCCTTTCCAACAGTCCGAATAAATGGTCATTCCCTCTTCTATATTTTCTTTAATTGCTTGTAATAAGGTTGTTGCCTTTCTGTCAATTATTTTGACGATAAAACATTCATCTGTTTCTCGGCGAACTCCACCGGCGAGTACTGAACTCCACTGATGAGGTAAAACTCTCCTCACATGATTTTTTCGTTTAGAAAAAAGACTTTCGTCTACTTCAACCACTTTGCCAGGTTCTAAGAAGATCCATAATATGACGAAAATAAACGGAAAAAAAATGTAAAATAAACACAAACGGGCCAAAAACTAAAAATAAACACAAACGGACCAAAAGTAAAGAATTTAATAAGTGGACGTAATAAGGGAATAACTGAAAACTAAACAATACAATAACTCAAAAGCATGACGGGATAAGAAGAGGGAGGTTATGTGACGTGACGTTAGATAAGATAGTGAGGTTTCAAAACGGCCCCCTAGACAAGAAGTACCTTTACAAGTTCTAATCCTTCGGCCATCTTGGCTGAATTCAGGTTATCCATAATGTTTCAGATAAGGTTTACAAAACACACCACCAGGAAGAGCCACTATTGCGGAGGGGTAGTCTTGTCAGCCCTGGACCCCTCCACCTTATGTTCATTACAAACACGGGCGGATCTACGGCTTTTATAATAACATTTATAATATATATTAGGAGCATTTTTTTTTTTTTTTTTTGTCTCTTCAGTATATCGATTAAGTAAACATCATACTTTCGATGTTATTTATAGACACATATTACCTGGATCAATTTTTTTTTCATTATATATTTCTAATATGATTTATGATTATTGTGTTTATATATTGCCTGTTTTTGTTTTTTTTAACTTCGAGAATTATCATTATTAATGCTTTTCGGCTTGCTTATCCTAAATTAAAGAAAGATAAGTTAATAAAGTTATCTCAATGAAACATATTGTTTATGACAGTATGTAGCCCATTAGAATGAAAATCTGTTTGATTGACAGAATATATATATATAAACTATAAGCATAAATAATATTATGTTGATAAGATGGGAATTGGAATGGGTGTTCAATCGATATTTATTTCCTATGAAGTGAAAATGGTGGGGAAAGAATGCTGACTTTAAAAAAAAGCGGGTAATATGTAACCTAAACGATCTAACCTAATTCTAATGGGCTACATACTGTCATAAACAATATGTTTCATGGAGATAACTTTATTAACTTATCTTTCTTTAATTTAGGGTAAGCAAGCCGAAAAGCATTAATAATGATAAATCTCGAAGTTAAAAAAACAAAAACAGGCAATATATAAACAGAATAATATTAGAAATATATAATGAAAAAAAAATTGATCGAGGTAATATGTGTCTATAAATAACATCGAAAGTATGAAGGTTGCTTAATCGATATACTGAAGAGACAAAAAAAAAAAAAAAAATGCTCCTAATATATATTATAAATGTTATATTCGGTAATTATTTGTAATGAACATAAGGTGGAGGGGTCCAGGGCTGACAAGACTACCCCTCCGCAATAGTGGCTCTTCCTGATGGTGTGTTTTGTAAATCTTATCAGAAACATTGTGGATAACCTGGATTCGACCAAGATGGCCGAAGGAGTAGCACTTGTAAATGATTATCCAGTTTTTACTTTCCATTTGAATTCCTAGCTTCCTAAGTATTGTTATCCATAATTATTGTGGATACTAATCCGAAAAAGTACAGGCGTTTGTGATTATCATTGGTGAAAAACAAAAATTGAAATTGTTTTAAATTTGTTCTTAGAAATAATACAATTACAGATAAAGTGTCACAATTAAAACAAAACTTAAGTTAATCAACTTCTTTAATTTAGGATAAGCAAACCGAAAGGCATTAATAATGATAAATATCGAAGTTAAAAAAACAAAAACAGGCAATATATGCACACAATAATCATGAATTATATTAGAAATATATAATGGAAAAAAAAATTATTGAGGTAATATGTGTCTATAAATAACTTCGAAAGTAGAAAGTTTGCTTAATCGATATACTGAAGAGACAAAAAAGTCGACAAGTTAAAAAAAAAGGCTCGTAATATATATATTGTAAAGGTTGTATTCGGTAATTATTTGTAATGAACATAAGTTGGAGGGATCGAGGACTGACAAGACAACCCCTTCGCAATAGTAAATCTTATCTGAAACATTGTCGATAACCTGAATTCAACCAAGATGGCCGAAGGAGTAGCACTTGTAGATAATTACCATAAACTGTATTCAACAAGACCACTAGCGGATCCATGATTTAATTTTTTTGGGGAGGGGGCTTCAGCCCGAAAGCTTTTTTTTTCCATAAAAATAACGATAAACGATAAACATAAAAATACTTTGGGAAAAAAAATAAAGAAACTATCTATATATATGAAATCGTGTTTAAGTGATTCCTAAAGTAATTTTAAACGTAATTACACGAACAATAATAGTTTAAGAGATAATTTTTTAATATTTATATCCATAAAACATGGCTATATTTTAACATCTGGGGCGGGCTTCAGCCCGAAAGCCCCCCCCCCCTGTAGATCCGCCCGTGGACAAGACTATGATGCAAAAATACACTTGTTCTCTTGTTGCACTGGATCGTCTGCCGCAGCATCACTTGTCCTAGGTTTTTTTTTTTTCGTGAAAAACTTCCACATAGTAGGTAGGTTTAAAGTGCAAACCGAATGAACTATAACTAGTATAACTAAGTATGAACTATAACTTTAACAAGGTTGTCACAGTTGACAAAATGATAAGATGATAAGATCGAATTAAAAAAAAAAAAAAAAAACAGTTGTTATGATGCACTAGCGGATCCAGGATTTAATTTTGAGGTGGGGCTCCAGCCCGAAAGCTTTTTTTTTCATAAAAATTACGATATTTACTTTGGAAAAATAGAAAGAAAACACTATATCTATATAAAATGGTGTTTAAGTGATTCCGAAAGCCCTTTTAAATGAATTATACTTTAAGAGATTATTTTTTAATATTTTTTTCAGCCCGAAAGCCCCCCCCCCCCCCCCGTAGATCCGCCCGTGTTATGATGAGAGTTTTTTTTTTAGGAAAGTTATAGAGAGTTGGAGAGTGTGATAAAGACTGAAAACGTTGTTTTGATTTATATTGTGAGAAATTTTGTTCATTAATTTTGGTTTATGTTGTTCCTATTATAAATAAGTTAGCCGATTATGTATATGTTATAAATTATTATAAAATAATACCTACAACGAAGAAATAGTCAGTAAGGAAGAACTCACTCCCCCTCCACTGGCTAAGCCCTTCTTAATTATAATTTTACAATTATAATTTTAAAAATTAAGTTAAAGAAACGTTACAAGGTAATAATAATTGAAACTATTCAACGCCCATTCCAATTAATTATGAAGTTGTGATCAAATAATTAATTAGACTTAACGAAAATTAAATACAATAGTTGATTTGGTTATAGTAAATAATAAATGATAAAAGTGAGGTACACACCTTAAAACAAAATAGCACTAAATCAGGGAAATCTAAGATCCTTCTTGGACATCCGAAGTGAACTGAAGAGTTGAGTTAAGCTTCGTCCCCACTCAGCTAGTGGGGCACTATCCCTCTGGTTCTTGGAAGATTTTTTGTCCAAAAGACGGTTGATGATCTATACTAACAGAATTCGAGTCAACTTCTAATTCTTTCTTACTTCTGGGACATATCCAAGTCAGTTAGTCGACTATTCCCATCATCTTTAATTAATTTTAATATACATAGTTTATTCCTTCATATAGATTATTTGTTTTTAATTTTTATTCAACTTAAAAAAAAAAATTGCTCAAATTATTGGGTGGGCGAAATGATATTCTCGCCCCCCTTCCATTTATGGGAGGGGGGAGGTATCGCCCATGCAGAAAATAGAATACTCTGTATCCTCGCTGATACTGGTACGATTACGTCGATTTTTTTTTGTTTTGCAGGCAATTTAATTACCTTTCAAAAGTTGCTGTTAAAATTTGACCATAGAATTTATACTTAGCGATTTAGGCCCCAAAACCTTTTTCTTTTTCTTTATAGGGAATTTAGTAAATGTACGAAAATCAAAACGACATTAATTAGAAATGTATAGGAAAGTTACATCAAAATCGTTAAAGCCGTTATTGCGCTACAGTCTGCAGAAAAATATGTCTTTTATTTATTGCCTAGCCGCTATTGCGCACGGAGAGCCCGATTTGCGCCACATGGATTAGTAATCAAAACCGTACATAACAAAAAAAAAAAAAAGGCAACACAATTGGTCTAGTTCCCGGGAAAATCATGGCACAGACAGACAGACCGAACAATTAGTTGATGAGTTATATAGATGAGAAAATAGAATACGATTTATCATCGCTAATACTGGTTCGATTCCGGTCAATTTTTTTTTTTGTGTAGGTAATTTATTTACCTTTTAAAACTTTGTACATAAATTTTATCATAGAGTTAGGTAGATTTTATTAGCGGGTTAGGCCCAAAAACATTTTCTCTTTTCTTTTTAACTTTCCTTCCTGAATTTTCTCTAGAATTTAGTAAATGTACGAAAATCGGTAGGACATTAATTAGAAAATTATAGGTAAGTTTCATCCAAATCGTTAAAGTCGAGCAACTCAACAACAACAACAACAAGAAAATCATTGGCAACAATATATAAATTGTCTTTACTCTGCAACTCTTTCATTCCATATAATCGGAGGGACGGAGGAGGGTTATCACTATCTTTCCTAATTCTTAATTTTATTGATTTAGTTGGACTTATAGTGAGCATTGGTTATAGTGAGTTATATTTTCTCACTATAACCAATGTTCAAGAGACAGATTGTTGTAATACTCAATAAAGAAATTAAAAAAAAAAAAGTTGGACTATATTATGTTGACGTCAATAAAACATCTAAATGTACTTGTTTTTCTAAGATTTAAAATAATATATTTAATAAATAGTAATAAGCTGAAAGGTAACCGCAAGACTCGTGCGAGATTCTTGCGCATGACCAAGACCAAGACCAGGACAGAGTGCGCAAGACCAAGACCAAGGATTGTTGACGCAAGACCAACACCGCCTCGCTCTCGTCTTGGTCTTGCGTTTGGGCAACACTACTAAAACCGCAAATCAGATATTTGACCCAATCGCATACTTTCTTTACCTAGTATAATAGCTACGAAAGTAATAAATTAAAACATGTGCAGAAAATAGAATACGGTGTATCATAGCTAATACTGGTTCGATTCCGATCATTTTTTTTTTTTTTTTTTGTGTAGGTAATTTATTTACATTTTAAAACTTTGTACATAAATTTTATCATAGAGTATATACTTAGCAAGTTAGGCCCCAAAACATTTTTCTTTTCTTTATAACTTTTCTTCCTGAATTTTCTCGGGAATTTAGTAAATGTACGAAAATCGAAAGGACATTAATTAGAAAATTATAGGTAAGTTTCATCCAAATCGTTGGACCCGTTATAGAGCTAAAATCTATAAAAAAATATGTTTTTTACGCATTGCGCGGGGAGCACCCGATTTGTGTCACATGGATCAGTAGTCAAAATAGTACAAAATAAAAAAAATAAAAAAAAATTAACTAGTTTCCGTTATAATCTTGGCACAGACAGATCGACCGACCAACGGTTGCAAATGAGTTTTTCGGACTCAGGGGGCTCTGAAACGTATAGCTGTCAAAAACCGCACATCAGAAATTTAACTCGATCGCAATATTGTCTTTACCTAGTATAGCAACAAAAGGAATAAATTAAAGACAGATTTTTTTTTTTGTTTTGTTGGAAATTTAATTACCTTTCAAAAGTTTTGTTATAAATTTTACCATAGAATTATACTTAGCGAGTTAGGCCCCAAAACCTTTTTCTGTTCTTTATAACTTTTTTCCTAATTTTTTTTCGAGAACTTAGTCCAGGTACGAAAATTGAAAGAACATTTATTTTCACAATTGTATCTGTTTATTGAGTAATAATACGTTTTGCCACACTTAAGGGCACTGAGTACTAAGGCTGAGTGAGGCATTCATACCATATATACAATTCATACAAAAAAAAATAATTATAAAAAAAAAATAAATAAAAAAAAATAAATAAAAAATATAAAAATCTATATAACAAAGGCAAAAACTACAATAAACCAAGGAAATGTAACTTAGAATTAAAATTAAATGAAATACAGAAATTCGTAAAGAAATTAAATAAATTATAAGTAATAGAAATAAATAGAAAAACATTCATACTTAAATACAATATTTACAATTAGGTAAGAGATCTCCGAGTCCAGCCCTTTCCCCCACGTGTGAAGGACAAAGCGAGACTCTAAGAGATCCCAGCGCTTCTCTCTCAACCGCGTCGCCGGCATTACCAATCCGGTAAAAGAACATTTATTAGAACATTATAGGGAAGTTTCATCAAAATCGTTAGAGCCGTTTTCGCACTTCAGTCTATAGAAAAACATGTTTTTCATTTATTGCGTAGCAGCTATTGCTCATGGAACACTCAATTTGTGTCACAGGCATCAGTAATAAAACACTACAAAATAAAAAAAAAGAAGCAACAAAATCGGCCAATAGTTACCAAGAAAATCTTGGCACAGACAGACAAACCAATGGCTAAAAATGTGTTTTCGGACCCAAGGGACTCTGAAACGTATAGATCCGTCGAAAACCGCATATCAGAAATTTGATCCAATCGCAATACTTTAATTACCGAGTATAGCTACGAAAGTAATAAATTAAAACATGTGCAGAGTATAGAATAAGCTGATACTGGTTCGATTCCGATGAATTTAATCTTAAAACTTTGATAAGTTTGAGTTCGGGTAACAGGGCGATGCCCATTCGCCTGTCATGTTCAATTTAATATTAGAACATGCCATTAGGGAGGTAATACGTACCGAAAAAGGGTTGGATCTGGTAGGGACAATACCCGTGTTTGGCTATGCGGATGCTCTGGTCCTGTTAAGCGAAGACACGGCAACTATAGGAGTTAGTTAATTAATTATGTTTTATATCTCTCTTTTGTTAGTAAATAGTATTAATTCTGTAAATATTTCTTTCTGTAAATAGTTTTCTTAACCTTTTTCGCTGCTTTATAAAAAATATCCAATCTAACCCCTTCTCAACTGAGCTAGCATGGTAGGATTAAAGTTTAATCGTGGCCAAATAATGGGTAAGTAACTTTATTTTCTATATTTATCTCGTTAGAGATGAAAGGCTAGTAAAGCTAGGCACCCAACAAGTAAAAATTCCGATAGAAAATTATATTTAATAAAAATTATTTTATTTATACTTTTTTTTTTGGTCATAAGGATAAATATTTGAAAAAACCAAAATCTCTATTATAGATATTGATTCCTATTTATAAGCCACAAACTAAACGTTCCTAATCTTAATATTTAGTTTTAAGATAAAGAAGTCTGCCGATATCTATAATAGAGATTATGGTTAAAAACAAAGTTTAATTATCACTTAAGCTGATAAATATTCGAACAACCACTATTTTTAACATATTTTTTTAATAAATGAAAAGTGTACTTATGCATTCATATTTATTATAATACACCCCAGATCATTGGGGTGAAAAAATTGTTGTTTTTCATTAATTTATTGAAGTCATTTTTGCTTAAAATGTAGTTACTTTTAGGATGCAGGATATAAAATAACTTTGTTTTTTTTACACAACTTGAGGGGAATCTCAAAATTTTTCTTATAAACTTCAACACAATTAATACATGCTTAAAGCTTATTAAACGAAGAAGTTTTTCGAAAAGCGGGGTATCTGTAGTATATTAGGATGATGCTAAAAAAAAAAAATTGCAAATAATTTATGATTTTTTTTTTAACTAAAGTTAGCTTAGTTCAGCGGCTCAAAAGTCTTCTTTAAATGGTCTCAACATTGACAAAATCTTCTTTTATTTGAAGTAAATAATATCTAGTTTACAATGAAGCAATTGTAAATTACTTAAACTGAATATTTCAGTAGTTATCGCTTTCTATTAAACAAGAAACGTGACTCAGTTAAAAAATCACAAATCTTGAATTTCCCACTTGTCTGCTAGGAGTCGGGCAATTGTTTATTTAAATTTTTTAGTAGATCTTGTTATGTACTATCAGGCATCTAAATATTTCCCTCTACTTACGGGACACCCAGTGTATATATTCTGTGTGTATGTATATATATAAGGCATATAGGTATATATATCAGCCCTAACCAACTAATAATTTGTGTGTGGATCGGTGGAGCCGTTCTGAAGTTACCACAATTTTTTAGTTGACGACAAGATTTCTTATTGTTAGCGCCTAGGCATAAATCTCGTGCAGAAAATTTTAATTTTTCGATTTCTATAAAAAATCGTATTTAATGATTAACTGTATTTCTCTCCTAAAAAATATTTACTATTAGATGCCAGACTTGTAATGAATAAATATTGGGTTGGCAAATAAGCCCTTTCAGATTTTCAGGGTAAAATAAAACTCAATATATTATAGAAATAAAATGTATTTTAATCTACAATATATTGGTCATTATTTAATTTGACTTTCCCCATCTTTCCACTAACATCATAATGCCATGTTCATAGAATGTCTGCAGTTTATTGTTTAAAAAAAATGATCCAAGTGGTTTTTCGATGTCCTCTTCCTTTTGGAATTTCATTCCATTCATGGAGTTCTGCAGAGACCGGAATAAGTGGTAGTCATTTGGAGCTAGGTCTGGTGAATAGGGAGGGAGGAGCAAAAGGTCCCATCCAAGGCTCAATAATTTATTGCGAGTGACCAATGAGGGATAGAGCCTAGCGTTGTCTTAATGGAACACAGCACCCCTCCGATTTGCCAGTTCTGGCCGTTTATTTTTAATTTATTGATCCAATTTTGTTAATTGTGAGCAGTATATAGTTGAATCAATTGTGTGTCCTGATGGCAATATCTCACAGAAAATAACACCCTTGAAATCCCAACATATGGAAAGCATTATCTTCTTTGGATGCAGTCCGGGTTTTGACATTCTTCTAAGAACCTCACTACTAGGTCCCCATGATTTTCTACCGACTACATTATCGTAAAATATCCATTTTTCATCTTGTGTTACCAACCTTTTCAAAAATGGGTCATTTTGTTGCCGTTTCCGTAGTGAATCAAGAACAGAAATGCGTGTTGCCATGTTCACTTACGTTAGAGACTGAGCAACCCGAACATTAAGCCTGGAAACATAACCGAGCTTGTGCAAATAGTTTTCTACGCCTGTATGCGACTTCTGCAGCACGCTTACCTTTTTTAAAATAATATAAAAAAATATGCCGATAATGAATGATATTTTCATCCATATTCTCAGTGTAATAACAAACAAAATACTAAGCTAGTTTCAACAAGAGTTAACAGATATAGTTGTTGACATATTACAAACAGAATAAACAATCCACCATAGGGGTTAATTCATTAGATAAGAAATGCATCATAGTGACATAAAAATAAACAGAAAAACCGAAAGGACTTATTTGCCAACCCAATATTATATTTGGCAGATAGCTAGAATATGGGCACAATTTAGAACAACCCACGTAGCAAAATGGGATTAAATATTTTTTTATGGAGATTCAAAGTTGATATTCGTTTTCCGCACACCTAAAAACTCTTAAAAATTTTCTGCACGAAATTTTGTCGACAACCAGAGCAGTAATTCAGCTTTCCAACGGTTGTACTAACGTTGAGTTTGAAGATAATTCTGAGAAGTTATGAATCCTTTAATTACCAGTCGGAAAAAAAAATCTAAGAACATAAAATATTAAATTCCTATCCAAGGGACACTAACAAATGTACCTTGATTTTTTATAATGCAAATATTAAAATAGGATTTTGATTAAAATCTCGAAGCCAAAAAAAATAAAAATAAAAATTTACTAAGCTTACTTTACTGAGAAACGCCTTTTAGTTTTTGGAATATATGTTATATTATAACTCATTTAGCTCAATAGTCAATATTTTTTTCTTATTCGGCACAAAAAAAAAAAAAAAAAAAATATATATATATATATATATATATATATATATATATATATATATATATATCGATTGATATATAATAACCTAAAAATCTGGGCAAAGCAAAAACAAAAATAAATAACATAAATTTTGTTCGAAATTATCTAATTTTTCTTCTTGGCTTCTAGGGCTCATCAGAACGAACGCCGGGATACAGGTCCAATATTTTTTTATAAAGTATCACCGAAAAAAAATTTGGTTGAAATCCGTGACCCACTGACTGTAGTCTCTCCTTGTGAGTTTCAAAGGATTTCTTAAAATATTATTTAAAAAATTATAAATGTTTAGGACCCTGAATTTATTAATATATTGACGAAGTAATTGTCTTAATAATCCTTATTAAAACTATTATTTTCAAAAATGGTTGCTTTTAATAGTAATTCACGTGATCGATAGAAAAATGAAAATATTATGATAAATAACAATATAGAAATTATTGGTCAAATTTAACAAATAACAAAAAAAAAAATAGCTTCTTTTACCATTTTAAAACTTTATTTGTAGCGAAGCTTTCGGTGTCTGTGCACCATATTCATCTCTATAAATATAATACTCCAATTAGAATAAATTAACAGTTACTTAATAACATTAACAATACATGTATTACATAATTTTTGAAATGTCATGAAATTATTATCAGATCATGCCATACCTTTTATTAGTTTTGTCTATTAAAAAACATAAATGTTAAGAACAGTGTTCTTCTTCTTTGTCTCTTGTCAATTTTCTCCGAGAATAGGACGCCTCTTTATCTAATTAATACTATTTGATAATTAAATTTATCCTACCTTATTAATTTACTATTCTTTAAAATTATCGATGATATATACCATCTTTATTAATTGATAGATTAATTTAAACCCATTTACTTAAAATCAAACGAGTCGATCTATTAAAAATACTAATATACTAATACTAATACTATAATCTATAATTATAAAAAAAAAAAAAGTTTCTATGGCTGGGATTCGAACCCAGGTTTCCTGCCCGATAAGCAGTTGTTTTATCCGTGTAAACTACCATAGACTGTTGATTAATAGCTGAAAATTAGGGATTCATAAGTTTCAAGGTCATGCCTAGGAGTGGAAATTGTATCAAAGGAAGGCAATTTTTAAATTTTATTTTATTCAATATATCTCTAATTCAGTTGCATTCTTAATAATATAAACTTAATTGTTCTCATAAACTTTAATTTTTTTTTTAATTTCCAACTGTTGATGGTATAGGCAATATGTAAAAGTATAAATATGTAGAGTGTGGATAGTATTATAAATGTCCTTAATTGAGATAGGTTGTAATATATCTCAATAAACATGATAAAAAAAAGAAAGTCTAACAAATGGCGGCCCCTACTACACGGTGGGCCAGAATCCCCTACCCCCTCCCACAATCCGTATCCGTACATATATTATTACAGTAAGGCTCGAAATCGGTTTTGTACCAAATATAAGCTCCTGTCATGCTCAAATATCATGAATGGGGTGCCGTTGGATTCAGAATTTCACGGGGGGTTAGCAAATCGTTTTCTTCACTTTTGTTATTCTTTCTAAAATAAATAAAGTCGATACAAACATTTTTCTAGGCTTCAATACCTGAACAGTGGTAGGTCTGTAGATCGATACGGGACAAATTGGATCTTGAAGATTTTTATGCGTACAGAAAGACCCGGATAGTTCCTCCGGAACTATCGGATCCTGCGTTTTTAAGACCAAAAACGTACTATTTTCGAGATAACGCAAGGCATAGGGTTCGCATCCGCACAACGTTACATTAATTTTAGTATTGTCATTGAATACATGTCTCATTTCGTCGACTTGAGGTCTCTATGATCGAGAGAGGAGTTTATATTATTTATCATGATGTAGAGATGGTTGACCGTTAATATAATATGAGAAGGAATTAATCGAGGGTGCGGTCAAATAAATAAAAAAATTAAAATATATAAATTATTTTAATTTTTGCCGACGTTTCGACCCACTTTGCAGGTCGTCTTCAGGGCTACAAAAGATACAAACATGTTGAAAAAATAAAAATAAAACAAAAAATAAATATAAGTATATATAAAATAAGAAGAAGTTGTCAGATACAGAAATGAAAGATATAGAAAATAAATACATGATAAGAAAATAGATAAAGAAAATAAATACATGAATGTTAACGAATAAATGAATGTTAACGAATAAATAGATTGAAAATTGAATAACTATTGTTACAGTAAAGTTAAAATATGGATAAGATAACATAATAATAAGATATCAGTGGATAACAAGCAAGTGGAGGTTACCTTTAATTGTAAATAAACAGATAACGGGACTAAAGGTTAAGAAGTGAAGAAATTGAAAGATTAATAGGGTAACATTAGTGTAATATTGTTGGGATAGATTATTAAGTATAAATAACTCTATAAGAAAACAATAATTTTAAAAGAATACTTTAAAATGTAAGAATAAATGTAAAAACAAAGTTATGATGATAAAGAAACAAAAAACAGGTTGTACTATATATAGATGACAATTGATATTTAGTTTTTTGAAAGCGGTAATGGAATGGTAGGCTAAATGAAGATAATAATAAGGTGTATAGTTGAAGGATAGGTGTGTTAAGAAAAGAATCACAATAAAAGTCAAAATAAATACATGAATTTTAACGAATAAATGAATGTTAACGAATAAATAGATTGAAAATTGAATAACTATTGTTACAGTAAAGTTAAAATATGGATAAGATAACATAATAAATAAGATATCAATGGATAACAAGCAAGTGGAGGTTACCTTTAATTGTAAATAAACAGATAACGGGACTAAAGGTTAAGAAGTGAAGAATTGAAAGATTAATAGGGTAACATTAGTGTAATATTGTTGGGATAGATTATTAAGTATAAATAACTCTATAAGAAAACAATAATTTTAAAAGAATACTTTAAAATGTAAGAATAAATGTAAAAACAAGGTTATTGATGATAAAGAAACAAAAAAACAGTTTACTAATATAGATGACAATTGACATTTAGTTTTTTGAAAGCGGTAATGGAATGGTAGGCTAAATGAAGATAATAATAAGGTGTATAGTTGAAGGATAGGTGTGTAAAGAAAAGAATCACAATAAAAGTCAAAACATACCGTAGGATGTGGCACTGCGGGAGGCAGTTGAAACACTGGCAGTGTCAAAAACTCTAGTTGGCAGTGTCAAAAAAAAGTTCTAGTAAAAATAAACTCATACATACATACACATATATACACATACAAACACACATACATATATATATACATATATATATACATAAATATATACACACACAAGAATACATATATATATATACACACATATACACACCCATATATATATATATATAAACACACCTAAACACATACACACACACACATATATATATATATAATATATATATATATATATATATATATATAAATGTACAGAACACATATCCATAAAAAAAAAAAAAAAAAAAAAAAAAAAAAAATATATATATATATATATATGAATTATATAAAAAATTTATATATATATATATGAAAATTTATAATATATATATATATTATAATATTATATATATATATATATATGAAAGGAAAAGAATGGAAGTGAGAAGATTAATAGAGGTTTATGATCGAGACTTTTTTAAAATGTTGATGATTTGGGAGTAGGCGAGTGATAGATTTTGCTTGTCGGTTTTTAAGTTAAGTGGTTTGTAGTCTAATTGAATGAAAACACTTTCCGTAAGTAGTCTTTTGTCGTGGTTAGGTACTGTGGCAAGAATGGAGGTATTGTCAAAGTCAAATGTGTGGTTTGAGGTTAAGGCGTGTTCAGAGAGTTTAGAAGCAGTAGAGTTCTTAGAAGTAATTGAGTATTGTGTTGTTTGATGCGGTCTTTAAGTTGGTTTTTGGTTTCTCCAATATAGGGAGTTACAATTGGTGGTAGAGCAAGGAATGCGGTATACGATATTAGAGCGGTGTTGCGGGGGATGGGGTCTTTTAGGTTGGAGTAAATATTGGCAAGTTTGTTATAGTTTTTAAAAGCAACTCGCAGGTTGGGAATAGAGGAACGTAAAGATTTTTGAATTCTATCCGAAAGTAAAGGGATGTATGGTAGAGATCTATATAAAGG
This sequence comes from Nezara viridula, assembly GCA_928085145.1. NCBI lineage: Eukaryota > Metazoa > Arthropoda > Insecta > Hemiptera > Pentatomidae > Nezara > Nezara viridula. The sequence continues at coordinate 106,476,851 of OV725078.1, read as the reverse complement.
AATGGGGGGCTGATTTTGAGAACTAGAGAAAGGGATGGAGGATGAGGGGCGGTTTTGTAGTCAGTAATAAGTTTTTTAATGGTGTTGGAGGGGAAGTTATTAGACAATAGTATCCGTTGTATGCGTCTAGTGTTTGTTTCATGTAGGTAAGGGTCAGATAGAGAAAAACATCGGTGAATGAGGTTTTTGGCAACGTTAAGTTTTTGGTGAAAGGGGTGTTGAGAATAGTAGCTGAGTATGTTGGTTTTGTGTACCAGTCTGTGGATAAAGTATTGTTGGGATGTCTTTTAATGAGAAGATCGAGGAAAGGAGGGAATAGTTATCTTCGTATTCAACTGTAAAAGAGAGGCGGGGATGATATGAGTTAAAGGCGGAAAGGATGTCAGGAATAGTATCAGGATTGACGATGAGAAGAAGGTCATCGACGTATTTTTTTATAAGAAATATGTCATTAGGAAACTGTGGGGCTATGGTGTTTAGGAGATCATTAAGAACAATGTTAGATAAGTCGGGTGCGAGAGGATTACCCATAGCTAATCCTGCAATTTGATTATAAAATTGTCCATGGAACTGGAGATAACCAGATTTGCAACAAAGTTGTAGGATTCAATAAATGATGAACGGTTAAGGGAGGTATGAGACTCTAAGGATGACCAGTTATTTTCTACTATAAGAAGGGCTTTATCTATAGGGATGTTGGTGAAGAGGCTTTTAACGTCGAAGAGACTAGAATGTAATTATCGGGAATGGTTAGGGATAATAACAATTACGTAGATGAAAGGAGTTGTGGATATCATATGGATTGTCATGACTAAGGATTTGTAAGGATGGGAGTAGAAATTTGCTGAGTTTTAAAGAGGGAGAGTTGATATTAGAAGTGATGACGGAGGGGAGTGCCGGGTTTGTGAATTTTTGGAAGACCATAGAAACGGGGAGCCACGGAGTTATAAGAGATGAGGTTTCTGTAAGTAGGATATGTGATTTGTTTAGAGTGTAAGAGGTTTCTGATATGTTGGTTAAATTGGATTTTAAGAGAAGGAGTGGGGTCACGAGTTGTAGGAGCGTATGTAGATATGTCTGATAGGAGTTCAGTCATTTTTCTATTATAGTCTGTGAGGTCCATTATAACTGTTTTATTTCCTTTGTCCGCTTTAGTGATGATGATGTCGTCATGATTTTTAAGGAAGGAGCGTGTGGAAGAAAGATCTTTGAAGAATTGAGGGGAAAAGTTGGAAGTAGTGAATATTATTATCTTCATTTAGCCTACCATTCCATTACCGCTTTCAAAAAACTAAATGTCAATTGTCATCTATATATAGTACAACCTGTTTTTTGCTTCTTTATCATCATAACTTTGTTTTTACATTTATTCTTACATTTTAAAGTATTCTTTTAAAATTATTGTTCTCTTATAGAGTTATTTATACTTAATAATCTATCCCAACAATATTACACTATTGTTACCCTATTAATCTTTCAATTTCTTCACTTCTTAACCTTTAGTCCCGTTATCTGTTTATTTACAATTAAAGGTAACCTCCACTTGCTTGTTATCCACTGATATATTATTATGTTATCTTATCCATATTTTAACTTTACTGTAACAATAGTTATTCAATTTTCAATCTATTTATTCGTTAACATTCATGTATTTATTTTCTTTTATCTATTTTCTTATCATGTATTTATTTTCTTTATCTTTCATTTCTGTATCTGACAACTTCTTCGTATTTTATATATACTAATATTTATTTTTTATTTTATTTTTATTTTTTCAACATGTTTGTATCTTTTGTAGCCCTGAAGACGACCTGCAAAGTGGTTCGAAACGTCGGCAAAAATTAAAATAATTTATATATTTTAATTTTTTTATTTATTTGACCGCACCCTCGACTAATTCCTTCTCATATATTATTTATCGATGGTGTTTTTGATCGGCAAGCCATATCATCGTTAATTTTTCACCAAATCTCAAGATTGAGCCACCAATTTCGAAGGCTTCCTTCTCCTTCAGGCGGGCAAAATGGTATAATCACCCCGTAAATTCAAGCAAACAAGTTATGAAAGAAAACAAACTTTATTTGTGAATAACTAAAAAATTACACACTTTTCCCTATGCCCATAATTATATAAAAGATTATTAAATTCTCAACAAAAGGAAAAAAAAAAATCATCGAAATTGGACAACTTTTAACAAAGATACAGCTTACTGAAATTTGTAAACATGTTGGTTCCAAACAAAAATGAAGATTTAAATTAATTTTTGTTTCCTTTGCCGATTATATTTATCAATAAAGGAACGTTTGATGTCTTTATCTTTTAATAGGTTGCATTATTTTATTTTCATATTAATTTGGTATATTGATAAAAATATGTTGTGCGAATTTTTCGCACGGGCCTACTAGTTCCTATAAATTGCTTCATATTTCTATATTATCATATCCATATATTATTACCGATATTAATTATGACTAACGAAATTAATTATGAATAACGTGAACTGCTTCAAATACTCTAAAAAGTAATCAGTGTTTTAGAAAGAGAAATATATTCTCCAGATGTTTTATTTCAGCACGTTTTGCGTTATTTTTGACCATTTAATTACAAATGACGCTTGATTTTCAACTAAAAAATTGTTCGGTTAAAATAATTGACTTTACTGATGTTTTTTATTGCCTAAGCCAATTATTTTTTAATATTTTTTCATGTTTTATTATTTTATGACTATTCAGCTTTAATAAAAGACCAACTAGGTGGTCTTTCTTTATGTCCATATTTATGTCTTTCTGTATTATTCAAAAGGGATCGTCCCAGAATAAATAAATTATTATTAAAAAAAAAAAAAAAAAAAAAGGATGAAGTAAAAATAATGAAGAACGAACTAATAATTTATATACATATTTACCTTCATACCGTCGTAAATATTTCCTAGCATCCTTCCTCTATAATTTCCACATAGTTGGTCTTTTATTAAAGCTGAATAGTCATAAAATAATAAAACATGAAAAAATATTAAAAAATAATTGGCTTAGGCAATAAAAAACATCAGTAAAGTCAATTATTTTAACCGCACAATTTTTTAGTTGAAAATCAAGCGTCATTTGTAATTAAATGGTCAAAAATAACGCAAAACGTGCTGAAATAAAACATCTGGAGAATATATTTCTCTTTCTAAAACACTGATTACTTTTTAGAGTATTTGAAGCAGTTCACGTTATTCATATTAATTTCGTTAGTCATAATTAATATCAGTAATAATATATGGATATGATAATATAGAAATATGAAGCAATTTATAGGAACTAGTAGGCCCGTGCGAAAAATTCGCACAACATATTTTTATCAATATACCAAATTAATATGAAAATAAAATAATGCAACCTATTAAAAGATAAAGACATCAAACGTTCCTTTATTGATAAATATAATCGGCAAAGGAAACAAAAATTAATTTAAATCTTCATTTTTGTTTGGAACCAACATTTCCATTTGGAACCAGTTTACAAATTTCAGTAAGCTGTATCTTTGTTAAAAGTTGTCCAATTTCGATGATTTTTTTTTTCCTTTTGTTGAGAATTTAATAATCTTTTATATAATTATGGGCATAGGGAAAAGTGTGTAATTTTTTAGTTATTCACAAATAAAGTTTGTTTTCTTTCATAACTTGTTTGCTTGAATTTACGGGGTGATTATACTATTTTGCCCGCCTGAAGGAGAAGGAAGCCTTCGAAATTGGTGGCTCAATCTTGAGATTTGGTGAAAAATTAACGATGATATGGCTTGCCGATCAAAAACACCATCGATAAATAATATATGAGAAGGAATTAGTCGAGGGTGCGGTCAAATAAATAAAAAAATTAAAATATATAAATTATTTTAATTTTTGCCGACGTTTCGACCCACTTTGCAGGTCGTCTTCAGGGCTACAAAAGATACAAACATGTTGAAAAAATAAAAATAAAATAAAAAATAAATATTAGTATATATAAAATACGAAGAAGTTGTCAGATACAGAAAATCAAACGAGTCGATTTATTAAAAATACGTTTGGAAGAAGAATATCGAAAAATAGGGGAGGAAAAAAAAGGAGAAAAAAAAAATAACCTTTAATCCACAATTACGTTTTATAGCAATATAGCCTTAATAATTAAAAAAATATACAGTGAATAATGCTAAAAACATTATCAGTCAGGAATAGGATTTAAGAGTGATATAATTTCTATAATAATTAAAAAAAAAAAAAGATTCTATGGCTGGGATTCGAACCCAGGTTTCCTGCCCGATAAGCAGTTGTTTTATCCGCGTAAACTACCACAGACTGTTGATTAATAGCTGAAAATTAGGGATTCATAAGTTTCAAGGTCATGCCTAGGAGGGATGGCAATCGTATTAAGTCAAACGCTGATTTTAAGTAACCATAAAACTAACTAAAGTCAAAGTCGTCAGTCTGCGATATTTGGACTCCATTTTGGGGCAGTGCGTTCACTTTCTTTTACAATGAACACAACGATATGCAATTTATAGGAATTTGGGGGAGAGGAGGGGGTGCACGGTAGAGGGGGTCAACGGGTCAAAATTTAGATGAGTTATGTATTTATATGTCGATTCCGAGAATTTGCAGAAAAACATAATTTTTGTAATAAACGTTATTTTATGTATATACATAGATATTTAGATGTATAGAGAGAAATATAATAATAATAACGAATATCATAAAATTTATTTTTTTTCAGATAATTTTCGGAATTGCGATATAAAGTTGTTATTGATCTAACTTTTGAACTGTTTGAGATAAACTAGTAAACGAATATATATTCTTGAAGACAATTTAATCCTTAAAAACTTTTTTCCTTACGACTTAATCGTAGAAAGAAACAAAGAGTTAGCTAATCAAATACAGTAAAAATACACGAGGTAAATGTTTTTTCCACATTATCGATAAATGAGGACGGATATTTCGGAAACTAAGCGTAATAGCAGAAAAAGATAATCAATCATATTGAAAAATTCATTAGCTTTAATTTTGTATAGAACATCTTTGCCGATGCGATAGATAGTTTTTTCTCATTTAAGCGAAAACTCGAAAAACAGGAATAAACACGAGGCACTATTTTATTTTTTTTTTTCAAATTAAGCCGTAGTTGAGGACGGATATCTCGGCAAATAAGCGAGGTAGCGAAAAAAAGGTATATAATCAATTATATTGAAAATTAATGAAAACTCGAAAAAAGTTACCTTCTAGACGCTCCCCCCCCCCCACATCTGGCTCACCATGTAGGAGTGGGGACTTTTATTATGTTTACCTCCTTACAAGTCAAACAATGTCCCGAAGTCAAAAAATGTGTCCCCGCCATTTCCTTCTATAATCATTCATTGACTGGGCTATATAACATTTAGAATATTTAATAGTTGACCGCTGCATTATAAAGGAAGGAGATGGTCCGGGGTGGCGGTCATAAAAAGTCTAAATAGCCGAAAAACTATTTTATTAAAATGCAAGGTTTCGACCCGATTTTGCAGGTCTTCTTCAGGGACGTGTGTTCAGATAGGAGTTTCATTTAGAACCACTAGCGGTTCCAGGATATAATTTTGGGGGAGGGGTGAGCTTCAGCCTGAAAGAGTTTTTTTTCAGATACATATAACGATTATTAATTTGACAAAAAATAAAGAAATTAATTACCTATATGAAATGGTGTTTATATAGTTCTTGAAGCCCTATTAAATATAATCACACGAACAAGAATACTTTAAGATATAGTTTTTAAATTTTTTTTTCTGTAAAAAATGGTTACATTTTACCATTTTGGAGGAGGGCTTCAGCCCGAAAGCCCCCCTCCCCCCGTACATCCGCCTGTGCTTAGAACTGTGTTTCACTTAGCAGTTCTAAGTTGAAACTCCTAGTTGAACACACCTTGAAGAAGACCTGCAAAATCGGGTCGAAACGTTGTCTTTTAATAAAATAGTTTTGCCACTATTTAGCCTATTTATGACCGCCACCCCGGACCATCTCCTTCCTTTATATAGCATTTAGTATGACATTATTATATCATAGTATATTTTTAAAAGGTTTTTTTTTACATATACAGGTTAATTCTCGTCTAAGAATTGTTGTTCATTTTTCATATTATTCTTCATTGTTATAGTTGATATTTTTTTTACTGGACATCTAGACCACTACCTCTGTACAGAGCGTATGATAGAAGTTCAACTAGTGTTATAATCAGTGGTTTTAACAGTTATTAAATGCAGTTTTGTCATAGTTTTTGGCTAGAACCAACTATTAATTGTGCTGTATCCACGGGATGGATTGAATCATTACTACACCCACGTCTCGCGTCAAAAGAAAGGAAGCAATTTCAGTTTTGGACGGCTTACAGGTAGGGGTGGGAGAGAAAGCGCCAAACGTTTAAAAAGAACAGTTCTTGATCTCAAACGAATGAACTGTTCTTCCAAACGGATAACAACAGTTGTTTTTCTTTAGTTCACCCGTTTGCCACTAGTCGAGTTGCTGTTTGTTCTGTTTTTCGTTTCGTTTTTTCCAAACGAAACAAAAGCTCTTTCTGCTTTCTATCAGTTCATCATGAAGGTAACTCAACAGTTTTTTTATTAGACATGTTTCAACTGTTGAGTTTAGGGATGTAATTTTTAGCTTCCATTATTAATGAAGCTAATTTTTAGTTTTAATTCGTTAAAAAGACTAATTTTTTGGCAAAATTAGTTTAAGTTTTTAGATGTATCTATCTATATTAGTGTCTTGCAGACCGAAAATAATTTTTATGATTGAACATATTCATATAAATCAATTTAATTGCATAAATAAAATTAAAAACTATTACGTTCTATAAAAATTGAATAAGGCAAACGATTTAAAAATTGTTTTAAACTACAGTTAAAAGACTCATAATGAAAGCAGCATTATTTTATTAAACTTTGAACATACAAGAAAGTCAAAATATTATTAAAATAAAAAAATGTTCAATGTGTAAACAATTTTTAGTTTTAATTAGTTAAAAAGAAATTTTTAAGATTAAACATTCATGTAATATTACAAATAAATTCAAAGGTTACCCATTTCAAGCTCGAACAATGCCATACTTCATACATAAAACGACTTATTCATTTCCAGACTTGTTATTAAACGAATAGGTATTACTCCATGAATCATTACGTTGTTCTATGAACTATTTTATTTCAATAGTTCTTAAAAACTGTTGTTTTTGGTCAACGAACACTTCATTTCCTTTTTTGCAAAAGTAGCAGAAACGCCCACCCCTACTTACAGTTACTTAAAGTAGACATCAGATGTCTACTTATTCTTAACTAAGAAGTCGGACATCTTATTTAAGAATAGGAGTGGGGAGCGCATGCGCAGAGATAAGACTAACTACTAGATATCCCTCAGTGTCTCCAGTGATGAGGTTGGGGTAACGTCAATTTTTTACCACTTCGCTTACGTATTTTTTTTCTCACATATTTTATAACATAATTATCTCACGCCTATCAAGATGGTTACATGCCCAATTTGCAGACAGACCATAGTTAGAGAAGATAAAAAAACATTAGCATGTTCTGTTACAAGCTATTTTTCATGGCAAATGCTTAAACACAGATGAGAGTGAATTTGAAGCACTAAGGGCATTGAACCAACTTCCGTTCTAGAGTCTCTTCAATAAGATAAGGAATCAAACGAGCAACTCATATTAGATCTCATATCATTATATTTTTTGATACATAATAAATAATAAATTAAAAATAAATAATAATAATAATAAATTTTTGTATCTAGATACAATTAATACGGTTACTTTTTTGTATCTGATACTTTTCTATCTGATACAAATGGGTCAGTAGCTTGTCATTACCTTCCTATTACTTTTTATTTGATACTTGTGACGGATATTTTTATCTGATACTTGTATTGGATATTTTTATCAGATACCCGAGCGGTATGCATACTGGCGTTTGAGCTTGATACCCCAATAATTGTATCGGATATTTTAATCCGTATATATATATATATATATACACACACACATAGAAATAGAAAATCATCTTTATTCTTGGACTAATTATATATATTCATATATATGATGGGACTACATATATATGTATATACATGTATGTTTTTAAAATATGATAGTTATAATGCCTATATAGTTATGTCAGGTACTATGCAGATATGTACACAATTTTTAAATAAATATAAAATATGCTTTATATTTGACAAAAGAATGGAATATATTTAATTAAAAATAAAAATATAACAAATTCATGCAGAGCATTTTTTTTCCTAATAAAAGATTCTCTAAATATTATTATGAATGAACATTATGAGTTTAAAATAAAAATAAGTATAACAAAACTATACTAAAATAGTAGATGTGAAAATGTATTTAATCAATTGAAGTGTAGTATAAAATAGTAATTACAATGTATTAATATGCATTACCTACAAATAGGTCATAAAATCTTAACTAAAACAAATGAATTATCAACTTTAGAGAAAGCTTATACCAATTAACATTGCATTAAAAAAAATAAGCGTGAATATATATATAAATAAATAAACATTTAATTAAATTAAAATTAATGAATAGATAGTTCAAAAAAAAAGTGTATAATTAAAAATTTATAAAATTCCTCTTATATCAATCTGGCAAGTCTGTACAACCATTTCTATCCATGTGTGCATCTGTATCACAGATCAGATACTTTTTAGTATCAGATACAAAGTATCTGATACATACAATCCAATCCATCTCTTCATAATAGCAATTCAAATAGTACCTGTGTAATCTTGAATTTGGCAATTGGTAACATAATAGTTTTTCAATCAGTAACTTCAGTTAGTCCTATTCACTCCAGCAGTCTCCTAATAGGATTTTCCAAGTGCATATAATTTGTAAATTTATAAATGAGATTACTTATTGATTATATCTTGATTCTTTAAAAATCTGCCTTGCATGCCACCATTTGCAAATAGAGTTACAAATAGTAAATTGTCAACACAACACCTTTAGAAAAGAAGTCCAATAGAAATTATATAATTCCATCTAGGATATTACAGCAGAGGATCTGTGATATCTAGATTCTAAATACATCATTGATATAATTTTCAAGTAGGTTAGTTCCCTCTTGGATACTGATAGAAATTCAAATATAAACATAAAACATAAACCTGAGATTTTATTTTATCTTAGTGTTTGCTTATTATTATATGAATCACTGTAGATATTATTAGAAATAGAAATAGAAAAATCATCTTTATTCTGGAACTAGGTTCCTTTAGAATAACAGTATTGTTCATATATATTAACCATAAATCTGGCCAAAAGACTTATTACAATGAATAATAACAAAATACTTGTAATAAATTAAGTATTAATTAAGCTCTTAGGATAAATTAACGAGGACAGTTGGGTAATAGGGGTTCAGCACTACAATATTGGAGCTAAAACAATAGCATAATAATCACTGAATGAAATTAGAAAGGAAAGGAAAATCTATTTTATAGGTAAAGCATTGTAGTGATGGAATATAAAAATTTAAAAAATAATAATAACTGTTAATATGTAAGGAAAGAAATTGTAAAATCTAAAACAAAAATAAACAACAACAAAAAAAATAATGATATACATATGTTCCCTAAGATATTTAAGTGATTATGCGTAAAGATTAGGAGAAGAAAAAATAAAATAAAGTATACATATATATAACATAGCGTGAAGTGTGTTAGAAAATAAAATACATTTCACTGAAATACATTTCATGAATTAAAAAATTTAAATTAAAAAAAACAAATTTTATCTACTCACAATGCTTAGTGAGTGGTGATGAAAATTCACGTTCAACACAGAATAAAACAATAAAAAATAAGAGAAAAAAAATGTCTAAAGAAAATTAAAGCCTTACAACATATTATGTATTTAACCAGCATCTGATTGGATTGTGAAGAGGAATTGGAATAAGAGGGTTTTAAAGGTGGATAAGGAAGATGCATGGCGGATTTTTAGTGGGATGGAATTCCAGAATGCAGTGGAACGGACAACGAAGGAATGGTTAAATGATGCAAATCTGTGGAAATGAGTGTAAAGGTCAGAAGGACGAGATCTTGTGGAGAGGGTGTGGATAGATGATTTGAATTGTAGGAGATTGTATGCGTAGGACGGATGATGACTATTGATTATTTGGTAAAGGAATGTGCCTAGGAAATATTGTCTTCTGAAGGAAGGGAAGAGCCATCCTAATTCAGCATAGTGGTGCGAAACACGGGAATACCTCAGGGTCCCTGTGACAAATCTTACGAAGGCATTCATAATTCTTTTCGGTCTCTCCCCGAGTTCTGCCGAGAGATCACCGTACACCACGCAGCCGTAATCAAGGTGGGGAAAGATGAGGGAAGTTACTAGGAGTCTACGTGTGGAGATGGCGGAAGCGATGGAATAGTTTCAAGGTACCAATTGACTGTCGGGAAATGTGAGCAATATGGTGTTTCCAGGATATTGTTTGGTCTATGAAAATGCCTAGGTTTTTTACTGAGGAGGTGAAGGTAATGGGATGGTCATTTAGGTACAGGATAGGTATGTTGGTATTGGCTCTGAGAAGGGGTTTGGAACCAATGACAATGGCTTAATTTTATGCAGCGTTTAATCTTAATCCATTTAAGTTTGCCCACGCACTGATCCGATTCAAGTCTTCTTGAATTTTGGCAAACGCTTCATGTAACTCTGAGGGATGGAAGGAAAGGTAAATTTGGGAGTCATCGGCGTAAAGGTGATGGGAGCAGTGAAGGATTGAATTATGGATGTCATTGATATAAGAACTAAACAGGAGGGGAGATATGCTAGAGCCCTGGGCCACTCCTGCGGACAAAGTAAGATAGGAAGACATGGGTTGATTAGGGATAGCGACAGTTTATGAGCGTTGGGAGAGGAAAGATTGAAACCACAGGATAGAACTATGAGAAAAGGATAATGATTTTAATTTGGAAAAGAGAATGGAATGGCTGATGGAATCAAAGGCTTTGGAAAAGTCGAGGAGTATAAGGACAGTTAGTTTTTTGTCATCAATGGCGGACTGAACATCATTAATGATTTTGATTAGGGCGGATTGTGTGGAGTAACCTGGTTGGAAACCAGATTGGTAAAGGTCAAGTTGATTGGACTGTTCAAGGAAGTTGGAAACTTGGGATTGCACAATTCTCTCCAGGGGTTTGGAAAGGTTAGAAAGGATTGAGATTGGCCGGAAATCTTGAGGGGAAGACGGATTAGAATTTTTATTTTAAGGACGGACTGTGGCTTTTTTCCACAAGGAAGGGAATACTGAATTTTGAAGGGAAAAATTGTAGATGAAAAGGAGTACCGGAAGGATTTCAGGGAGGCATAATTTAATTAATTTGACGGGAATGCCATCTGGACCAATAGAATTAGAGTGTGATTTCATCACGATGGATATGAGGTATGTGGGAAAAATATCTGAAAAATAAAAATCGGCGTCATTGAAAGAATCCCTAAAAAGTTGATATTTGCCGAATGGTAAACGTCCGAGGGGTAGACCAAAGCGAAGGTGGGAAGATTGCGTTAAAGCCGATCTGAAAGGACTGGGGATGGCGAACGGTGGAAGGATATGTGTAATAAGCGATTGGTGGTTTCGCCATCGAACCATCGAATTCGCTAAGCCTTTTATTATTTTTATTTCTGTCATTAAAACAATGTAAAACAATTGTAACTAAAAATGACTGGATTCAGTATAGGTATTGTCAACTAATAAAATAATTTCAGATGAAAAAATGGAAACATATACTAAAGATTTTCGTTTTATTTATTTATTTGCTTTTTTTTTTTTTGTTTGGGAGTAAGAAATGTTTTTTTAACCAAATTTGATTATGAAACTGAACTTTAAAATCAGTTCCAAGGTTAAAGACTTCATCTATTTCTAATTGGTAACTTAAAATAATAAATAAATAATTACATATCTTTACTATACAAATTTACAATTGCAAAACTGTTACAAAGTTATATACCAATTTGGCTGTTATCTAAACATCTATGATGTAGATTTGGATGGTAAATCCGTATAATTAAAACAATCATTACAACAAAAAAAAAAAACTTACTCAAAATTAACTACAAACAATTTATATCATGTATTATTACAACAATGCAAAACAATTGTAACAAAAGTACTGAATACCATCCCTCAATTAATAAAACAATTTCTAATTATTAAACTTTTCTTCTTTTTCTATATTCCCTGTCTCTTCTGAACCAGAATCAATCTGAAATAGTAGATTGTATTTCTATATCCGAAGGGTTGGATGGTTGAAAAATAGTCAGGCTATACAGTCAATAATCATGTTTATTAAATTTTCCCTTTTATGTTTCCTGTATATATCGTGTGAATGTGTTCATATCTCACTATAATTATTGTCCACGTGACAGATTATTATATTTCTAAATAAATAAATAAAAAAATCCTTAATAAAAGCAAACTTATGAAACACGATTATCCTGACTATTTTTCATCCTTACAATGTGTAGCGTTGGGTGTTATATCATTTTGACGACTGCACCTACGAAAACAAACAAGAAAAAAAATAATTAAAACTGAAAAATAATATTTTTTATTTAAAAATGTCAAATACGTAATACTAACTGCAAAAAAATATACAAAGTATTAAAATATATTTGTGCTTAAATTGAATTACTTGATTTGCGCAATGAAACATTTATTTTTGCTGAATTATTGTTCGAGCACAGGGTCCCGCGAGACGCATCTGGCCTGCAAGCAACTTCAATGACCTGCTTAAGTTTCTTTTATTACATTATAAAATTTAAAAAATATTTAACAACATGGAATTTATTACTCACACACGAGATTACTACAACGTTCATTGCATGGATTTGTTCTCTCAAAAAGTTCATTTCACAGCTGAAGTGTCATTTATAAAACAAGATTTGTTTTTCATCACAAGCTAAGCGGAACTTAGTCGATGACTCAATGTAGCCTGCAGTTCGAGCATACTACTTACGGGAATTTTTTTTGCAGATTTTATACATTTACATACACAACAAATTACAAAAAAAAAATGGAACGAAATATATTTCCATATATCCTTTCACAGTTAGGAGCTACTAGTCAGAATCCAACCAAAATTTGTAAAAACACTTTCTGATACAAATCACAGAAGTATATAAAAAAATATCACGTTCGTAAAGAATGTTTAAAATAACAGACTAGTCAAAGAATACAGACCCTAAATAACACTATACACGGCCAGACCCTGACTCCCAGAAAATAGAAATAGAAAAATCATCTTTATTCTGGAACGAAGTTCTTTAAGAATAACAATATTGTCCAGACAAATTATCAATAAGTTTGGCCAAAAGGCCTTGCCTAGTTCCTGGCCTTGCGTTTCTACGGCGAGTAGGGGGTTCCAGGGACCGCATTTATTTGTATTTAATAGTTATATTTCTATTTATATCGGTTCCAGAAGGGAACCGATCAACAGAAAAATATATTAATGGTGTATTTAAATGTTAGATACCACAGACCCCCTACTGTAGTATCCTAGATTGAACCATATAATTTTGATTGGATTTCTTTTCTAGAGGTATCGTGTTTTTAAATTTACTATTTGTTCTATATCTAATTGGTATGCAAGGTAGAATTTAAAAGTTCTAAGATGGTTTACTAACTAATATATTTACAAATTTAAATAAAAACACATATATACAATGATACTAGAGAATCATAACAGAGGAGAATGCTATTTACAAATTATTTCTGTTATTGTTGCCAACACGAGTTTACATCATTATTACTAAATAGGTTATTACCTAGTGGTTCTTCATCATCTTCGAGTCTCCTTCCATGTCGCTCTCCTCAGCCTCCGTCTTCCTCCCAGTGTTCAACCGTCCTCGCTTGTGTCCCAACTTGAAGTGTCCTAGCCTGAGTCCCAGCTCTCAGTCTATATCATGCTCTCTCCGCCTCTCCTGATCAAGTGCCTTCCTCAAAACTCTAACCTAGCTTCCAGTCACCCCCCTCTCTTCCTGATTGGCTGAATATTCCTAGCCTAAGGGATGACCACGCCCTCTCCCCCAGGCCAAGGTATTCCACTAACCAGGTATATTTTACGTATTTCTGGAAGGTGTTAAAGTTTCTTTGGATCCTGTTTAAACACCAGGCGTGAGACTGTTGTCGGTCTTGGTCGGTGGTTCTTAAGGGTTTTTATTACCACTTACAAAAGGTTGGGCTCGTGGGTCGTTACCCTTGCTCAGGTACCCAACCGCCAGGTGTGAACAATTATAATATCTATTTATTTATTTATACATTTAAAATAATTAATTAAACTTCACAGGTGGTCTTTAGAATACATAGCAGCCTATTACAATAAATAATAACTAAAACATAAATAATAACCCAAGTCTATACATAATTCTGAAGATATATTAACGAAAGCAGATAGATGAGCATTAGGGTTAGACTACCGTTATGTAGCTGCTAAAAACAATAAAATAAAAATAACTGAATAAAATTGGAAAGGAACATTAAATCGATTTTATAGGCAAATCATTGTAGTGATTAAAAAGAAAAAACTGAAGTAAAAATAATGTACATCTGTTCCTAAAGAATTTAAATGAAGATCCATTATGGTATACAAATATATATTGTAATCTATATATGAATGAGGGTTCGGTCAATGAAAATGCCTAAGTTTTTAACTGAAGGGCTGAAAGTGATGTGATGGTTATTTAGATACAGAATAGGAATGTTGGTATTGGATTTGAGGAGGGGTTTGGAACCATTGACAATGGCCTGCGTTTTATCTGCGTTTAATCTTAATCCATTGATGTATGTCCAGGCGCTGATACGAGTTAGATCTTCTTGGATTTTGGCAAACTCCTCATAAAATCTGAGGGAGGGAAGGAAAGGTAAATTTGGGAATCATCGGCATAGAGGTGGTGGGAACAGTGGAGGATTGATTTATGGAGGTCGTTGATACAGGAACTAAAAAGAAGAGGAAATATACTAGAGCCCTGGGCCACTCCTGAGGATAGAGGAAGATAAGAAGACAAGTTGTGTAGGTGCTAAAAACAATAAAATAAAAATAACTAAATAGAATTGGAAAGGAACGTTAAATCGATTTTATAGGCAAACCATTATAGTGATTAAAAAAAAAATAACTAAAGTAAAAAATAATGTACATCTGTTTCTTTTAAATGAAGATTCATAATAATATAAAAATATAGAAAACTATTGTAATCTATATATGAATGAGGGTTTGGTCAATGAAAATGCCTAAGTTTTTAACTGAAGGGCTGAAAGTGATGTGATGGTTATTTAGGTACAGAATAAGAATGTTGGTATTGGATCTGAGAGGTTGTTTTTTGTTTTTTTTTTGTGTCCACCCCTTCCTAGCCGTTAAGGCTGCAAGGGGATGTGGGTGGGGATTTAAAAGAAGCCTTGGTACCGAGACGCGAACTCGTGACTATTTTTATAACATTTGTCATATATCAGGATGCCGGGCAAGGGTGGTGCTATACACACGCGATAGCCCATTGGGCGACCCCGCCCACTCTGAGAAGGGGTTTGGAACCTACGTATTTTCCGGTTCTGCGCCGCAGCACGGCATAGGCGGATCAATGGTGGAGGGGGGGGGCTATGACTGAAGCCCCCCTCTCCAAAATCGTAAAACTTACCCATGTTTTATGGCGAAAAATATTAAAAATTATGTCTTAAAGTATTATTGCTCGCTTAATAACATGTAATGGGACTTCAAGAATCACTTAAGCACCATTTCATGTAGGTAGTTGGTAGTATCATTGTTTTTTTCCAAAGTAATTATCGTTATATATATGAAAAAAAAACTTCCGGGCTGAAGCCCCACCCCTAAAGTTAAATTCTGGATCCGATAGAGCTTATAGTGCCGATAGTATCCGATCTACTTAGCAGGCCCTGTTCGGCTTTATTCAGCCGCACCTCAAGTCCCTCCACTCAGCGTTTCAGGGCTTTATTTTCGGAGATTATTTTCTTTAAATGATTTGATTGGCCCTCTAGATCATTTTATATCTCCATCGATCGAGTATTCAGCTCAAAACTTAATTCGCCATACTTATCGAGGGCTGATTTGATGTTTTTTTATCTCTTCGTTAACATTGCTGTCCAATCAGTTAACTGTCGCCAGTATTTCTAACGGTGATACGTTTAGTGGTATGGCCACTAAACCATAGCCAGTATGGTTTAGTGGTACGTGTTTGGTCTGGGGATTGTCAAAAGCAGAGAGGGATGTATAGGTATTACTGGTCTGTTCCATTTCTGTGTAGTTAATAAGGCTCTAAATCCGTTTCTGATTTTCGCGTGGTTATGTCGAGTCACGTTAAAATAATTGCTCTGTTCATTGAGCTTCATCACTCCTATCGCTCCAGCGACCTGGAAACACTGTTGATATAATTTATTTAATAAATGAATTAAAGGAATAATCTTGAAATAATTATTTCTAAAATAATAATAAGTAATCTTGAAGGAAGTTAGTCGACTGTTCTACATAACATGGGTGACAAATATTCAGGAAGCAGTCTTTTTTAAAAAAGACTGAAAGACTAAAAGATTTTTAGTTTGTATAACTATTTTAATATTTAATTTTAATATGTGTATTACAATATTAGTTAAGATTCATGTGCCATTAATCACTATAGTTTATTATTTATAATTAGCGGTCGTATACTATTATATCTCTGATTGTAATTTAAAAAAAAAAAACATTTTCAGCCCTGAAGATGACCCACATGTTTGGGTTGAAACGTTGGCAAAAATAAAAAAAAATTTAAAAAAGACTGCGTCCTGAATATTTACCACCCATAATATTAAGTAATCCTCAAATTTTATTATACATATATATTTCTTAAATTTTGGATGACTTAAACATTCATTGAAATAAAGCTGTATATTTCAGAATGAGTTATTTCTAAAATAATAATAAATCATTATATATCATACGGTTCAGGACCTTTTTTCCTCTATTATTAAACCGACTTTCTTCTTTTTTTTTTTTTTTTTTTTTTTTGTTTAACAGCTATTGTTACGAGATTTAGTATTATCAATAAATAACAATATGAAATAGTTGGTAAATACATATATAAATGGTAGTTTGTTCAAAACAGCTTTTCTGAACAAAACAGCAGTTTGTTCAAAAGTTCTTCACCAATTTCTTAGAAATTTTGACACAACGTCGCAATAATATTTAGAAGTGTTTTTGTATACGTTGCATTATCATCAGGCCTTTCCTTTCGAAATGGAGGACGAAAAACATGATTCGCTTTAGACTGTAGCGCCAATACGGCTTTAAAGATTTTAATGAAACTTGGCTAAAGTCTTCCCCTTGAAGCGTTTATAATTTATGTATATAACATACTTTCCCGAAAACAAGCTGCATAAATTTTTATAGTGAATTCAGTATTTTATTTGTGAAAAATTCAAAAAGTACACCTATATTTGTTTTAAAGATTCTTGAATTCCCTACTTAAGAGTAGCTTAATATATGTGCTAGTGGACGGTGCTGAGACTGTTGGTGTGTCCCTGGCCTGATCGAAGCTCTATTTTTTAAAATTCTAGCTTTGAAGAGTATCCCATCGTTGACTTATAAAAAGAAAATACCGGAATCGAATCGTCAATAAACATAGAAGAAATGAACATTCAATAGTTTATAAAATAATTAATAAGTGACCTTATTCCCAATTAAATAGTTAAGTTTATATATATATATATAACAAAGAGAGACAATTCAAATATTAGTTTTTCGCTGATCCAATATGGCTGCCCCAACCGTATGTCCGCCACGTATTATTTAGCCACTGTAGTATATCATATAGTAGAGTCGTCCGCCATCATTGTTCATATTCACATCTGCTCTGTGTAAATTTCTTCTAGACTTTGTTTCCTTTTTAAGTAGATTATTTTAAGTAGTGTGAACTTATATTTAATTATTAGAGACAGTTAGTCACGAGGATAGAAACAAGATCGATAAAGGAATCAATAGCTGGTCGGTGAATCAGAAATTATCTATTATGTAGCTAGTGGGACTCACGGGCGGATCTACGGAGGGAGGCCTTTCGGGCTGAAGCCCCCCCCAAAATGGAAAAATATATTAAAAAATTATTTGTTAAAGTATTATTGATCGTGTAATTACATTTAAAAGGACTTAAGGAATCACTTAAACACCATTTCATATAGATAGTTAGTTTCTTTTTTTTTTTCCAAAGTAATTATCGAAATTTTTATGAAAAAAAAAGCTTTCGGGCTGAAGCCCCCCCCCTCCACAAAATTAAATCCTGGATCAGCTAGTGGTGGGACTTAGTACGCAAGTCAGCTCTCCCCACCTATCTACGTCTCGATATTATTGTTGATATCTCAGTCCTTCTTAGGCTAAGGGAACTCTAATACCTATTTCTTTACAAATATTTACGTAGTATTTAATTTAATCGAAATGGTTTCTAACGAGGACATAATGAAAGCAGTTAAAGAAATGAATACAAATTTAGAAGCGAATAACGCACTTATGGGAAATTTAATTAAGGAATTAGAAATAACTTGCGTTCAATAAGAAAAAAAAATACCCGACTCGAAAAAGAAATTGTATTTTTAAAACAACAGCTTCGTAGAAACAATTTTTTAATTCATAATATTCCAAAAAGCGAGAGTGAAAATTTATTAGATAAGATAACTATATTCCGTAGCATTAATCTAGAAATCCCCAAGGACAGGCGGATCTACGGGGAGGGAGGGGGCTTTCGGGCTGAAGCCCCCTCCCCCCAAAATGGTAAAATATAACCATGTTTTACAGAAAAAAATATTAAAACTATCTCTTAAAGTATTCTTGTTCGTGTAATTACATTTAATAGGACTTCAAGAACCACTTAAACACCATTTCATGCAGGTAGTTAATTTCTTTTTTTTTTTTAAATTAATTATCGTTATATATATATATATATATATATATATATATATATATATATATATAATATATATATAATGAAAAAAAATCTTTCGGGCTGAAGCCCCCCAAAATTAAATCCTGGATCCGCTAGTGTCCCTGAGCATACAGTGAACAGTTCTTTCCGTCTTGGAAATGGCCCTATTATAGTCTCATTAAGTAATAATAATTTAAAAAGGAAATTTTTTGAAAATAAGGATTTATTAAAAAGTAAAGGCATTTTTATGAGTCATGACAAAACACCGGAAGAGTTTGAGGGGAGGGGGGAAATCTACTCATGTCTAATGAAGCTAAAGGTCTATGATACCGACTGTAGTTATAGAAAAGGTATTTTCAAATACAAGGGCAGCACTTACGAGCTAGAGGAAGCGGAAAAGTTAATTAATGATCTGGTTAATAAAGATAGACTATTCAAATAATAGTTTTCCGCTGATCCAATATGGCCGCCCCAACCGTATGTATTATTAAGCCACTGTAGTATATCATATAGTAGAGTCGTCCGCCATCATTGGTCATATTCACATCTGCACTGTGTAAATTTCTTCTAGACTTTGTTAATTCTAAGATAGACCAAGCCCCTAAGAAACGTAAAGCAGAGGAGAATCTTGAGCGATATAAACTTCGGCCTAGGAGCTCCTCTGACAGTCAAGCGTCATGACCTGTAAATTCAATGCCCCTATCACTTCCGGTATAATATAAGCATGGAAAACACAATAAACACTTTTAATGTTATATTTTACAATATCAATGGCTTCATGAATTTATTTAATTTCACAATGGAAGAATGTAAAATACTGAAGAAAAGCGCTGTAATATGCGTTTTCGAAACGTGGCTTGTTCACGATAATTTCATTCTGCCTTATTGGATGAGTGAATATACTGCGTATTCGACCAGAGCTATAAAAACTTGCGCGAATGGAAGAGGTAGTGGAGGATTGGTAACATTCATCAAGACTGATCTTGTATGTAACACATGAATTGTGGAATGTTCTAGATATTGGATCTCTCTAAACATAAAAACTGATAACTTACTTGTAACAGTAGGAAATATTTATCTTCCACCAGGATGTGACATAGGCTCTTGCCTGGATGACCTTAATATCATTATCGCTAGTATTTCAGCTAGGTTCCCCTATAGTTCTATTATTCTCAATGGAGACTCCAACTCTCATGTCGGAGACATGAATAGCTTAGACGAAGACTCAATAGCGAATTCAAACCTCTACGATAAAAGAGTCGTCCTACACAACAATATAAACAGACGTGGTAAACAGCTAGTAGAAACTATGGAGAACCTGGTGTTCGTTTTATGTAATGGGAGAGCACAATGAGACAGGCCTGGGAAATATACATATCTATAAACATCAGGAATAAGTACTATCGATTTAACGTGGATAAACGATAGTTAGGATAGATATATAAACGATTTAGGAAGCATTCTGAAGATGTTACGGAGAAAAACAAATATAATATACAGATAAAATAAATTTATGACATGTAAGAAAAATGATTAATATACAATTTTTTAAATTTGTTTAATTGTCTCCTTTTTTTTCTCCTTTATCAAATACAAAATTACTAATGAAAGACTCAAATAAATCCGAAAAACCGGAGAACCAAATAGTCTCAAATAATGGGGATAGCGATAAATATACGAACATAGTCTCAACCCCACTTCAATAAGTGCCAGTCACTTGAACCCTTAAAACAAATAAATGAGGTAAAAAATGGGACAAGGAAAAAAAAGGGACAAAGTAATCGAAACATTGGAAAACAAAAGAATATATTAGTTCATTATGAATCGAGAGATTACAACGTACAATACTAACTATAAAAAATTATAATCATATGTACACATGTAAATAATAAAGATATTTTCCTTAGGAAAAAAAATAATAATATTAATAAAGAAAAAAAGGGGAAGAACTTCGAAATTAATTATTTGAGAAAAAACAACGAATTCAATTTATAATGATATAAGATTGGGATATAATAAATATAATGTAAAGTAGAAATTAATTATAATTGAGCAATGTCTATTATCTACATTCCAAAAAAAAAAAAAATGAAGAGGTGATTCTTGCTGGGAAATTTATGGTGAAGCGTCTAAACTATGGCGGTGTTCTATTATAAAAGGTTTGATTCCATAATAAATAAAAAATAATCATGCCTGATTTTACCGGTTTACTGTTGGAAGTGAATCACGAAAGATTTTTTTTCATATATATATATATATATATATACAAAACTATAATTAATTAGAAAAAAAATAAAGAAAATTAACTACCTATGTGAAATGTTGTTTAAGTGGTTCTTGAAGTCCTATTAAATGTAATTACACTAACAAGAATACTTTAAGAGATAGTTTTTAATCTTTTTTTCTGTACAACATGGTTATATTTTACAATTTTGGGAAGGGGGGGGGAGGTTCAGCCCGAAAGCCTCCCCCACCCGTAGATCCGCCTGTGGTGTAGCTCGTAGTGGAGAGGGGGGGTACCATTCACTAGTCCATATGACAGGCGATTGTTTTTTACATCCAAATTAAACTATATAAAATTCTCTAGATTCAAATACATATATGTTTTTTTGTAAATTAAACCAAAACAAAAATACTTACTAATCATAATTTACTAATTTTTTTTTAATTTTGAGTGAAAT